>JAPDPK010000226.1:0-610037 GCA_031772115.1 Heritiera littoralis
TGGTGATTCGAGTTCCATCTAATTCATTGTACCACTTGGCAACAGACCCAGTGAGACTTTCTTGAAAAATGTGAATAAAGAGCTTATCATCTTGAGCAAAAGCAACCATCTTCCAACAATACATAATAAGATGAGACCTACGGCAGGAAGTTCCATTGTACTTCTCAAACTATGGTGCTTTAAACTTAGGTGGAATAACCAGGTCTGACACCAAACATAACCCAGTAGCATCCATGGAACCATAAAAGTCTAAGCCTTCGATAGCTCGAATCCTTTCCTCCAACATATTAATCTTTTGTTGCGACTTCGCCTCATCTTTCTCTTCTGCTTGTTTGGCTTTCAACTTCTTAATTTCCCTTAGGTCATCCAAGTCGGGCACCTCAATGGGATCAGTAGATTTTGCGCCTTGGGAAGGATAAGCGGGTCCTTGGGATTGAGCTTGTCCAAACACTTGGGGTATAGCAGTGTAAGCAAGTGGATATCTTCTTTCTTGGGATGTTTGACTTGGAAATGGACCAAATCCAGGAGGATAGACAGGGTCTTCTATACTGCATTGTTGAACCTTTTCTTGGACTGCAACTTCCTCTACAACTCCTTTGCCCTTGCTTAGATTTTTTAACAGCTCTGTAATTTGGGCCAATTGCCCCCTCATTTCCTCTTGAGCTTTTTCCATCTTCTCCATACGCATGCTTGATTCTTCTTCCATGATCTTAGCTTGATAACAAGTGTTGTGTGAATGAACCTTTGGTTGAGCTATCTTCGAATCTTTTATTGCCACAATTAAGAATTTATCATGTCACTTGTGGTGATGCTTGAAAAAAATTTAAAAGTACTTTGTTCAAAACAATGATTGAAGATGAACAAAACGAGGTGAAGCTACATGTGTATGAAAGATATGGTAAAAAGTTGTCATGTAACAATAATGGATGGGTGATCCATGGAAATGTTTTGGTGGAGAACTCATGGTACCCTCTTAGTGTCTCATGTATAAATCAAAATCAAACAAACTTGATCAAACATGTGTCCTAAATAATGGGTATTTTCTATGGTTCTACATTATAGTTGGTCTTCTAAATTTCACTATATGCATGGCTTTAGATAAAAGGGCTAAAGGTTCCCAAATTGTTCCTTACTGTCGTCGACATAAGACTAGTAAGGCACCCAATCCTCACCCATTATAGGCTACAAACGGAAAGGTTCAATTTGAGTGGGAGTATTTCAGTGGCCTATGTGGAGATTATCACCTCACGAAGGCAAAAGTACTATACTCCCTCCTATGAAAGATAAGCCCAAGTCGAGGGCTAATGCATGCACATGAATGTGAAGTGTGTGTATTAAATATTTTATGAAATTTAAAGTTTTAGGAAAAATCTTGATAACCTTAAACTACCTAATGGCTTGACTCTCTAATGTCCCCAGTGGAGTCACCAAACTGTTATAACGTATTAAGTTTCGGGAAACCTAATAGCTAGACACAAAATCTATGGAGTCGCCACCAACCATTCTAACCTAGGTGTGATTGGTCACCTATTTAGACTAAGGATAAAGCTTGGTCTATGTTAAAAATTCTAAGTTCGGGAGTACGGTTATGTGTGAGGAAGGGTTAGCACCCTCACAACGCCCATCCTAAAATGGTACCAAATAATCTAAGGTTATCCTAATTTTGCCTTTTACCTTAATTTTGATATGATTAAATATTGAAAAATCTTTTATGTCTCCTTCATCAAACTGGTTGGATAACTTAAAAGTTTTTTCACGTCAAAAGTATTCAAATAGGACCAATCGCCTTTCTTGAAGAGGCTCCATCGTCAGATTGTTTAGATATTTTATGCAAACCCTATTTTGACTCCTATCCAATTTCCATTTATTATTTTATCTTATTTTATTCTATTGTTATTATTTTATTATATAAATTATTATTTCATATATTTTTATATCTTTAAATAAACATGAATTATTTGATATTGAAGATTTTCTTAAAGACCTTCCATCAAGCTGGTAAGACCTTAAAGAAACTTTCTCACCTTAGGAATTTTTAAAGAAATTACTCAAGTGCAATTCCCTTTAAATTCCATCCTCGGAATAATTCATATTTATTAAAATATAATTTCTATTTATTTTTATTATTTTCTAATTTTAATTCTAATTTATTAATTTGATTTTATTCTTTATTATAATGAACTTAATTTTAAATTACTAATGTTAACCTAATTTAATTTTTATTTTTATAATTAAATTGATTTATTAAATATTGGAAATATCCCCTTAGATCTTCTATCAAGCTGGTAAGACTTAAAAGAAATCTCCTCACCTCAAGACATCCAAAGTACTACTCAAGCGCAGTACCATTGGAATTTTGTCGTCGAATAATTTGTATTTTTATTATTTTATATATTAATTTTATAATTCTTTATTTCTAATTTGATTATTTATTCTTTTAATTGCAATTAATTTTAATTGATTCTTATTTCAATTTTAATAACAAATTTGAATTTTAAATATTGAAAATATCCTTTTAAATCTTTCATCAAGCTGGTAAGACTTAAAAAGAACCTCCTCACCTCAAGACATCTAAAGGTACTACTCAAGCGCAGTACCTTTAAAATTCCATCGTCGGATAATATTTATATTTATATTTATATTTATATTTATTTTCATAATTACTAGTTTGTTTTTTATTTTTAAAAAAATCTTATAAATTTTATAATTTAATTTTCTACCAATAATTTAATTTCTAATTCTAAATTTAAAGTAAATGAAAAAAAAACATAAATTAATAAAATAGACTAATTATGTTACATGATCCCATATATTAAACAAAATTCTTAGATTTAAATAACATTAAATATAAAGGCTTTTATAAATATCCTAAAACATAATTCATACTTTAACAAACATAGACTTTAACAATACCAAGGCAATCATATCATGATTAAAAAAAAATGAATAGAATATTGAAGAAGAATCCTAATCACGTGAAACACAAATGGACTAAAAGCAAAATGTTAGTGGAAGATGATTTTCTTCATTTATTATTTCAATGAGAGCATGGGTTAGCATTTACCTTAAATGTTCAGCAGTACAACGAGGTATTGTGATGGATGCTTCGGTGCAATGTTCCAAGGCAGTAGCAGTGCGCAACAATAAAAGGCTAGCAACAACTGACAGAGCAACAAATCAGGAGAATGGCAGTGCTGATAGTCAATGATGAAGCAGAGAAGGAACTCAAAAACAGCACTATTCCTCTCTTTCATCTCTGTTGCTATCTTTTATCAAAGCTCCTTTGTTGCTTTCTTTCCTTACAGGTAGCATCTAGATGTTGTGTCCAGCATGGATGAAGCAAAAGAGATGCAGCAGGCGTGGCCTGATGTAGCGCGTATAGGAGCAGCAATGAACGATGCAACAGCTTAGGGATGATGGTGTAGCAATAGCGACTGCGGCAAAGATCTTGGTGCGGCAATGGACCGTGCAAACAGGGGACGTAGGCGGAGGTACAAGTGTGTGCAAGGCGGCTGGGAGCCGGGCTGTGATGCTTCACGATGAAGATGATGCTAGTGCAGGGGTGTGCGCAGGGAAGACCGGTCACCAATTGACAGTAGCGAACACAGCACAGGGGCGATTCAAGGTGCAAAGAAGGGTGGCAGCGACGACAGGGATGACAAGGCTGGAGAGCAAGATCAAGGTGAAGATGATGATGCCGAGAGGATCCTGGACAGCAGGGAGTTACCAAAGGCTCAGCCAAAACTTGGGTCAAGCTTTTTTTGTTTTCGGTCATGCAAAGTGGTCTTTCCCCCCTCTTAAACCTAGCAGTGTGTAGGCTTTTAAAGCCATTCCATGTCCATTAATTTAGGTCCTAGGATTATTTCTATAGTTATGGGATTATTTTTTTCTGTTTGACTTTAATAGATCCTTTTTTATTTTATTTCTTGATGTATTTATTGATTTAATTGCTGATTATTCTCTTTTTTTTTTTTTCACAGGAAATCAAGTTAGTCAACTCTTATTTATTTAATTTGCATGGGGTTTAAATTAGTGTTTTGCATTGTATGCATGGAGAGGTTGTTTCTTTTTATCATTTTTTTATTTTTTTGATTTTTTTTAATTTAAAGAAGTTGTTCGGATAAAATTAGGTGTCTACACATATTTCTCATTGATGCTCATGACAATGTATTTTGTTTGTATGACATATTTGACATTTTAGAGCAAGAGAATATATTATCATTGCATTGCAAACTTCCTCAAAATACAAAAATCATATCAAAATCATTAATCATGCTTTTCATTCAATCATTCAATGCCTCAAGAACTATCTATCAAACAATCAAAAATCATTTATCATGCCTATTATTGATTCATTCAACTCATAAAGCATCAAAAATCATCTACAGCCATATCATCCAAGCACAAATAATCAAATAAAAAGTTTAAGGAGTAAGGAATTAAGCTTACAAAACTCCTTTTTTTGATACTGCTTTACCATGATTTGTTGGATCCACCATTAGCCATTCTTTGAGAAATTGTTGTCACCTTGCTAAGAATGGATCTCCAATCTCTTTCGCTTTCTTATTGGCATAAGCAAACTCCATGAGGATGTGTTGAGCATTTAAACTCCATTGTTCCATTGTATTCCTATGCTCTAACACTCCTACAATAAACAAATTTATGCATGCTTTGGTACCCAAATTTTCTTGGGTCCATGAGAGTTAGTGCAAATAATTTTTGATCCTTTTGGGATCCATTTCAAGCACAATTCATCATTATTTACAGCATGCTTTGGGACCCACATTTTTCTAACTACTCTTCCTCTAAATGTGGTTTTTCTATATATGCATGCTTGTGAAGAGTAGCCTATCCTATTGCATAGTGAGCATGTGAGAGATGTATCATGCATAGAATTTTTGCTCACTAGGAAATTCTTAAGATAAGTTTCCTTTTGTGTTGCATTATAGCCTAACCCATCTTTGTCAAAAAAAGCTCTTTGGGTCTCCAACATATGATCTAGCTTTTGTTGACCCATATAGAATCTAGAAAATGAGTTTTGCAAATTTATGTTCTTTTTCTTAACTTTATAAATTTCTAGATTTGCTTTTTCTAATTTCCTTTCAAATTCTAGCTTAGCATTTGTTAAGGCTTCATTTTCTATTTTTAATTTAGCAATGATTTTCTTATATTTGGAGTTCATGCATTGAAAATCATTTGCTAATTCATTAAAAGCATTTTGTAGTTCATCAAATGTATAATCATTATCTTCACTAGAACTACAACTAGCCTCATCATCACTAATAGCCATAAAGCATGAGTAGGCTATCTCATCATCAATGTTTTCCTCATCGAAGCTATCACTATCGCTTCATGTAGCCAAAAGCTTTCTTCCTAGGTTTCCTATCCTTTTCTTTCCTAAGTAAGGAGCAATCTAGCTTAGTGTGACCCAGTTCATTACATTCATAACACACTAAGAGGTCTTTTTCTCTTCTACTTGACTCTCCTCTTTGGTGTCTCCTATTATTCTCTCTCTCATTCATTCTCATGATTTAAATCTTTTGGCAAACATTGCCATTTCCTTTTCCTCCTCATTTCCACTCTCATCACTACCATCTCTAATGTTCTCATAAGTGGAAGACTTAAGTGCTACACCTACTTTCTTTGAAGGCTCTTCATTTTTTTTTAATTTCATTTCATATGTAAGTAGGGAGCCCATAAGTTCATCTAGAGACAAGGTGTTAAGATCCTTAGATTCTTCTATTGCGGTCACCTTTGCCTCCTAAGATTTTGGCAAGCTATTCAAAATTTTCTTAACCATTTCTACATTGGAATATGTCTTGCCTAATGCCTTAAGTCCATTAATTATGTTATTAAACCTAGTGTACATTTCACTTATGGACTCATTTTCTTTCATCCTAAAAAGCTCATAGTCATGTGTGAGCATTCCTACTTTGGTTTCTCTAACTTGATTTGTCCCTTCATGTGTGATGGCTAATTTTTCCCATATTTGTTTGGCATTTTCACATAGGGAGACTCTATTGTATTCATTGGGACCTAAAGCACAAAAGAGAGTGTGCATAGCCTTGGCATTCAATTGTGCCAATCTCATGTCATTTGTGTCCCACTCATCCTCACCTTTAGGGACATCTTTTCCATCAACCTTCTTCATTGGGATTTTAGGACCATTTACTATTACTCTCCACACTTCATAGTCATTTGATTGCACAAACAACATCATCATAATTTTCCAATATGAGTAATTCTCTCCATGAAGAGTGGGGGTCTAACTAATGAGTCTCTCTATTCTCCTAGGGGTGTGCCTACATTCAAGTGAGTCATTTATGATCGTTTTACTTCATAGATGTTAATCTAAATCAATCTCGAGCCCAAGCTCTGATACCAATTGTTGGCTCTATAAGCTATACCGAAAGGGGAGGTGAATCGATTTTTCGCTAACCTTATGCCCGTTTTTCGGTTCCTTTAAATTCTCTAGCCTATATTGATGTTTTCTAAGTTCTCTAGGCTATGCAAGCAAGCAATTCAAGTTCAATGCAATAAACACAATATAATCGCAAGTAAATAAAGAGAGTAGGGAAAGAGAAATTTACACAAGCGATTTATAGAGGTTCGACAACCTTGCCTACGTCCTCTACCTTGAGATGGTCCCAAGGATTTTCCCAAATTCACTATCCTTGAATTTGTGTTTACAATCCCTCTTTTTCAAGGCTCAAGAGAAACCTCTCTCTTTTTCTAAGCTCAAGAGAAACCTCCCTCTTTTTCTAAGGCTCAAGAGAAACCTCCCTCTTTTTCTAAGGCTAAAGAGAAACGTCCCCTTTTACAAGGTGTGTTTGTGTTTACAATGGGTGTAACCAAAGAAGGCCTTTAGGTAGGCAAATGATTACAAAGATTAAGCACAAAGAAAAGCCTATACAATTTTTGTGCTATGCTATTCAAGGAATATGAGAGTGATGGAAGATGAAGACTTTGTAGCACTTGAATTGTTATTGAGGCTTGAGGAAGATGAATAAGATGATGAAAGATGTTGCTCAGCTATTCCCATGCCTTCCTTTAGCTTCTAAGCCTCTATTTATTATCCTTTGGATGGTTTGTGGACGTTGGTTGAAGCCAAAACAGAAACTAGCCGTTGTATCTCACAAAAACTAACCATTCGAGGCTTTCTGACATAAAGGGGTCGATCCTTTTACCAAAGGGATCAATCCTTTTCTTCATTCCTTGCATCCAAGTGTTTTTGCCATGAAGGGATCGATCCCTTTCCCTATGGGATCGATCCCATGCTTCCAGAGGGCATTTTTCCTACACTTTTGGGTTAGAAATGATATGGCCTTTGATTTTAATTCAACCTAAAACACTTTGACATTTTTGTGGGAGTTTTTCTTGACTTTCTGTAATGAAAACATAGTCCAAGAATTCATTAAGTAATTTTCTAAAATATTCAAAAACATTTTATAAAGTATTATGTGATAACCGTAAATTTTTCATTTATTGGAAATTAATATTAAAGCAAATAGAGAAGTTGAAATAAATAAATAAAATTGTGAGAACAAGATATTGGTGAAAATCCTGAGAATTGAGAAAGGAACGGATGGTGGAAATCCAAGTGAAGGAAGTTAAATTGGAAATAAGAATATTTGGAAATTCGAAAAATAATAAAAGAGGAAATTTAATTTGGATAATGGAAAATCCAAATTAAATAAGAAAATAAGAAATAAAAGAGAAATATATTTATATAATTATAAATTATATAAATGTATTTTTATACAAATACATATGTACTGAAATACTATATAGTATATATTAATATACAGTGGTATTTATATATATATACTATTTTATTAATTTAAATAGTACATATGTATACAAGTATAATATTTTATGTATATATAAATATATGTATGACCTTATTTTACACAATTTATCCGGTTAGGATGTCTATGATACTTCACTTGATTTCGTATGTTAAACAATTTCATAAAATATTGTTTATATTACTTACATCCCCTATCTTACTTAATAAGCAAGTAGTACTGTATACATGTCTAAATACAAAAAATAAATGATCGTATCTCATATAAATCAGTTGGTCTGTCACATTGTCCTTTGTGTACAACCGTGATCCACAATCAACTGATCTCACAATCATTAAAACCTGAAATGTTTAAAATTAAGGGGTGAGCAAACCACGGCTCAGTAAGAGAGTTATATGTCATACTTGATATTCAGCTATCTATATGCTAAAAATATTTTTCAAAACATGATTTTCAAAGAAATCGGGATTCAAATCAAATATTTTCATAATTTATGTAAAAATAAATTATTTACTTTCCAAATTCAAAAATCTCGTAACCATGTTTTCTTCTAAAAACACGTGTAGAGATCTTTAGTCTCGAATTCATAGTTTTCCATCATTTCTTAACCTTTCATGGAATTTATGTAATTAATTATTTTCATAATTAAAACCATAAAGGTTTTATATAAAATCAAGTGAATATTTAAGAAATATTTATAAAATATTCACTTCAATCCTTTTTATTTTCTATCTTGTTTCACGTGAAATATCACTTACCGAGTGAATTTTCGGTAAATCCATTTTCACGATTTTCGAAAACATGAATATTTTAAATTTAAACTTCCATATATTATGAAAAATACTTGATTTCTCAATTTGCGTGACTGAAAATCGTTTCTCGTGAAATCAAATCATTTATTATGATTTTCGATGATTTTCGGTAAATTTCAGTAATTTTTTCGATAATTTTTCGGCAGTATAACGGCTGCCGATTTGGCTAGCCTCTTGCACGGAAAATACAATTTATATTTCACAACCGGTATTTCACCACAATTTCAAACCGATAAATCACCACAAATTTCAACCAATCAATGTCAATTGCATTTATAAAATTTAAATGCATAATTTAAAACATGTGGCCTAATATCCTTACAGGCGGCACATGTCTCCCTTACTTGTTTCGGGTCGACTACTGTCTCTCGAAGGTCGCGCCCGTGTTCACCTCGCCCGATTCCATCGGCTCGATCATCGAGGGAATTTTTTGGAATTTAAATTCTAAAATTAGAATTTTTTCCATAATTATTTAAATAAATAAATTATTTAAATAATTTAACACTTTCCGGGATTTCTTACCGATTCTTGTAATTCCCAGGATTTTTCATAATTTTCGAATTCTCGGGAATTTTCCAAATTCCCGGAATTCCTTTTCTCTTTCTCTTTCTCTTTCTCTTTCTTCTTTTTCTTCCTTCTTTCTTTTTCTCTTTTCTTTTCTTTTCTTTTTCTTTTTCCTTTTTCTTTTCTTTTCTTTTTCTTTTTCCTTTTCTTTCTTTTCCAGCCGGACCGGTCACCCCCCTCACCGCCGGTTCTTCTCCGGTGGTCGGTTCTCCGGTGGTTCGGCGACTCTTCAGCTGGCCGATGGCACGACGAAGCTACTAGTGGCCTCCGTTCGGCCTGGTTCGACGGCACAGCAGCAGATCTACTTGGTTTTCCCTCGGTTTCTTCTCCTCCTCCGTCGGCCTTCCTCTGTCGTCGTTGGCATCACCGGTGGTTCTCTTCTCCTTCCCCTCACCTCTGCCGAGGTCGAGGTGGCTGTGGCGGTGCCAAGACCGGCCGGCACCGCCGTTTTCTTCTTCTCCTTTCTCTTTCGGTTTCCGTCGGTTTTCCTTTGTTTTTCGACTCTGCTTCTTCTTCTTTTGGCCGGCCGACGTGGTCAACTTCTTCATCAGGGAAGATTGAGTTTCTCCCGATTCTTCCTCTGTTTTCTTTGTTCTTTTTTTTAATTAGATATATATATATATATAATACTTATACTATAATAATATTATACATATAATATTATTTATATATAATATAGTACTAGATATACAATATATATATAAAGATATATATATATATGTTGTGTATTAAAATATATATTTTATATATATCTATATACTCTAAATAAATAACATTTATATATATTTACATAAATGTTATAATACAATATATATTGTATTTACAATATATATACATATAAACTTTAATGTAAAATAACGTTTACATTTTCCATATATGTATGTATATATATATACATAAAATATTATACTTGTATACATATGTACTATTTAAATTAATAAAATAGTGTATATATATATATACCACTGTATATTAATATATACTATATAGTAGTTCATTGCATATGTATTTGTATAAAAATACATCTATATAATTTATAATTATATAAATATATTTCTCTTTTATTTCTTATTTTCTTATTTAATTTGGATTTTCTATTATCCAAATTAAATTTCCTCTTTTATTATTTTTCGAATTTCCAAATATTCTTATTTCCAATTTAACTTCCTTCACTCGGATTTCCACCATCCGTTCCTTTCTCAATTCTCGGGATTTTCACCAATATCCCGTTCTCACAATTTTATTTATTTATTTCGACTTCTCTATTTGCTTTAATATTGATTTCCAATAAATGAAAAATTTTCGGTTATCACGTATTAAGACCAATAAGAATGTATAATTAAATCATGGTCTTAATGTTTGATATTATCACTTTAAATGGTTTGAGAAAATCATGTGTCATAAAGCAAATTTACAATATGAAAAAAACATTAAGGTTTACTTAAGTTTTTGTCATTTCAAAATACATATGGCAATTTGAAGCTAACAAAGTATAACGAAAATATTCTGAATTCTTCTATCCTCTCTCAATCTCAAAATAGAAAACAAGTCTCTTAGACATTGTTTTACTGCAAAAAACTTTGGCTAAGACATAATACTTTTGTATTTGTCTAAAGTGTTTAGTGGTTTAATATTACAAGTGCAAGGTAATATTAAACAAGTTGACTTCATTGTATCCTGAGGTTATTTCTATAATCCCTATTGCATACCATAACTGGTGGGGGTGAAATAAGTCTTAAGGAAAGTGGCATTATAGCAGGACGCCTTAAAGTCTTTCTCTGCATTTAGTTTGTGACTGTTCGTGATCAAAGAAGTTTAATTCCAGAAGTTGAAGTCCAAGTAGAAGTTCAAGCTTTTCATCTTCGTAGTACCCTAAGTGGACAAGATCTATAATCCCATATTGATCAACAGGGAGCAGGGTAAAGGTGCGATTAAGCTGTGTAAGAGTGGCAGGGTGATGATGATGTTTTTGATGCTGGATCCCCCAAGTTGATTGTGTTCTCCTTTTTATAGTCAAAAGAATATTAGAATTTAAATACAATTACACTACTTTAGTTTTTATCCTTTTTTATCTTTTAATTTATTTTAATCCTAATTATCTATTAATTCCTATTCTAATCTAACTCTATCAGATTTAATATTAATCTAATAATAACTCTCCTATTAATAAATTCTAATAATTATCCTAAAAAAATCTAATAATCTAATTATCTACTCTAAAATTTATTTTATTTTATTTATTAATTGTTCCTAAATCCTATTTCTATCCTAATTTTAAATTTATTCTAATTAATGTTAATTCTAAATCTAAAAAATCCTAATTTAATTCTAGCCTAATTCTAAATTGTTAAATTATATTAAAATACAATATCACCTAACTCAATTAATTATTTTTACAAGTTCAAACCCTGAACAAAATAGGGCGTCTACAAATACGATGACGAATTTATCCAGATAAGGCTTGAAGACCTCATTCATCAGACTCATGAATGATGCAGAGGTGTTTGTAAGCTTGAATGGCATTACCAGAACTCATAGTGGCCGTACCGAGTTCTGAAAGCTGTCTTGGGTACATCACTCTCCTGAATCTTCAACTGATGGTACCCTGATCTCAGATCAATCTTAGAAAATACCTAGGCACCCCTAACCTGATCAAACAAGTCATCTATCTAGGGAAGAGGATACTTATTCTTGATAGTAGCCTCATTAAGCAACCTGTAATCGATACAAAGTCGTAGGCTATCATCCTTCTTTCGAACAAATAGGACTGGTGCACCCCAAGGTGAAATGCTGGGACAGATAAAACCCTTATTGAGTAACTCCTGGAGCTGCTTCTTGAGCTCTTCAAGCTCAACTAGTGTCATCTAATAAGGGGGTTTCGAAATGGGCTCAATACCGGGCACTAAATCAATAGTGAATTCTATCTCTCGATCAGGTGGAAGTCTCGGTAAATCATCCGAAAATACATCTGGGAAGTCCCTGACTACTGGAACCTCATGTAATTCTAGATGCCTCTTTTCAACATCCTCCACATAGGCTATGAACCCTTCAAAATCACACAAATACTTAGTACTTAAATTCAAATCAAATGAATTTCGATAAAATGTTTAATTTCATTCCTACCAAGAAAGCTTTACAATATACTTTTCTGGTTGGGAGAAAGTTATAAACTTAGTGTAATGGTCTACACTAACATAATTCGTAGCTAACCAATCCATCCTAGATTAGCTACAGTTTCCTTTCCTCTTATCTTTAGTTTCCAATTCCGATATATTACATCTGTCATTTGTGATTCCTTAAATGGGGTAGTAATTTGTAATGAGTACCTTAAAGGTTCGGGTTTCACCGGTATCTTAACAGCACATGTAGGAGAAATGAATGAATGTGTGGAGCCTGGGTCTATCAATGCAATAACAATAATATCAAAAATATAAATCTTACCCCATATGACATCAAAAGAGGAATCAACAGTCTCCTTATCTAAGGAGTACACTCATCCTTGAGTCACTATCTGCTTGCCTTTTTCTACTACTGTCACTTCCCTCGGTGCAGACGGTGTCGCCTTCTCCTTTTTAGCTGCTGGAGCTGCTGCTATAGGAGCATTGGAGCTGCTGGCACTACCTCCCTGTCCTTAAGGCAGTCTCTGATCAAAGGACCTCGCTGTCCACATTTAAAACAAGCTCCTGTAGTCCAATAGCAAGGTCTGTCTCCGTGTGACCTTCCACACTGTCTACACCTGGTTGCAACACCCCTCTGGGGAGTAGTGGATCTCCCAGTGCTAGTAGATCTCGTGGATCTGTTTACAGCAGGTCTATCTTGAATCATAATCCTTGTAAGCCTCTTTGCTGGCCTAAAATCACCTTTGCCATCGCCCCGTCGAACATTCTCCTTGCCTTTGCTCTTAGCCTTAAATCCCAACTCCACCTTTTAAGCCTCACAGTTTTGCTCACTGTCATAATGTGTCAGGTCCTAGAACCTAACCTGCTAGACTTAAATTCAAGAGTCGCCACCAACCATTCTAATCTAAGGTGTGATTGGTGACCTATTCTTGTCTAAAGATAAGGCATGATCTACATTCAAATACTCTTAAACTTGAGAGTATGTTTACGTGTGGGGAAGGATTAGCACCCGCACAACACCCATCCTAAAATGGTACTAACTAATTTTGTGATATCCTAAAGAATTCTTAACTAAATGGTCTTTGTTTTTATTAAATTCAAATATTCAAATATTGGATAATTTCTAAAAAACTCTCCATCATGTTGGCGAAATTCCTTAAATTTCATCATCACCTCAAGAGTATCCAAGAAATCTCATTCGTCTTTCTTGAAGAGACTCCGTTGTTGGATTCAATAAATTTCTTATGAAATATCTTAATTTTATTTTCCATCTTTTATTCCTAGCTTATATCCTTATTTTTTTTGCTCTTTATTTGCTATTTAATTTTCCTTCATTTATTTTTTATTTCGTAAGTTTTATTTTTATCTTTATTTTAATATTATTTATCTTTTGAAAATAAATGTCGATTATTTTTATTGAAAATTTTCTTTAAATCTTTCATCATGCTGGCAAAATTTGAAAAAAAAATATCTCACTTAAGAATTTAAAAATGTCAATCATTCGTAACACCTTATAATTCCATCATCGGGATAATCTCCACTTATTCTCAACTTATTATTATTTTTTCACTTTTATTACAAATCATTATATCCTAATTTCTTATTATTAATATTTACTCTATTATTATTTTTTAAATAGATTAATTATTAATATATATTTATATTTTCGAAAATAAATACCGATTATTAATATTGAACACTTACTTTAAATCTTCCATCATGCTGGCAAAATTCAAGGCAAATATTCTCACCTAGAAATTTTCAAAATAGCAACAATTCATGACACCCGGAATTCCATCTTTAGAATAATCTTTATTTATCTCTACATTATATTTACTTATTTCTTCTAATTTTTATTCTATCTATTTTATTTTATAATTTAAAAATTCTAACTATATTTTCTTGAAGGAATATTTTCTAAATAAGATTCCTAGAATCTACACACGTAAATTCCCCTAGTCATATAATATTATCATGTAAACAAATCAATATACAACCTAGATGTTAAATTAGTATTTTTATCAACAAATTTACTTTTTTCAAATCAACATTAATCAATCATGCAATATTAGTATTTTTAATGTACAAATTCCTAATGTAATACTAATTAACTATCAAATCCTATTATTAAATTATTGACGAATTAATATAGTAAAACAACAAACTTACCTGGACAATAACCTCACTTCTCGTCGGCTTTCTTTTCTTTTCTTTTTTTACTGTATCTCTGTTTCTTTCCTCATGTTCTTTTCAGCTTTCTTCTATTGCCGCAGCTTACAGTTCGGGTTTTCCTCAATGTTCCAGGTTCGGTAAAATTTTAGTGCAGCAACTATGGAAGCAACAGCGGCTTACCTGAAGATGACGAGCATATCTGCGGTACAGCATGCATTGACGAGAGCAGGACTGGTGGTGAGACGAGCAGCGATAATGCTTGCTGCAAGTTGAGCGGTGGAGCTGTGCCGAGGACAACTTGATGGTGACAATGGCAAGGTGGTGAGAGGACCGAACAAGGTAGACGGCGCGCAGCAACAAAGCAAGGTAGAATCGCAGGAAATGGGCGTATTGGTGATCTGTAACGAGAATGGCTATGATCGTGAGGCAGGCAATGGTGGAGGAACCAGTGGCGGATCTTGACATTTGAATTTGAGGGGGCCAAATATAAATCAGTCAAGCTATTTGTGAGCTATTTAAGTTTGACATGAGTGACTTGACTTGATAATTACTCGAATTTGGCTCATTTATTTTGAGCTAAACTTAAGATTGAGTTGCTCGAGAAACTAGTCGAGTTAAATTCAAATATTTTAATACTTGAATCGAACGACTCATGAGTCTAATCGAACTTTTTTTAATATATATTTAATATTTTATTATTAATTTATTATTTTACTCTTATTATATATAATTAAAAATTAACAAAGTGAGCCTATCAAGTTCAGTTCGAGCTTGAGCTTCACAAGTATTTTGTCAAGCCGAATTCGAGCTTAAAAAACCCTCAAATTTTCGAGTCAAACCTAGCTTAAGTTTGATACTAAATCATCTCCACTCAATTACACTTCAAAACCCAAGTAAAGTTTTAAATTACATCAATTTTAGATGAGTTATGTATACTGATTATAAAAAATAACAAGTTTGTAAAATTATAAATCTTATAAATTTATAAACAAAAGTATAATGAAACAAAATACAACAAATAGATTATAATTTCATCTAAAATTATGAACGATTTTTTTTTTAATTTTCAAAAATTGAATATGAACTATGGAATAAGTGAATTATATATGGGTAAACTTTCTTGATCATTTCCTTTGAAAATTTAAAATTAAATATATATAAATAAACTAAATTATATCAAAACAAAAAATATATAATATATCTTTAAAATAATAAAATTGAATATGTTTTTCTTACATTTTACAAAGTGATCCCAATCTAATTTTGGTATTGAAAAAAATTGTCAGATTTTTTAAAGAATAATTCTTCATAGACAATCAAGACAAGTGAATATAATATTATGCTATAAAAAAATTTTAATTATTTCAATTTTTTATTAAATAAAAATAATTTAAATAGTATCAGCATATACTTACAAGTATATAAAAAGATAATATGACATACAAACCTTGTATAAAGAAATATTCAAATCTTTGGAGGGGCCAAAACTATTTATTATAAATAATATATTTATTAATTTATAATTATATTATACATATTTTTTTTTCAGAAGTTTGGGAGGGCCAAGAGAGGCTTACCATCCGCCTCTGGGTGGAACCGTGGGTGCAGCTGGTTGTAGCTCGTTCAAGGTGTTGGTGCAAGAGTCGGCTAGGTAGCAGCAAAGAGGGGGCAGGTGGTGGTTCGATTGCAAGGGCGATGCGGCATAAAGAAAGTGAAAGGAAGAGCTATGATAAAGAAGCTGTCGGCAAGAAATAGGGAAGCTCGGGTTAAGGGTGGTTCACAAAGGAAGCTTGATCGGTGATGATTTGATGCAACAGATGATCTCCTCCCTCTTCTTTAGTTGAGCTCCCCTTCATTTTTTTAATACACAAGCAGTATCCATATCCTAGCCTACGTAAATCTCTTTATTTTTATCTTGTTTATTATTTTTTATCTTATTTTAATAATTATCTAACTCTAATTGTAATCTATCATCAACTATAATATTATAAATCCTAATTTAAATAATTATCCTAAAAATCAAATAATCTAATTATCCTATCCTAAAATTAATCTTTTATTATTTATTCCTAACTTTAATGTTAATTCTAATCAGAGGCGGATGGTAAGCCAAGGCCCCCCCAAACTTCTGAAAAAAAAATTATGTATAATATAATTATAAATTAATAAATATATTATTTATAATAAATAGTTTTGGCCCCTCCAAAGATTTGAATATTTCTTTATACAAGGTTTGTATGTCATTTTATCTTTTTATATACTTGTAAGTATATGCTGGATACTATTTAAATTATTTTTATTTAATAAAAAATTGAAATAATTAAATTTTTTTATAGCATAATATTATATTCACTTGTCTTGATTACCTATGAAGAATTATTCTTTAAAAAATCTGACAATTTTTTTCAATACCAAAATTAGATTGGGATCACTTTGTAAAATGTAAGAAAAACATATTCAATTTTATTATTTTAAAGATATATTATATATTTTTTGTTTGATATAATTTAGTTTATTTATATATATTTAATTTTAAATTTTCAAAGGAAATGATCAAGAAAGTTTACCCATATATAATTCACTTATTCCATAGTTCATATTCAATTTTTGAAAATTAAAAAAAAAATCGTTCACAATTTTAGATGAAATTATAATCTATTTGTTGTATTTTGTTTCATTATACTTTTTTTTATAAATTTATAAGATTTATAATTTTACAAACTTGTTATTTTTTATAATTAGTATACATAACTCATCTAAAATTGATGTAATTTAAAACTTTACTTGGGTTTTGAAGTGTAATTGAGTGGAGATGATTTAGTATCAAACCTAAGCTAGGTTTGACTCGAAAATTTGAGGGTTTTTTAAGCTCGAATTCGGCTTGACAAAATACTTGTGAAGCTCAAGCTCGAACTGAACTTGATAGGCTCACTTTGTTAATTTTTAATTATATATAATAAGAGTAAAATAATAAATTAATAATAAAATATTAAATATATATTAAAAAAAGTTCGATTAGACTCATGAGTCGTTCAATTCAAGTATTAAAATATTTGAATTTAACTTAACTAGTTTCTCAAGCAACTCAATCTTAAGTTTAGCTCAAAATAAATGAGCCAAATTCGAGTAATTATCGAGTCAAGTCACTCATGACAAATAGCTTGACTGATTTATACTTGGCCCCCTCAAATTCAAATGTCAAGATCCGCCACTGATTCTAATTAAAAAAATCCTAATTTAGTTCCAACTTAATCCTAATATTTATCCTAATATCTAGCTAAAATAATTATCCTAACCTAGTGTTAATTTAAATTAATCAATTAAAAATATAAAGTCATTTATCTCAATTAATTATCTTTACAAGTTAAGACCTCGAATAAAATAGAATGTCTACACTCACATAACTGGGCCTGACAAACTACCTCATCATAACTAGAAATGTCGAATGGGGCTAAACTGTTCCTCCTGATGGAAATCTTAAGACTAGAACGAACTGCTCGATCTTACACTTCTCGCTCCTAGCAACATCTGGATCGAAACAACTTAAAGCAGTAAATCTGGACTCATACTGTAAGACCCAAATTTTATTATACTATATCCCATATGTGTACATGATGGATAGTGGAAATAAATTCTTTGAGAAAAATTAAAGAAAACCATTGAATGTGAATTTCCACTCTTTATCTTAATTATTGGAAATTACGATTTATATTATGGTGTATAAAAGAAAGAAAAACAAACATTAAAGTTGCAACAAGAAATAGATGAGATATAATCTTGATAGAAAAGGTTGAATTGTGAAACCATTAAAGGAAGTGTTGGACAAATGAAGAAACAAATGAAAAGTCAATGTTAGTGGCTGGATGTGGCGTGAAGAAGAAGAAAAGAAGAAAAGAAAGAAAATTTAGTCAAAACGTACAGAGATTGCTTTTCACCACCGTCCCTTTTTGGCTGCAAGTCGCTCATTTTGGGCTGGAATGTTCTTCACAATTTAATGAACTGTGGAAAATTTCATTCCACCATTTTCTTGAATTGCCAATTTTCTTCACCATTTAATGAGCTATAAGACAAGGTAATGATGAAAGAAAACGGGATAAGAACAGGTGGTAGGTTCTAAGTGAAACTGAATGGCTATATAAGAAGAATTCATGAGGAAAAAAAACCGATTGAAGCAACTTCATCTTCTTAAATAACCTTCTCGCCCATTTTGTTTCACTGCACGTTCATCTTTCGTTCCTCCGTTTTTCTCATATATGAGCCATGAAACTTCATCTTTTAGTTAGCCAAACCTCTTCTACAGTGTTGAAGAGCTAAGGAACAAGAGAAGTAAAGCTAAGTGAGGCAGAAAAGCACTCTGTTTTGGAAGTGCAACTCAGTTAAGGTGAGTTCCATATTTCTATGGTTCTCTTGATATTTAATGCTAGATTTCTATGTTTTACAACGTAATAAACATAGATATGCCTGGTTTTAGTTAAATATTATTAGAATATATAAGAAACTAGATGGAAAATAATCAAGAATGAATAAGGAAACACGATGGGCAAACAGCGAACAGAAGTACTTAACTGCTTGCCAAATAGGTGAGTACTCGTCCGAAGGATGAGGTGAGCTCAATGAAATGCATGAGTCGGCGACATACGTGTTCGCCAACTCTTTGGGTAATCAGAATGATAGTTAGGATAGGCGAGGACCAATGATCGCCAAAAGGCGAGAATGGCGACTATAGTGATCGCCCATGAGGAATGTTTGTGATCACCAAAGAGGCGAGTAGGAAATAAAGAAGTCCAAAGTGTTAGTTCAATTCATGGGAGAGCCCACCTCTGAATAAAAAAGCCACGAATTGCAAGTTGAATTGTCAGGCGAGCTGCCATGTTGGGCGAACTCCCATGAATAAGCCAACATTTGAATGGCGAGTAATGTTGGGTGAGCTCCCACGTGTAAGTCCATAAGCGAATGACGAGCTTTGTTGGGCGAATAGCGAGTTATAGAGTAGTCACAGAATCTCGCCAAAGTGTTAGAAATATGAATAGTTTTAGAAAATATTCGAAAAGAAAATATTAATGGTATTAATATTTTACTTTGCAGCCGGGAAGTGAGAACTGATAAGGCGGGCAGGAAGCAAGGCTTCATCAGATGAGGTAAGGGAGATGTCTGTGAAGTGAATGCATGTGCCGTGGAGTTAAATTTTATGAAATTATTGAGAAATTGTTTGTTTTATGACATGCATTATTATGATAAATCGTGTTGAATGGGCGAACTGCTAATGGGCGGGCGAGCCATCCCTTGTATGATGTTTTGGGCGAATAAACCCTTTTATGTTCTTTTAGGGCAAGTGACCCCTGTTTTAATAGAATCCGGGCGAGCCAAAGTGGGCAAACCCTTTTGTTGTGTTTTAGCGGCCGACCTCTTTTGTGTTGTTTTGGCAGGCGACCCCCTGTTTAACAAAATTACTGGCGAGCCAAAGAAAATAACCCATGTTTTATAAAAATGGGCGAGTTGACCATGGAAGCGCCACCTTGGGCAAGTTGACCATGGAAGTGTCGCATTTGGGCGAACTGACCATGGGCGAGCCATTTTGGGCGAGCTAGTTTAATGTGTTTTTAAATACTAAAAGTTGGCGGGCGAACACTAGTTCACCGCACTGGCAAGTTGACCATGGGCGAGCCATGATGGGCGAGCTGACCATGGGCCAACAGGTTTCAATTTGCACTTTCTCTACGAAAATGAGAATAATACCTTTTTGGAATTATTATTTATTTAAATGATTTAAATTCATAAATATGTTTCCTTAAAGGTATTTTGATGCTATAAAGTTGATTTTTGAGACTTTAGGCACCTAGTTTCATGCATTATGAGTTATGAGTCTGATGGACCTGCCAAGTCATTAGAGGTCTCGAGGTCACCTGGCAAGTGGACCCCGAAGACCACCCAAAGATTGTGGCCATAGATCTACTATATCCCTGGGGGGATGATTATTCCATTCCCGGAGGGGGAGAGGGAATGATGAGGGCATAATTTATTCGTAGGGTGAAGCCTAGTCTCAACTTACTAATTTCTGTTTACTGAGAGGATTTCCTGAATCTTATTTACTATTTACTATTTACTATTTACTTTATTTTATTGTAAACTGTTTAATCAATGATTTGATTATCAAAAACTGTTTACTATATCCATTGTTTTCCCTACTAGATTTATTGTTAAGAAAAATAAATGTTTGGGGGACATGGTTTAATTTGTACAAAACAGTGTACATCTTCCTTACTGAGCACGTTGTCGCTCACCCCTTATGTTTCACTCCACAGATTGTTAATCTTGGATTAAGAGAGTTAACTTCCAAGGATTATCAACTGCTAAAGTCAGCAGTTATTCGATATCAAAGGTACATGATTTCTTTTATATATTCAGTAAAATTGTACAGTACTATTTTAAATAGAAGAGAATGTATATATATCTTAAGGAAAGAATTTCATAATTTCTATTTCCATTTTAGTAACAAGGAATAAGAGTACTCATTCTTAATAAGTGTTAGGAGTTGTTAAGCATCACAGACAGGCCAACCGGTAAGTAAGTGTGATTTATAAGTGAATATTATGTTATACTGTGGATTTGGGATGTTACAGATTTAATGGTATCAGAGCAGGGTTAGTCGGATGTCTAGTGATGCTTAAAACGAAAAGAGAATAGTAAACATTCCCTGTATTACTGTATAATCTGAATATATAATTGATATATTAATGATAAGTGACAAATGATCTCTGTAGTACAGATATGAGTGGAAGAAGGAGGGTGACACGCTTAGTTAGAGATATACATCGAGGTAGGGAGGCACAGATTTTGGAGTCGCAGACACCGGAACCTGCCCCAGGACCTTCACGTCCTATACATCCAGAGAGCATTGATACTCGTGTGAGTCGAGTAGAGAGGTTAGTAGCCGATTTCATGGCTATGTATCAGGCGGATAGAGTCACGGATAGGGCAGAGAGGGAGAGAGTCGTAGCTCCCGCAGCTCCAGTAAAGGCGCCAGCACTACCACAATCGGCACTAGATATACCCAAGCCTCCGCCTATTCCACCACCGGCACCTTAGCCACAGGTAGCCCCACCACAGCCATTGATGCAGCCACCTCGAGTTGCGGAGTCTTATTGTAATGTGGCATTGGTGAAATCATTTAAGAAGTTGGATCCACTTAAGTTTAAAGGTACTAAGGATCCATTGGCGGCAGAGTAGTGGATTATTGAGATCGATAGATTACTTAAGATTATGAGATGTTCAGAGACTGAGAAGGTAGGCTTAGCGGTATTCCAGTTGGCAGATGATGCGAGACATTGGTGGAAGGCCACTCAGACTATTTTATTTGCTCAGCATCAGGATCTGTCCTGGGATATTTTCGTGGATGCTTTTCGGAGGCAGTATATTCCCGACACTACTCAGGAAAAATTACAGTAGGAATTCATGGACTTAGTTCAGAGTAGCATGTCAATGGACGAGTATGAGGCCAAATTTACTACATTGAGCCGTTTTGATTCACATACTAGTGTGAATACCAGATATAAGATTTCGAGGTTTTGGGCTGGTTTGAGTCCATCTATCAGAATGAAGCTAGCCCCATTTGATATACAGACTTATGATGAAATAGTTAAACGGGCTCAGCTATGTGAGAATGATTATGAGCAGTTCCAGCTCGATTTCAGTAGTAAGAATAAAGGTAAAGTAAAGGGAAAGGTCAAGAGGTTTATGGAGGACAGATCAGGTAGAGAGCAGCCTAAGAGAAGTAGACCTATGGGCATACAGATTACAGAGGGCAGATTTAATAGACCAGCAGTTTCTACTCCTGCTAGTGGCCCCACCCTACTCAGAGGAGTGTTGCCCTTTATGTAGACATTGTGGAAGGTCGCATGGGTTACGCCCTTGTCCTTTAATGTCTAAGGCATGTTTTAATTGTGGACAGATGGGCACTTTATCAGGATTGCCGAGGCTTAGAGAATCAGCTGCTTCTACTATTCCTCTACATTACCTCAGATAGCGGCCCGGCAGCTCAGAGTGAGCCAGAGAAGCGACACCCTCACAGCCTAGGCGGGCGACAGCCGCAGAAGGGTAAGAAGGTTGTGACTCAGGGTCGGGTGTACGTTGGATCAGGAGACTGCCGACGCCTCTATGATGTGATTAAAGGTAAAGTTTATCTTTTTGATATTCCGTAATTGCCTTAATTGATCCAGGTTCTACCCATTCGTTCTTATCGCCTACATATGCTAACAGGACCCCAGTAGAGCCGGAGTTGTTAGTATACTTTGCAAGTGAAAACTCCTTTTAATGATTTCCAGAGGACGGATGTTTATAGGAATTGTAAATTGACTATAGGAGAGAAGGTTATGACAGCTAACCTAATTTTGTTGGATATATATGATTTTGATATCATTTTGGGTATGGATTGGTTAGCTGAACCATGTTAGTTTGGATTGTAATACTAAGTTTATTACCTTCTCTATCCGAAAAGTACATTGTAAAGTTATTGTAAATTAATAAAAGTATGTGAATATATGTTTGTGAAATGATGTGTACTGAAATTGTGGTTGTGTATGAATGTTTATGAAGGATATATTGCTAGTGTGGAGGATGTAGAGAGGAACATCCAAAGATCAAGAGATTCCTGTGGTAAGGACTTTCGGATGTATTTCCAGAGGATTTACCAGGGTTACCACCGGATCGAGAGACGGAGTTTATGATCGAGTTGGTACCCGGTACGGAGCCGATTTCTAGACCCCCATATCGGATGGCACTGACAGAGTTGGATGAGCTCAAGAAGCAGCTCCAAGAGTTACTAAGATAAGGGATTTATACGTCCCAGTGTGTCACCGTGGGGAGCTCAGTATTATTTGTTCGGAAGAAGGATGGTAGCCTCCGGTTGTGTAGATTATCGGATGTTGAATCGGGCTACCGTTAAGAATAAGTATCCACTACCCAGGATGATGACTTGTTTGATCACTCAGGGGTGCACAGGTATTTTCCAAGATAGACCTCGATCAGGCTATCACCAGTTGAAAATTAAGGAGTCGGATGTGCATAAGACAGCATTTCGACTCGCTATGGTCACTATGAGTTCCTAGTGATGCCTTTTGGGTTGACAAATGCCCTGCAGCTTTTATGAGTTTGATGAATGAGGTGTTTCATTCATTTTTGGATAAGTTTGTCATAGTATTTATGATGACATCTGATTTACTCTAAGACTCCAGAGGAGCATGAGCAGCATTTGCAGATTGTTTTACAGACCCTCAGAGAGCGAAAGTTGTACGCTAAGCTTAGTAAGTGCGAGTTCTGGCTTGACCATATTAATTTCTCGGACATGTAGTGTCGAAGACGGGGTATCAGTTGATCCGTCCAAGATAGAGGCCATTGTTCAGTGGGAAAGGCCTAACACGGTTACCGAGATACGGAGTTTCTTAGGTCTTGCCGGATATTATCGCAGGTTTGTGGAGGGATTTTCTAGACTTGCTGCTCCATTGACACGACTCACACGTAAGGATGTAAAGTTTGAGTGGAATGATGCGTGTGAGCGTAGTTTTGGTGAACTTAAGAAGAGATTGACTAGTGCCCCCGTATTAGCCCTTCCTAGCGGATCAGGTGGATTTATGGTATACTGATGCATCCGCTCAAGGTTTAGGGTGTGTGCTCATGCAGCATGGTCGGGTTATAGCCTATGGTTCTCGACAGTTGAAGGATCATGAGAAGAATTACCCGACACATGACTTGGAGCTAGCGCAGTGGTGTTTGCACTGAAGATATGGCGACATTACTTGTACGGGGAGAAATTTCAGATATATACAGACCATAAGAGTCTGAAGTATATATTCTCACAGAAAGAGTTGAATTTGAGGCAACGACGGTGGATGGAACTATTAAAGGACTATGATTGTGAGATTCTGTATCACCCAGGTAAAGCTAATGTAGTAGCTGATGCACTGAGCCGTAAACATGTTGGCATGGTATCGTACATGATGATCAGGGAGCATGAGTTGATAGAGCAATTCTCTAACCTCAGTTTGACAGTTGTTTCCTCTGACCAGTATGGGTTTACGGCTAGTTTCGTATAGAGCCGGATTTGATGGATCGAATCAGGGAAAATCAGAGGAGGGATGATTATTGTATCGGGATTGCCAGTCAGATTCAGATGGGAGTTATGTTAGACTTTGAGATTGGTACAGACGGGATACTGAGGTTTAGAGATCGGATATGTGTTCCCGATGATCGACAGCTTAGAGACTTGATTTTATCAGAGGCCCATACCTCTAGATACACGTTACATCCGGGTAGTACTAAGATGTACCAGAATCTCCGGAAAGTGTATTGGTGGCCTAAGATGAAGAAAGACATCGTTGAGTTTGTTGCTAGATGTTTAACATGCCAACAGATTAAGATTGAGCATCAGAAGCCGGCGGGTATGCTTCGACCATTATCGATTCCTATGTGGAAATGGGAGCATGTTACTATGGATTTTATTATGGGATTACCACGGACCCGGAAGGGGTATGATGCTATTTGGGTGATAGTCGACAGATTAACTAAGTCTGCTCATTTCTTAGCCATGAGATCTACAGACTCAGTTAGTGCCTTGCCTTAGCCGAGTTGTATGTCAGGGAGATAGTGAAGTTACATGGTGTTCCAGTAAGTATTACCTCTGATAGGGACTCTCGCTTCACCTCTCATTTTTGGGAGAGATTTCAGGAGGCTATGGGATCCCAGCTGAGTTTTAGCACCGCTTTTCATCCACAGACTGATGGGCAGTCTGAGCGTACGATACAGACGCTCGAGGATATGTTGAGAGCGTGTGCATTGGATTTTAGAGGCTCATGGGACGATCACTTACCCCTGACAGAATTTGCATATAATAATAGTTTTCATACAAGTATCGACATGGCACCGTATGAGGCTTTATATGGTAGACGATGCAGATCCCCGATAGCATGGGAAGAAGTTGGAGACCGTAAACTGTTAGCTCCTGATTTGGTCGAAGCAGGCTTCTCGTGATGTACGGATGATCTGTGAGAGGCTCAGAACGGCTCAGAGTCGGCAGAAGAATTATGCAGATATTAGACGCCGACCATTGGAGTTTATAGCGGGTGATTATGTGTTTTTAAAGGTTTCACCGTCCAAAGGTATTATGAGATTCGGAAAGAGGGAAAAGTTGAGCCCTCAATACATTGGGCCTTATGAGATCTTAGATCGCGTGGGAGATGTGGCATATCGGTTAGCACTACCACCAGAGTTGTCATGAGTACATAACGTGTTCCATGTCTCGATGTTGAGAAAGTACCATCCAGATCCTTCTCACGTGATTCGACACGAGCCACTGGAGATCAGAGAGGATATGAGTTACGTTGAGAAACCGGTGCGGATTTTGGATAGGAAGGATAAAGTATTGCGATCTAAGACGATTCCTTTAGTTAAAGTGCTCTGGCAGTATCATAACGAGGAGGAGGCTACTTGGGAATTAGAAAGCCTTATGCGTGAGAAGTATTCGGAGCTCTTTTAGTGACAGGTCCAAGTTAAATTTGGAGGACCAAATTTCTTAAGGTGGGGAGAAATGTAAAATCCGAATTTTATTATACTGTATACCATATGTGTACATTATTGATAGTGGAAATAAATTCTTTTAGTAAAATTAAGAAATCATTTAATGTGAATTTCCACTTTTCATTGTATGTTATAATGTATATATGGTGTATAAAGAATAGATGAGATTTAATTAATTATTAAGGTATGAAAACAATTAATGAGGAGTAATGACTAGAAGACATGGGCGAAAGAAGAAAAAAAAAAGGGAACCTTTTTAGTTGGATTAAGGAAGCATTAAATGAGGTAAGACAAAGTTAATAATTGTGGTTGACATTGGCGTGGGAAAGAAGAAGAATAAAAGGAGAAATTGTAGTCAACAACGTGCAGAAGACCTGTCGCCCGTTCCCTTTTTGACTACAAGCCGTTCATTTGGCTGGAAATTCTTCAACAATTAATGGGCTGTCAGACGAATGGAGAAAAGAGAGAAAGGAGAGCCAATCAACGTGGGCGGCTGGAAGAAGTGTTGGCGAGGAGAAGAGAAAAACTGAGCTATTGACGTCTTTTGTTGCACTTTTTCTACCCGTTTTAATGCTGGTTCAGACGTTCCTTTGGTGCAATTTTCTTCGTGAATTAATGCACTACAAGACGGGTAATGATGAGGAAAAGGATAAGGAATAGATGGTGAGTTCTGGTTGGACTAACATGACTATATAAAGAGGCTTCAAGAGAAAGAAACGGATTGAAATGAACTCCATCCTCTCCAGAATCCTTCTCGCCCATTCTGTTTGCTACAAAGATTACCTTGTTCTTCCGTTCCTTTCATAGCCATAGAGTTTTATCCTTCTTCTCCCCCCCCTTTTTCCTTTTTCCTTCATCAGTAAACCTTTTTTCCTCACCATTGAAGAGCTAAGGAACAAGCAAACTAAAGCTAAGAAAGACACTTGGTAAAGGTGAGTTTCATAGTTTTACAGTTCTCTTGATATTTAATCATAGATATAGCCTGGTCATGAGTGAATATGGTTAAATATATAAGAAAATAGATGAAAAATAACCAAGAATGAGTAAGAAAACACGACGGGCGAGTAGAAAATTGCTAGTCAAAATGGGTGAGTACTCGCCCAAAGGATGAGACGAGGTTAGGAAATGCTTATGTGAGTTCGCCAGTATTGTGGTCCGGGAGGGCGAGGACAAATGATCGCCAAAAGGCGAGAATGGCGATAATAGTGATCGCCCATGTAAAAGTTGATGATCGCCAGTGGGGCGAGTAGCAGAAAAAGAGGTCGCAACCGTAATCCAATACATGGGCGAACTCCCATGAATAATCCGCTAATTGACAGCGAACTATGTTGGGCGAATGGCGAACTGAGTCTCGCCAAAGTGCTATATTATTAGGAAAAATATAAATCCTTTTTGGAAAATATTTATAATTTAAATAATGCTTTTGCAAAAGGGAATTGCGGAAGGCGGGCGAGAAGCAAGGCTGTATCAGACGAGGTAAGGAAGTAGTATGTGATACAAATGCATGTCCTGTGGAGTAAAAATGTTAAGAAAATATTAGAAATTGTTTTATTTTCTGACATGCATCGGTTGATAAACTGTTTTGTTTTCGGGCGAGCTACAAGCCGCCATAAGTTGTTTTGTTGGGCGAATTGATTAAGGCGGACGAGTAGTTTGTTCTAGGCAGAAACTCGAGCGAGCCAATGGCGAGCTCTCTGTTATGAGAACTGGGCGAGTGCCCTTGTTTTAAAAAGAAATCCGGGTAAGCCATAGTCGGGCGAACCCTTTTTAATGAGATTGGGCGGGTGACC
The DNA here is from genome assembly GCA_031772115.1 of Heritiera littoralis. NCBI lineage: Eukaryota > Viridiplantae > Streptophyta > Magnoliopsida > Malvales > Malvaceae > Heritiera > Heritiera littoralis. The sequence goes on from JAPDPK010000226.1 coordinate 27,834, forward strand.
CTTGTTTTAAGTATAAGGCGGGCGAACTGTTATTAGCCAGCCATATTTTTGTCTTGAAAAGCTATGAGGCGGGCGACTATAAATTGCCGCCTTGGCGAATTGATTAGTGGGCGAACTGATTTAAGAATAATTTTCTCAAAACGAAAATTAAATAAATAAATAAATAAAAATTTGAATTAATTTTATTATTTTTGAAAATAGAAAATATCATATTCTCGGGCGAGTAGTCCCTTGGGCGAGTAGACTCTCGGGCGAGTAGTCCCTTGGGCGAGTAGACTCTCGGGCGAGTAGTTCCTTGGGCGAATTGGCTAATGGGCGAGCTGACCCTGGGCGAACTAGCCGTGGGCGAATCAGCTCCAAAAGTGTTTTTCTCTCATAGAAAATGTTGAAATTGAGGGTTGTTTTTACTAGTTATAAACCCTTTTGGAAACTAAATCATTTTATGGAAATGATACATATGATAACTTGATCTTGAGACATTAGGCCATGAGTTCATGCATTATCACTCATATACTTTGCGTGACCCATCTAGGGCGATGGCTCGGGTCAAAGAGACCAACGAGTGCACCCTAAGGCGTCACAGGGCTGATGGACCTGCCAAGTCTTCAGCGGTCTCGAGGTCACTTGGCAAGTGGACCCGAGGACTAAATACAGATTATGGCCATACATCTAGATGAGATAGCCGTGAGGGGCGATGGCCTACGGGTGCACCCCAAAAGCGGATGATTTGTGTTCTTTGCATGATTTAAATTGTTGCCTAGTCTCAATTAAAAGATTTATGAAAGGATCCGATGAATCCTGTTTCATGTTAACTGTATTTATTATTTCCTAATGAGTGTGATCGTTAGAAAGATTAAATGGTTTCGAAATTATAGCTTTTATTTTTAAAGCAGCATACACCTTCCTTATTGAGCACATTGTCTGTAACATCCCAAAACCACTATACGACAGAATATTCACTTGTAAACTACACTTATTTACCGGTTGGGCTGTCTGTGGTGCTTAACAACTTTTACTACATTATGAATTAATAAAGTATCTTCCTTAAGACGTATATACATTCCCTTCGTAGTTAAAGTAGTACTGTACAACTTTGCTGAATATATAAAAGAATATAACATACCTTCGATATCAAATCTCTGGAAGGTAAGTCTCTTAGTTCGAAATCAGTTATCTGTGGAGTGGAAAATAAGGGTGAGCGACAATGTGCTCAGTAAAGAAGGTGTATGCTGTTTAAAAAATACAAAAGCTAAAATCTCAAAACATTTAATCATCCTAACGATCACACTCATTAGGAAATAATAAACACAGTTAACAAAACAACAGGATTCACCAGATCCTTTCATAAATCTTTTAATTGAGACTAGGCAATAATTCAAATCATGCAAAGAACACAAGTCATCCGCTTTTGGGGTGCACCCGTAGGCCATCGCCCCTCACGGCTATCTCATCTAGATGTATGGCCATAATCTATAGGTGGTCCTCGGGTCCACTTGCCAAGTGACCTCGAGACCGCTGAAGACTTGGCAGGTCAATCAGCCCTGTGACGCCCCAGGGTGCACTCGCTGGTCTATTTGACCCGAGCCATCGCCCTAGTTAGGTCACGCAAAGTACATGAGTGATAATGCATGAACTCATGGCCTAATGTCTCAAAATCAAGTTATCGTTCCATAAAATGATTTAGTTTCCAAAAGGGTTTATAACAAGTAAAACAACCCTTCATTTTCAACATTTTCTATGAAAGAAAGGCAGGTTGGGAGCCGGTTCGCCCACGGCTAGTTCGCCCAGGGTCAGCTCGCCCATTAGCCAATTCGCCCAAGGGACTACTCGCCCGAGAATTTGATATTTTCTATTTTCAAAATAATTAAAATACTTCATTTTTCATTTACGAAATTACATTTAAAAATCGTTCGCCAGAGCCTACTCGCCCTCAGTAGCTCGCCCTGACTACTCGACAAGACGGCGAATAATAGTCGCCCGCCTCAGAGTTTTCAAAACACAAGTATGGCTGGCTGATAACAGTTCGCCCGCCTTTAACTTTAAAACAAGGGTCGTTCGCCCAAACACTTTAAAAGGGTTCGCCCAACTATGGCTTACCGGATTTCTCTTTAAAACAAAGCACTCGCCCAAATCTCAAACCGAGAGCTCGCCATTGGCTCGCCCGAGTTTCTGTCTAGCACAAAACTACTCGCCCGCCTTAGTCAATTCGACCAACCAAAGAACTTATGGCGGCTTGTAGCTCGCCCGAAACCAAAACAATTTATCAAACGATGCATGTCAGAAAATAAAACAAATTCCGATATTTTCTTAACGTTTTTACTCCACAGGACATGCACTTGCATCACATACAACTTCCTTACCTCGTCTGATACGGCTTAGGTTCTCGCCCGCCTTGCTCGATTCCCGTCTGCAAAGCATTTATTCACATTATTAATATTTTCCAAAAAAACTTATATTTTTCCTAAAACATATGGCAATTTGGCGAACTCAGTTCGCCATTCGCCCGTCATTGCTCGCTTTCCATTAGCGGCTTATTCGTGGGAGTTCGCCCTTGTAATGGAATACGTTGGCGCCTTCTTTTTCACCTACTCGCCCTACTGGTTATCATCAACTTTACATGGACGACTACTATTATCGCCATTCTCGCACACTGGCGATCACGGGTCCTCGCCCGCCGGGACCACATGTTGGCGAACTCACATAAACTTTCTCCTAACCTCGTCCCATCCTTTGGGCGAGTACTAACCCATTTCGACTAGCAATTTTCTACTCGCCCGTCGTGTTTCCTTACTCATTCTTGGTTATTTTTCCATCTATTTTCTTATATTGTTCAACTACAACCAGGCTATATCTATGATTAAATATCAAGAACACTATAAAAGCTATGAAACTCACCTTTACTGAGCTGCTCTTCCAACAACAGAATGTTTTCTTGCCTTTCTTAGCTTAGTTGTCTGTTTCCTTATTTCTTCAACATTAGACGAAGGTTTGGCTAGTTAAGAGTGAGGTTTTCACGGTTCCTGTACGTGAGGAAAGGGAAGAAAAGTTAACTTGCAGAAATCCAAGGATTGGGTGAGACGGTTGTTTAAGGAGGAGAAGTTTGCTTCCATCGTTTCTCCTCTTGAAGCCTCCTTATATAGGCATGTTAGTCCAATCAGGATTCACCATCTGCTCCTTATCCCTTCCTTCATCATTACCTCGTCTGGCAGTGCATTAATTCATGAAGAAAATTGCATCAAGAGAACATCTGAACGGCATTAAAACGGGTAGAAAAGGCAGCAAAAGACGTCATGTTATTGACTAAATTTTCTCTCCTTCTCGCCAACTTCTTCCAGCCGCCCACGTTGATTGGCTCTCCTTCCTCTCTTTTCTCCATTCGTCTGACAGCCCATTAAATGATGAAGAATTTCCAGCCAAAGGAACGGCTTGCAGTCAAAAAGGGAACGGGCGACAAGGTCTCTGCACATTTTTGACTACAATTTCTCCTTTTATTCTTCTTCTTTCCCACGCCAATGTCAACCACAATTATTAACTTTGTCTTACCTCATTTAATGCTCTCATACCATAATAATTAAATCCCAACAGTATCTTGTTACACTTTAATATTTATTTCTCTTTCTTTATACACTACACTATAAATCATCTCTTAGATTGAAAAGTGGAACTCACATTCGATTTAATTTCACAAAATTTTTATTTCCACTATCAATAATGTACACATATGGCATACAGTATAATAAAATTCGGATTTTACATTTCTCCCCACCTTAAGAAATTTGGTCCTCCAAATTTAACTTGGACCTATCACTGAAAGAGCTCCGGATACCTCTCATGCATAAGGCTCTCTAACTCCCAAGTAGCCTCCTCCTCATTATGATACTGCCAGAGCACTTTAACCAACGAAATCGTCTTAGATCGCAATACCTTATCTTTCCTATCCAGAATCCGCACCGGTTTCTCAACGTAACTCATGTCCTCTCTGATCTCCAGTGGCTCATGTCGAATCACGTGAGAAGGATCTGGATTGTACTTTCTCAACATCGAGACATGGAATACGTTATGCACTCCTGACAACTCTGGTGGTAGTGCTAACCGATATGCCACATCTCCAACGCGATCTAAGATCTCATAAGGCCCAATGTATCGAGGACTCAACTTTCCTCTCTTCCCGAATCTCATAATACCTTTGGACGGTGAAACCTTTAAAAATACATAATCACCTGCTATAAACTCCAAGGGTCGGCGTCTAATATCTGCATAACTCTTCTGCCGACTCTGAGCTGTTCTGAGCTTCTCACATATTATCCGTACATCACTAGAAGCCTGCTCGACCAAATCGGGAGCTAACAGTTTACGGTCTCCAACTTCTTCCCATGCTATCGGGATCTGCATCGTCTGCCATACAAGGCCTCATATGGTGCCATGCCGATACTCGTATGAAAACTATTATTATAAGCAAACTCTGCCAGGGGTAAGATCGTCCCATGAGCCTCTAAAATCCAATGCACACGCTCTCAACATATCCTCGAGCGTCTGTATCGTACGCTCGGACTGCCCATCAGTCTGTGGATGAAAAGCGGTGCTAAAACTCAACTGGGATCCCATAGCCTCCTGAAATCTCTCCCAAAAATGAGAGGTGAAGCGAGAGTCCCTATCAGAGGTGATACTCACTGGAACACCATGTAACTTCACTATCTCCCTGACATACAATTCGGCTAAGGCACTAACTGAATCTGTAGATTTCATGGCTAAGAAATGAGCAGACTTAGTCAATCTGTCGACTATCACCCAAATAGCATCGTACCCCTTCCGGGTCCGTGGTAATCCCATAATAAAATCCATAGTTACATGCTCCCATTTCCACGTAGGAATCGATAATGGTCGAAGCATACCTGCCGGCTTCTGATGTTCAATCTTAATCTGCTGGCATGTTAGACATCTTGCAACAAAATCTGCGATGTCCTTTTTCATCTTAGGCCACCAGTACACTTTCCGGAGATTCTGGTACATCTTAGTACTACCCGGATGTAACGTGTATCTAGAGGTATGAGCCTCTGATAAAATCAAATCTCTAAGCTGCTGATCACCGGGAACACATATCCGACCTCTAAACCTCAGTATCTCATCGGTGCCAATCTCAAAATCCAACTCATCTCCCATTTGAATCTGGTTGGCCACCCCAATACAATAATCATCACTCCTCTGAGCTTCCTTAATTCGATTCATCAAATCCGGCTCGATACGAAAACTAGCTGTAAACCCATACTGGTCAGAGGAAACAACTGTCAAACTGAGGTTAGAGAACTGCTCTATCAACTCATGTTCCCTGATCATCATGTACGATACCATGCCAACATGCTTACGGCTCAGTGCATCAGCTACTACATTAGCTTTACCTGGGTGATACAGAATCTCACAATCATAGTCCTTTAATAGTTCCATCCACCGTCGCTGTCTCAAATTCAACTCTTTCTGTGAGAATATATACTTCAGACTCTTATGGTCTGTATATATCTGAAATTTCTCTCCGTACAAATAATGTCGCCATATCTTCAGTGCAAACACCACTGCGGCTAGCTCCAAGTCATGTGTCGGGTAATTCTTCTCATGATCCTTCAACTGTCGAGAACCATAGGCTATAACCCGACCATGCTGCATGAGCACACACCCTAAACCTTGAGCGGATGCATCCGTATACACCACAAATCCACCTGATCCGCTAGGAAGGGCTAATACGGGGCACTAGTCAATCTCTTCTTAAGTTCACCAAAACTACGCTCACACGCATCATTCCACTCAAACTTTACATCCTTACGTGTGAGTCGTGTCAATGGAGCAGCAAGTCTAGAAAATCCCTCCACAAACCTGCGATAATATCCGGCAAGACCTAAGAAACTCCGTATCTCGGTAACCGTGTTAGGCCTCTCCCACTGAACAATGGCCTCTATCTTGGACGGATCAACTGATACCCCGTCTCTCGACACTACATGTCCGAGAAATATAATGTGGTCAAGCCAGAACTCGCACTTACTAAGCTTAGCATATAACTTTCGCTCTCTGAGGGTCTGTAGAACAATCTGCAAATGCTGCTCATGCTCCTCTGAAGTCTTAGAGTAAATCAGTATGTCATCAATAAATACTATGACAAACTTGTCCAAAAATGAATGAAATACCTCATTCATCAAACTCATAAAAGCTGCAGGGGCATTGGTCAGTCCAAATGGCATCACTAAGAACTCATAGTGGCCATAGCGAGTTCGAAAGGCTGTCTTATGCACATCCGACTCCTTAATCTTCAACTGGTGATAGCCTGATCGAAGGTCTATCTTGGAAAACACCTGTGCACCTCTGAGCTGATCAAACAAATCATCAATCCGAGGCAGTGGATACTTATTCTTAACGGTAGCCCGATTCAACATCCGATAATCAATACATAACCGGAGGCTACCATCCTTTTTCCGAACAAATAATACTGGAGCTCCCCACGGTGACACACTGGGACGTATAAATCCCTTATCTAATAACTCTTGGAGTTGCTTCTTGAGCTCATCCAACTCTGTCAGTGCCATCCTATATGGGGGTCTAGAAATCGGCTCCGTACCGGGTACCAACTCAATCATAAACTCCGTCTCTCGATCCGGTGGTAACCCTGGTAAATCCTCTGGAAATACATCCGAGAAGTCCTTAACCACAGGAATCTCTTGTATCTTTGGATGCTTCCTCTCAACATCCTCCACACTAGCAATATATCCTTCATAAACATTCATACACAACCACAATTTCAGTACACATGTCATTTCACAACATAAATTCTCATACTTTTATTAATTTACAATAACTTTACAATGTACTTTTCGGGATAAGAGAAGGTAATAAACTTAGTATTACAGTCCAAACTAACATGATTTGCAGCCAACCAATCCATTCCTAAAATGATATCAAAATCATATATATCCAGTAAAATTAGGTTAGCTGTCACAACCTTCTCTCCTATAGTCAATTCACAACCCCTATAATCACATCTGTCATCTGAAAATCATTAAAAGGAGTTTTCACTCGCAATGTATATTCTAACAACTCCGGCTCTACTGGGGTCCTGTTGGCATATACAGGCGATAAGAATGAGTGGGTAGAACCCGGGTCAATTAAGGCAATTACGGGAATATCAAAAAGATAAATTTTACCTTTAATCACATCGATAGAGGCGTCGGCAGTCTCCTGATCCAACGCGTACACCCGACCCTGAGTCACAACCTTCTTACCCTTTTCTGCGGCTGTCGCCCGTCTTGGCTGTGAGGGTGTCGCTTTCTCGGGTGCATTCTGAGCTGCCGGGGCCGCTATCTGAGGTACTGCAGGAGGTATAGTAGAAGCAGTCGACTCTCTACGCATCGGGCAATCCTTAATAAAGCCCCGTCTGTCCACATCTAAAACATACTCCAGTCATTACAGGACAAGGGCGCGATCCATGCGACCTTCCACAATGTCTACATAAGGGCGCAACACTCCTCTGAGTGGTAGTGGGGCCACTAGCAGGAGTAGAAACTGCTGGTCTATCAATTTTGCCCTCTGAAATCTGTATGCCCGAAGATCTGGTCTTCTTAAACTGCTCTCTACCTGCTCTATCCTCCATAAACCTCTTAGCTTTTCCCTTTCCTTTGCCTTTACTCTTGCTACTGAAATCGGACTGGAACTGCTCATAGTCCCTCTCACATAACTGAGCCCGTTGAACTATCTCATCATAAGTCTGTATAACAAATGGGGCTAGCTTTACTCTGATGGATGGCCTCAAACCCGCTTTAAATCTCGAAATCTTATACCGGGCATTTGTACTGGTCTGTGGATCAAAACGGCTCAAGGTAGTAAATTTAGCCTCATACTCATTTACTGACATACTACCCTGTACTAAATCCATAAATTCCTGTTGTAATTTATCTTGAGCAGTGTCAGGAATATATTGCCTTCTAAAAGCTTCCACAAACATATCCCATGACAGATCCTGATGCTGAGCAAATAATACCGTCTGGGTGGCCTTCCACCAATGTCTCGCATCATCTGCCAGTTGGAACACAGCTAGGCCCACTTTCTCTGTCTCTGAACATCTCATAATCTCGAGTAATCTATCAATCTCTATAACCCACTGTTCTGCCACCAATGGATCCCTAGTACCTTTAAACTTCGGTGGATCCAATTTCTTAAATGATTTCACCAATGCCACATTACAATATGACTCTGCATTTCGTGTCTGCTGAATCAGTGGCTGTGGTGGAGCTATCGGTGGCTGAGGTGCTGGTGGTGGAATAGGCTCAGGCTCAGGCACAGCTGGTGCCGGCTGTGGCGGTGCAGGTGCCTCTACTGGGGCTGCGGGAGCTGTAGCTCTCTCCCTCTCTGCCCTATCTGCGGCTCTATCCGCCTGATACATAGCCATAAAATCTGCTATTAACCTCTCCACCTGAGTTACACGATTATCGATGCTCTCTAGCTGTATAGGACGTGGAGGTCTTGGGGCAGGTTCCGGTGTCTGTGGTTCCGGAGTCTGTGCCGCCCTACCTCGGCCTATACCTCTCACTGAGCGCATCCTCCTCCTTCCACTCATATCTGTACCACAGAAATCGTTTATCACTTATCATTAACACATCAATTATATATTCAGTTTATACAGTACTACAGGGGAATGTATACTATTTCACCATTTACTTTAAGCATCGTTAGACATCCGACCAACCCTGCTCTGATACCATTAAATCTGTAACATCCCAAAACCACTATACAACAGAATATTCACTTGTAAACTACACTTATTTACCGGTTGGGCTGTCTGTGGTGCTTAACAACTTTTACTACATTATGAATTAATAAAGTATCTTCCTTAAGATGTATATACATTCCCTTCGTAGTTAAAGTAGTACTGTACAACTTTGCTGAATATATAAAAGAATATAACATACCTTCGATATCAAATCTCTGGAAGGTAAGTCTCTTAGTTCAAATCAGTTATCTGTGGAGTGGAAAATAAGGAGTGAGCGACAATGTGCTCAGTAAAGAAGGTGTATGCTGCTTTAAAAAATACAAAAGCTAAAATCTCAAAACCATTTAATCATCCTAACGATCACACTCATTAGGAAATAATAAACACAGTTAACAAAACAACAGGATTCACCAGATCCTTTCATAAATCTTTTAATTGAGACTAGGCAATAATTCAAATCATGCAAAGAACACAAGTCATCCGCTTTTGGGGTGCACCCGTAGGCCATCGCCCCTCACGGCTATCTCATCTAGATGTATGGCCATAATCTATAGGTGGTCCTCGGGTCCACTTGCCAAGTGACCTCGAGACCGCTGAAGACTTGGCAGGTCAATCAGCCCTGTGACGCCCCAGGGTGCACTCGCTGGTCTATTTGACCCGAGCCATCGCCCTAGTTAGGTCACGCAAAGTACATGAGTGATAATGCATGAACTCATGGCCTAATGTCTCAAAATCAAGTTATCGTTCCATAAAATGATTTAGTTTCCAAAAGGGTTTATAACAAGTAAAACAACCCTCATTTTCAACATTTTCTATGAAAGAAAGGCAGGTTGGGAGCCGGTTCGCCCACGGCTAGTTCGCCCAGGGTCAGCTCGCCCATTAGCCAATTCGCCCAAGGGACTACTCGCCCGAGAATTTGATATTTTCTATTTTCAAAATAATTAAAATACTTCATTTTTCATTTACGAAATTACATTTAAAAATCGTTCGCCAGAGCCTACTCGCCCTCAGTAGCTCGCCCTGACTACTCGACAAGACGGCGAATAATAGTCGCCCGCCTCAGAGTTTTCAAAACACAAGTATGGCTGGCTGATAACAGTTCGCCCGCCTTTAACTTTAAAACAAGGGTCGTTCGCCCAAACACTTTAAAAGGGTTCGCCCAACTATGGCTTACCGGATTTCTCTTTAAAACAAAGCACTCGCCCAAATCTCAAACCGAGAGCTCGCCATTGGCTCGCCCGAGTTTCTGTCTAGCACAAAACTACTCGCCCGCCTTAGTCAATTCGACCAACCAAAGAACTTATGGCGGCTTGTAGCTCGCCCGAAACCAAAACAATTTATCAAACGATGCATGTCAGAAAATAAAACAAATTCCGATATTTTCTTAACGTTTTTACTCCACAGGACATGCACTTGCATCACATACAACTTCCTTACCTCGTCTGATACGGCTTAGGTTCTCGCCCGCCTTGCTCGATTCCCGTCTGCAAAGCATTTATTCACATTATTAATATTTTCCAAAAAAACTTATATTTTTCCTAAAACATATGGCAATTTGGCGAACTCAGTTCGCCATTCGCCCGTCATTGCTCGCTTTCCATTAGCGGCTTATTCGTGGGAGTTCGCCCTTGTAATGGAATACGTTGGCGCCTTCTTTTTCACCTACTCGCCCTACTGGTTATCATCAACTTTACATGGACGACTACTATTATCGCCATTCTCGCACACTGGCGATCACGGGTCCTCGCCCGCCGGGACCACATGTTGGCGAACTCACATAAACTTTCTCCTAACCTCGTCCCATCCTTTGGGCGAGTACTAACCCATTTCGACTAGCAATTTTCTACTCGCCCGTCGTGTTTCCTTACTCATTCTTGGTTATTTTTCCATCTATTTTCTTATATTGTTCAACTACAACCAGGCTATATCTATGATTAAATATCAAGAACACTATAAAAGCTATGAAACTCACCTTTACTGAGCTGCTCTTCCAACAACAGAATGTTTTCTTGCCTTTCTTAGCTTAGTTGTCTGTTTCCTTATTTCTTCAACATTAGACGAAGGTTTGGCTAGTTAAGAGTGAGGTTTTCACGGTTCCTGTACGTGAGGAAAGGGAAGAAAAGTTAACTTGCAGAAATCCAAGGATTGGGTGAGACGGTTGTTTAAGGAGGAGAAGTTTGCTTCCATCGTTTCTCCTCTTGAAGCCTCCTTATATAGGCATGTTAGTCCAATCAGGATTCACCATCTGCTCCTTATCCCTTCCTTCATCATTACCTCGTCTGGCAGTGCATTAATTCATGAAGAAAATTGCATCAAGAGAACATCTGAACGGCATTAAAACGGGTAGAAAAGGCAGCAAAAGACGTCATGTTATTGACTAAATTTTCTCTCCTTCTCGCCAACTTCTTCCAGCCGCCCACGTTGATTGGCTCTCCTTCCTCTCTTTTCTCCATTCGTCTGACAGCCCATTAAATGATGAAGAATTTCCAGCCAAAGGAACGGCTTGCAGTCAAAAAGGGAACGGGCGACAAGGTCTCTGCACATTTTTGACTACAATTTCTCCTTTTATTCTTCTTCTTTCCCACGCCAATGTCAACCACAATTATTAACTTTGTCTTACCTCATTTAATGCTCTCATACCATAATAATTAAATCCCAACAGTATCTTGTTACACTTTAATATTTATTTCTCATTCTTTATACACTACACTATAAATCATCTCTTAGATTGAAAAGTGGAACTCACATTCGATTTAATTTCACAAAATTTTTATTTCCACTATCAATAATGTACACATATGGCATACAGTATAATAAAATTCGGATTTTACATTGTCGCTCACTCCTTATTTTTCCACTACACAGATAACTGATTTGAACTAAGAGACTTACCTTCCTGAGATTGGATATCGAAGGTATGTTGTGTTCTTTTATATATTCAGTAAAGTTATACAGTACTACTTTCAATTATAAGGGAATGTATATACATTTTGAGAAAATAATTTAAATATTCTTATTAAAGTGATAGGAGTTGATAAGCATCACTGACAGCCCAACCGATAGTAAGTGTAAGATATAAGTGAGTAATATGTTATATAATGGAAATTGGGATGTTACAAGGGTCGCCCGCCCAAAACATCATAAAAGGGTTCGCCAATCGTTGGCTCGCCTGGATTTCTATTAAAACAGGGTCGCTCGCCCAAAATATCATAAAAGGGTTCGCCCACTTTGGTTCGCCCGCCCTTTTACCAGTTCGCCCAAATCAAACAATTTATTAACTAATGCATGTCATAAACCAAAACAATTTCTCAATATTTTTATAACCTTTTTACTCCACAAGACATGCATTCACTTCACACACATCTCCCTTACTTGCTAATACGAAGCCTAGCATCCCGCTCGCCTTTCTCAATTCCCAGCTGCAAAATAATTTATCAAAACCATTAATATATTTTGTCTGAATCTTTCTAACACTTTGGCGAGACTTGAGGCTAATCCTCTAGCTCGCCCAACAGAGCTCACCATTCGTCAAATGGCTTACACGTGGTAGCTCGCCCAATATTCTCGCTATTCACATATGGCTTATTCGTGGGAGCTCGCCCAACATTCAACTCGCCATGCCTGTGCATGTGAGTTCACCATACAAGGCTCTTTATTCAAAGGTGGGTTCGCTTATTAATTAAATTAGCGTTGGGCGACCTCGCCCACTTGGACAAGTACTTTCAACTTGGCGAGTTCTTTATTTCCTACTCGCCTCATTGGCAATCACTAACATTCCACTTGGGCGATCACAATAGTCACCATTCTCGCCCTTTTGGCGATCATCGATTCTATACATTTTTGGCGATCATAGCCCTCACCCATTCGGGAATTATTATGATTATCCAAAAGTTGGCGAACATGTATGTCACCGACTCATGCATTTCATTAAGCTCGCCTTATCCTTTGGGTGTCACGACCCGTGACCACATTTCTCACCTTATTGTTCACAACTTAACCGGTTGGGCTGTCTGTGATACTTCACTTGTACTGACTGTTAAACAATTTTACATAACATTATTTATATTATACAAACCCCTATCGAAATTAATCAGATAAGCAGTACTGTTGACATGTCTAAATACAGAAAATAAATGATCATACCTCAATTAACTCAGTCGGTCTGTCACATTGTCCTTCATGTACAGTCGGGATCCACTATCTACTGAACTCACAATCATCAAAAACTTGAAATGTTTAAAATTAAGGGGTGAGCAAAACCACCGCTCAGTAAGGGAATTATATGCCTCACTTGATACTCAGCTTCCTATATGCTGAAAATCTTTTTCATTTTTCCTATGGGCTCTAGGCTCGCATGTAGGAAGGATACTACAGTCGGCTAGGGATCCGAATGGAGTAAGGTAGGTATTTTAGAATACCATACTTGTTATAGAACCTAGAAGCAACTGTAGAGAGAAATTTTCATTTCTTTTTGAATTAATAAATCATTTTCCTTTTCAAACTTTCATAACCTTTTTCACATTCTTTTCAAAATAATGCTTCTACGAAATAAAGCATTTAAATAAAATAATTAATATTCGTATATTCCTTGAAAAGAATATTAGTTAAATATCATCTTATTTCTTTAAAACTCATTTCATGTTTTACTGTTCTCTCTTAATTAGTACCGTACTTTAAAGAGCAAAATAAGCTATTAAAATCTATTCCAATATAACCGATTACTTAATCACTTTAGGCGTAAGCCCCAATTCACTGATTCAGTTACAACATCCATTCTAACTAGCAATGGAGTTAAGTGTCATATCGAGGAACTCGTGTAGCACTTAGTGCTCAAAGGATTCTAGTGGTGGCTCCCACGGTCCAACTGGTATCCGTGTAGCACGTAGGTCCCTTGAGTTTTCTAGAGGTGGCTCACACGGTACAGAAACTTCTTACTAACACATCGGAACTTGTGTAGCACTTAGTTCCCGAAGGACTCTAGAGGTGGCTCACACGGTACAGAAATTTCTTACTAACACATCGGAACTCGTGTAGCACTTAGTTCCCGAAGGACTCTAGAGGTGGCTCACACGGTACAGAAATTTCTTACTAACACATCGGAACCCGTGTAGCACTTAGTTCTCAAAGGACTCTAGAGGCGGCTCACACGGTACATAAATTTCTTACTAACACATCGGAACTCGTGTAGCACTTAGTTCCCGAAGGACTCTAGAGGTGGGTCACACGGTACAGAAATCGAGTCTTTGCTCGGTTTGGCCTTTAGTACTTATACTGACTACTAACACATCGAAACTCGTGTAGCACTTAGTTCCCGAAGGACTCTAGAGGTGGCTCATACGGTACAGAAATCGAGTCTTTGCTCGGTTTGGCCTTTAGTACTTAGACTGACTACTAACACATTGAAACTCGTGTAACACTTAGTTCCCGAAGGACTCTAGAGGTGGCTCACACGGTACAGAAATCGAGTCTTTGCTCGGTTTGGCCTTTAGTACTTAGACTGACTACTAACACATCGAAACTCGTGTAGCACTTAGTTTTCGAAGGACTCTAGAGGTGGCTCACACGGTTCGGAACTCAAGTCTTTGCTCGGTTTGGCCTTTATGCCATATACTTCCCACTATCTTATCAGAACTCGTGAAACACTTATAATCTAATATTCCATTTAAATTCATGGTAAGAATGTCAGATCTATCAATTCTTCCTTTTTCGAAACATATTACATATTCGTACCACATGTCTTAGGAAAGTCATCCCACATTACTATAATCAGTACCGAAACCAGCATTTTGTAAAAATGTTATAAATCAATTGATTTTCTTCTCATATCATATAAAACATGTTCTTTTTACATGTCACGCAATCATATATCACATTTTCCGTTTGACATATTCCATATCATGTAAAACACTTTCCTTTTTAACATATCACCTATCATTTATGGAGTCTAAGATAGACATCAATCTTGTCATACTATAAACCCCGGAGGGTAAGGAAATAAACCGTTCAAATCTATGACCATAATCTATATTGTCCTCGGTGGATCACGGATCAGGTGTCGACCGGGACTAAACATATCACATATCATGCATCAGCATGATAAGAATGCCAACTAATCTCAAAACCGTAGTTTTCATCATAGAATAAACCTTTATGGAATTTATATAAATATATAATTCCATAATTTAAAACCATAAGGGTTAAAATCCTTTAGTGAATATTTATAAAAATATTCATAAAAATATTCACTGTATTTCACTTCATCTTTCGTCTCGTATTACGTGTAATTTATCTATTCCGAGAATTTTCGGTGGTTTCATTATCACCATTCTCGAATACATGAATATTTTAAAATTCCTTCTCATTATATTCATGTTTTATGAAATTTAGTAATTTCCTCATGTTTCGTGATTTAATATCGATTTTCGGAAATAAAATCATTTAACACGATTTTATAAAGTTTTTCTAAAATTTTCGGCAGCATAACGGCTGCCGATTTACTAACCTCCTGCACAAAAAATACAGTTTTAAATTTCCAGCCAGTACTTTAACCCAAAATTTTCAGCCAATCATGCATCATAATAATTTTCATAAAATATTTGCATAAAATATTTCAAATTAAAATATGCAGACTGAATATCCCTACAGTGCTGCACATGCATCCCTTACCTTTTCCGGGTTGGCGACTTCCGCTTATCGGTCGTGCCCGTACTCCATATCTCCCGATTCCTCATCTCGATCGCTGAAAATAATTTCTGAAAATTAAAATTCTAAATTTTAGAATTTTTCCATAATTTATTAAATTTTTCTGAAATTTAATTTTCGGGAATTTCTTACCGAATTTCCGTAAATTTTTGGGTTGTCGAATTTCCGGGAATCTCCGAATTCCCGAAATTCTCCTTTTTCTTCTTTTTTTTCTTCCTTTTTCCTCTTTTTCTTTCTTTCTCTTTCTTTTCTTTCTTTTTTTATCTTTTTTTCCTTTTTCTTTTCTTTTTTCTTTTTCCTTTTTCTTTTCTTCCAGCCGGACCGGTTCAGTGCCTCCTCCCGCCGGTTCAGCCGGTTCCGTCGCTGGGGGACCTCCTTTCCGCCGGTTCATGCCTCCCACAGCTGACCGACGTTACGAGGATGCCGAATCTGGCCTCCGTTTCACCCCATCACCGGCGACGGCGTCGGATCTGGGTCCGTGGGTTTCGGTCCCTTCCTCCTCTCTTTTCTCCTTCCTCCGCCGTTTCCATCACCGCTGGTGGCCTCCTTCACCTTCGTTGATCCTTGCCGGCGGCGTTGGTGGCGGTGCCTGGATCGGACGGCACCGTCGCATCTCTTTTCCGCTTTTCCTTCGGCTTTTCCATTTCTGTTTCACGTCGATTCTTTCTCCGTTTCGCTTCGCCGGCATTGGCGTCGGCTTCCTCTTCCTTTGCCGGCGACGACGCTTCTCTTCCCTCTTCTCCTTTCCTTCTCCGGCGACCACGGACGGGGGCGGCTTCCCTTCTTCATTTGTTTCAACAGAAACGGGTTCCCAGTTTCCCGTTTCTGTTTTCCTTCTTTTTTTTTGTTTTTAATTTTTACTTCATTTAATTATATACATATATATTATATATACAAAATGCATACAATAATATTATTGTATATATCATAGTACTATATATATTATATATATTTCATGTATTAACAAGATACATAATTAGTGTATATATATATGTATTTGTTTAATTTAAATTACATAACATTTATATATACTTATATAAATGATATATTAATACAATACCTATTGTATTTCCAATATACATATCTATATGTATATTTAAACCTTAATGTAAATTAATATTTACATTATTCATATAAGTATATATTTACATATACATAAAATGATTTGTTTATATATACATATACATACGTATCATTTAAATTTAGATAGTATATACATATATGTATACCAATGTATATTACTATATTCTATATGCTTTACAGTATTCAAATACGTATGTATGTGTATAAAAAATACATTTATATAATATATAATTATATAAACACATTTCATATTTATTCTTCATTTTCTTATTTAATTTGGATTGTTAATTTATCTAATTTAATTCTTTTTCCTCTCTCTATTATTTTTATTTTCACTTCCAATTTAATTTCCTTTACACCAATTTCCCGATTCTTTCACTTTCTCAATTCTCGGGATTTTCACCAATATCCCGTTCTCGCAAATTTTTATCTATTTCCTCTGATTTATTTTCTCCACTATTTATTTTCAATATTTATAATTTCTAATAAATGGAAAATTTTTACGATTATCACATTGGGCGAGTACCTAATTTCTTTGCTCGCCTATTTGGCAAGCAGCTGGATAATCATATTCGCCCATCTTGTTCCTTCTACTCACGTTACATATGCATCACACAGCAGCTTATGTTCAGCTATTAACTTCTCCAACCAGTAAGAAATTAGCCATGTTAACTTACTACATACTTTCATGCCAAGTAATATACCTACACATCTCCTACTTAGCATATCATCACTATAAACCAAGAATTAAATACATACAACGTTGGCTGGAAATTCAATTACCTTTGTTTAACCAAACCAGCACAACTCCAAGTTGTTGTTGTTTCCTCCCTCGTCAGTCCTTCCTTCCTTGGTTTCTTGGATGGTTTGAGGGTGAAGGAAAGTGTATAGAGGAGTGTTAGATGATTAGATAGCAAGAGGTTATAGTCTTGCTAATTAAACGTGGGAGAGATAAGAGTGAAACACAGCAGAAATGAGTAGCAAGACAACCTGAGTATTTTCGATCAAGAAGAAGAATTAGGTTTGTTTCACTTAGTCATTTGTATATATTCTATCGTCAAAGTCTTGTAACTTCTTATCCCTTTCTTCATCATTGCCTTGTCTTATAGCTCATTAAATGGTGAAGAAAAATGGCAATTCAAGGGAATGGCGTTGTGCAATTTTCTACTTTCATTAAATGGTGAAGAAGATCCTAGCCCCAAAAGGAACGGCCGGCAGCATCTACATTTCATTTTCTTCTCCACCTTTTTCTTGACTTTTCTTACCACTTTCATACCATTTCAACCAATCACCATTTAGCTCATGTGAAACCATTTAATTTATCATCTTTAGAATATTATCTACTTAGAATATTATCTTGAAAATTTGGCTCTTTACAACCAACTAGACCAATTGGTCTTGCATAGGAAGGAAGTGGCGTGTACTCCCCTTCGCAGCCACCTTCCTTGACTTCTCTTCACCCTTTCTTTTCATACTTCAACCAATAAGGTTTCTTTTATCCATGAACTTCATTGTTATTTCTTTTGCATTCTTTCCAACTGAATGCTTTCTATGCATCTCTTAAATACTCAATCCAAATTCATATACACTATACTATAAATTAAAATAACAAAAATTCCAAAATGTAAAGTGGAATTTCATATTCAATATTGATTTAATTCCACTAAATAATTTATTTCTGTTATCCATCATTTACAATAGGCTATACAGTATAATAAAATCAGGTCTCACATTGTAACATCCCAAGTCCACAAAATACATAATATTCACTTATAAATTACACTATCTTACCGTTTGGGCTGTCTGTGGTGCTTAACAACTCCTAATTCTTTTATAAAAATTAGTACTCTTAATTCCTTATACTAGCATGAAAGTATGAATTATTAAATTATTTTCTTCAGATGTATATACATTCCCTTCTATTTAAAATAGTACTGTACAATTTTACTGAATATATAAAAGAGAATAATGTACCTTCGATATCGAATAACTACTGACTCTAACAGTCGATAATCCTTGGAAGTTAATTCTCTTAATCCAAGATCAATCAATCTGTGGAGTGGAAAATAAGGGGTGAGCAACAACGTGCTCAGTAAGGAAGGTGTATGCTGCGGTATAAATCAAAGCTATATTTCCCAAAACAATTATTTTTCCTTAACAGTAAACCCAATAAGGAAAACAATGGATGAAATCAACAATTTTTAATATTCAAATCACTGGCTAAACAGTTTACAATATCATATAATAAACAATAAAAAGGATTCAACAAATCCTCTCAGAAATCATCGGGTTGAGACTAGGCATCACCCTATAAATAAATCATGCTATCATCGTTCCCCCTCCCCCTTGCGAGAATGGAATAATCATCCCAACAGTGATACAGTAGATCTATGGCCACAATCTATGGGTGGTCTTCGGGGTCCACTTGCCAGGTGACCTCGAGACCTCTGATGACTTGGCGGTCCATCAGACTCATAACTCATAATGCATGAAACTAAGGGCCTAAAGTCTCAAAATAAACTTTATAGCTCAAAATACCTTTAAGGAAACACATTTTATGAATTTAAATCATTTAAATAAATAATAAGTCCAAAAAGGTATTATTCTCATTTCTGTAAAGAAAATGTAAAATTGAAACCTGTTTACCATGGTCAGATAGCCCATCAAGGCTCGCCCATGGTCAACTCGCCAGTGTGGTGAATTAGTATTCGCCCGCCAATCCTTAGAGGTTAAAAACAAGTTAAATTGGCTCGCCCAAGTCAGTTCGCCCATCTGGCATTGCCCATGGTCAACTCGCCCAAGGCGGAATTGCCATGGTCAACTCACCCATTTCATCAAAACCTGGGTCGCCCGCCCCAAAACAACATTAAAAAGGGTTCACCCAAAATGGCTCGCCCGGGTTTTCTTATTTAAAACAAGGTCATTCGCCCAAAACATCATAAAAGGTTTAGCTCGCCTGCCCTAACTAGTTTGCCCAACAAATAACACTGGGGTGGGTTATCTTTGTAGCTCGCCCAAATCAAAACAATTATCAAACAAAATGCATGTCATAAATCAAAGCATTTTCTCAGTATTTTCATACAATTTTAACTCCACAGGACATGCATTCACTTCACACACATCTCCCTTACCTCGTCTGATGAAGCCTTGCTTCCCGCCCGCCTTATAAATTCTCACTTTCGGGCCGCAAAGTAAAATATTAATACCATTAATATTTTCTTTTCAAATATTTTCTAAAACTATTAAGATTTTCTAGCACTTTGACGAGATTTTGTGACTATTCTACAGCTCGCCATTCGCCCAACAGAGCTCGCCAGTCGTCATTGGGCTTATACGTGGTAGATCGCCCAACCTTACTCGTCATTCGAATATTGGTTTATTCATTGAAGCTCGCCCCACATAGGAGCTCGCCCAACTTGCGACTCGCCTATTTCACTCTTTTGGCGATCATCAAGTCTAGACATTTTGGGCGACCATAAGCCCTCGCCCATTTGGACAATCATTCTGACTATCCAAACATATTGGCGAACACGTTTATTGTGACTCATACAATTCATTTAACTCGCCTCATCCTTTGGGCGAGTATCCTAATTCCTTTCTCACCTATTTGGCGAACTAACATTTGCCCATCATGTATCTTCTTCTCACATTACATATGCATTCACAACAGCTTATATTCAACCATTGTCATCCCCGACCATTAAGAATTTAGCCATGTTAACTTACTATATACTTTCATGCCAAATAATATACCTATTCATCGCCAACTTAGCATATCATCACTATAACTCAAGGATTAAATACATACAACGTTGGCTGGAAATTCCCTTACCTTTGTTTAACCAAACCTGCACAACTCCATATTGTTGTTGTTGTTTCCTCCCTCGTCAGTCCTTCCCTTCTTAGTTTCTTGGATGGTTTGAGGGTGAAGGAAAGTTTGTAGAGGAGTATTAGATGGTTAGTTAGCAGGAGGTTGTAGTTTTTGCTAATTAAACGAGAAAAAGATAAAAGGAAACACAGTCAAAATGATGAGCAAGACAACCTAAGTATTTTTAATCAAAGAGAAAAATTGTGTTTGTTTCACTTAGCCTCCTATATATATATTCTACCGTCAAGGTCTTATAACTCCTTATCCCTTCCTTCATCATTACCTTGTCTTATAACTCATTAAATGATGAAGAAAAAATGATAATTTAAGGGAATGGCGTGGTGAAATTTTCTACAGCTCATTAAATGTTCAAGAAAATTCCAGCCAAAAAGGGATAGCTAGGGGAAGTCTATTGCTGCAGTTTGACAAATTTTCTTTCCTTTTTCTCTTCTTTTCTCCTTCCTCTTCTCGCCACTTCCAGCCAGCCACTATAATTGACCTTTTTGTCTCATCTTTTTCCTTATCATTAATTATCTAAACCAATTGTAAAGGGAAGCAAAGTGGCGTGAAGTCCACTTATAGCCTCTTATATTGACTTTCCTCTCTTCTTCTCTAGTCCACACCTCTTCCAACCACTATCATTGACTTTGTTATATTTCATTTGTTCATTTGTTTTCTTCATTTGTTCAACCCTTCATTTAATGTTTTCATACTTCAACCTTTTTATCAAGATTATATCTCATTTATCTCTTGTTGCAACTTTAATGTTTGTTTTTTTTTTCTTTCTTTTATACACCATACCATAATTCATAATTTCCAAAAATTAAAATAAAGAGTGGAAATTCACATTCAATATTTTTTTAAATTTCCATAAAAGAATTTATTTCCACTACCAATCATGTACAAATATGGTATATAGTATAATAAAATTTAGGTCTTACATTTCTTCCCACCTTAAGAAATTTGGTCCTCCAAATTTAACTTAGACCTGTCACTGGAAGAGCTCTGGATACCTCTCACGCATAAGGCTCTCTAACTCCAAAGTAGCCTCCTCCTCGTTATGATACTGCCAGAGCACTTTAACCAAAGGAATCATCTTAGATCGCAATACCTTATCTTTCCTATCTAGGATCCGTACCGGTTTCTCAACGTAACTCATGTCTTCTCTGATCTCCAGTGGCTCATGTCGAATCACGTGAGAAAGATCTAGATGGTACTTTCTCAGCATCGAGACATGGAATACGTTGTGCACTCCTGATAACTCTGGTGGTAGTTCTAACCGATATGCCACATCTCCTACGCGATCTAAGATCTCATAAGGTCCAATATATCGAGGACTCAATTTTCCTCCTTTCCCGAATCTCATTATACCTTTGGACGGTGAGATCTTTAAAAACACATAATCACCCGCTACAAACTCTAATGGTCGGCGTCTAGTGTCTGCATAACTCTTCTGCCAACTCTGAGCCGTTCTGAGCCTCTTACAAATCATCCGTACATCACGAGAAGCCTGCTCGACCAAATCGGGAGCTAACAATTTACAGTATCCCACTTCTTACCATGCTATTGGGGATCTGCATCGTCTGCCATACAAGGCCTCATACGGTGCCATGCCGATACTCGTATGAAAATGTGATAACCGTAAATTTTTCATTTATTGGAAATTATAAATATTGGAAATAAATATTGGAGAAAATAAATCAGTGGAAATAAATAAAATTGTGAGAACCGGATATTGGTGAAAATCCCGAGAATTGAGAAAGGAACGGATAATGGAAATCCGAGTGAAGGAAAAAAAATTAAATCGGAAAAATAAGATGAGAAATTATGGAAAATAATGAAGAGAAGAAAAGTTTAATTTGGATAAATGGAAATCTAAATTAAATAAAAAATTGAGGAAGAAAATATATATTGTAAATACAATATATATGGTATTATAACATATATATATATATAAATATATATATGTAAAGGTAATTAATTTTAAAGTATATAAATATACAAAATATATATATTAGATATATATATTTTCAATATAATATGTATATATATATATATATATCTTTATATATATAGTATGTATATAGTATGAAATTATACTATATATAAAATGACATATAGTATAATATATATAATATACCATATATAGAAATAAAAAAAAAGGAAACAGAAAGGAAAATAGAAGGAGGAATCGGGGAAGAAACCCGATCCTTCCCAGCCGGTGAGGCCGACCACTGTCGGCGAGGGAGTGAGAGGAAGAGACGGCACCGACGAGGAGAGGAGAAGACGCTGGTGACCGAAAGAGAAAAAGAAATAGTGGAAAAGAGGGAAAATCGAAACAGAAACCGACGGAAGCCGGGAAGGAAAAGGAAAATGGGAACCTGCGGTACCGACCGAATTGGCCGCCGCCACTGCTGCCACACCACCGCCGGAGGAAGAGGAAATGGTAGGAGGCCACCGGTGAGGCCACCAACGGCGGAGGAAGGCCAACGGAGGAAGAGAGAAACCGAGGCAAAACCGAGTAGATCCGCCGCCGTGCCGTCGATCCAGGCTGAACGGAGGCCACTGGTAGCTTCGCCTCTAAGCCGGCCAGCTACGGGGCCACCGAACCGCCGGAGAACCAGTCGCCGGAGAAGAACCGGCGGTGAGGGGAAGGCAACCGGTCTGAAGGGCCTGAACCGACCAGGAAAGAAAGGAAAAGAAAAGAAAAAGAAAAGAAAAGAAAGAAAAGAAAAAAAAGAAGAAAGAGAAAGAGAAAAAGGAATTCCGAGAATTTGGAAAATTCCCGAGAATTCAGAAATTATGGGAAATCCCGAGAATTACGGGAATCGGTAAGAAATCCCGAGAAGTGTTAAATTATTTAAATAATTTATTTATTTAAATAATTATGGAAAAATTCTAAATTTTAGAATTTAAATTCCAGAAAATTCCCTCGATGACCGAGCCGATGGAATCGGGCGAGGTGAACACGGGCGCGACCTTCGAGAGGCAGTCACCGACCCGAGACAGGTAAGGGAGACATGTGCCGCCTGTAAGGATATTCGGCCACATGTTTTAAATTATGCATTTAATTTATAAATGCAATTTATAATGATTAGTTTTGAAAATTGTGGTGATTTATCAGTTTCAAATTGTGGTGAAATACCAGTTGATAAATATAAACTGTATTTTTCATGCAGGAGGCTAGCCAAATCGGCAGCCGTTATACTGTCGAAAAATTATCGAAAAATTTCTGAAATTTACCGAAAATCACCGAAAACCAAAATATAAGATTTGATTTCACGTGAATCGATTTTCGGGTACGAAAATCAAGAAATCAAGTAAATCTCATACAACATGAATATAGTGATATTTGATTTTAAAATATTCATGTCTTCGAGAATGGTGAAAAAGAATTCACCGAAAATTCACCCGGTAGGTGATATTTCACGTGAAACGAAATGAAAATGAAAAAGGGACTGAAGTGAATATTTTTATAAATATTCTTAAATAGTCACTTAATTTCATATAAAACCTTTATGGTAATAACTATGGAAATAATTAATTATGAAAATTCCATAAAGGTTAAGAAATGGTGAACAACTATGATTTCGAGACCAGATGTCTCTACACGTGTTTTTAAAAGAAAACATAGTGATGGGAATTTAAAGCTAGAAAATAAATATTTTATTTTCATAAATAATAAAAATAGTTTATTTGAATTCCGATAATTATAAAACCATGTTTTCGATTGAATGCACGGAAAAGCGTGCATATGTATTTTACGGTGGAAAAAGGACAGTTTTGCCCTTTTATATTTTCAGTGTTGATTCTGCAAACTATCTTCATCATATGGAAAACATGATATATACCTTTATGAAATAATTTGAAAAATGTTATTTATTTTATAAATTTCATAAAGGTGATTATATTTACGTGTGAGCCTTATGGATATTTGATTTACGGTGTTTAAAATCCATAAAGGCTAAGGTACGGTTTTTGTACTATTTTGAGACTTTATGTCCCTAGTTTCATGCATTATGAGTTATGAGTCTGATGGACCCGCCAAGTCATCAGAGGTCTCGAGGTCACTTGGCAAGTGGACCCGAGGACCACCCATAGATTGTGGCCATAGATCTACTATATCCCTTTTTGGGATGATTATGTTGTTCTCGCAAGGGGGAGGGGGAACGATGATAGCATGATTTATTTGTAGGGTGATGCCTAGTCTCACTTACTGTTTACTGTTTACTGAAAGGATTTATGGAATCCTGTTTACTGTACTATAATATTTACTGTACTGAACTACGGTACTGTTTACTGTTTATTGATGAAAAATCGTACCAAAACACTGTTTACAGAACTGTATTGTATATTGAAATGGTAGCCATTGATTACTGTTTTATTGAACTAAAAGCTACCATTTACTGTTTACTGAACTGAAAGCTACCTTATACTATTTACTGAATTGGTAGCTACTGTTTTCTGTTACAAATTGAACCGTATCAAATTTCTGTTTTACTGAATATACTGTTTTACTGAACTATACGATACGGTTACTGATTTGAAGAGAGAAATAAATGTTTATTCTAAAAGAATAACATAAGAATTATTTCTAAGATAGAAATAATCGAAGAAGTAATTATCCAATGATTGGATATTCACAAATCACTGGACTGTACTGTTTTTACTATACTGAAGATAAGAGAAGAGAAGTAAACCACTGTTTTTATTACTGCACTGCCACGTGTTTTAAAGTATACTGAAGTGAAAAAGATATAAGTGGTTTACTCTGTGGAAAAAAAAAACGAAGATCATATCGTTTTGAGAAAAATGGATTTAATACTCTCTACAGTTGCTTCTAGGTTCCGGAACAAGTCAGGTATTTTAAAATACCTGCCTTACTCTATCTGGATCCCTAGCCGACTGTAGTATCCTTCTTACATGTGAGCCTAGAGCCAGCTAGGAAGATTTTAAAGAAAATTAAAAAAATTATTTTCAGCATATAGATAGCTGAATATCAAGTGTGACATATAACTCTCTTACTGAACCGTGGTTTGCTCACTCCCCAATTTTAACATTTCAAGTTTTGATGATGGTGAGATCCAATAATTGTGGATTATGGCTGCACATAATGGATAATGTGACAGACCGACTAAGATATATGAGGTACGATCATTATTTTTTGTATTTAGACATGTATACAGTACTACATTTTTGTAAATAAGATTGGGGATGTGTATTATCTTAACAATGTTATATTAAAATTGTTTAACATTAAGTGCAAGTGAAGTATCGTAGACAGTCCAACCGGATAAATGGTATAAAATTAAGGTGAAAAATGTGGTAACGGGTCGTTACAGATTTAATGGTATCAGAGCATGGTTGGCCTGATGTCTGTGAATACTTTTGGAAGGAAAGGTGTTAAACATCTCCGGTAATACTGTGTCGTCTGAATACATAGAGAAAATGAATGATTGTGAATTGAGTAAAATGATTTAAAGGGAGTGAGACTTTGTGAATTAATAATGTTAAAGAAGAAAATGGGCTCAGAAATTACCAGAAAAGCGGTGATCTTATAATCTAAATGAAGGCCGGTTCGGTAAGGATCGGTAAAGGACTCGGTGAGGGCCCCACCAGTATCTTTCTGTCCGAACCGAACTGAGACCTGAAAGTGATGATATAAAGGAGGGGAATGAAATATCATCATTAAATAAACTTTAAGATCATCGATTGAAGGTAATTTGAAGAGAGAGAAAAATTTTAGCCAAAAATGACCAAAATACCCCTGACTCCAAAATTTTACCGGGAGTTAGAATAGACCAACAGAAGTTGGATTTGAGTGATTTGACAGAGAAATTGATGATGTAAAGCTGCATTTCATACAAAATAATCCAATTATGGATTCTAGTGGACTTCTTTGTCGAAATCGAATAAGACCTCAAAGTGCTGATATTAGTATGCGGAATAATACTATCAACATATGGATAATAAGACCTTTGATTCAAATGTATACTGAGGAGAAAGAAATAAAATGTCAAATTGAAGAAAATGCCCCTATGTTTGTCAAAGCTCTAAATAGTATGAAATCAAGTAATTTTGAATCCATTGAGAATAATGGAGTTATTAATGGTATAGAGGATGCAATATGAATATAGCGATCCCTGTTACTGATTCCACTGACACTTTCGGACGCGACTGTGAGTGACCTAGTGAAAGGGCTGGGCAGTCTCAAAGGGACAGTACAGATGTGTACAGGCGGACGGCGGATGGGCTGAGGCCTTATATGATGTGATCCGATAAGATTGTAGTGGAATGTTATAAGATGATTGGCCTGGTTATTGACTGTAAGGGCCGAAAATTAAGAGTGTATTGAACGGGATCGTGGATATTATGAAAAGTGAGATGACTATAGAAAATGACTGAGAAAGTGAATAGTACAAATGATGAAATCAAGGTGGAGAATATTTCAAAATGATTTGAACATTAACTTTCTCTACCTTGAGGATACATAATGGAAATGATAGGACATAAAGATAATCTGTCCAAAATGGTACAAGTATAGTGATTAAAACAGTATCGGATGTTATTTCTGATAAACTTTCAGAGTTATATAGATTGGAGAAATCGAGCTAACATTAACTCGAGGGATTATATGAAATCTAATTCTGAGCTTACATCAGAAACATAGAAAGAGTTTGAAGGCTTAAGAATTAACTCTGGAAAATGTGTGAATAATGAAATTCACTTGTATGGGTGTGTTTGATGGAAATACAGATAGTGTGATTTGAGGTTAATGAAGTATTTGTATAAATGCAAATGAGAGAAGCACAGATGGCCGTGATATGTAGATGGATTGAAATGGTATATTAAATTCAGATTATTTAATAAAGTTCTTGTGAAGAACAAGTGATCATCTACATGAAAATGGATGCTTTATTGATCCAATCAAAGATATATGAGGAGTTATAAGACTAGCCTCAATACAAAGCGTCATCAGATAAAAGATTAGAGATTGATGTTCATGAGATAATGATTTGAACTCGATAAACTTAATACGAGTTCCTATGGAGATATATAAGCCTAAAGGATGAGGCATCCATATGAGAATAAATTGAGGAGATATTAATAGAGTCTAAGGTACAAATGGAATAGGAGCAGCATTATGATATATAATCCCTTAAACTCTTAAAGACTGTAGAATTATGCTAAGATTGGCAACTAAGAGATTTGGCTAGACAGTATCTCCTCCTGAGATATATGATCTCGAGACAACAGAATGACAGTGAATCTGTCTATGATAGAGAGATAAGGATTGAGATACGAAAGTAATGAGTCTAGCTAAATACTACTACCAGTTTATAGAAGAATGATGGGACTAGCTGCTCTATTAATGGAATATAGTGACAGAAATTAAAGTCGGTAAATGGATAAGTGGGAAGAAAAGATGCTATGCAAGATGTTAAAGGATCTTAGCAGTATAGTACCATACCAATTGAGAAAACCGACTAAAAGGATGAGAGTAAAAATATGAAAAAAAAATGAAAGTGGAAATATGAAAACGAAAGTGAAAGTGGAATAAGGAAATAAGTTGCATGATGAGAAGGGAACATTAATATGAAATAGTTCCCGAATTGCGACTGAAAGTGAATTCAAATTGGTTATCACATGATTGTGGCAAGATGTAAAAATCAAGCCAGATTTGATCAGTGGAAGTAATGGTACTCAAAGGAGTAAAATGAATGATATGTTTACTGCCAGTATCTAAATAGAAAAGTGTTATACATACACATAACCACCTTGAAATGATAAATGGTGGAAGTGTATAGATAATGTGGTGATTAAATGGATAAACTGAGGATCCAATCATCGAAAGACCATACTACATGAAGAGAACATGATCGTCTCATGATTTTTGATTGTAAGAGATGATCCATAGTAAAGTCTGCAAGTGAGATGCAGCCTTGATAAACTGAATATTGTGGACAAAAAAGAGTCCAAAAGAAATATGATGATATGGAAGTGAGTAAAGACTAATTATCTAAATAAAATCACTTTCCATTATCGGAATCCTCTATTCTCTAGTGCCTTAGTCACAGTATGAGTGAGAAACAGTGGAGATGTATATGTACAGTTCCAGTGAGCATTACATGTGATGGGAATCTCT
The DNA here is from genome assembly GCA_031772115.1 of Heritiera littoralis. Taxonomy (NCBI): domain Eukaryota; kingdom Viridiplantae; phylum Streptophyta; class Magnoliopsida; order Malvales; family Malvaceae; genus Heritiera; species Heritiera littoralis. The sequence goes on from JAPDPK010000226.1 coordinate 56,379, forward strand.
AAGTTGCCATATGCTTAATGAGAAATAGCAAAAGGCAGTGAGATCCCAAGTGTACTGATAGCATCGCTCCGTACTGATGTAAATATCTTAGCGTAATATGGAAACGCTTGAAGATACATTGAAAGAGCAGATGCATGAGATGTGAAAGCTACTGGAACACTTACATATAATTGATTGACATGAGTACATGATCGTACCAAATTATGTCAACTTGGCACAAAGTGAGAAAATGGATGATGAACAGCATAGATCGGCTGTGATATGAAAAATACTGTGCATGGACTCTTATGTGAAAAGAGTGGAAATGAACAACTCTCGAATTGAGAAATGAATTTATGGGAGTATAAATATATACTAAATGATGAAAGACAACATGTAGTGGTCTAAAGTACTCTTGATGCTGAAAGTGTACTGGCAGTATTACTTGGAGGATGACCTAGAGGTCAGAAGTCGTAAGTATATGGCATGTACCACCTTTGGACTTAAGTTAAATTCGGAGGACCGAATTTCTTAAGGTGGGGAGAATGTGATAACCGTAAATTTTTCATTTATTGGAAATTATAAATATTGAAAATAAATATCGGAGAAAATAAATCAGTGGAAATAAATAAAATTGTGAGAACGAGATATTGGTGAAAATCCCGAGAATTGAGAAAGGAACGGATAATGGAAATCCGAGTGAAGGAAAAAAAATTAAATCGGAAAAATAAGATGAGAAATTATGGAAAATAATGAAGAGAAGAAAAGTTTAATTTGGATAAATGGAAATCCAAATTAAATAAGAAATTGAGGAAGAAAATATATATTGTAAATACAATATATATGGTATTATAACAGATATTTAAATAAATATATATATGTAAAGGTAATTAATTTTAAAGTATATAAATATACAAAATATATATATTAGATATATATATTTTCAATATAATATGTATATATATATCTTTATATATATAGTATGTATATAGTATGAAATTATACTATATATAAAATGACATATAGTATAATATATATAGTATACCATATATAGAAATAAAAAAAAGGAAACAGAAAGGAAAATAGAAGGAGGAATCGGGGAAGAAACCCGATCCTTCCCAGCCGGTGAGGCCGACCACTGTCGACGAGGGAGAGAGAGGAAGAGACGGCACCGGCGAGGAGAGGAGAAGACGCCGGTGACCGGAAGAGAAAAAGAAATAGCGGAAAAGAGGGAAAATCGAAATAGAAACCGGCGGAAGCCGGGAAGGAAAAGGAAAATGGGAACCAGCGGTACCGACCGAATTGGCAGCTTCCACTGCAGCCACACCACCGTCGGAGGAAGAGGAAACGGTAGGAGGCCACCAACGGTGGAGGAAGGCCAACGGAGGAAGAGAGAAACTAAGGCAAAACCGAGTATATCCGTCGTCGTGCTGTCGATCCAGGCTGAACGGAGGCCACTGGTAGCTTCGCCTCGATGCCGGCCAGCTACGAGGCCACCGAACCGCCGGAGAACCGGTCGCCGGAGAAGAACCGGCGGTGAGGGGAAGGCAACCGGTCTGAAGGGCCTGAACCGGCCAAGAAAGAAAGGAAAAGAAAAAAAAAAGAAAAGAAAAAAGAGAAAAAAAAAGAAGAAAGAGAAAGAGAGAGAAAAAGGAATTCCGGGAATTTGGAAAATTCTCGAGAATTCAGAAATTACGAGAAATCCCGAGAATTACGGGAATCGGTAAGAAATCCCGAGAAGTGTTAAATTATTTAAATAATTTATTTATTTAAATAATTATGGAAAAATTCTAAATTTTAGAATTTAAATTCCAGAAAATTCCCTCGATGACCGAGCCGATGGAATCGGGCGAGGTGAACACGGGCGCGACCTTCGAGAGACAGTTGCCGACCCGAGACAGGTAAGGGAGACATGTGCCACCTGTAAGGATATTCGGCCACATGTTTTAAATTATGCATTTAATTTATAAATGCAATTTATAATGATTAGTTTTGAAAATTGTGGTGATTTATCGGTTTTAAATTGTGGTGAAATACCAGTTGAGAAATATAAACTGTATTTTTCATGCAGGAGGCTAGCCAAAACGACAGCCGTTATACTGTCGAAAAATTATCAAAAAATTTCTGAAATTTACCGAAAATCACCGAAAACCAAAATATAAGATTTGATTTCACGTGAATCGATTTTCGGGTACGAAAATCAAGAAATCAAGTAAATTTCATAAAACATGAATATAGTGATATTTGATTTTAAAATATTCATGTTTTCGAGAATGGTGAAAAAAAAATCACCGAAAATTCACCCGGTAGGTGATATTTCACGTGAAACGAAATTAAAATGAAAAAGGGACTGAAGTGAATATTTTTATAAATATTCTTAAATATTCACTTGATTTCATATAAAACCTTTATGGTTTTAACTATGGAAATAATTAATTATGAAAATTCCATAAAGGTTAAGAAATGGTGAACAACTATGATTTCGAGACCAGATGTCTCTACACGTGTTTTTAAAAGAAAACATAGTGATGGGAATTTAAAGCTAGAAAATAAATATTTTATTTTCATAAATTATAAAAATAGTTTATTTGAATTCCGATAATTATAAAACCATGTTTTCGATTGAATGCACGGAAAAGCGTGCATATGTATTTTACGGTGGAAAAAGGACAGTTTTGCCCTTTTATATTTTCAGTGATGATTCTGCAAACTGTCTTCATCATATGGAAAACATGATATATATACCTTTATGAAACAATTTTAAAAATGTTATTTATTTTATAAATTTCATAAAGGTGATTATATTTACGTGTGAGCCTTATGGATATTTGATTTACGGTGTTTAAAATTCATAAAGGCTAAGGTACGGTTTTTGTACTATTTTGAGACTTTAGGTCCCTAGTTTCATGCATTATGAGTTATGAGTATGATGGACCCGCCAAGTCATCAGAGGTCTCGAGGTCACCTAGCAAGTGGACCCGAGGACCACCCATAGATTGTGGCCATAGATCTACTATATCCCTTTTTGGGATGATTATGCCGTTCTCGCAAGGGGGAGGGGGAACGATGATAGCATGATTTATTTGTAGGGTGATGCCTAGTCTCACTTACTGTTTACTGTTTACTGAAAGGATTTACGGAATCCTGTTTACTGTACTATACTGTTTACTGTACTGAACTACGGTACTGTTTACTGTTTATTGATGAAAAATCGTACCAAAACACTGTTTACAGAACTGTATTGTATATTGAAATGGTAGCCATTGATTACTGTTTTACTGAACTAAAAGCTACCATTTACTGTTTACTGAACTGAAAGCTACCTTATACTATTTACTGAATTGGTAGCTACTGTTTTCTGTTACGGATTGAACCGTATTGAATTTCTGTTTTACTGAATATACTGTTTTACTGAACTGTACGATACGGTTACTGATTTGAAGAGAGAAATAAATGTTTATTCTAAAAGAATAACATAAGAATTATTTCTAAGATAGAAATAATCAAAGAAGTAATTATCCAATGATTGGATATTTACAAATCACTGGACTGTACTGTTTTTACTATACTGAATATAAGAGAAGAGAAGTAAACCATTGTTTTTATTACTGCACTGCCACGTGTTTTAAAGTATACTGAAGTGAAAAAGATATAAGTGGTTTACTCTGTGGAAAAAAAAACGAAGATCATATCGTTTTGAGAAAAATGGATTTAATACTCTTTACAGTTGCTTTTAGGTTCCGGAACAAGTCAGGTATTTTAAAATACCTGCCTTACTCTATCTGGATCCCTAGCCGACTGTAGTATCCTTCCTACGTGTGAGCCTAGAGCCAGCTAGGAAGATTTTAAAGAAAATGAAAAAAATTATTTTCAGCATATAGATAGCTGAATATCAAGTGTGACATATAACTCTCTTACTGAGCTGTGGTTTGCTCACTCCTCAATTTTAACATTTCAGGTTTTGATGATGGTGAGATCCAATAATTATGGATTATGGCTGCACATAATGGATAATGTGACAGACTGACTAAGATATATGAGGTACGATCATTATTTTCTGTATTTAGACATGTATACAGTACTACATTTTTGTAAATAAGATTGGGGATGTGTATTATCTTAACAATGTTATATTAAAATTGTTTAACATTAAGTGCAAGTGAAGTATCGCAGACAGCCCAATCGGATAAATGGTGTAAAATTAAGGTGAAAAATGTGGTAACGGGTCGTTACAGAAAACTATTGTTATAAGCAAACTCTGCCGGGGGTAAGTGATCGTCCCATGAGCCTCTAAAATCCAGTGCACACGCTCTCAACATATCCTCGAGTGTCTGTATCGTACGCTCGGACTGTCCATCAGTCTGTGGATGGAAAGCGGTGCTAAAATTCAGTTGGGATTCCATAGCCTCCTGAAATCTCTCCCAGAAATGAGAGGTGAAGCGGGAGTCCCTATCAGAGGTAATACTCACTGGAACACCATGTAACCTCACTATCTCCCTGACATACAAATCGGCCAAGGCACTAACTGAATCTGTAGATCTCATGGCCAAGAAATGAGCAGACTTAGTTAATCTATCTACTATCACCCAAATAGCATCATACCCTTTCCGGGTCCATGGTAGTCCCATAATAAAATCTATAATCACATGCTCCCATTTCCACATAGGAATCGATAATGGTCGAAGCATACCTGCCGGCTTCTGATACTCAATCTTAATCTGCTGGCATGTTAGACATCTAGCAACAAACTCAACGATGTCTTTCTTTATCTTAGGCCACCAATACACTCTCCGGAGATTCTGGTACATCTTAGTACTACCCGGATGTAACGTGTATCTAGAGGTATGGGCCTCTGATAAAATCAAATCTCGAATCTGCCGATCACCGGGAACACATATCCGACCTCTGAACCTCAGTATCCCATCGGTGCCAATCTCAAAATCTGACATAACTCCCATCTGAATCTGACTGGTAACCCCAACGCAATAATCATCCCTCCTCTGAGCTTCTTTGATTCGATCCATCAAATCCGGCTCTATACGAAAACTAGCCGTAAAACCATACGGGTCAGAGGAAACAACTGTCAATCTGAGGTTAGAAAACTGCTCTATCAAATCATGTTCCCTGATCATCATGTAAGATACCATGCCAACATGTTTACGGCTCAGTGCATCTGCTACTACATTAGCTTTACCTGGGTGATATAAAATCTCATAATCATAATCCTTTAATAGTTCCATCCACCGTCGCTGCCTCAAATTCAATTCTCGCTGTGAGAATATATATTTCAGACTCTTATGGTCTGTAAATATCTGAAATTTCTCTCCGTACAAGTAATGTCGCCAAATCTTCAATGCAAACACTACTGCGGCTAGCTCCAAATCATGTGTCGGGTAATTCCTCTCATGATCCTTCAACTGTCGAGAACCATAGGCTATAACCTGACCATGCTGCATAAGCACACACCCCAAACCTTGAGCGGATGCATCAGTATACACTATGAATCCTCCTGATCTGCTAGGTAGTGCTAATACAGGGGCAGTAGTTAATTTCCTCTTAAGCTCAAGGAAACTACGCTCAGACGCCTCATTCCACTCAAACTTCACATCTTTACGTGTGAGTCGTGTCAATGGAGCAGCAAGTCTAGAAAATCCCTCCACAAACCTGCGATAATATCTGGCAAGACCTAAGAAACTCCTTATCTCGGTAACCGTGTTAGGCCTTTCCCACTGAACAATGGCCTCTATCTTGGACGGATCAACTGACACCCCGTCCTTCGACACTACATGTCCGAGAAATGTAATATGGTCAAGCCAGAACTCGCATTTATTAAGCTTAGCATACAATTTCCGGTCCCTAAGAGTTTGTAAAACAATCTGCAAATGCTGTTCATGCTCCTCCAGAGTCTTAGAATAAATCAAGATGTCATCTATAAATACTATGACAAACTTATCCAAAAAAGGATGAAACACTTCATTCATCAAACTCATAAAAGCTGCAAGGGCATTTGTCAACCCAAAAGGCATCACCAAGAACTCATAGTGACCATAGCGAGTTCGAAAAGCTGTCTTATGCACATCCGACTCCTTAATTTTCAACTGGTGATAGCCCGATCGGAGATCTATCTTAGAAAATACCTGTGCACCCCTGAGCTGATCAAATAAGTAATCGATCCTGGGTAGTGGATACTTATTCTTAACGATAGCCCGATTCAACATCCGATAATCTATACACAGCCGGAGGCTACCATCCTTCTTCCGAACAAATAATACCGGAGCTCCCCACGGTGACACACTGGGATGTATAAATCCCTTATCTAGTAACTTCTGGAGCTGCTTCTTGAGTTCGTCCAACTCAGTCAGTGCCATCCAATATGGGGGTCTAGAAATCGGCTCCGTACCGGGTACCAACTCAATCATAAACTCTGTTTCTCGATCCGGTGGTAACCTTGGTAAATCTTCTAGAAATACATCCGAGAAGTCCTTGACCACAGGAATCTCTTGAATCTCTGGATGTTTTCTTTCTGCATCCTCCACACTAGCAATATATCCTTCATAAACATTCATACACAACCACAATTTCAGTACACATGACATTTCACAAACATACTTTTTATTAATTTACAATAACTTTACAATATATTTTTCGGGATGAGAGAAGGTAATAAACTTAGTATTATAATCCAAACTAACATGGTTCGCAGCTAACCAATCCATACCCAAAATGATATCAAAATCATATATATCCAACAAAATTAGGTTAGCTGTCATAACCTTCTCTCCTATAGTCAATTTACAATTTCTATATATAATATCCGTCATCTGGAAATCATTAAAAGGGGTTTTCAGTTGCAAGGTATACTCTAACAACTCCGGCTATACTGGGGTCCTGTTGGCATATGCAGGCGATAAGAATGAATGGGTAGAACGCGGATCAAATAAGGCATTTACGGGGATATCAAAAAGATAAATCACATCAATAGAGGCGTCGGCAGTCTCCTGATCTAACGCATACACCCGACCCTGAGTCACAACCTTCTTGCCCTTCTCTGCGGCTGTCGCCCGCCTAGGCTGTGAGGGTGTCGCCTTCTCTGGCTCTTTCTGAGCTACCGGTGCCGCTATTTGAGGCAATGTAGAAGGAATAGTAGAAGCAACTGATTCTCTGAGCATCGGGCAGTTCCTGATAATGTGCTCCATCTGTCCACAATTAAAACATGCCCTAGACATTAAAGGACAAGGGCGTGACCCATGTGACCTTCCACAATGTCTACATAAAGGTGCAACACTCCTCTGAGTAGTGGTGGGGCCACTAGCAGGAGTAGAAACTGCTGGTCTATTAAATCTGCCCTCTGTAATCTGTATGCCCGTAGATCTACTTCTCTTAGGCTGCTTTCTACCTGATCTGTCCTCCATAAACCTCTTAACTTTTCCCTTTACCTTACCTTTATTCTTACTACTGAAATCGAGCTGGAACTGCTCATAATCCCTCTCACATAGCTGAGCCCGTTTAACTATCTCATCATAAGTTTGTATATCAAATGGGGCTAGCTTCATTCTGATGGATGGCCTCAAACCAGCTCTAAACCTCGAAATCTTATATCTAGTATTCATACTAGTCTGTGGATCAAAACGGCTCAACGTCTTAAATTTGGCCTCATACTCGTCCACTGACATGCTACTCTGCACTAAATCCATAAATTCTTGCTGTAATTTTTCCTGAGCAGTGTCAGGAATATACTGCCTCCGAAAAGCATCAATAAAAATATCCCAGGACAATTCCTGATGCTGAGCAAATAAGACGATCTGAGTGGCCTTCCACCAATGTCTCGCATCATCTGCCAACTGGAATACTGCTAAGCCTACCTTCTCAGTCTCTGAACATCTCATAATCTTAAGCAATCTATCGATCTCAATAATCCACTGCTCTGCCGCCAATGGATCCTTAGTACCTTTAAACTTAGGTGGATCTAACTTCTTAAACGATTTCACCAATGCCACATTACAGTAAGACTCCGCATCTCGAGGCGGCTGAATCAATGGCTGTGGTGGGGCTACCTGTGGCTGAGGTGCCGGTGGTGGAATACACTGAGGCTCGAGTATATCTGGTGCCGGCTGTGGTGGTGCTGGCACCTCTACTGGAGCTGCGGGAGCTGCAACTCTCTCTCTACCCTATCCGCAACTCTATTTGCCTGGTACATAACCATAAAATCGGCTACTAACCTCTCTACTTGGTTAACACAAGCATCAATGCTCTCTAGCTGTAGAGGGCGTACAGGTCTTGGGGCAGGTTCCGGTGTTTGCGGCTCCGGAATCTGTGCCGGCCTACCTCGGCCTATATCTCTAACTGAACGTGTTGCCCTCCTTCTTCCACTCATATCTGTACCACAGAGATTATTTGTCACTTATCGTCAGTATATCAATTATATATTTAGATTATACAGTACTACAGGGAATGTATACTATTCTCTTTAAGCATCACTAAACATCCGACCAACCCTGCTCTGATACCATTAAATCTGTAACATCCCAAGTCCACAAAATACATAATATTCACTTATAAATTACACTATCTTACCGGTTGGGCTGTCTGTGGTGCTTAACAACTCCTAACTCTTTTATAAAAATTAATACTCTTAATTCCTTGTACTAGCATGAAAGTATGAATTATTAAATTATTTTCTTCAAATGTATATACATTCCCTTCTATTTAAAGTAGTACTGTACAATTTTACTGAATATATAAAAGAGAATAATGTACCTTCGATATCGAATAACTACTGACTCTAGCAGTCGATAATCCGTGGAAGTTAATTCTCTTAATCCAAGATCAATCAATCTGTGGAGTGAAAAATAAGGGGTGAGCGACAACGTGCTCAGTAAGGAAGGTGTATACTGCGGTATAAATCAAAGCTATATTTCCCAAAACACTTATTTTTCCTTAAAAGTAAACCCAATAAGGAAAACAATGGATGAAATCAACAATTTTTAATATTCAAATCACTGGCTAAACAGTTTACAATATCACATAATAAACAATAAAAAGGATTCAACAAATCCTCTCAGAAATCATCAGGTTGAGACTAGGCATCACCCTATAAATAAATCATGCTATCATCGTTCCCCCTCCCCTTTGCGAGAACGAAATAATCATCCCAACAGGGATACAGTAGATCTATGGCCACAATCTATGGGTGGTCCTCGGGGTCCACTTGCCAGGTGACCTCGAGACCTCTGATGACTTGGCGGGTCCGTCAGACTCATAACTCATAATGCATGAAACTATAGGCCTAAAGTCTCAAAATCAACTTTATAGCTCAAAATACCTTTAAGGAAACACATTTTATGAATTTAAATCATTTAAATAAATAATAATTCCAAAAAGGTATTATTCTCATTTCTGTAAAGAAAATGTAAAATTGAAACCTATTCACCATGGTCAGATCGACCATTAAGGCTCGCCCATGGTCAACTCGCCAGTGCGATGAATTAGTATTCGCTCGCTAATCCTTAGCGGTTAAAAACAAGTTAAACTGGCTCGCCTTCAATGGCTCGCCCAAGTTAGTTTGCCCATCTGGCATTGCCCATGGTCAACTCGCCCAAGGCAGAATTGCCATGGTCAACTCGCCCATTTCATGAAAACCTGGGTCGCCCGCCCCAAAACAACATTAAAAAGGGTTCGCCCAAAATGGCTCGCCCGGGTTTTCTTATTTAAAACAAGGTCATTCGCCCAAAACATCATAAAAGGTTTAGCTCGCCCGCCCTAACTAGTTCGCCCAACAAACAACACAGGGGTGGGTTATCTTTGTAGCTCGCCCAAATCAAAACAATTATTAAACAAAATGCATGTCATAAATTAAAGCATTTTCTCAGTATTTTCATACAATTTTAACTCCACAGGACATGCATTCACTTCACACACATCTCCCTTACCTCGTTTGATGAAGCCTTGCTTCCCGCCCGCCTTATAAATTCTCACTTCCGGGCTGCAAAGTAAAATATTAATACCATTAATATTTTCTTTTCGAATATTTTCTAAAACTATTAAGATTTTCTAACACTTTGGCGAAATTCTGTGACTATTCTACAGCTCGCCATTCGCCCAGCAGAGCTCGCCAATCGTCATTGGGCTTACACGTGGTAGATCGCCCAACCTTACTCGTCATTCAAATATTGGTTTATTCATTGAAGCTCGCCCCACATAGGAGCTCGCCCAACTTGCGACTCGCCTATTTCACTTTTTTGATGATCATCAAGTCTAGACATTTTGGGCGACCATAAGCCCTCGCCCATTTGGACAATCATTCTGACTATCCAAACATATTGGCGAACACGTTCATTGTGACTCATACAATTCATTTAGCTCGCCTCATCCTTTGGGCGAGTATCCTAATTCCTTTCTCGCCTATTTAGCGAACTCACATTCGCCCATCATGTATCTTCTTCTCACATTACATATGCATTCACAGCAGCTTATATTCAACCATTGTCATCCCCAACCATTCAGCCATGTTAACTTACTATATACTTTCATGCCAAATAATATACCTATTCATCTCCAACTTAGCATATCATCACTATAACTCAAGGATTAAATACATACAACGTTGGCTGGAAATTCCCTTACCTTTGTTTAACCAAACCTGCATAACTCCATATTGTTGCTGTTGTTTCCTCCCTCGTCAGTCCTTCCCTTCTTAGTTTCTTGGATGGTTTGAGGGTGAAGGAAAGTTTGTAGAGGAGTATTAGATGGTTAGTTAGCAGGAGGTTGTAGTTTTTGCTAATTAAACGAGAAAGAGATAAAAGGAAACACAGTCGAAATGAGGAGCAAGACAACCTGAGTATTTTCAATCAAAGAGAAAAATTGTGTTTGTTTCACTTAGCCTCCTGTATATATATTCTACCGTCAAGGTCTTATAACTCCTTATCCCTTCCTTCATCATTACCTTGTCTTATAAGTCATTAAATGATGAAGAAAAAATGATAATTTAAGGGAATGGCGTGGTGAAATTTTCTACAGCTCATTAAATGTTCAAGAAAATTCCAGCCATAAAGGGATGGCTAGGGGAAGTCTATTGCTGCAGTTTGACAAATTTTCTTTCCTTTTTCTCTTCTTTTCTTCTTCCTCTTCTCGCCACTTCTAGCCAGCCACTATAATTTACCTTTTTGTCTCATCTTTTTCCTTATCATTAATTACCTAAACCAATTGTAAAAGGAAGCAAAGTGGCGTGAAGTCCACTTATAGCCTCTTATATTGACTTTCCTCTCTTCTTCTCTAGTCCACACCACTTCTAGCCACTATCATTGACTTTGTTATATTTCATTTGTTCATTTGTTTTCTTCATTTGTTCAACCCTTCATTTAATGTTTTCACACTTCAACCTCTTTATCAAGATTATATCTCATCTATCTCTTGTTGCAACTTTAATGTTTGTTTTTTTTTCTTTCTTTCTTTTATACACCATACCATAATTCATAAATTCCAAAAATTAAAATGAATAGTGGAAATTCAAATTCAATATTTTCTTAAATTTCCATAAAAGAATTTATTTCCACTACCAATCATGTACAAATATGATATATAGTATAATAAAATTCGGGTGTTACACACATGAAGATTGTTAAACATTTCGGCAACAGCTTCATCATCGCCTAACCAATGTGTCGATGAGGTTATCCATTAACTTTACATAATCACATACGTAAGTTGGTTTCCAAATCGGGCTGACCTGTTCATAGGCCATAAAGTTTCGCAAGATAAGCTCAGTATTATCTTCAATTTGTAAGTTGGAATCTTCAGTTTCGCGTCTTCTGTAAAGTCTATGTCGAACAATTAGCTGTCTACCCCATCCTTGTCTTTCACAGTCTTGTCTATCCCGACCTCAGTATCTTTATTTACAAATTTGATTCCCGCTTCTTCAAGCTCTCTTGCACAGCGTATGAGCTTCGACAAACTGCCTTGGCCTTGGATTCCTATAGCTGCAGGTGAGGAATCCAACTAGCATGTACTAAGCCTAATAGATGGTTGACGCTTCGTAGTTAGTTGATATTTTCGAGAAACTTTTTGGGAAATATAACTGGTCCTGGCACCACTTGTGAAAGTCTAGAAAGAGCCAAGCGAGCAAACTCATCCATTTGAGCCATGTGATCAAACTCACTCATTTCAACATTTGGCATTTTGATCATGCCATACAACTTGCAGAGCACAGAGAAAGGAAGCTGATTTTCGAGTAGTAACAAATCACAATATATCTCACATAAGAGAACATGGTTCTGTTTCAAAGGAGACAGTGAATCGTCTTTTTGTAATAAATTGACAATAAAGCATCCATCGAGGGTCATCATATTTTCAAATGCATAGGTGTTGATGTGATCTAAAGCTTCAGGGTAACAATTGTGAACATCTTCTTCCATATCTTTCATGGCCTTCACAAATTCTTTGGCCCTATCCATGCTTTCTCCAATAATCCTCCTTAAATAATTCTTCTTGATAATTTCCATCTTCTTCATGTGTTCCTTACCATGGTGATAGGGACCAATTGAAATTACTCTCGGTTCACAGGCTTCTTCATTTACTTGACGTAATCGACACGGCACCTTAAAAATAGTCCAGCAATTTGGGTCCGATGAAGTTTTAGAAAGAAGAATGAGATCTTCCTCTAAATTTTTCGTTTGAGCCTGCATAATTAAGAGTCAGTAAATAAAGTTATTAATTAAAACGACGCAACACAACTACGTACTGCAAACGAAAGCATATATTTAAAAGCACTTTAGTTTTTACCTGATGATGTATGTGAGTGTTGGTTGAATTGGACGGTGAAGAAGTAGGAGGCCAGGCGACGTTACGAGACTGGCCATATTCTGCCTCCTCTACTGGAATGCGAATGTCATTTGTAGCCATTACCTGCACAAAACCATATCATACAACTCCATTGTGAATGCAGAGACGAAGATCGAAATGAAAATAAATGTACTATAACTGAGCGAAATGAAGCATCTAACCTGGTTTTCGCCTTTGCTCGTTAGACTGGAAAGCCTGAGCTTGTTTAATAATTTGGAGTTCAAGGGAGTGCTTTCTCCCTTACAAATAAATGATCTTCACATCTATATTCAATACTTGTATTATGATATTTATAAATCAGACAATTACCAACCAACCAACTTGTCTTTTGCTGACTTTTATAATAAGTACTAGAATTTGGTCGTCGAGGTCACTGTTATTCAGAATTATATCTTTTTATGGTTATGATTATTTTAATATAAAAATAAAAATTAGTTCACACGTAAAATATTAGAAAAATATTACATTAAAAAAAAAAAAAGATCTACTCTCTAATATATTGCAATTATGTTTTCGTGTTAATTTTTCATGTTATATTATCAGTGTTAATTTTTTTTATTGATTATTTGATCAAATATTTGTATTTGTATGATCTTTTCAATTTATTATAAATTCAAACTTTTAAAAAAAATGTTTTGAAATATAATTACAAAAATAATAAAAGTACAAAAACTATATATTTTGATGGTATTGATTTAATTCTTTTTAAAGCATAAGATTTGATTAAAGAAAAATAAGAGAAATTCGAAAAAGAAGGACACTAAGATAAATCAATAAAAACAACAGCCCAATTATAATCAACCACCAAAGCATTATGCACATGATCGAAAATTTTCAGAATTAATCAAACTATCCGTAATAGAGTATGCCCGACAAAATATATGTTGAACAAAATAACCCTTAAGTTATATCTAAAACGCGTTTAATATGATTTGATATGAGTTTCATTTGTCACAAAATACATGGTGTATGCTTTTTAAATTTTATTTTTGGTTTATATGTCTTTATATATCTTAAGATTTTCATATGGCTGTCGGTATGTCTACCAAAGCCTCAATGATCACCTCATTGCTTCACATATTCAATAAATTTATTGTAAGGTTTACAGTTTACACACCAACAAACAAACTTTTGTTTGTTTTGCTACTTTTATAACAAGTAACAAATTTTGGCCGCCGGCCGGGGTCACTGTTATTCATTTTATACGCATGAATAATATGTTCAAGATCTTAAAAAAAGACTCATTTTCTTTAATTATATGTACAATGTCATATGTTTCTTACAAGCCAGTGAAGGTAGCCGTAATCAAGCAGGCAATGATATGGCTAATAGTGAAGACAACAATCCTGCAGGTTCTCAACAACATGGTCAGATGGGGAAGAAATCACACATGCAAGCTCTCATTAGTGATAAGGAGACAGAATGTGCTGGAACTTCTTCGAGGAAATCACACAAAGATGAACAGATTTGTATTGGAGAGGTGGATGCTGAGAGTCTTCACTGGCTTGAAAAGAGCGTAATTGGAACTTGTCATGGTTTCACAGATGCTGGAATGATATCTAAGCAAATTAGAAGGGAAGGAATTTGTGGTTTGAATGTCATACGAATCTCAAGAAAAATGTTTCTCATTACCTTTGAAGATCATGATTTATTTGAAGGTACGAAGGCAGAAAACTGGACGTGGCTAGGTAGGTGGTTCTATAATATTCAAATATGGTCTGATGAGGTGGTTATTACTAGCAGGAGAACATGGGTTGCCTGTTACAACATACCCATTCATGCTTGGAATTTTAATACATTTCTCAATATTGCAAGCATGTTGGGTGAGTTTATCTGCATGGATGCTGAGTCTCTTAAGCTTAAATATTTTAGCAGGGGTGTCAAGAAGATTATTTGTAATTCATTGAATATGATTGATGAAAATGTTAAACTACAGGTGGCAACAAATTTTGTTCTGTCAGAATTACAGAAGTTAAACTGGAGTGTCTTTGTATCCTTGCTACCATAGAAATTAACAGGCTACGGGCTTTGTTAAGAAGACTGTTATCAGTAGCACAATAAATAGTTCAAGCTCTGACAATGATGACGACAATGGCGGGTTAGAAGTCGAAGATGTACGTTCTTTTGTAACAAAAAACAATCCCTTGGTAACATCACAGCAATTGCAGAGTATTTATGAAGTTTTGTTAAAAGTCCCGAGAGAATGACAAAGTGGAGGAACAAGGACTTAATGATGCAAACAGAACTGTAGCTATCCTTCTTATATGGTGGCGGCTATTAATTGTAATAAAAGCATGGATGAGTGCGAATCCCAACACAAGAGCAACTCACGTGAAGAAGTTAATGGTTGTGGGCCGGCTGTAGATGACAATATGTTAATCGAAGAAGCTTGGCCTATTAACAATATTGCTGACTTGAATGTCTCTGAAACAGAAGGTGCAATCACTCCCAGACTTCCCTCGACTATAAAGAGAGGAAATGGAAGTTCTATACAGAAATTGAAGAAAAGTTGGCCGCCAATTCGAAGAAAAAAGGAAAGAAGAATGGGAAGAAGGGTAAGAAGAAGACAATTGCAGACAAAGCTTTAGTTGTGAACGGAAAAATTGCCAATGCTTCCCTTTCTGATGGTGATTTTCAGAACAGGAACAGTGTTCTCACGAAGGAGGCTGAAGCAATCTCGGATCTTGGGAAAAAGCTTGAGTTGTCCGCTAGATGTGATAAACGGATCATTCTTGAAAAACTGAAGGACTTGGAGTTTATGGGATTGCGGTAGGATTTATTGTAGTCTTAACTCGTAGTGGGAGCTTTCTTTTTCCTTTATACAAGTCTTGGCGAGGTTGGCAATTATGAGGATTTTGACATGGAATTGTAGGGGATTATCCTCGAATGTGAAAAAAGGACAATTAGGAATTTGATAAGGTCAATGAGACTTGAAATGATTCTTCTTCAAGAGACCAAGGTGGATCACAATCTGCTTATCAATTTTCAAAGCTCCAATTGGTGTTGTTAAAAAATTGGAGTGGATGAGGTCTTTCCTCGGGGTCACTCGGGTAATTAGAGAAAGTTGGCTTAGGAAAAGTGGTCTGTAATTTGTAGTCCAAAGAAGTTGGGTGGTCTTGGTATCTCTGACTTAAGGAATCGGAATCTTACTCTTTTAGCAAGATGGTGGTGGCGATATGGATGTAATAAGGATGCCCTTTAGAGAAAATTAGTACAGGAGAAGTATGGTGTTGGTTTTCTTGATTGGTTGCCATCGGTGGCTAGTAAGTAAAGAATGTCATGAATGTGGAATAATGTTATTTCGATTCATAGCATTGAGGGGATCAATAACTTAATTGGCTTTGGTGGTTATCGATGGACCCTTGGTGATGGTAATTCTATTTTCTTCTGGCTGGATAAATGGTTGGATAATGCTCCCTTCGAAGAAAAATATCCAAGGTTATTTACCTTGGCTATTAACAAAGAACTAAGCGTACAGGAGATGATTGATTCTTGTGGTAATTGGGACTTCAAATTTAGAAGAAATTTGTTGGTTTGGGAGAATGACTCATTGAATCAACTTCTTAGGAAATTGTTACAGATTCGTTTGAACCCCAAACTTAAAGGTAAGAGTTATTTGGAGACTTGAGAATAAGGGAGTTTTTTCTATTAAGAAATTTGTTGAGCTCTTGACTTTCAATTTGCAACTCCCTGTGCTTCACCTCATTTTGGAAGTACACTATTCCTCTAAAAGTTCAAAGTTTCCTTTGGCTTGCAATCTTGAATTGCTTGCCATCCAAGAGCTTCCTTAAATCAAGAGGGGTTCTCTTTGATGATAGACAATGTCTTTGCCTTTGGTTTAATCTACAGGAGGAAAACTACTCACATATTCTTTTTGGATGTAAGCTGTCATGGCTTGTTTGGGGTTTGGTTTTCCAATGGTGGAATTTAATCTGGGTCGCTCTTGACTCCGTTGTAGATTTCATTCAGCAATGTGAATGTATAGCCTTTCCTAGTCCTATCAAACAGAGGTGGCTTGTGGTTGTTGGAGCCACTCTGTGGTCTCTTTGGCTTTCAAGAAATGAATTGGTCTTTAACAACAAGCAATGGGACGGTGAAGAGATTCAATTTCTAATCAAAATGCGATCCTTGTTCTGGTTGAAAGCTTTGGACAAGGAATCTTTATTGAGCGATGCTTGTTGGTGGTCCTTTCCATTGATCCTTCAGACTCTGCTGCTGTTTTAATCCCAGAAGTGGTTCAACTCGGATTTGGCCAGATTTGAATAAGCTGAAATTTAATGTTGATGGCTCTTTTATTGCTTCATCTAGGAAGGCTGGTTGCAGAGGTGTCCTCAGAGATGCTTCGGGGACTGTTTTGGGTATCTTCTTTGATTCGTTATCAGCTCAATGCCCAGTTAATGCTGAACTTCTTGCTATCAGGGAAGCTCTTTCAATGTTCCCTTCTTCATGACTTAACTCTAAAGCTCTAGTTGTTGAATCAGATTCGAAATCTGCTGTGTGTTGGGTTATTAAACCTGTAAACGCCCTTGACAGCCTTGTTTCGAAGATTGGGAGAGTTGAGTTTGTTAATATATTTAGAGAGGCTAACTCCTTTGCGGACTCTCTCGCAAAGCTAGGACTTAATAGATCAGATATTCTGTTTCCCTGGTTTTTGCTGCTATGTTTTGGTTTTCTATTTCTTATCTTCTTGCCAAATCATGGCTTCTGTTCATGTACTTTATTGCAGCCTTCTCTGCTGCTTATTATGGATGAAATCCTTATTTGGCCGAAAAAATAAAATAATAATAATTTCATCAATTCACTTATATTTGCCAATCATGCCATAAAGAATTGAAATCGAGCTCCACATGTTTCATTTTCAAATGAAACAAATTTTGTTTCCGTTTGGGTTCCCTCAATAACGAAATGATAATATGTTCTATTTTTGGAAATCCAGAGAATAAGCATTGATTCATGAAAGCAGCTACACAATTTATACTTACAATACAAATATCCACCTCACAAGATGTTTCAAATTAAACACAACACCATAAGAAATTACTAAATACAAACATTAATTATATCTTACAGGCAATCGAGTACCTTTTTTTATTTTTTGTATAATTCTGGTAAGCAATAACTCAAAACATTACTACGTATGACGCTTTAGTCTTATAATGCAAAGAAACATTGCACTCACTGCGGATGAACATAAGATAAAACTGAACATATAGTTTGTACTATGGTAAGTAGAAGCAGAACAGCCGCAGCGATGACTGAGATGAGCGACCATGGAGACTTAAAATAATCTTTCTTCAATGTTGCCATCCATGTGTTGCATCGTCTCTGGCAATGGCCGTCCACCTTATCATATATCTCCTTATAATAGAATCCTCCGGAGGACGTGTAGATAAAATCGCAAAGTTTGTTAAACATTAGGGCAATGGCTTCATCATCGCCTAACCAATTAACAATAACTCCAGAGTGACGGAGTAACTGCACATCCTTGCCTGAGTCGATGAGGTTATCCATGAACTTTACATAATCACAAACGTAAGTTGGTTCCCCACTCGGGATGAATTGTTCATAGGCCATAAAGTTTCGCAAGATACGCTCTGTATCGTCTTGAATCTCCAAGATTGGAATCTTCAGTTTCGCATCATCAGTAAATTCTACATCGAACAATGACCCATCCTTATCGTTCTTTTCAAATCTGATTCCTGCATCTGCAAGCTCTGTTGCACAGCGTATGAACTTGGATAAAGTGCCTTGGCCTTGGACTCTTGTATGGTGAGGAATCCAACAACCATGTACCAAGCCTAATAGATGCTTTATATCTCCAGAAAACTTTTCAGGAAATATAACTGTGTCCGGCGTCAATTGTGAAAGCATCAATTGTGAAAGGCAGGAAAGAGCCAAGCGAGCAAACTCATCCGTTTGTTCAGCATTCCACTCATTCTTGATCATGCCATAAAACTTGGAAAGCACAGAGAAAGGAAGCTGATTTTCGAGTAGTATCAAATCACAATATATCTCAGTGAGAATGCCGCGCAAGGCCAAAAAGTGCTCTCTTGGATTTTTGTTTTGAAACAGATCAACAATAAAGCATCCATCGACGATCATCATTTTTAAAAATTCAGGGCAGTCGACGCGATCTAATGCTTCGGGGTAACATTTGCGAACATCTTCTTCCATATCTATCATGGCCTTCACAAATTCTTCGAGCCTATCCTCGCTTTGTCCAGTAATCCTTGCAAGACAGTTTAATTTGATAACTTCCATCTTCTTCAAGTGCTCCTTACCATGGTGATAGGGACCAATTGAAATTAGTCTCGGTTCATATGCGTTTTCATTTCCTTGGCGCGGCACTTTAAAAATACTCCAGCTATTTGTGTCCCGGAAGTTTGAGAAGGTCCAGCAAGAACTTTTTCTGTTAAACGTTTTACTCTGTTGGCAGATAAATTTAATAATTAAAACGACACAACACAAGTACATACCGCAAAGGAAATCATATATGCAGGAGTTTATAATCAATATATAGCTATTATATAAAGGTAATTAAAATAAAATAAAATAATTATGTTATACAAGAATTATTCCCCCCCGTGATGTGCCTGCTGCCTGGGCAAAATTTATTTAACATTGCTTTAAAGAGAAGCGGCCAACGAGTGTATTCAAGTTAAGCCTTTTGGGATTCAGACATCGGATTCGAATTCTTTTAGAATTAAATTATTTGAAGTTCAAAAAATCTAAGACATATTATTTGGATTAATTTAAAATTGATCGCTTTAATTAAAATTTTTTGAAGGAATTTTAGAGGTAGGTTTCTTTTTGCAATCTCTAACATTAATCAAACATTCTTTGTAAAATTTAGGGTCCTATCAATTGAATGGATGGCAAAATTGGTTTCGGTGTGATTAAAACCACTAATGGAAATGGGATTAATTACTCTAGGGTGAGATTGGATAGTGTAAAACATATATGTGTTAATAAAATAATTAAAAAATAGTAAAAATTATTTTTATATAAAATATTTTTTTTCATAAATTGAATAGTACTAAATTTTTTTTATATCAAATAATACTTTAGTTATTAAATATTTAAAATTATTTAATATTTTTGTTAATAATTAATAAATTAAATAAATATATAATTGAAAATCTTAGAATAAAAACATTAAAGGTAAAAAGGGAAGTGAAAAAAATTAACAAAAATAAATAATTTAACAATTTCTAAATAAAAAATTAATAAAATAAAAAAATCAAATTATTAAAACAAAAAAAAGGGTAAAAATGGGATAATCTATCTCACTGTCTTTCGTGAGCTCACTAGACCCATACCCATCCAGCCGAAGGGGTGGGGGTTGCAATTGCATAATATAAACTCAATAATTAATTTATGACACTTTCAACTTTTGAATATCTGTATAAAGTTTATATATTGTTGTAAATAATTACTATTTGCCAATAATTTCTGCACCGAGTTATTAAGGTTGAATTATGATATCTTGTAATATTAGGATTCAAATCCAAATATCTCCATATCCAGTTATCTAATATATATATCCGATGTAACCAAAAAAACTATTTTTTATCAAAGAAATGAATTTTTTTTATGGATTATTATCATATCCACTGCCAGTGACATTTTTTACCTTCACAAGCAGGGTTAAGATGATGATACGTGTCTCATTTTATTCATATTTTATTATCATAATAATTTTAAAGAACACGTATCATCATCCTCACTTACTCGTAAAGTCAAAAAACTAAACTGACGATGGATATGATAATAGTATTTTATTTGTTATATTTTATCTATTTTAATGTATATTTTTTGGCTTAATATTTAATACACCGTTAACTTTGATAGCACAAACGGAATCGACTTAATTCCGTTTTGGTGTCAAAAAATTCATTGACGATGTATTAAATAATTATCCATATTTTAAACCCAAAACATTTTTATAATTTTTTTATAAGCCAAAGGAAATCGAATCTTTTTTCCTTTAAACCAAAAAGGCATTTTGGGTCAAAGAGGATTGACCCCACTTGAGGAGATCGTCCTGCTTCACAAAGAATACTTTTGAAGAATGAAAATTTCCGTTACTAAAAGCTTAATTTCTGGTAGTGCTCTCAATTTTTGAATTATTTAACCTTGAATCCTAATATTTTAAGATAGTTTTGTTTTGACCATTTTGCCACATCGTTCCATTATTAGTATTTAGTAACAGAATGTCCATTTGATAGATTATGCAGAATGTCACGAGGTACATTTCATGGCATAACGTGAACATTCCGTCAATTGTAATGAAACAATTTGAGAAAATGGTCAAAGTAAAACAAATTTTAAAAAATTTTGACTGAAATTGAATAAGTAGAAGTCAAAAACTAAAGTTAGCGATTATAGTTTTTACCCATACACGCGCGAGCCCACAGTGGCTATATAGTAAGTCATCCAATGCACTGCCAATGTCGCCGGTAGCCATTACCTGCACAGAACCGTGGGATAAAATAACAAGGGAAAATGAAACACCTAACTGGTTTCTTGTAATTACTCGTTAAATCAAAGTGAATATTTATAATAGTAGACCACAAATGTCTTCTAATATTCCAAACCTCATGCCCACGTTTTCTTTTCTTTTCAGTAAGGCATGGTAGTCTTTCACACTTTATAAAGAGAAATTCCACTTTTTTAATTATCTTCAAATCTAAGCTAACTTTGTTTCACGTAAAATAATTTCTTGGAGAATGATTTTTGTATTTTTTTATATTTTTGTCAAAAAACTGATTGAATAATGATTTATTAGTCAATAAAAAATGAAATCAAGTTTTTATTTTTAAATTATCTTTTCCTTTCCAGAAGGAGAAAACAATTTTCAAAAAAGAACAATTTAAGTATATGAGTACTTACCAAGCTTATGAGTTGTGAGTATAATTCTACTCAACTCGAACATAAGATATGATTTTCTAAATTTAAGTTTAATATGGCCCAAACC
Source organism: Heritiera littoralis (assembly GCA_031772115.1). Taxonomy (NCBI): domain Eukaryota; kingdom Viridiplantae; phylum Streptophyta; class Magnoliopsida; order Malvales; family Malvaceae; genus Heritiera; species Heritiera littoralis. Next base: position 78,172 of record JAPDPK010000226.1, read on the forward strand.
TGCATTAGTATTATATTAAAAATAATTTTATTTAATATTAATAAATTGAAGATACTAATAGTATTCAATTATTTTTATTTTAAATATTTTTAGTTTTATATTTTTAAACATAAATATTTGTAATATTTTAATAATAAATATATATATTATCAAAATTTTAATTTATCAATTTTCTTTATTTTTTACCTATTTTCTTTTTTTTAATCCAATAAAATGTCCAAAATACCTTTATTTATAAAATTTTCTTTATATTTTTATCTATTTTCTTTTTTTTTGTCTTAAGAAAATAGGATTATTATCCTATCCATCGCCAGTGAAATTTTTTTAACTCCACAAACTGGGTTAAGATGATGACATGTGTTCTATTTTTTTATTTTTTATTTTCTTAATATTTTTAAAAGACATATGTCATTATCTTACTCCCACTCGTGGATTTAAAAAAATTATTGGCAATGGATATAGCAGTGGATAAGATAATAATCTAAAAAAATCAAAAACACTTTTATATTCCACTCACATAAAATGAAAATTAACAGTTTTATAAGCAGAAAAAGGATAATGCTTTTGAACGACCTTTTTGCTTAATATTTTGATTGATTTTATTTGTCAAATTAGTATTAATACCATCAGTTTAATTGATTAATGTAGTATGAAAACACTTCGTAATATAAAAAAAATCATCAGTTTGATTCTTTTTGAAAATTAAATCGCTTTTAGAAATACTCTAGTTTTTTGAATGAAGCATAAACTCATCTCAGGTTAAATTTCCTTTTGTTTTTTTCAGCACAACATGCCAACACACTTGTTGATTGTTCCTTGCTTGAAATCCTGAAACTAGAATTTCTGGAACCTTACCATGTAGCTTGTTCATAACACGTCTTTAAACTGCTGTGGAGCGATCGACACTTTAAAGACTCTGATGCCTTTAGCTTTTGATTTAGGGCCAAACCATACGTTCTTTTTTTTAGAAGAAGCCACACATTCTGTCATTTAAGGTGTTAAGTTGTCAAAATTAAGTTTCCTATGATTTGATAAAGTGCTGTTTCTCGTAAAAGATAAATTACATGCATATTACTTATATATTTATTTATTTCATTATTTTATATAATAGCACTAATAAAGAAAAACCATAAACATTCTATAAAAAAAACCATGTCCAAAAAATTGGTAAAGATTTTTATTGTTTAACAGATTTCGAAAAATATATTTCAATGTAAGGATTGAAATGGCACATTCCAATCATCCCAATCTTGAAACTGAGAAAGATATATTTTTCATAAGGATTTTTAATAATATAACTAATTATTTGTAAAGATTTTCAGTAATCTTAAAACCGAAGCAGAAAGTATTATTAAATAGTAGAGTATTCAAATGCTGGATTCATAATTAACTTATGCTCGAAAAATGCCTTTAAAGTAAACAACTAAGACTTAGTATAATAGTTGTTATCTTTCTTTAAGAAAACTTAGGTATAATGTTCGATTACTTACTTTTCCCTTGTACCTCCTATGAATCAAGAAAAATAGTTTTAAAATAGGTACTCATATTCCAAATTTAAGAATAGTAAGCTACAAATGTCTAATATTCCAAATCTCATGCTCACGTTTGCTTTTCTTTTTCAATAAAGCATGGTACATCTCTTTCCTATTAAATGTACATATATTCTTAATTTATATACATCTCATTTCTCATTATACATATACATATATATTATATAGATGAAAAAATTTTATTAATTAATTTGTTATTTGAGAGGGTAATTAAGTTTAGAATTTAGGAATTATATTTTTTAAAAATATAAAACCACAATCAAAATGAACTATCAAATATAATCTTTAAAAAAATAATTTTTTAAAATTATTAATGAACATATATGGTAAGATAATTATATATATGTTTTGATTAAATAGACATATATAATGTCTATATGTACATGGGATAATACTATGTTTCACACTCATTGAACATTGAGGCCATAAAAATAATTATCATTTCTTCTTCATTAAAAACTTTACATATTTTCATTTCCTTTTCATCAATTAATTTTCATTATGAGAAGTTTGAGGAAAGTTTCTAATTCTTTACTTCAGGTTGTGGTTATGTTGATGTGGAGGAGTGAGGTTCACCAGTTTATTTGTGTTAAATATAAAAACTAGAAAAGGGAAAAATAAATGAAAAACATGAATATATAGAAAAGAAAAATTGGAAGCAAATGGGAATAAAACAAGGGCAGAACTCATTAAAAAAGATCAACAATCCCAGAAAGCAGAAACAAGTTCAAGTAAAAACGAAGAAAAAGAACCGTTCAAGTTAAAATTCCGAAATCTTGAAAGATTGAGAAGTTACCAGGAAATAAGGCAGGGTAACGACTCGTTTATGTAACACCCTCGGAAGCTGGAAGTTTTGGGTTAACTTTTTCCTTTATTTACTATTTTTATCACTCGTTCAATGTAGTTAAAACCTAAAAAGTAGATTACTACTTGCTTATTTGTTTAAGACTAATTGTCCAAGGTCCCATTCAAATACCTCGTAATACGTGCCAAAATCGAAACTAAAAAACTTCGTCCCTATATATATACTTATTGTCCAGCCACAATTTGTAACGCAACCATATCCCAACTTGTGGCACAATAATCATCTCAAGAAACCATCCAGAGTATCACATTTTTATCAAGATATACTATCGAGATACTATTCATTACAAAGCGCAATTATATATAATTCTCGATACAGTCTAGTACTTACATCCCAATCCATATACACTGTGTATACTGAAAAGAATCTTATCGTCTAGAATATAAACAAAAGTAATAAAAGGTTATACCTCAATATAAAAAGCAGTAATTTAACAGCGCATAAGTCGAGCTCTTAGTGCAGCACTCTCGCACTCGAGCCTATCTAAAGTAACCTGTGAAGTGGAAGAGGGGGGGTAAGCTAAAGCCCAATGACGTGCGCGGAACTTGAGAAAATGTGGAGTGAAATTTGAAGGGGGGCTGAAACGCAACAGGACAGAAGCAAAGAGGATGAACGTCACCTTCTGGAACCTAGACCCGAAGCCTAAAGATACTCGAACCCAAAGTATTGGACCTTGACCTACAAATAAGAATTCGAGAACCTAAGGTATAGTAATGGTGGATGGTGAAAAGGGAGGCCCCACAAGGAAGAAGACCTTGATAAGCCTAGTTGAGAGGGAACCCAAGAGAAACGCACACTCAATTTCTAAATTCAAAACTGATCTGTCTATCAATAGCGTTTACAAGGTATTTATAATAATACCTAACACTTAAGCCCATAAACAAGTGGGCTGGAATTAATATCAACAAAAAATAAGACTAAACTCAAATTCATGCCTAAGCCTAGTTACATAAAATAAATAGTTCAAGACACAATAAGACTCAAACGTGGGCTATTCAAAACACTTAACCCATCTTATTGTTAAGCTAAAATAAGACAATAAACTATGATCATGTTGTTTGGGCTTCTAAGCAAGTATAGATGTCTTGGGACTCTTCGTGGAAGCTTCCTTGATTCTTCGATAAGGCCAAAGCTTGTTGCATTAATGAGGTCAGGGCTTGTTGCATCTTCTTGGCTCAAGCTCAGGTAATTGGACCTCACTGGATGACCAATGGATCCTTAGCATCACGAGCAAGTGGATCTCCATCATTCCCCCTCTCCTCAAAAGGATTTGTCCTCAAATCACATATACCTTCATCAAAAGAAAAGGGAGAAAGATCAGAAACATTAAAAGTAGCAGATACACCATACTCATCAGGAAGATCCAATCGGTAGGCATTATCGTTGATCTTCTCAATAACTTGGAATGGTCCATCTCTTCGGGGATGCAATTTAGTACATCGCTGAACAAGGAACCTCTCCTTTCTCATATGTACCTAAACCCAATCACCAGGCTCAAAGACTACTTTCTTACGATGCTTATTTGCTTGAGTGGTATACTGCTCAGTCTTCTTTTCAATAGCTTGACGCACTCTCTCATGGAGTTGCTTCACAAACTGAGCCTTCTGTTCTCCATCCAAGTTACTCTGCTCAGCACTAGGTAATGGCAACAAATCCAAAGGAGTAAGAGGATTGAAGCCATAAACAACTTCGAATGGAGAGCAACTCGTAGTGGAGTGGACACTGCGGCTATATGCAAACTCCACATGGGGCAAGCAATCTTCCCAATTCTTCAAATTCTTCTGTATAATGGACCTCAATAATGTAGATAGGGTTTGGTTGACTACCTCAGTCTATCCATCAGTCTGGGGGTGACAAGTGGTGAAGAATAACAATTTAGTTCCCAACTTTCCCTATAACGTCTTCCAAAAGTAACTAAGGAACTTGACATCACGATCGAAAACAATGGTCCTCGGTACACCATGTAGACGTACTATCTCTTTGAAGAAAAGGTCAGCAATGTTACTCACATCATCCGTCTTGTGGCAAGTGATGAAATTAGCCATCTTAGAGAACCTGTCAACCACAACAAAAATAGAATCTCTACCGCGTTTTGTTCTAGGCAAGCCCAAAACAAAATCCATAGAGATATCAGTCCACGGAGTAGTAGGAATGGGTAAAAGAGTATATAAACCATGATTATGAACTCTAGATTTAGCTTGCCTATATGAAATGCATCTATCACATAATCTCTCTACGTCTCTCCTCATGTTAGGCCAAAAGAAATGTTCTTGCAAAACAGCTAGAGTTTTCCTAACCCCGAAGTGACCTATTAATCCTCCACTATGGGCTTCTCTAACTAACAGCTCACGCAACGAACTACTAGGCACACATAATTTATTTTCTCTAAATAAGAACCCCTCGTGCCTAAAGAACTTGCCAAAGCTAAATGTAACACATGCCTCATAAACATTACCAAAATCAACATCATCAGCATACTGTTCTTTGATATACTCAAATCCTAAAAGTTTAGCATCAAGAGTAGTGATAAGAGTATACCTACGAGATAACGCATCAGCTACGACGTTCTCTTTACCTTGTTGTACTTGATCACATACGGGAACGTTTTAATGAACTGTAGCCACTTAGCATAACGCCTATTCAGCTTACTCTGTCCTTTCAGATGCTTTAAGGACTCGTGATCAGTGTGGATGACAAATTCTTTGGGCCACAAGTAATGTTGCCATGTCTCCAAGGCCCTCACTAACGCATACATCTCCTTGTCATATATGGGATAGTTAAGTGCTGCTCCACTTAACTTCTCACTAAAGAAAGCAATTGGGCGTTTGTCTCGCATAAGCACAGCTCCAATACCTACACCTGAGGCATCGCACTCAATCTCAAAAGTTTTAGTAAAGTCAGGCAGAGATAACAAAGGAGCAAAACAAAGTTTATCCTTAAGCAAATTAAAAGCATGCTTTTGTGCGGGACCCCAATGAAATACAACATTCTTTTTGACCACTTCAGTCAAAGGTGCAACTATAGTGCTAAAATCTCTAACGAATCGATGATAGAAAATAGCTAAACCATGGAAACTACGCACCTCAGAAACAGACTTAGGTACAGGCCAATCTTAAATTGCCTTTACCTTCTCATTATCAATAGAAATGCCATGTGAAGAAACTACATACCCAAGGAAAACAATCTTATCAGTGCAGAATGTACATTTCTTAAAATTGGCATACAAACTTTCATTCCTCAAAACAGTAAGAACATTCCTAAGATGCTCAACATGCTCATGCAGACTCTTACTGTAGATCAAAATGTCATCAAAATAGAAAACCACATACTTACCAATGAAATCACGTAAAACATGGTTCATTAAGCGCATGAATGTACTGGGTACATTAGTCAAGCCAAAAGGCATAACTAACCACTCGTAGAGACTATGTTTAGTCTTGAATGCGGTTTTCCATTCATCACCTTCTTTCATACGAATTTGGTGATATCCGCTCTTTAAATCAATTTTAGAAAACATGCATGCACCATGCAACTCATCAAGCATGTCATCTAGCCTAGGAATAGGATAGCGGTACTTTACAGTGATTTTGTTGACGGCTCGGCAGTCAACGCACATCCTCCACGTCCCATCTTTTTTAGGCACAAGCAGTACGGGCACAGTGCATGGACTCATGCTCTCTCTCACATAACCTTTTCTCATGAGCTCCTCAACTTGCCTTTGAAGCTCCTTCGTCTCCTTGGGATTACTTCTGTAGGCTGGACGGTTAGGAATGGCAGCAAGGTCAATCGTGTGCTCGATCCCACGAATCGGTGGTAATCCACTTGGGATCTCTTCAGGGAGTACATCCTCGAACTCCTGCAACAATGAGACAACATCAGTAGGCAAAGTATCATAGAGTTCAGCATCAATAAAATAAGAATCTTTAAATAAGAGTAAAAGGATAGGAGACTTAGCAAGAAATGCAGTCTTCACATCTCGGGGTTTGGCATAGCAGCTCATTATTTTGCTTTCCTTGTTTTCCTTCTTTTCTTTAGCTTGCTTCCTTTGCTCGTCATATTGCTTCTTTAGCTTTAATTGGTCCTCATAAATCTCCTTGGGGCTAAGGGGCAAAAGCGATCTTCTTTCCATCCATAGTAAAGGAGTAACGGTTAATGTAACCAGCATGGATGACTCTCCGATCATACTGCCACAGTCTACCCAGCAATAGGTGGCTAGCTTGCAAGGGCACCACGTCACACAACACCTCATCTCGATACCTTCTAATACGAAAAGGAACCAAGACTTGCTTCACCACATTCACTTCACCACAGTCATTAATCCACTGCAACTTATATGGGTGGTGATGCTTGGTAGTGGGCAACTTTAACTTATCAACAAGGTATGTGCTAGCAACATTAGTACAACTCCCACCATCAATGATTACAGTACATACCTTGTCACTAATATGGCATCTCGTATGGAAGATGTTCTCGCGCTGTGCCTCATCTTCAAACTTCACATGAGTAGTAAGAGCACGCCTGGCAACAAGTGCTTCACCGTGAGCCGCATACTTCTCAACAACTTCTCTTCTTCAGCATCTTCTAACGCAGCATCTCATCCTCAACACCGACTTCAGAACCTTCACTCTCAACATCTCCATTCCCAAGCATGATCATCACTCTATGGTTGGGACATTGAGAGGCAACATGTCCACGACCGAAACACTTGAAACACTTACTGTCACTTGTCCTGCTTTGGGATGCTTGGGCAGGTTCAGTCTTGGGCTTTGAAGGGCCCTCAGGCTTGGGCTTAGCAAAGCTCTCTGACTTAGGCATAGACACAGGTTTATCATCCCTACGAAAGGTGTTAGATTTCCAAACAGGAACTGAATTAGAAGTAAAACGGGATGTACCTTTCCTTTTGAGTTGCTTTTCCACTTTGATGGCCACATGCAGCATCTCCTCTAAATCCATGTAATGCTTCAACTCTACTACATTTGCAATCTCACAGGTTAAGCCTTAGAGAAAACGAGCCATAGTAGCTTCTGCATCCTCCTAGATATTGGCTCGGATCATGGTCATTTCCATCTCTTTGTAGTAATCCTCAACACTCTTTGAGCCCTAGGTAAAACCTTGGAGTTTCTGGTATAACTCTCTGTAGTAATGAGTAGGAACAAATCTCTTCCTCATGATGGGCTTCATCTCATCCCATGTAGACACTGGAGGATCTCTATATCTTCTTCTACTAGTGACTAACTGATCCCACCAAACCATAGCATACTCTGTGAACTCAACTGCTGCAAGTTTGACCTTCTTTTCCTCAGAGTAGTGGTGGCAGTCAAATACCATTTTAATCTTCCTTTCCCACTCCAAATATGCCTCTAGATCACTCTTGCCTTGGAAAGGAGGAATCTTCAATTTTATACTGCCAAGGTTTCCATCCATCTTCTCCTTTTCTCTATCACAGGCTCTATCAACTCGATCTCTATCTCTATCTCTATCTCTATACCCATGGTACCTTCTATGATATCTATCTGCCTCATACTCTTCTTTCGAGTCATACCCAACATTATCATCATATTCGTCATTGGCAACAACCTTATTTTTTAGACGGGAAGTATCACCTTGTTGGATCTTCGCAAACCGAGCTTCATGTTGGTTCAGCTTATTATGAATGTCATTGAATTTCACATCCATCCGTTGGAACTGTTGTTGCATTGCCTGAAGCATGGATTCAATCTTTTTAAAGCCTGACTTATCACCTTCAGAATACATCTTTAACAAGTGATACCCTCACGTGTTTACACTCATGTTTCACTCACGTAATATGGCTTTTCTCTACTAATGTTTCTCACACACTCATGCCTTTTTCCCTTACTCTACCTCGACTCTATAGGTTCACAATCGCACTAGAGACTCAGTCAAAGATTCAACCTCGCAGAATCAACTAATTCACCAAGTATTTTCTCTCTCTCTTTTTTTTTCGAATTCTTTTTTTTTTGAATTCTTTTTTTTTCACAGAAAGGTGCGGCTAGGGTGACTCAAAGAAAGAAAGAAAGAATAAAAAATTAATAATAACAATAATAATAATAATAATAATAATAATAATAATAATAATTCACTAGAATGACAAAAAAAATAAAGGATAAAAAATAAAAAATGGCCTAAAACTATAGGAAGACGATGGAATTTGGCTGAGATAGGGTGTCACATCCTGTTACCACATTTTTCACGTATTTCCATACAACTTTACCGGTTGGGCTGTCTGCGATGCCATTAACATTCAACAGTAACAGTGATAAATGATAAACATTTATCTATTAATTTTGGAATATGAAATTTCTTTTCATTATTCCTTACATCTGACATCCCCTATTAACCTTTATTTCACAAAGGTAGTACTGTATACATATGTCTGAAATGTAAAAGAGAAAAGACCGTGCCTGTCACGTTTAACGTGCCATGCCTCAGTGCTTTAAGCATAGTTATACCCATCTGAGAGCTAATTCTCTCAACTCCGTGTACTTCTTATCTGTGGAGTTAAAACAAAGGGTGAGCGATTCATACGCTCAGTAAAGGAAACATATGCTGCTTTAAATAAAGCAAAACTATATATCACAATGCATTTGTTCTTTTCTTAACATAACCCAGTAAAAAAGACAGTAGATATATAGTAAACAACTCTCTTAAAACACCATTCAAAACACCGACTAACAGTTTACTTTAAAATGTAGTAAACACTATCTAGGATTTCAACAAATCCTCACAGTAAACAGAAATTGGTAAGTTGAGACTAGGCAACAAATAAATCATGCTATCATCGTTCCCCCTCCCCCTTGCGAGAACGGAATCTGCCGCTTTTGGGGTGCACCCGTAGGCCATCGCCCCTCACGGCTATCTCAGATCTATGGCCACAATCTATAGTGGTCCACAATCTATAGTGGTCCTCGGGTCCACTTGCCAAGTGACCTCGAGACCGCTGATGACTTGGCGGGTCCATCAGCCCTGTGACGTCCTAGGGTGCACTCGTTGGTCTATATGACCCGAGCCATCGCCCCAGATGGGTCACGCAAAGTATATAATTAATAACGCATGAATTCAATGCCTAATGTCTCAAAATCAAGTTATATCTTATGTATCATTTCCACAAAATGATTTGATTTCTTATAAAACAATAAAACACCAAAAACAACCCGTAATCTCAACTTTTAAAACCTGCTCGCCCATGGTCAGCTCGCCCGATATGGCTTGCCCATGGCAGCTCGCCTATGGCGGAGAACATGTGTTCGCCCGCCCAACTTTGCCCTTTAAATCGACAAGCAAAATTGGCTCGCCCTCAGTGGCTCACCCATTAGGCAACTCGCCCAAAAATTTCATATTTCCATTTTGAAAATATTAAAACGTTTTTTTTTTTTCATATAAGAAATTACACTTTAAAACTGTTCGCCAGAGTCAGCTCGCCCTTCACGGCTCGCCCCTGACTAACTCGATTAGACGGTGAATTAGTATTCGCCCGCCACTTAGCTTTTCAAAACAGAAATATCTCGTTGATAGCGGTTCGCCCGCCTTATATTTAAAACAAAGGCCGCCCGCCCAAACACATTAAAAAGGGTTCGCCCGACTATGGCTTTACCCGGATTTCTCTTTAAAACAAGGGCACTCGCCCAGTTCTCATAAAAGAGAGCTCGCCACTTGGCTCGCCCTATAGCTTTCTATAAAAACGGTTCGCCCGCCCTTAAAACTAGAAACGGGTGTATAAAAACTATAAAAGGGTTTGGCTTCGCCCGCCAATACCAATTCGCCCAACATAAAAATACAAGGGCTCGCCCAACATAAAAACACAAGAGCTCGCCCGCCCTGTATCAGTTCATCCCGAAAACAGCATAGGGGTCAGCTTTTAGCTCGCCCGAATCAAAATAATTATCAATTAACTTCCTCAAACAATGCATGTCAGAAAACAAAACATTTAACTTAATGTTTTCATAAAATTTACTCCACAGGACATGCATCACTTCACACACATCTCCCTTACCTGTTCCAACGAAGCCTTGCTTCGCCCTGCTCTCTGTTCGCCCATAGCCATTCCCAATTATCGGCTGCAAATTATATATAAATTCCATTAATATTTTCTTTATATATCACTTGGCGAGATTGAAATAAATCAAATGACTACTCGCCCAACAGAGCTGTAACTAGCACAACCGAGCTCGCCATTCATCATATGGCTTACACGTGGGAGATCGCCCGCCACTACTCGACACTAATCTATTTGGGAGTTCGCCCATCATTCACTTCACTAGAATTGGGCGATCTCGCCCATTTACAAAGAATTTACCTTGGCGAGTTCCTTATTATCTACTCGGCTCATTGGCGATTACTAGTTTTCAACATGGGCGATCACTGTAATCGCCATTGTCGTCACTTATTCCATTATTTTCCTTGTTTTCATATTCTCCAAAGATCTAACTAAAAACAAAACTGTATCTATGTTTATTACTTCATAAAACATAGAAATCTATCATTGAGCATCAAGAACTCCTCAGAAAATATGAAACTCACCTCAACCACTGCACTTCCAGAACAGGTTGCTTTCCATCTCATGTTGGCCTTCCTTTGCTTACTCCTTTAACTCATCAAACTAAGGAGGAAAGGTTTACAAGCTAGTTTACTTGTTTAGCCAACTGAAGAGTGAAACTCAGTAGATCAAACATGGCAGAGAAATGAAAGAAACAGAGCATAATTTGCAGTGAAATGGTTTTCGTGAAGCAGCTGGAGTTGGCTAACTCTGTTATCCTCATTTGTTTCTCTTTTTATAGCCACACTATCCAATCAGAATTCACTACTTGGTCTTATCTCATTTCCAGCATTTATTTCATGTCTATCATGCATTTAATGCCTGAAGAAAACTGAAGCATAAGTGGCGTGAAAGTCTTCCTTACACACTCCTTTTTCTGCTTCAATTGACTTTGCTTTTTGTTCCTCAACCAATGAGACTAATTCCCTTATTGACTTTAGCTTTCCTCTATTTATTGTCTCCAACCGTCCGACTTGCCAAGTCAATTTTGGCTGCACGGTTTGTTGTTTAGACCACGCCAACACTAAGCAAATTAACAGCTCGCCCACTGGTTACACCAGGTCGCCACTTTGTTTTGATTCACCTCACACGTTGGCGAACACACCTATTCGCCCACGCCTCGTCCAACTCGCCATTACCATTGGCGATTACTTCTTACTCGCCCGCTGGCGAGCTATTCGTACTCGACTCTAGTGTTTTTCACAAAATTGATCTCTTCTCATTTTAAATTAAGAAGCTTTTCACTTAAGTGAAATCAATATTCACTATTTATTTAAATTCCATTTTCAATTTTATGAAATTAGAGTCTACAGTAGTGTAGAATCGGATCTTACATAGGGTGGGGCCCATTTCCACGGGTTCGTTTTATTTTGTCGTTTTCTTTAAAACAGGTACTCGCACGCCTCCTAACTCAACAAAAATTTTCTGTTTGAATAGTGTTTGAATAGTATCGCAACAAAATATTTCTTTTTCTTCTTTTCTTTTTTTTTTCTTCTTTTTTTTTAATCTGATTTTGCGATTTCCTTGTTATGAAGAAGTGCGGCTAAGGTTGTGATTGGAAGGGTGTGGCTAGGGTTGTGAAGAAGTGCTCAACCGAATTTTTTTTTGAACAGTACCGCAAAATTTTTTTTTTTTTGCGATTTCCTTGAAAAGAGTATGGGTACGGCTAGGGTTGTGATTGAAGGGATGCGGCTAGGGTTGTGGTTGAAAAGTGAGTGATGCACAGAAAAAACCAAAAATCGAAAAGTGAGTGACGCACAGACAAACCAAAAATCGAAACTTGAGCTCTGATGCCAACTGATGTGCACGGAACTTGAGAAAACGTGGAGTGAAATTTGAAGAGGGGGCTGAAACGCAACAGGACAGAAGCAGAAAGGATGAACATCACCTTCTGGAACCTAGACCCGAAGCCTAAAGAGACTCGAACCCAAAGTATTGGACCTTGACCCTACGAATAAGAATTCGAGAACCTAAGGTATAGTAATGGTGGATGGTGAAAAGGGAGGCGCCACAAGGAAGAAGACCTTGATAAGCCTAGTTGAGAGGGAACCCAAGAGAAACGCACACTCAATTTCTGAAATTCAAAACTGATCCGTCTATCAATAGTGTTTACAAGGTATTTATAATAATACCTAACACTTAAGCCCATAAACAAGTGGGCTGGAATTAACATCAACAGAAAATAAGACTAAACTCAAATTCATGCCTAAGCCTAGTTACAAAAAATAAATAATCCAAGACACAATAAGACTCAAACGTGGGCTATTCAAAACACTTAACCCATCTTATTGTTAAGCTAAAATAAGACAGTAAACCATGATCATGTCGTTTGGGCTTCCAAGCAAGTATAGATATCTTGGGACTCTTCGTGGAAGCTTCCTTGATTCTTCAATGAGGCCAGAGCTTGTTGCATTAATGAGGCCAGGGCTTGTTGCATCAATGAGGCCAGGGCTTGTTGCATCTTCTTGGCTCAAGCTCGGGTAATTGGACCTCCTTGGATGACCAATGGATTCTTAGCATCACAAACATCACGAGCAAGTGGATCTCCATCAGATTAAGGATGGATTTTCATTGGAATGAATGAAAAAAGGATTGAGCGATGAATCCTCAAATCCAGCAGTGTTTGTTGCTGTGCTGGATGAAGAGGTGCTTTGTTTGCAGTGCTCATTGCAAGGTTAAAGGCTGTTTGGGAGGCAAGAAAAATTATGATCGAGAGAGAAAAATCAAGTTGCGGGAAAATGAAAATTTAAGAAGCAAGAAAAATCGCAGCTCTGGTACCATGCTAAAATCTGAAATCTGATTTCATTGGAAAATTTTAACAGAGGATACAGGTATATATAAACGTGACGTAAGGGCCCAGCTGGGCTATCAGCCTAACAACGTAACAAACTAATGGCGGGAAAGAAATAACCAACATGCTAATTACAACTAACTCAAACTAACTCCATGGCTATATATAAGGATTCTAGATTTTACCTGAGGTTGTATGTGAGTGTTGGAATTGGACGGTGAAGAAGAAGTACGTAGCTAGGCGATGTTATGAGACTCGCCATATAATTTCTCCTCCATCTGAATGCGAATTTCGTTTGCAGCCATTACCTGCAAACGAAATGAAAATAAAATAAATATAATACTATAACTAAGGGAAAAGAAAATAAATAATGTACTTTTCAATTACCTCGTCCTCCGAAGAAAAACACTGTGCTGACGGTTTTTCATCAGTTTTATCGGACTCGTCCACTTCTATGCTAATGTTGTCTGTAGCCCTTACCTGCAGAAAACCATGGGATGCTCCCTTGTGAATGAAATGCAACATAACTAAGAAAAATGAAACACCTAACTGCGTTTCACGTTTAGTTAGCCTCAGCTTGTTTAATAATTTGGACTTTAATATAGTGCTTTGTCTCCCCTATCAATAATAGATGTGCAAAACCCATCACTTCATTGCCTCACATGTATTTTCAATCATTGTACTATAATATTCATACATCAGACAATTACCAACCCACCAACTTTTGTTCTTTTGCTGACTTATAATAAGTAGAAAATAGTTTTGTTGTCGGGGTCACTGCTATTCAAATTTATTTTGTTTTTATGTTTACGATTATTTTAGTATAAAGATTAAAAAAATAATTTACACGCAAAATACTACAAAAATATTAGATTAAAAATATAGGTCTAATATCTAATGTATTGCAATTATGTTTTCTTTGTTCATTTTTTATGTTATATTACGAGTGTTATATTTTTTATTAATTATTTGATCGAATTTAATGGATGATTGTTTTAATTCATTATAAATTAAAACTTATAAAGATATATTTAAAAAATGAATTACAAACATAATAAAAGGTACAATGACTATATATTTTGATGAAGTGGTATTGATTTTTATGAGCAGAAAATTTTATTAAAGGAAAATAAAATGAAGTTTGAAAAAAAAAAAGAGGGACGCTAAGGTAAATCAATAAAGACAACAAATGAATCTTCTATAAATAAAACAATATATTTATATAAATATAAAAATCATTTTTAGTAAATCAAACGAAGCATTAATATTCAATTATTTTCTCCACTCACTCAAGTTTGAGCATTCAAAAAGCTTGATGAACTTAACTTAATCTCGAAATTTTTAGCATATTTAATACATATCCAAGATTTAAAGGTGTTCGTGAATCAATTTGGACCCCATGAATACAGTAGTTGCAATTTTTTATTTGTACCACCTATATCTCATCCAATCAATTTTGGAATATTTAAACTTTTGAAGTGAATAATGCCAAAAATTAAAAGTAAGTTACTTTTTATTAAAAAAAATTATCTTAGTAAGATACCGTTTACTTTTGTGCATTTGATCTTTACGCTACGTAATAATGGTAGTACATAATTTTGATGCAACCATTTTCAAACATGATCAAAGCATTAGCAATAGAGTGGTAATTAGAGATTCGGAGGGGAAGTAGGCGAGTAGCTCTTTTATCTGCTGAAAAAACAAAAGCTGCTGGAGACATATCTGGCTGAACGTTTAGCCATGCCCATGTACGAGGCTTTGGTTTTTGCAAAGTGAGAATGCTAACGTAGAGATAAAAGGAGATTCATCGCACACAATTGCAACAGTTACTAAACAAAAAATAGATCATTCCATATCTAGATCTGTTATTGAAAGCTGTAAAAATCTTACTGCTGATTGTAGGACATGTTGCAAGAGTAGGCAATGGCGCAACCCATACTTTCGTAAAATTTGCACTTGCTGTAGATGATTTTCAAATATGGCTGGATGGAACTCCGATTCCATGTTATCTATATTGCAGGCAAATGTACTTCAACCTATGTGAATACCATGTAATTTGCTTATTTTGAGTATTAATGAAATAAAAAATTAATAATTGTATTAATGATCTAAACTAGACTCTTATTCTTTTTATATTAGGTAGACTTAGTGTAGATACTTGATTTTGGAAAAACTAATATTTGCTTTATATTATAAGTGAAAGACAACCTCTTCTTACAATAATACTTCACAAGAATAACTTCTTCAGAAAAGCTTCTGTACAAGAACAACCTCTTATCAGAAGAGCTCATTACTCTTAAAAGAACTCATTCGCAGAATAGCTCTTCTCAGAATAGCTTTGCTCGGAACAACTCTTTACAGAACAACATATTCACAGAACAACTCATTTATGAAAAAGAAGCTATTCTGAAGAAGTGAAGATAACTCCGGAATAGGGCAGGGTTCTTGAGTTAACTTCACTATTGGGATGTCCTGGAGAGTTTGGCTTGGTGGATCAGATATGAAGATAGTTAAGAGTTCTTCTCTTAACCTTTCTCTGAAGTTTGAGTGCTCTTCCATGTTTCTTTCAGTACACCTTCTCCCAAAGCCTGAGTGCTCTTCCCTATTTCTTTCAGTACACCTTCTCCTAAAAATGTAACTCCCACTAGACAAAGCATTAATGCTTTGTAACTGTCAATTCTCATTATTACATCATTAATACCAAAGATATGTAACTCCCATCCTCTACTCCTATATATAGAGGTTCTTGTTTCAGTGAAAGGACTTTTTTTTGGACTTTTGGCAAATCAGCTAATCCATAAACTCTTCCAAAACCTCTCTGCACTGTTTTCTCTACACAGCCTTGCTCAGCCTTCTACCGCCACCTGCCGCTGCACTCATTCTTCAGGGTCTGCTCCAGTCTTCCTCTCCGCCGCCTCCCGGCACACCCCGTTCTACTGGTTTGCAACGTTTCCTCTCCATCACAAAAGAACCCATCTACATTTTGGCGACTCCACTGGGGAGGAGCGATTGCATTGAGTAGAACATCTTCAACTTTAACTTTGTCGGAAAACATGGAGAGCTCTACTGGAAATCAGGATGCTCAGGCCCCTGTCTACATTCAAGAGTTGATGAAGATGATCCAAGCTTCTCAAGAAAGAATGGAAAAGTTGGAAGACACTATCTCCCAACTCACACTTTCCAACGCCACAACTTCTCAAGTTCAATCTGTCACCCCTGCTACTGCCAGGAATGAGAACACTTCTACTGGCAACGGGGAAACTCAACTGATGCACCTGTTCTTAGAGGTGTTGAAAACATTGGTGCAAATAACGCCACTACTGTTGGAACCTCTATTATGACTCTTCCTTCAGCCACAGCTCAAGGCTTTGTGACAAAAGAAGAACTTCAAAGGCTGCTGGAAGAGAAGAACAAGATTTTAAGTTTTTCTAAATTTGATCTCAAGTTGCCTTACCTTGCTAGTGTGGCTGTTAAGCCATATCCCAAGGACTACACTAGTCCTAAGTTTAAGCAATCGAATGGCAAGACTGGAGATGCTCATGAGCATGTCATGAAATTTATAGAAACTCTTGGTGTAGCTGAATTGCATGAGGATTTGAAGTAAGGAATTTTCCAAGTCTTTTACTGAAAAAGCGTACAGCTAATATGTTAATCTTATTCATGGCTCTATAGAATCTTGGAGCTAGATATATAAGATGTTTGGAGAAAAGTTTCTTTTCTACTCGAGAGAAAGTTACTCTTATCTAGGGAGAGAGCATCAAAATTCACGTGAAGATCTCATGGAGTATATCCAACGTCTTAGAGAAAGAATGTTAGACATTCAAGACTCACTTGATGAGAAAGAATTGGTGAAAGTATGTATCCAAAATATGCTTGATGAGTGTAGAGTTTACCTAGAAAATCTACCTCTTCCAACCTTTGCTACTTTACTTGAAGCTGCAAGAGGAACTAATAATATAGTTCTTAAGCAAGGAGAAGATAATTGTCTTACTCAAAGGAATGCTCCTATAGTGAATGCAATTCAAAGAAAGAAAAAAAAAAGAGGATCTTCTCATCCTAACATGCATCTTGGAAGAGATAATCTAAGAAGAAGACAAGATGGTGATGCTGACTTTCCACCATTCTTAGTTCCATTGGACAGAGTGAAAGCACTTTTCTAAGAATGGATTAGAGAGAAATGTAAATCCACCTTATGTTTCACAACTACCAACAACAGAAGAAAAGTCTATCCAAAGTATTGTGTTGAATCTACTTTCGCTGATTTTAAGTTGAGATATATTATCTCCTTAATATATATTGGAGTTTGATCACTTTCTTTTTGGGTTGAGAACTCTTCTCCCCAATATGAAATTGAGATTTACTCATTGGCCGCAGCTCTATCACTTATTATTTGGCCACAACTCTATCGCTTATACTTATAGCCGCAGCTTTATCGCTCATATCTTGGCTATGCTTTACTACTTATAATCCAGCCGCAGCTTTATCGCTCATATTTTGGCTATGCTTTACTACTTATAATCCAGCCGCAGCTTTATCGCTCATATTTCGGCTGAGAGACTTGCAAATCATATATTGACCGCAGCTTTAACGCTTATCTAAAAGGATTGAATCAATCTCCTTAATATTGAGTTGAGAGATAATCTCTCCTTGATGTAAAGTTGAGAAAGGTTCTCCTTGGTCGCATATATACATACAAACTATTCTCTAAAGAGAATTCAATCGTTGTGATCTTGCATCACTTCCATTAATTTCATATGCAAAAATTCTTCCATCAGATGAGTTGAACTTTGTGATCTTACACCACTTCACTTAAGAAAAGTTGAATACTACGACTCCTCACGTCACTTCTGCTAATTTACTACAAAAGAATCTTTTCTCTTATTTGCAGGAGTACAGGCAACACAAGAAGAATGTTCATAATTGACTACTGCCACAATGTGTGGAGAATACCTATAAGAAATCGAAAGCATTATCCAGATAAGTATCTATTCATAAGCATATGCAGTAGTCTTCTTCTTCTTCTTCTTCTTCTTCTTCTTCTTTCAAAAAAAAAATAATAATAAAAAAATACTTCTTAATAGGAGCTTGCAGGAATAATTCTAGTAGCTTGCAGGATTAATCTCGTAAGCAACACACAACAAGAGGCTGTAGCACATGTAGCTTGTTGCTAGGCAAAACTAGTAGAACAAGTTAGAATGGCAGAACCTCCTTAAATAAAAGAAAAAAAAGCACTGCTCTGAGCAAAGAAATTCTTAGAGTTCAAACATCAAAGTAGATGTAATGATGTACATTCATTTCAGCCTGTAAAGCCATGTCAATGACAATCCAAAAAAAAAAGAAAAGAAAAGAAAAGCAAGATTTACTGTTGATAAATAAAGCAATGAAAGTACTAATATTATTGCAAGAGATCAGAAAAATCCTAAAACAAAGAAATATTAAAACAGAATTGCAACAAAAGAAAACAAATATCTAATTAGCTACATAGCTCCAAAGAGAAGAATTACTACTGCTAAACTCTGAAAAAGAATCTAACTTCTGCAGCAACTCAGCTTGATGATTCTTTAGTGAGGCAATCTCCACTTCTATTTCTTTTAACTGTTCTCCTACCTTCTTCTTCTCAACATCAATGGAAAGGAAGGCTTTAGCTTTGGAAATGCAAATGTCAATACAATCAAGCCTAAAACCAGCCTTTACTGCATCATCCATAAGTCGCAACATCAACTGTAATTTCTCTAAAGAAATAGAAGACACTGGAACATCAGCAACCAACAAGGCTTTCCCTAACCCATCCAGTATGTAGGAAATAAAATCTTCACTTTGGAAGATACAAGAATCCCAAAATTCACCCCCTTTCTGATAGATGACCTCCAAATGCTTCACATACTGAGACTGAACGGAGAAACCATGAAAATCAACTCTAGCTGTAACATTTCCAGAATATGTTCCAAAAGAATCAAGGGTATTAGTAGCTTCCCTGTTCTCTGACACTGGGGGGAAGAAATAACATCAAGAGCAGTTGTAGCGATAACAGTATCAGTCTGAACAGGTTGAGCACTTAGAACAGGTTGAGTACTTGGAACAGGATCAACATTTGGAACAGGAATAGCTATGTCAGCCTGAACAAGTTCAACACTTGGAACAGGATCAGTATTAGGAACATGTTGAACATTTGGAACATCTTCCAAGATAGCAACTTCATCACTCTGAATATCTTCCTCAATTCCATTAAAGAAATCACCAGCACTTATGTCGAATAGAGAAGTAGAATTCTCTAGTTGAACATCATCAGCTCCAGAAAAGGCATCATCATCAGACTCTTCAGAATTCATAGAATGCTCGTCACCAGATTCATTGTCATCATCACAAGATGCCTCATCATCATTAACAAATTGCTCCTTTCGAATTGATTTACCCTAAAAAAAAAAGTAGGGGAAGATGAGAAAATGACATCAAAAGAGATAGTGAAGAAGAACAAGAAAGAAAAAGAGAACAAGAACAACTTACTTTTCCATGTCTAGTACGTGAAGCAACAATATCAGTAGACTCCTCATCTATCTGATCAACACATTCTTTTCCTTTTCTTCTTGAACATGAAGGGATCAAACGCAACGATATGTCACTTTGAGTAACATCAACAAGAGAAAGGCGTTTTCTAAGATCAGGAAGAGGTATACAAAAAGTTTTCCAATCAGAAATACACTGACCCCAATAAGCTAGCCATCCTGAACTATAATAGCTGCGCCTGTCAGAAGCTGGTACAACCCAAAGTTTGATTTCCTTACGCTTCTTCTGAACCTCATCAAAAAGAAAATTAGAAACGCAAGAAGAAGAAGTCTTCATCCAAACGACTAAAAGGGGCACGTGGAATCATTTGATCATATCCAAATTGACGGGCAACTCTACACATTGAGTATACTTCAACAGAACAAGAATCTCTATCCAAGCCTGCATAGGTACTTTCTATCATAGAAGGTAAGATGACAGGATTAGTCCACAAGTAAAACTCAATTTCTTCCTTACTTAATGAAGAAGAACGAGGTTGATTCTGAACACCATAATAGGAATCTGGATTACCATACCCATTTTTCTTACGTAAATAAGGACGCCAACTGAATTCCTTCATGACATCCAACACCTCAAGAACACATCTCCTCGCACCCTGATTATGCCAAGCCCAAGCTCTGTAATTATTCTTAGAAAGAGGTCCAGAAGAAGTCACAGGCTGAGGACTTTGATTAGGTATAGGAGCACAAGTACTAAATCTCTCCCATAAACACATTTGAATGAAAGAAACATCAATGTACGTAAGAATTCTATACCGACCAGCTGATTCTTCAGTCTTGGAAGAATATAATCCAACCTTCTATAAAGAGAACCCAAATAGAAAGGGGCCAGAGAAAAGCGCATACCTTTAGCAATTTTAATAGCTATTGGAATAAGAGCTGGACTAATACCATCATCTGGACATCCTGGGAAGACATGCCTGGCTAACCACATTATTAGCAGTGCTTCTAACTCATGCTCAGAATCTGGAAGATCAGGAGAACTACTTTCACCTTTTCTAGGTTTGAATTTATGAAAAAATAATCCAATCCAATTAGAGAAACGGGCAGCCTTAGATTTCTCCTTTTGATGCTTGAGCAAGTCATAGAAGAAACTACGAGTCCTCTCTTCATCTTCAGACAATTTGATGGAACAAATATTATGTCTCCCAAGGCAAGGAAGTTCAAGAAGAACACGCACATCCTCAAGAGTAAAAGTGAATTCTCCCCAAGCAGTAATCAAGGTATGAGAAAAAGTACTCCATCGTGCCAAAATAGCACGCCACACATCCATTCTTCCTTCTCTACGAATACGAAGTTTTGAGGAAACCAGTATAGCATCAAGTACTCCCCTGAAGATAGAACCTTTACATGAGCAGGATTCTTCATTACCTTATTCACCCAATCTTCCCAACCTTGAACAGGTTGAGAATTAGAACCAAGCTTAGTTAAAGACAATGGGAATTCTCCTCGTTCAAACCTAAATTTCATAATAGACTCACCTGGAATATGAGTTCTGAAAGTTGATGCTTCAGGAATAATACTGAGCCAAGAATGGCCAACTGAAGGATCAGGATAAGAAGCAATTCGTCTACCACGAACCTCTCTCCAGAAACGATCTTCTCCTCCTTCCCTAATGATCTGATCTGACCAATCTTCAGGAACAGAAGGAAGCGCACGACCTTTTCCAATACGAAGACGCATATTCTTGTCAACAGGAGCTTCCTAACTAAAATCTTCAGAAGTACTATTTTTTCTTTACAGGAGCACGAGCAGCAAGAGAAGGTTGGCCGTATTGAATCTTCGTCATCGGAGAATAGCTACAAGACATCAACAACACAACTCAGATAAGTATAAATATTCATGAAGATATATATACACACACACATATATATATATATATATATATAATGAGACGAACCATAAAAAAAAATTGGATAATTAAATTACTGTTTTCTAGTCTTAAAAAAAATAAAATAAAAATAAAAAAAAAATATATTTGCATTTTATTGGCGTATGAACAGTGTCAGTGTACAGTAAAAATCATGCATGAACAGTACCCGCGTACAGGAACAGTGCCTGCGCACAGTAACAGTTCCTGCACAGACGATGAACAGTACCCGCGCACACTCACAGCACTGTTCCTACACATTGCAAAAAAAAAAAACAGCAAAACATAGATTAAAAAAAAATTGACTTCATTGAACAAATACTTGTTAATTTTTTTTTATAACACAAATACAAATAAAAAAAAAAAAAGATGAAGAACACTTACTTCTTCAACTAAAAAACAAAAGAATGAAAAGAAACTATTGCTCTCTAGTTTTTGATGTGAGAAAATTTTCAAGAGAAACTTTCATATTTATAAGACATAAAGTATCAAGATTTTAATGACAAATATTCAGAATCAAATCTTCTTTTAATCATAAACATTTATTGTCCTTTTAAAAAAAACATAATCTCTTTAAAAAGAAAGTTAAAAATATATATATATATATATATATATATATATATATATATATATATATATATATATATATACACAATTCAATAAGTTGAAATACTACATTCTTTTATTGTCAAAAATTTAGAATTGTAGTCTATAGCATTAATTGCTTTTCCGAAGTCAACTTCGAAATTGAAAAACACGTGAGCAATAAACTATGAGCTACTAATTTTATAGTAAAAAATATATATTTACTGATTTTTCTAAGTAGAAGCTAAAAAAAAAAAAAGTAAATAAGCTCAGGCCATGAGCTTCTGACGTGAAGCTCTTCAAAATTTTAGAACTACACTACATTTACTTGTTTTTAAAATTTTAAAGAAATGTTTTTCTTTCCATTTTTTTTTTAAAGAAACACTTGGCATATTCTCAAAATTTTACTTGTTCCCAAAATTTTAGGAAAACACTTTTCACCTATTCCCAAAATTTTAGGAAAAGCTTCTAGCTATTCCAAAAATTTTAAGAAAAAGCTTTTTACCTATTCCCAAAATTTTAGGGAAAAGCTTCTAGTTGTTCTCAAAATTTTAAAGAAAAGCTTTTACCTATTTCCAAATTTTTTTATGAAAAGCTCCCTATCTATTCCCAAAATTTTAGGGAAACACTTTTCACCTGTTCCCAAAATTTTAGAAAAAACAATCTAGCTGTTCAAAAATTTTGAGAAAAAGCTTCTCACTTGTTTTTAAAATTTTAAGGAAACGCTTTACATGTTTCCAAAATTTTAGGGAAAAAACTTCTAGTCGTTCCTAAAATTTTAAGAAAAAATTTCTTACCTGTTCTCAAAATTTTAGAGAAAAGCTTTTAGCTATTCCCAAAATTTTAGAGAAAAGCTTTTACCTGTTGCCAAAATTTTATTACCTATTCCCAAAATTTTAGGAAAAAGCTTTTAGTTGTTCCCAAAATTTTAGAGAAACGCTCTTACCTGTTCCCAAAAAAATTTTAGGGAAAAGCTTAAGCTGTTCCAAAATTTTAGAGAAAAACTCTTACCTGTTCCCAAAATTTTATTACCTGTTCCCAAAATTTTAGGAAAAAGTTTTTAGCTGTTCCCAAAATTTTAGAGAAACGCTTTTACCTGTTTCCAAAAAAATTTTGGTGAAACGTTCCTATCTGTTCCCAAAATTTTCGAGAAAAGCCTCTAGCTATTCCAAAATTTAGAGAAAAGCTTCTACTTGTTCTCAAAATTTCAGGAAAACACTTCTTTCTTATTCCAAAAATTTTAAGAAAAACTCTACTCACTTGTTCCCAAAATTTTAAGGAAACGCTTTTTACTTATTCCCAAAATTTTTAAGAAACACTTTTTTATTCTCAAAATTTTATAGAAACGTTATTCTCACTTATTCCAATTTTTTTTTTAAAAAAATTCATTTTTTTTCTTATTTCCAAAACTCTAAAGAAACACTACTTCTAAATTGTTCTCAATCTATGCATAGAATATTTCTTTCTTTTGAAATTTCTATGCAGGGGGCAACTCAACATAACCAATTGCTCCATCAAGTAATTATACTGCCAGACAAAATTATTTTGTTAAATTTTTTTATACTAAAAAAAATTTTTCATTTTTATTCTGTTAAGAAAATTTCATTCATCATTAAAATTCATACATGGGCAATAATGAGTCTAACTTAAACAATTTCAATACAAGACAATAAATTTTAATAAGATTATCATTTTTCCAAAGATCCTTTATAATACTAGTGCATGAGAACTTCTTATACTAAGATTTCCCATGCAGGGGGCAAAATGTAGATACTTGATTTTGGAAAAACTAATATTTGCTTCATATTATAAGTGAAAGACAACCTCTTCTTACAATAATACTTCACAAGAATAACTTCTTCAGAAAAGCTTCTGTACAAGAACAACCTCTTATCAGAAGAGCTCATTACTCTTAAAAGAACTCATTCGCAGAATAGCTCTTCTCAGAATAGCTTTGCTCGGAACAACTCTTTACAGAACAACATATTCACAGAACAACTCATTTATGAAAAAGAAGCTATTCTGAAGAAGTGAAGATAACTCCGGAATAGGGCAGGGTTCTTGAGTTAACTTCACTATTGGGATGTCCTGGAGAGTTTGGCTTGGTGGATCAGATATGAAGATAGTTAAGAGTTCTTCTCTTAACCTTTCTCTGAAGTTTGAGTGCTCTTCCATGTTTCTTTCAGTACACCTTCTCCCAAAGCCTGAGTGCTCTTCCCTATTTCTTTCAGTACACCTTCTCCTAAAAATGTAACTCCCACTAGACAAAGCATTAATGCTTTGTAACTGTCAATTCTCATTATTACATCATTAATACCAAAGATATGTAACTCCCATCCTCTACTCCTATATATAGAGGTTCTTGTTTCAGTGAAAGGACTTTTTTTTGGACTTTTGGCAAATCAGCTAATCCATAAACTCTTCCAAAACCTCTCTGCACTGTTTTCTCTACACAGCCTTGCTCAGCCTTCTACCGCCACCTGCCGCTGCACTCATTCTTCAGGGTCTGCTCCAGTCTTCCTCTCCGCCGCCTCCCGGCACACCCCGTTCTACTGGTTTGCAACGTTTCCTCTCCATCACAAAAGAACCCATCTACACTTAGTATATATGAAATCTTAAAGTTAGATTAAAAAAAAAATCACTGATCTAAGAAGATTCTCTCTCTGTTTGTGTGTGTGTGTATATATATATATAAATATATATATATATGAGTTTATATTTGATGCATTGTCATTGTATAAATTTTATATTACAAAATTTTCAAAATAAATGAAAAAAATGATTGATTAAAATGTTATTTAAGCATGTATAAATAAAACTAACGGTTGGTATGTTTCCGGGTTAAGAAAAATTGAGTTAAATCAATTAAAGAAAATGAGACATATAAGGTAGCCAATTGCTCCATGAAGGCAGTCAACCGATTTGAATGAGAATATTCTCTATTTTATAAATACACTAGAGGAGCAATCAGATGCTCACCTAGGACAGTCAAATGCCCTAGGTGGACATCTAACTGGCCATACAAGCATATTACTTCTATTTAAGGAAAACACTAGGTCAGTCAACTTTCCAATACAATCTTAAGTCTCTATCTCACAAAAGAACTAAGGCAGTCGAATGCACTAATCGAGCATCCTAAAGTCCTGTCTAGAAAACACAAAGCAACCAACTGCCCTACCAAAGTAGTCGATTGCTCTAGTGTAAAATGTTACACAAACGGCTTGTTTTCTTTGAAGAGGTGCATATTCGTTCAAAGATGTTCTTGCAATTATAAATAGTTAAAAGGCATAACCATTAATTTTGTTAAGTTGTGATCATTTTCGAAAGAAACGTTTGTTGAATTAAACAACACAAGTGCAAGGTAATTTCAAAATGTTGGCTTCATTATATCTCAAGACTATTTCAACAAATCCTCATTGCATAGTATAATTGGTGAGAGAGAAATAAATCTTAAGAAAAGTGGCATTTGTAGGAGGCCTTGAAGTCATTACTACAATTATTTGTGATTGTTTGTTAGTTTGTTAATCCTTGAAATTCACGATTCATCAAAATCCAAAATTTTGAAATTTAAGTAAATAAAAAATCAAGTTGTTTCATCTTCATTAATAACCCCAAGAGGTGACCTTTTTTTGTCCAAAATTTCATATTGTCATTCAATAAGATTATAATGTCTCATTAATTAGTGAATTTAACAATATTTATTTTAATTTTTTATTTTAAAATTTATAAACTAATGAGGTGAAAGATTATGATTCATTGAAAGTATATGAAAATTATATACTGAGAGTACTTCCATCAAATATAAATTGAGTTTCGAAGGTTTTTTTAACTAAAAACTAAGAGTACTTTTTTTTGGTTAGACGTTTTTTAATTCACCTTTTGCTTGTTTTAGAAAAACAAGGGCACAAAATCGTTTATATACAAAATGTAGATGGTTTTTGAAGAATTATATATATGACATGTAATTTTTTAGATAACAGAATACATGATCCTAGTTCGATATAAATAACTTCTCAAAAAAAGAGTTCTAATTAATTAATGAGAAGGAATCCACTTACATCAATGTAAAACTAATTAATTTTACACTTTTTTTTTACCATTAGATTGGTATAAACTTATGATTGAGATTAAACCACTCTTCTCTTTAAAAAACTAATTAATCTCAACCATAAGTTTATATCAATCTAATGGTTAAAAAAAGGCGTAAAACTAATTAGTTAATTATAATTGGTGCAACAGTTTAACTGTTTGTCCGTTTTATAAATTTTCTTGTTTAACTCTATTTTATGGATTATTAACCTATTCATTGCTAGTAAAATTTTTTAACTGCATAAGCAGAATTAAGACAGTGACACATGTCTTTTAAAAATATTTAAAAAATAAAAAATAAATATAATATAATACGTCTCATTTGTGAAGTTAAAAAATTATACTGATAATGAATAAAATAATTTTCTTTATTTTACTTCATATTTGCAAAAAGCAAAAACTAAGTAACAAAAATTTCAACCGCACAGATGTTACTTTGATTTTCTTTGTTTGCTATGATAGAAATTTGTTTCTCCTTTCTATTTTTGTACGAAGAAATTAAGATAATTGCCATCCCTCTATTGTCAGGGCGCTTATTTAGCATTAAGTATTAATGGCCTTTCCACGCAAAGTCTATGCCAAAGTTAAATGTGGAAAGCTACATGATCTGTAGCAAGATCTAAGCACTGTTCATTGGCTCTTTCGCTAAGATCCAGTTACAATTGAGGTTTTAAACCACCATGCATTTGCCGCGTGTTTGGAGACGATAACAGTTATGGTACTGCAACCAAACATGTGGTGTACGGTTGATGCACCGCACCGCAATTGCCTTCCTTATCCCAGCCAATCCGAGCTTGAGTTTTTTAGTTCTTGCTCTGTTGTTGGGCTGCAAATGCTTTTATCAATGCATCTCGTTCAAAAGTTAGAGAATGGAAATAAAATTCTGTATATCATTTTTTTGGAGATTTCTAATGTAGTAATTGCCTGTTTATTTACAAATGCATCCCACAAGTCATAACAAGATTTAATTCACACATTTCTATCTCATTACTTGAAACATTTGTCCGCCTGAGCTCTGAGGTGAGATAAAAAGGATGAAAAAAAAAAATTTATTAATTTAATGGTTAAATTACAGAATAAAAACATAAATATGAAATTTAACTATTGAATTATCAAATTTTCTATTCTTACATCTTTCCATCCTTTTTACTGAGCAAAGCTTTAATTTGTTAGTTGTATATATGATTCAATGAATCAATTGTCACTTAGGTTTTCCCAATTTTCTTGGGAATCCTTATACCCTTTCAAGTGCGTTACAAATATGAGATCCTATGAAAGGAAAACAGAGAGAGGGAATTTTACTTTATAGTCTATGTAAGCTATGCTCGACTTCTATTCCTTTCGTAGTCGTCATAAGCAGGCCTGGTCCTCAAGAAAAGCAGAAAACTTGAGATTAGGCCCAGCAGGGAAATGCATCCCCAGCATATGAATGTCTGCAGATAGCAGTCCCTACCCATGCACACCATTGCTTCCTCCAACGAGTTCTCCAGGGTAGAACTTTTCACATTAGAATCATATACTAAAGCTGCTAGGAGACCATACAGGAGTGATCCGATGGGAATGTTGGTGATAAGGATGTTGTGGTTGACACCGACACTATTAGGTCCAAAGAGCTCTGATGTGATGGACACTGCTGCTGAGAATACGAATCCGGAGCTTAATCCAATCATGGCAGTGCCAACATGCAGTGCTGCCTCACTACCTGAGGCAGAAAGCAAAATGAAGGCTATTGGCGTGGGCACCAGGGCAACTGCTAGCCAACCAGTCCTTGCAAAGTATACCTTGCTGCATTTGTTAGACATTTAAGCTTTTATCATTTTTGAATTAAACACCTACATGCAGCTATGGAAGTCAATTTAAAAATTAATACTCCAAAATTCTTCAGGACGAATTCTAGTAAGGCCTTTTTGGTAACAATATTAGTTGTAAAGGCTTTATATTAGAATTCATTCTCCATTTACGAAGCAACTCCAACAAATAATTGCTTCCAAGTTCTATGACTGTAAATTCAACGACTATTGAACTCTAATAATGGCTTTAGGGTCAACAAAAAGAGTAAGGGCAGTTTCAATGCAAAGGGATGCAACTTTGCAGGAGATGCATTTACTCTATTTAATGAATTCTGAAGGTAATAAAGTGGTGCTTATTCTTTGATATTAATGCAATCTTGTAAATAACAGATATACTATTTGCAGCAAATACGTACTCACGCAGGAAATCTGGGGCAGCTGAAAGCAAACGACCAAAGAATGAGAAAGAGGAGTATACTGTCACAACTGTACTAATCTGGGAGTAATATCCGAGTGATTGTGCAATCTGCCCTAGATTATTGCTATAAACCAGCCCTATTGTCCCTCCACAGAAATAGGCCACATAGTATAGCCAGAAATCCCATCGGCGCACTAGCAATCTTGCAGGGTGTTCCTCACCAAGCATCGTTAACCTGCCTGTCTCCATTACCTTCCCAAAAACCCCTATGTTTGTTACACAAAATGGATTGACAGTCAGGCCATTATTTTGATTACTTCCAATCAATTCCTTATGAAGCTCAAGGTCATCAGGCTCAACCAAGCTGAAGTTCGAGCCATCAAGACAAAATCTGGTATGGATGGTACGACGAGCCCAGTTCCTACCACAGACAATGCCAGGTAAACACAAAGGTAGGAACAATAGAATTAAGGCACCTGCCAGGAGAATGCGTGCCCTTGATGCTTCAGATGAAAGTGAATTTAAAAGGAGAAGATAAAGGCCAGTGATAACAGCTAAAACATTGAGGATAATGAAAATGAAGGAATCCAGATTTATAGCATCAGTGGACAGAAGCGGCAAAGGTGGTTGGCGGAGGATCGGGATGAGAGCTAAGCTGGACGCAAGAAGAGGCACAAGTGCATTTAAGAAGAGATAGAGGGTGTCATTATCAGGATTTATTGCATTGGCAATTAGAGTGTAAAGTGCAGCACTTACACCATTGAAACTGATGCTGAGGGACAAAGCAAGTGCCCTGTTGGTTGGGAAATTTCTGATGCATAGAACAAAGCAAACTGTGTTGAACCAACAGATGCTACAACCAGCTAACAAACACAGAAGAAATATCTGCCATGAATTTACATTAAAACACAATTAGTTTGCAGTGGAATGGTGTCTCAGAACCAAACAAAAGCTTTTACTCAAGAAACTGTTTCCCTCTTCTCCAACCAGGGTATTATGCATCAACTCATAAAATTTGTTTCTGTGCAGGCATTAGACATAGAAGGGGTGACAGGGACAGATGTGGGTGAGGCTGACTTTTAATACTGATGAGGAGAAACTAAACTAGATTTTGTTAAATATATTAGCACAAAGTATGGACTGTGGGTGGTGATGGATAATTAATTTACATGACAGAGCTGAGTCATCAAGCAATGTACATATAGTACCCAATATTGCAAGTAATGGATTCAGTAGAAATTTTTTCTATAAAAAAAATAAAGTAATGCATCAGTAATGTCAGTATAGAATTGTAAGCTTTGGCTCAATTGTCAAGTATCTTCACGTAATTAAGGAATTAAAGTTTTTGCATACAGAATTTGACCTCTTTAGACCTTCTCTCCTGGTTGTGTCTGCAAATAGAGAGGATGCAGACATGGCAATTTATATGCAATGAATGAAGTAAATTTATGAGGCTACAAACAAGGAAATTATTATCATTCTATTTCACTCACTTCCTATTTATGCCATGTAAATTGTTCTTTCCCATGTTAAATATGAAAAACTTATAGTTAGTTCTCTTCGATAAAAAAGGCATTGCAGCATTTTTGCATAAGCTGTCTGGTTTATTCTACGTTGTGATGTTGAATGTTTGAATGTTGTATAAAGTTGAGGGTGAATCCTAAAGTACAGGAGATAAGTCCATGCTGCCAATGCAAGAAAGGTAGGTTGGAATGGAAGTTTGCCTACTTGCCTGGCAGATAATGATCCAAATAAAATTTGCCTGTGGTCTTCAATCACATCATATAAAGACTAACTAATCCTTAGATACCAAATGTTAGCTGATCTGATAGCAAAGAGAGTGGTCCAACACAAAAATCCCCTCTAACTTTTACTGGAAACAAGTCAAAAAGAAATATCCTAACTTTCTTTCAATGAAAATTGTCCTTGTTTGAGATATGTTCTTTTAAGAAAGGTAATTTACCCAAAAGCTAACTTTGAATAAACAAATTTTACAAATATTATTGACCAAAATATAAGGTAAAAGTAATAACTCTTTGGTAATAGCTTCTTGGATTATCTAATTAAGAAAAATTCAGCTTAATAATAATCAAATGCAAGTTTAACCAAAAAAAGGAAAATATAGATGCATGTTTATAATTGGTTAATTCCAGCAGAAAGAATCGGCCTGCTTTCCTACTAATTGTCTCATTGGTATTAACTCAAATATATGATTCTGACAGATATTAGTTGAAAAAAAGAGTCAATGGACAAAAAATTGACAGGATAATTACTACAAAAGATAGTTTAATAGAAAATTTTAATTATTCCTGTTATGGAAAAATATTAATGAAAAGGAAATAAAATACTTAAAATTGATTAAAAAAATACAATTACTTTTATGAACCCAATGTTTAATGCTGTGAAATCACAGTTGTTGTCCATATGTACATAACATACATTTTATATATTCATATTTATGTGTACACACAGAGGCATTTTTGATCAAAAAATATGTACAATTAGTTGACAATAGATGTACATTAATAAAAGTAAAACCTTATGTTTACTGAAAACTAGAAGAAAAATATTTATTGATGTCATATATTTTAACCTCATTTTACATCTCTTTCCTATTAAATGTACATATACTAATTAATTTGTTATTTGAGATGGTACTTGAGTTTAGAATTTAGGAATTATATTTTTTTTTAAAAAATATAAAAACACATTTAAAATGAACTATCAAATATAATCTTTAAAAAAAATTAATAATTATTTATGAACATATATTGAAAGATAATTATACATATGCTTTGATTAAATGTACATATATTATGTCTATACATACACTTCATTATTATATGTTTTACACTCATTGAACATTGAGGTCATAAAAGTAATTATCATTTCTTCATTAAAAACTTTACCTATTTTCATTTCCTTTTTATCAACTACTTTTTATTATTAGACTAATAAATAAGTATTTTTATTAAACTACCCTATGTTGTAGTTTGAGGGAAGTTTCTAATTCTTTACTTCAGGTTGTGGTTATGTTGGTTTAATGTGGAGGAGTGAGGTTCACTAGTTTATTTGTGTCAAATATAAAAACTAGAATAAGGGAAAAATAAATGAAAAAGAGAATAAAAGAAAAGGACTATTTGTCAAATGTAGACCCCACATACTTCTGGAAGAAGAGAAAAGAAGAACACTCAAGAAAAACAGGAAATCCTGAATTATAGAAAAGAAAAATTGGAAGCAAAGGGGATAAAACAAGTGCAAAATTCAGTAAAAACAGATCAAAAATCCCAGGAAGCATAAACCAGGCAAGTTAAACCAGTATGGATTCAAGTTAAAACAAAGAAAACGAAGAACCATTCAAGTAAAATCATGAAGTCTTGAAAGATTGGGAAGTTACCAGGAAATAAGGCAGAGTAATGACTTGTTTAATGACAAGCCATTGAACACCATAGCCGAAAAGCCCAACGAAAGCAGCCATGAACATGACTACCCACAACGGAAAATACATTAGAAACACCCCGGAACACCAACCAAACGCCTTCCCCATGTCGGAAGCAACAGACAAATAATTGAGCTGCAGTTGGGATATCCCAAGAACAGATTTCAATGTTGAAGAGTAGGATGAGAAGTCGAAGTTCGTCCCTGTAAAAGCCTGAATCCATGTTGTGGCTACAAGGATCATCCACTTTCTTGATTGTCCTGCCATTCCCGAAACTTCACTTTACCAGGAAGAAAGAGGGAGATGATTAGAGCGACGCAGGAGGTTGGGGGAAGAAATCACTTATTGCGTAGTAAAGGCTTCCTAGAGAATTGCGTTGGTTGGCTGCCCCCTGCCAGGCTTTGTTTTGGATTGAAGATGGGCTCCCTGAGCTAAGCTGAGGCAAAACTGTCCATCTTATACAGAGGAGAGAAAATATTTGGGTGGGTTTGGGAGAAAAAAGTCTGTCTCTAATGCATACGGACGGGTGGCACGGCAAATATTTAGGATTAGGTAGAGTTCTCTTCATGCTGTTATAGATTTTATAGTTTTCTTTCTATAAAATTACAAATTAGAAAAAGAATCTTATTCTTTAAATAAAATACAAAAATCAATTATTGAATCAAATCATTTATTGAAGGTGCATAAATGATTTCCTATTACTTAACATTTAAGTTTAGGCCTGTTCAGCTATCAAAAATAAAAGGCTTGGATCTGTTGATAAGTCAATTCAAAGTGGACTTGGGTTTGGGTAGGATTTAATTAATATTTTATGAGATTTCCTATGAGTTGGGATCCATTTCGTCCAAATTTCGAGTTTCATATTTTGTTCAAATTTATTTTTATAAACAACAACAAAAAAAAACCTTAAATCCGCCCATGATTATTTTTTAATCTTTTTTCATTTTAATGTTTACATCATTACCATCAGAGCATTTATTTCAATAAATTAAAGTAAAATATTTTATTTTAATGTTTATGTTGTAAAAATTTTGTTGTTTAGAGTTTTTACATAGTAAAGCTTAAATATAATACTTGAACAAACACTCAAAAATTTTATGATGTTGATTTTCATGATTTAGGTAAATGTGTCATATTTTATAAAATTACAATTATAAAATTATTTATTGGTAACATTTGAAATGAATCAACTAAATTATTAATTAATAATATCTTTAAATGTTACTAACAAAAAAAATGCAATGCCAAATTTAGGCTTTTAAAAGTAAAATCGAGAACCGACCTATTTTTTAATCAGGTGTCATTTTTTAATGCAAACTGTTTAATAAGTTTAATATTTTTATTCAAATCCATTCAAAACTCAAGAGGCTTTTGAATTAGGACAGATAACTCAATTCATAAACAAGTTTACTTAATATCAATTAGTTCTTAACTACTAGTGTGTGTTGTTTTAGCAAAAAAAAAACCCTAATATTAAAATTTATTTACTTAAGCCAATACCACATTCACTTTGTGCTAACGTCATGTGATCGTTGGTAGTGTTGGACTCATTTTGTTTTTTGGTTAGAATGTTGGATTTTTTTTTTTTACATTGTTAGATTCATATTTTAAATGATCAACATTTAATCTATGGTAACTTTAAATATTTGAAAAAAAATTGGTTTAGTAATGAGAAGATATTTTGTAATTTTGAAATTTCAAATTTAAATCCATCATTTGTTTTATTTTATGTTAAATATCTAGTTATATATCGATTTATGATTGATTGATTGAATTATTTATTTATTTGATTGACATAAAAATTTAAATTTAATTAAAATAATTACATATTTAACTAATAGACATAACAATAGATCATACTATTTTTAGTGAAATATTTAAATTTTACTATCAGTATAAATAAAAATCGATTATGTATATCATCTCAATTCCTCGTATAAAATTTAGGTTTGGTAATCACATATTTAGAATTGAAGTTAAAGCATAAACGATATCCATATTTAGTGTTAGCCAAAAATTTCAAGCACATAATCTTAAACATTAGATTTGCTAGTAAGCAAATATCATTTTATAAGTTTAATTCAAGATTTAAATTTTGATATTAGCATAAAAAAATTAATGAAAACTGCGCTTTTAAAATTGTCTAATGAAAAACTAGTCTCATGATACATACAAATTACCAATAACTTCCTGAACGAAAAAAAAAAAAAAGATTGCAAGGGTATAAAGCAAAGTCAAAAGAATGTTTATATTTTCTAGGTAGATAAGAAAATTATAGTCACAAGGACTGCTTTAGCTAAGTATCGTTTTATTTTCTTTAATGCCTGTACAACTCTTTTGAGTGAACAAGGCACCGTCTTGTCCCCAACGCCTGCAATCTTTCTTTAACTGCCATGATTTTCTTAATTCCACTAAAAGTTTTGTGGTAATTTCTAGTTGGAGAAATGAAGATATTTCCTCTTATATGTATACCACTAATTTTCATTTCAAAAAAGGTAACCAACCCTTAAGTGAAAATGATAATTAGGCAATGACCAAAAAAAATTACTAGAGTAATATGTAATTATATATATAATTTATTATTCAATGTCAGTACAGTTTTTAGATTTTACAACTAGTGTTAAGATAATGACACGTACTCTTAACTGAATATTAAAAATAAAAAATAAATGAAATAAGATAAGTATCATTATCTTAATATTACATGTGGAGTCCAAAATTTCTATTAACAGTATATTCAATAATAATCTTATAAATACTTGATTTGTGAGCTTCAGCAAACATGTCTTTTCTTTTACCATTTTGTGCATATATGTATAATATATATACGTATCTACTATATATGAAAGAAACAACATGAATCATGATTAATTAAGTTTAATCGAGTTGATCTTATCTTTGTTTTTTTAAGCAGAATTTAAATTTGATGATAAAGCTTGTTATAAAGTTTAGGAATGTAATCAGGTTGGATACCCGCAAAATTTGGGATACCTGAATCCAAATCCAATTAGTTTTTATAATACTCGAACCCAATATGTTACCTGAATCCTAACCTATAAAATAAAAAGAAAACCATTTAATTATTCGAACCCTTGAACCATAAGTTTATTAAGTCAAATTTTGACTTTCAAATCTAAATTTAAAGTCAATTTTGGAATAACTTAATTAAAAAATTAAATTAATAAATTTAATTTAACTCATAAAAATAAATTAAAGTTAAAAATTATAATTATAATATTTAATGAATTAATTTACTTAAATACAACATTAATAATAAATAATTTATATATAAAAATATAAGTATCATATTAATTAATTATTATTTATAATCAGATTCAGATAGCAGATATCTTAAAATAACTATCCGAACTCATGACAATTAGTAATTTCATTACCTAAATCTTGTCCAAACCTGCTTATATGCTACCCTAACCGACTTACATAGGTCAAGTAGTACTAAAGATCCGTTTATGGGGTACTCATTACCATCTTTAATACCGTTGGATTCACTTTTTGAATCCAAAATTATTATTTAATTTGAGTTTTATATTCTTTTCAATCAATTCAAATGCATCTCTAAGAGCGAATTATTGCACTACTCTGCCAAAAATGCATCCCTAATAGCGAATTATTTAATTATGAGAAGGGTACTTCATATAACTTGAATAGAGGTGACAAACAAACAAATCGGATCGGGTTCGGGTTTGGTTATTTTGAATTAGATCATTTTAAGTTAAGAAAAAAAAAAGGATCATTTTGGGTTCGGATTATTTCAAGTTCAGATCAGGTCGGGTTTGGGTCAAGGAAAAAATCAGTCTATTTCGGGTTTGGATCAATTCGAGTTCGGATTTAGGTCGTTGACTTTTTTAGTCCATTCGAGTTGATCGGATTTGGATTCAAGTCGAGCAGACAGGTTTTTCAGGTTAGGCCTTGATTATCTCGATATAATTTGTTTGATATGAAAATGAACTGAAACTATATTTCTAAGAATCACAAAACTCATAAAAATAAAATTTTCTTTTTATAAGACCTATAACAAAATTAGGATTGAAATAATTAAAATATTTAATAATCTGTATGATAGTTTTCTTTATAATATATATTTACTAATATTCATAAATTAATTATATTTTTTTCATTTTATTTCTGTTATCTATAATAATTAATACCTTTATGAATCAAAGTGATCTAATAATCTCTACTAAATATCATAATATATTACTATACATCTCTTTAATTTCTCATGATTTTTATAGAATAATTGGAAACGTTAAGTGTAAGTGATATTGTTTTTGTACTCTATTATAGATTAGTCATTCAATAATTATACATTAAGTTCAAATGAATGTAATATAAAAGTGAATATTTAAGTTTAACTAGATTAAAAAAAATATAACACTTGTATTATTAAAAAAATTATATTTTTATTATAGTAAAAATACTTTGATCATTAATTTTAATATTTATTGATAATATTAAATTTAAGTTTGAATTTTTCAGATTTGGATTAATTTAGATTTGGATCAATTCAGATTGGGATCGGGTTGGATTTAGGTTGTTGACTTTTTTTTATCAAATCGAATCAATCAGATTTGATTTTCAATTTATTGAATTGGTTTTTCGAATTGAGTCAATTTTTTACTCCTCTAAACTTGAATGCATGATGCATGCATTTACTAATGTCTCATACTTCTAAATCCAATATTTTAAACCACGCAAATTGTAATACAGCCCAAGGCACTGTATAAATATAAAATCTTGAAGCCCAACCCAAAATCTTAATTTACCCAATAACAATTGTAGAGAAAGCCCAAATGACTCATTTACTAAAAACCAAAAACCTCAAAGTTCAAGCTAAGGGATAATTTGTATAGATAATATGATTGATTCCGATAAAATTTTAAAAACATAAAATCATTATTAAAAATATATGATTTTTAATAAAATAATTAAAAAATTTTAAAACCATGGGTGAGGAAGTAATTACCCCACCTTTTTTTTTTTCTTATCCTACCAATCTCATCGCAGGACTTGCAGTACACTAGGCTTAATTTAATTGAAGAGGCATCCTTAAATTAAATTAAGGGTTTACATATATATATATATATATATATATATAATGAATTAACAGTGTATAAAAGTTATATATTATTACAACATCAGAAATTGATATTTCGTTGATTAAAAAAAATTGACACTTTATTAATGAATAAACTAAAATTATGTCACGCCCTTATAAATAAATACAAATAAGTTCAATTTGCAAATAAAAGCTTGACAAAATTTCCATTTGCTCATTAATAATGGGTTAATTTCTAGTGCAATAACAATGTATAATTTCATACACGCATTATATATAGAGATTATATATGATGCACTGACAATGTATAGCTTTTATATACTATCAATCAACCATGAGATGACACCTCATATGGAGATCCTTAAAAATAAGAGTTTGTATATGATGCACTGACAGTGTATAGTTTCTATACACTGTCAATGCATCAGAGGTTGACACCTCATCAATTGGCAATTTAAAAAATACGCCAAGCCCTTAAATGTAAATATAAATAAATTTTTTTAATTTGCTTATAAGGGCCTATTGATGAGGTGTCAACTTCTGATGCATTGACAATGTATAGAAACTATACACTGTCAGTGCATCATATATAAATCCTAAAAATAAATATCCATAAAATTTTTATAAGGACCTATATATTTTTAGATTTTGCTCGTTTCATTTTATGATTAACTGACAATGTATAGCTTTTATACACCGTCAATGTATATAAAGTTGACACCTCATTAATAAACGAATTAAAAAAATATCAAGCCCTTAAAAATAAATATAAATAAAATTTTTTCAATTTACTTAGAAGGGCTCAGTATTTTTTTAGCTTGCTCATTAATGAGATGTCAACCTATAAATCATTAACGGTGTATAAAAGCTATACACACTTAGTGCATCATATGTGTATATTTATATACACACATTACTAAACACACTTTTGGATAGGGGTTAGGAATCTTAACTGTAAGGAAGCCCCGAGCAAAATTATTCTCAGATTGTTAAAAAGGATAAGGATACATGTGATTTACACCAATATATATAGGATTTATATATGATGCACTGACAGTGTATAGTTTCTATACATTGTCAATGCATCAGAGGTTGATACCTCATCAATAGGTCTTTATGAGCAAATTAGAAAAAATAATTTATATTTGCTTTTAAGAGCTTGGCATACTTTTGAATTTGCAAATTGATGAAGTGTCAACCTCTGATGCATTAACAGTGTATAGAAATTATACACTGTCAGTGCATCATATACAAACCCATCTATATAACCTCTTAAATTAAATAGAAGAAATATTGTTTTTTCTGTTTGATTTTCGAGTCTAGCAGGAAAAGCAAGCACCTTCCACAGTCATCAAATTAAAAACCCAGGAATCTTTAACTGGGAAAGAGAGTAAAAGAAGTAAGTTTTAGGGGCATAAAGAAGAAAAAGACAAAAAAATGGAAATGGAATTAGAGCCAAGGGTAAAGCCGTTAAGTTACAAAGTGAAAGCAACATCTTGAGAGTCACCCTCTCATAAAGCCTCTCACGTTCTTGACATCAATCTCAGGACTTATTGGTCCACTACTACAAATACTAAGGAATGGATCTTGCTTGAGCTTGATGTAAGTAACTCTTTATAGCTTCTTTTATATTTATTTGTGAAAACTGTTTCTTGGTTTTTGTTTTTGAATTCATTTATGTTCTTTTGTTTGTCACAATATCACAGATTGGACTGACTAGCTTGATGAACCAAGCAAATAAAATAGCAACAGAGAACAGAAGAATAAGAAAAAGAAGAGAAGTAGAGAAGAAGATGAGAGAATTTGTGGTATTTCATTCATAATGATGTATTCAGCACAGGTGTTGCATATAAGCTCATTTTGGAATACCATCATATGACTACTGTAATAAGGACAAAATCAATTCTAACATTATCTGCCAACTCAACAAAACAGTTACACCATTCTCTCATCTATGTCCCCTTCCTTGACAGCTCCAGCTTGCTCAGTCATCAAATCAATCTTTGGCTCGTGTCCTTCCTTATTCAGCTCCATAGTCATCTCCTTACTGCACTTGACTGTAGGCTTGTTGGTTGCTGGTCTGTCCCTCATGGTCAGGGTCATTACATCTCCCCCTCCTTTAGAGGATCCTTGTCCCCAAGGATCGAATGAGGGAAATTGTGACTTCAGCATAGTATAGTCCTCCCACGTGGCATTTTCAGGACCTAGATTAGATCATACTACTAGGAGTTGTGTCACTGCTTGGTTGTTTCTTTTGATCATCCTTTTATCCAACACAGCAGCAGGATACACTAGAGGTTGACCACCTAACCCTTCTTCTGGCAGTGCTATGCTTGGTACCACCTTTATTCCTACCTTCTTTTTAGGATACTAACATGGAAAACAGGGTGGATTCTTGAATGGGCCGGTAGTTGCAACTTATAAGCTACTGGACCAACCTTAGCTATAACTTGTGAGACCCGAATTTGTCACGCTGTACACCATAATTGTAATTGATTTATAGTGGAAAATAAATATTGAATATGGATTTCCACTTTCCATTTTCTTATTTGATTTAAATTTTATGGTGTATGTGAGGTAGAATGAATATCTAAAATTTTAAGAATGGAAACTAAATTGTTGGAATTATTGGCTTAATAGCAAACAAAGGAAGATGGACAACACACCAACAATTTTACTACACTTAGTGTATACGGTTGAAATGAATTGCTAGGAAAAGCAATTCAAGCCATGGATAAAATGGTATGTAATAAGCACTAATTAAACATAACATGATTGCCTAGAAGCTTATTGGAGGAAGCTTTGAAAATGAGACATGAAGGAAAGTCAAGAAAGAGGCTAGAAGTGGACTTCACACCACTTTGCTTCTCCTTGCACCAAGCGGTTTAAACACTAATGGTTTAACTGAATTACATGCAATGTGAAACAAAATTAAAGATAGAGAAATTAAAGACAAGTGTGAAAAAAAGTCAATGGGCAGCAGAAAGTTTGCTGCTGCACGCCACTTCTAATTAAGAGAGGAAGTTGGCTGTGTTGGACGAAATGAGAAGGGAGAAATGTTAAGTCAATATGAGATGTGTTTTAATTGGACAAGGAATAAGACAAAGGTGCAAATAAGTCAAGAAAAAGGGCTGGACAAAATAACTGCATGACGTTCTTGTTGACTGCAGTTTTCTTCACAATTTAATGAGAGCAGAAAATGGTTACCACGCCACACCTTTGGTTCCATTTTGTCTTGAACAATTAATGAGATAATTGACAAAGGAAATGATGAAGAAAGGGATAGGAAGTTAAGTGACTTTGATAAACAGAATATATATCTTCTTACTAAGTGAAACCAAGAACTCCAGCATATTTCCTTTTCATGCCCGACGCTGTTGCTGTTAAATTCTGTTGTGTTTCACTCTTATTTCTCTCACATTTAAGTTGCAAGATCTCACCTTCTTGCTATCAAATCACTTAACACTCCTTTATACATCTTTCCTTCACTCATAAAACCATCCAAGTAAATCAAGGAGAGGAGGACTGACGTGGGGAAACAACAAAACAAATTGTAAGTTGGGTTGGCTCAATCAAACAAGGTAAATAAAGTTTCCAGCCAATATTCATGTATTTAATTCTTGGTTTATAGTGATGATATGCTAAGTAGGAGATGTGTAAGTATATTACTTAGCATGAAAGTGTGTAACAAGTTAACATGGCTAAATTTCTTACTTGATGGGGACGTTAACGACTGAACATAAGCTGCTGTGTTATGCATATGTAAAGTGAATAGATGAAACACGATAGACAAACATGATTATCCAACTGCTCGCCAAATAGGTGAGCAAAGAAATTATCATACTCGCCCAAAGGATGAGGCGAGCTTAATGAAATGTATAAACTGGCGACATACATGTTCGCCAACTTTTTTTTGATAATCAGAATAATTCCCGAATGGGCGAGGGCTATAATCGCCCAAAATATATGGACTTGATGATCGCCAAAAAGGGCAAGAATGGCGACTGTTGTGATCACCCATATGGAATGTTAGTGATCGCCAATGAGGCGAGTGGGAAATTAAGAACTCGCCAAGTTGAAAGTACTTGTTCAAGTGGGCGAGGTCGCCCAACGCTAGTTTAATTCATAGGCGAGCCCACCTCTGAAGAGAAAGCCACATATAGCGAACTCAAATACATAGGCATGGCGAGTTGAATGTGGGCGAGCTCCCACGAATAAGCCAATATGGGAATGGCGAGAATGTTAGGCGAGCTCCCACGTGTAAGCCATTTGATGAATGGCGAGCTTTGTTGGGCGAGCTAGTAGGATCTGTGTGGGCGAGCTAGTTGATTTGTCTCAAGTCTCGCCCAAGTGATGGAAATATATAAAAAGAAAATATTAATAGTTTTAATAAATTATTTTGCAGCCAGGAATTAAGGATTCGGTAAAAGCGATCGGGAAGGCGAGCAGGAAGCTAGGCTTCGTAATACCAGGTAAGGGAGTTATATGTGAAGTAAAATGCATGTCCTGTGGAGTAAAAATATTATGAAAATATTGAGAAACTATTTTGATTTATGACATGCATTTATTTGATAAATTATTTTGACTTGGGCGAGCTACAAAGATAGCCGACCCCTATGTTATTTTCTGAGCGAACTGGTAAAAGGGCGGGCGAGCCAATGTGGGCGAAACCTTTTATGTTGTTTTGGGGCAAACGACCCCTGTTTTAATAAAATGCGGGCAAGCCAAAGTGGGCGAACTCTTTTATAATGTTTTGGGGGGACGACCCCTTTGTTAAGAAAATTCCGGACGAGCCAAAGTGGGCGAACCCTTTTATAATTTGTTGGGCGAGCCAATTATAGGTGACCCATGTTTTAATAAAAATCCGAGTGAGCCAAAAATAGGCGATCCCTTTTTGTGACAATGGACAAACTGGCCATGGACAAGCCATAGTGGGCGAACTGGCCATGGGCAAGCCAGAAGGGGCGAGATGACCATGGGCGAATTGCTATGGGCGAGCCAGTTTAATTTGTTTTTAAAAGCTAATGTTGGCGGGCGAACACTAGTTCACCGTGTTAGGCGAGCTGGCCATGGGCGAGCCATGATGTGTGAGTTGACCATGGGCGAGCAGGTTTTAAATGTGTTTTCATATACGAAAACCAAAGAAAAGAATTGGCTGTTTTATTGCCTTTTGTAAACAGAAAATATAAAACCTTTTTGGAAAACAAACCATTTTGAGGAAATGATGAGATTATGAAATATTCCTTAAAGGTTAGTTATGAGATATAAAGTAATTTTGAGACTTTAGGCCCCTAGTTTCATGCATTATGATTTGAGAGGCTGATGGACCCGCCAAGTCATCAGCGGTCTCGAGGTCACTTGGCAAGTGGACCCGAGGTCCACCTATAGATTATGGCCATAGATCTAGCCGAGATAGCCGTGAGGGGCGATGGCCTACGGGTGCACCCTAAAAACGGACGACTTGTGTTCCTGGAAAGGGGTAGGGAACGATGAGAGCATGATTTATTTATAGGGTGATGCCTAGTCTCAACTTATTGATTTCTGTTTACTGAGGGGATTTACTGAATCCTGTTTACTGTTTACTACATTTTAATGTAAATTGTTTAACCAATGATTGGAATGGTGTATCGAGAGTATTGTTTACTATATCCATTGTTTTCCTACTTGGGATGATTTTAGGAAAAATAAATACTTTGTGGCATATAGTTTTGCTTTCTTTAAAGCAGCATACGTCTCCTTTACTGAGCGCGTGATTCGCTCACCCCTTTGTTTTAACTCCACAGATAAAAAGACACGGAGTTAGAGAACTATATCCCAAATGGATATAGCTACGTGTAAAGCGCTGGGGCAAATTATGTTAAATATGACAGGTACAGTCACTTCTATTTTACATTTCAGACATGAGTATATAGTACTACTTTATTGAACAAGGACAATAAGGGATGTCAGATGTAAGGAATAGTGAAAAAAATTTCATATTCCATAATTGTTAAATAAATGTTTATCATTTATTACTATCACTGTAGAATGTTAATGGCATCACAGACAACCCAACCGGAAAAGTTGTATAGAAATACATGAAAAATGTGGTAACGGGTCGTTACATAACTAAATATGGTCCATAATACTTGGAGGTTAGCTTAACATTTCTCCTTAAGGCTAGTGAGGTCTGCTTGTATGATTGCAACTTGAGATACACTTCATCACCCACTTGGAACTCCATTTCTGTTCTCTTTTGGTCTGCATAGAACTTCATCCTATGTTTAGCCTTTTCTAATTGATCCACTAACAGTTTACTGATCTGCTCTCTTTCCTTAAGAACTTCTGCAACAGTAGCAACTCTAGCATTGCCACTAGTGTCCCAAGCAAAACTTAGAGGTGTGTAGCCATACAATGCTTGAAAGGGAGTTATCCCTATAGCTGTGTGATGGTTGGTATTGTACCACCACTCAGGTAGGTATATCCACTAAGCCTAATTCTTTGGTTTCAAAAAGCACATGCATCTTAAATATTGCTCCAAACATTGATTTAACCTCTCGAATTGCCCATCATACTCTGGGTGATAGGCAATGTTGAGATGAACGGTCGTCCCTAACAATCTCATCAACTCTTGCCAAAAGAGGCTAGTGAAGACCT
The DNA here is from genome assembly GCA_031772115.1 of Heritiera littoralis. Taxonomy (NCBI): domain Eukaryota; kingdom Viridiplantae; phylum Streptophyta; class Magnoliopsida; order Malvales; family Malvaceae; genus Heritiera; species Heritiera littoralis. The sequence continues at coordinate 121,901 of JAPDPK010000226.1, forward strand.
TATCTCTGTCTGATATGGCAGCCTTAGGTACTCTATGCAACTTGTAAACTTGGCTCAAGTATAGTTTAGCTACATCCATTACTGTGCATGGATGAGAAAGTGGCAAAAAATGAGCATACTTAGTGAATTTATCTACAACAACCAGAATGCAATTGAATTTTTGAGAAGTAGGTAGGCCTTTTACAAAATCCATTATGATCAACTCCCAAGCCTGTTTAGGAACTAGAATGGGCTGTAAGAGTCCTAGGTAGGGTACACATTCATCTTTGTTTCTTTGACAAACATCACACTGCAATACATATTCCCGAACATGCTGTTTCATCTAAGGCCAATAAAAATATAATCTCAACCTGTGATATTTGGCTTGTATACCTGAATGATCTCCTTGGGGAGAGTCATGTAGGAGTTGTATTAATCTTTCTTTAAGTGTTCCAGTACAGCCCATATATACCCTCTTGTTATATCTCAATATTCCATTGTTGAATGAATATTGAGAACTAGCTACTAATTGAACAGTCAAAGCCACAATCTGATCTTGAGCAAAGTTGTCCTCCTTGTAACTCAACTCAATTTCTTTGACCCATTCAAGAACTATAGTGGTTGAATGTAAACTGTAATGTTGTGCCTCACATTCAAACTATCTAGACAAGGCATCAGTTACCAAGTTAGTTCTTCCTTTCCTATACATTATAGTATAGTCCAACCCCAACAATTTGGTAAGCCCTTTCTTTTAGATGGTGGTGGTTAGCTTTTGTTCCAAGAGGTGCTTTAGTGCCTCATGGTCTGTCTTAATGATAAAAAGGCCTCCTTCAAAGTAATGTCGCCATTTGCTCACTGCCATCAGAATAGCCAAATATTCTTACTTATAGATGGATAAATCAATGTGTTTAGGACCAAGAGCCTTGCTCATGTAGGCAATAGGCCTACCATCTTGAGATAAAATAGCCCCAATTCCACTGTTACTCGCATCAGTCTCTAAACAGAAGGGCTTATTGAAATCCGAAAGTGCCAACACTGGGGAAAAACTCATGGCAACTTTGAGTTGATGAAAGGCCTCAAGTGCTTTAGGTGACCAATGAAATTCGTCCTTCTTAAGCATGTTGGTCAGTGGCTTGCTAATCTCACCATAGCCCTTGATAAATTTTCTATAGTAACCTGCCAGACCAATAAAACCTCTCAAAGATTTCAAACTCTTTGGTTGCTACCATAACTATATAGCTTCTATTTTCTTAGGGTCAGTTACCACTCCATCTGTAGAAATGAGATACCCCAAGTACTCAACCTATCTTTGGCCAAAGAAACATTTGTTTTTCTTTGCATACGATTTATGTTGCTTCAATAAACCAAACACAATATGCAAATGTTCTATATGCTTTTCCAAGTCAGAACTATAGACAAGAATGTCATAAAAAAAAACTAGCATAAATTTCCTCAAATATGGAGCAAATATGTAGTTCATTAAGGATTGAAAAGTGGTAGGAGCATTTGTTAAACCAAAGGGCATTACCTTGAATTCGTAATGCCTAGGTGAGTCTAGAATGCAGTCTTTGGTATATCTTTTGTCTTCACCCTTATCTGCCAATATCCCGAACTGAGATCAATTTTTGAGAAATATCCAGCTCCCTTAAGTTCATCTAAAAGATCTTCAACCACTGGTATAGGAAATTTATTTTTTACTGTCATAGCATGGAGTTGCTGTAGTCTACACATAGCTTCCAAGAACCATCCTTTTTCTTAACCAAGAGACAAGGTGAAGCAAAAGGGCTGGTGCTAGTTTGGATGATAAAAGAGGATAAAATGTCTGCTATCTGCCTTTCGACTTTAGTTTTCTGGTGATGTGGGAACCTGTAGGGTTTTAGGTTGATTGGTTGGGACCCAGGTTTCAAGGGTATGCTGTGATCATGGCTTCTTTTTGGAGGTAAACCAGTAGGCTTTTCAAATATTTGCATAGGTAGAAAGTAGGGGTTCAAGCTATGGTAGAGTTGTAATTTCATAGCTCTCAGCACTTAACACATATAATTCTCCTAGCATCTCTTGATCTCTCCTCGCTAACTTCTGTAACCTTTCTCCTGAGATAAATTTGAGGCTAGTATCATGGCTATCTCCCTTAAGAACTACCTCCTGTCCATCTTTTTTAAAAGCCAACGTTAGCTCATTGAAGTCAATGACTAAAGGGTTGAAATTTTTCATCCAGTCCACACTAAAGACCATGTCACTTCCTCCTAGTGGCAAAACCCTCAGATCATGCATAAAAAGTGTCCTTGCATCAGCCATCTCAATTGCTTGGATTGAGCAGTATTGTACAATTGTTCACCATTGGCTATTGTTATGGTCAGAGGATGTGTTTTCATCACCTATACCCCTTCCTTGGCCAAATAAGGCGTTACAAAGCTGTGAGTGCTGCCATTATCGATGAGCACACTCAATGGTTTACCATTGATACTCCCTCAAATCCTTAAGGTGCTATGACCTGCTTGCCTAGTCAAAGGATTGATGGAGATTTCTAAAACTCCTTTTGCATTTTCCAGAACTTCTACTTCTTTTTCTTGCCTAGTGTTTTGCTCCTCATTGCTACTATCTTTGGCCTATTCTACTAGTTCTTCAAAACTAATGGCATTTAGTTGTTTTGGTTTATAAGTATGACCAGGGGTGAATTTGTCCCTACATTTAAAACACAAATTCCAAGCTCTTCTCTGTTCCATGAGTGTAGGTTTACTGTTTACGAGTTGGGTGCTGGTCTAGCTTCTTTGTGGTTGGTTCCAAGGTGTATAGGGAGGTTTCAGGTAGGTACTAGTGTTAGGTGAAGTGTTTGGTTTTGGTATTTGCTTGTATTTTTTATGCTTAACCTCCAAGTAAAGCTAATGTAGCCTAGCCTGTCTATAAGCAGCAGCTAGTGTTAAAGGTTCATTAACCTTGACTCTTAGCTTAAGGTCTTCTTGTAGACACCTAATTTTGTCCGATATTGTAAATATATTTGGATTGAATCTTATTTCAGTCTTAGTAATTTGATATTGAAATTTGCTCGATTTAATCGTGTGTTTGAATTAATTTCGAATAATTTGGCTTTCGAGATGAATTTGAAGCTTAAATTAATTCAAGTATCATGAAGATCGAATTTTGTCTTTCAAGATCGATTCCGAATTTATCCTCAATAATTGGGCCTTTTTCTTGATTTGTGAAAATTAATTGGGCTGAAGCCCAAAATCCAATGACCCAAATTAATTGAAGTTGGGTTGTTAGATTTAAAGATCTAAGCCCATATGTTTTATTTTATTAATTTGTATTAAAATTAAAATAGAAATAAAAAAGAAAATTAGTATTTTAAATATTCAATTTTTTAGACAATTTGTAACAAAACAATAATAAATAAAAAAATAAAATAATGAATTAAAAAAAAAGAGGGGCTAGTGCTGGTGCCGGTGCCGACACCAGCAAAGAAGGTTGCAACCGGCCACCCTAAAAATAACCCTGTCATCCCACCAATTCCATTGACAAATACCATCTGCATTTAAAGCCCATTTACAGGTTGATTATAATATCTGAATATTTGATCCGTTTTCATTGACTAAATACACACCGAAAGCTGCTCGAAGAGAGGAAAGAACAGGGAAGAGCACCAGTTTCAGAAAAATCATGGTCTAAAGATCCTATAGACCGTCTTCTTTAGCCATGGCCTTCACGCAAGAGCCACCATTTTCAAACCAATTTTCATCAACATTTAAGAGGAGCCAACTTTTCTGAAGATCATCGGTCAAAAAAATGGATTATAATCCCTGGATCTCAGGGATTTTATCTGTCTTTTTGGACATCAAATACCTATTTAAAGGGCTGGAGAACAGAAGAAAAAGGGAGAGAAATATAGAAACAAAACACAGGGATAGTGAGATAAGAGACAAAAACAGGAAGAAAAGAAAAGGAGCTTAAAAAAAATTCTCTCGGTGTGCAATCAAAAATCACTCCCGAGAACACACAGAGAGGGATATTGTTTTCAACATCCAAAAAATAGTAGCATTTACACAATCACATAGATCCAAAAATCTAAGAATTAACAATTCAAGACACAAAAACTCAGATTTGATCTAAATAGATAGAACCAGCGAAGCAGTCGCGACGGGAGGAGATCACGTGAAGGCCGCAACTAGTAGAGCAGCAGGTGACGACGCTTCTGGTGATTGACCGAACTGCCACGGTGTGGCAAGAGAGAAGCCCGATCTGAAGCTAAAAAAAAAAGTTGAATAACGAAACAGAGAGGAAGGTAAGAATCCGATTCTGTGAGCCTCTCCTTTCTATTAGTTTTATGTTTTGTTTTATTTGCTTTTTAACTTTGTTTTATTTATTTATTTAAGATTGATAGTGACATGAGGCTCTTCTTTCTATTATTATTATTATTATTATATATTTTTTTTGTTCTTTCTATTACTTTTATTGTTTTGTTTTATTTGCTTTTCAAATTTTTTATTTGAGTTGATGATAAAATGAGGCTCTTCCTATGCCTTTATTTTTTTTTTTACTTTTCAATTCTTATTTTTTTATTATTTAAGTATTGTTCATTTTAGTTGATGTTGACGTGTGAGTGTGGGTTATTGTGCTGAAGTAGTATCCTCTTCTATAGCTACTTTTTGTTTGATTTGCACGGTGAAAGTGCCTTAAATGGGCTTTCTTATGTTTTATTATATAATAGATTTTGACTTTTTTTTATTCATATATGCATGTGTATTTATAATTACTTGAGCTTGTTGGAGGTTAAAAGTAAATAAAATATTCATAAAAAGAAAAGCAAATAATAATAATAATAATAATAATAATAATAATAAATAATAATAATAATAATTGAAAATAATAAATAAATAAAACTTTTTAAAAAAATAATAAATTCAAAAAACGAATTTTTTTTAAAACTCTTAAGTGGGGAGTTTTATTCAAATCTTACCAAAGTGTGGTAAGATGTTAAAATATTCAAAAATATGTAATTTTATATAAAGATAAATAATTATATGATATCAGAAAATATACTGAGTTATAATGTTCAAAAATGATATATAATAAATTTTAAAGAGTTCCTAAGTGAGGAATTTTTTAAATTTAAAACTTTCCAAAAGTGTTGGAGGGTTTGTTTCAAAATAAGACTTAAAATAAAACTTGCAAATGAAAAAATAATTTTTATAAACTTTAATAAAATTTCTATTATATAAAAGAAATATAATAATGTTCTTCAAAAAAATAAAAAATAAAAAGGTTCCTAAGTGAGGAACTATCTCTAAATACTTACCAAGAGTGTTGGTAAGGCTTACTTTTTAATAAAGAAAATAAAAAATATGTAAAAGTAATTTTAAAATATTTTCAAAACAATAATATGGAGTTTTCCATTAAATATAACTGAAACTAATTCTAATTTTTAAAACGAGCAAGAAATGATTTTCAAAAAAATTCCTAAGTGAGAAATCATGTTTAAATCTTTCCAAAGTGTGGAAAGATTTTAAAATATTTTAATAAAAATTTTAAACAAAAAAATATCGGAGGTTAATACGATAAATTTACTTTAAAACTTTGATGAATACCATTTTCTAAAAAAAATAGATTAATAAATGAATAAAAAATAATATTAAATTTCCTAAAAATCCCTAAGCGAGGGATTGTTTCTATAACTTTCCCAAAGGTGTTGGGAAAAGCAAATAAAAATTTAGAAGATATTTATATAAAATAAATATAGAATTTTTTAGTAATAAAATTAACTATAAAATCTTATTTTTAATAATTAACTTGAAAAGAATTTTCATACAATGATTTTCTAAAAAAAGAATTCCTAAGTGAGGAACTTTACCTCGTCAAAAGTGTTGGAGAGATTTTAAAATATTATAATAAAATATAAAAATAAAATATTTTTAAAAAAGGGGGTAAAATATTTAAATTTAGAGTTCAAGATAAAGTAAAAATCTTTTATCTAAAAATATTGAAATTAAAACCGACGACGGAGCCTCTTCAAGAGAATAAGTGATTTTCTTGAATACTCTTGAGGTGAGAGAATTTCTTAAATTATACCGAAAGTGTCGGAATATATTTAAGAAAATTCTCAATTTTTGAAAAATAATAAATAAAATAATAAAGAATAGAAGAGCATTTTAGTTAAGACCTTTTAGAATAACATGTGATTAATTGGTATTGTCCATCGGATAGGCGTTGTGGGGTGCTAATCCCTTCCCCACACGTAACTGTACTCCCGAACCTAATTCTCGGAATGTAGACTAAGCGTTATCCTCAGAGTCAAATTGGTGGCCAATCACACCTAGATAAAAAAGATTGGTAGCGACTTCATAATTTTTAATGTCTAGCGATTGATTTCCAGACAAAAATCGTTACGACACTTCCTTTAGCCCACTGACAAAACTTGAAACAAAGTAGTTTCTCCCAATAAAGGATTAAGCTATAGCATGTAAGGCCAAAGCTCCTCAAACTTTTCTTGGTAGTCTTCAACAGTAGCCTTTTGAGTCAGCTTGTTAAATTCCTCCACCACATCAGAGTAAGTCTTGGCAAAAAACCTTTAACATAAATCACTAGCAAACTCTTGCCAAGTGACTCTTTCCCTTTGCATGACGTAGCCTTCAAACCAAACCTATACTTTTCCAGCCAGGTACATGGCTGCTAACTCTAGTTTCTGTTGTTCTATCACAGCAAAAATCGAGAAATATTTTTTGCATTTTCGAATCCAACCCCTGGGGTTTTCACCGGTAAACACAGGTAGTTCTATTTTGGGTTGAAGGGTAGAGGCATTCAATGGGTTGTTTGTGTTTATATTTTTGGTTAGGTTATTGTGTCTAATAGTAAGAAGGTTATCTTGAAGGTTAAAAGGGTTAGCATCCTATGGCTTAAAGAGCAATATTCTTGGTTCATTTGGCTTATAGTTGTATTTCCCATTATCACCAATAATAGTAATTTCTACTGTTCTTTACCTTCCTTTCTGTTTGATGGCAATGTTGATGGTTGAACTGCCAGGTGCCCCTTTTCCTCCCAGATCATGTTGAGATTGAATGGATTCTCTATGAAGAAGTGACTGTAACATTCGCTCAAATAAGCTTGATTCTCGGCCACTGGGTTTCTATACCTCTCTTCTGTTCCTCCTACATCTAGGAACAGTATTTTCTGTAACTTTCAAGGATTCCAACTAGCTTTGTAACGCCTGAACCTATTCATGTAAGGAGTTAAGCCTGGTTCCTTCTGCCATCAGCTTACTTTTCTTGCCTTTACCCAGTTTTCTGTTGGATTCTAACCCGCTCTGATGCCAGATTGTCACAATATCACGGATTGGACTGACTAGCTTGATGAACCAAGCAAATAAAAGCAACAGAGAACAGAAGAATAAGAAAAAGAAGAGAAGCAGAGAAGAAGATGAGAGAATTTGTGGTATTTCAATCATAGTGATGTATTCAGTACAGGTGTTACATATAAGCTCATTTTGGAATACCATAATATGACTGCTGTAATAAGGACAAAATCAATTTTGACATTATCTGCCAACTCAGCAAAATCGTTACACCATTCTCTCATCTGTGTCCCCTTCCTTGACAGCTCCAGCTTGCTCAATCATCAATTCATTCTTTGGCTCTTCCTTATTCAGCTCCATACTCATCTCTTTACTGCACTTGACTGTAGGCTTGTTGGTTGCTGGTCTGTCCCTCATGGTCAAGGTCATTACATTATTCTTGCATTGCTGCTTAAATTTTGGTTCTTTGCCTATTTACTTGAGGTTTCGTTTTTTGGTTTTGTCTGTGTATTGTTTTGTTTTGGCATTTGAATGAATTTTTACATAATTACTTCTTGTTTTGACGGGAAAGCCTGTTAGTTTAGTAAACATCTTTGTTTTGGACATTGATTTCTACTCTTGGATCAATCAAGAAGTTATACAGAATCTTGAGTACATTGCTGTTTTTGCTAAATTTGTGAAATTACAGCACTGTGGATGTTAATACATGTATACTTCCCATAGGTGAATACTCTTCGTGGATGTAATAAAGCCATTTATAGTCTTGTTTTTCTTGATTTCCTATTAATTAAAGTTCCAAACTCCATTTATAATCTTGTAATAAAAGGTTCAAGTGATTAAAACTGCCTTGAGAGTTAAGACTTTACCAGCGGTGTTGCTTGATTGATTCTTGCTGTCCTTATGTTCATTGTAAATATTATGCAGATGTCAAATCTTTTTAACAGGAACTTTAATGAGCATATGTCTTTAGAAATTATCTACTCATGTCTAAATGTTTACGTACTTTATTTCCTTCTTCACAGGAACCTTGCCTGTTGTTACATATAGTGTATATAACAAATCTGTGCTTGAATGGGAGAGTTGTTGGCTTACGCTATAAGGTTGGGTCTTCAACTAATTCCCATTTAGGTTTGACTTCTTTTGGTATGATTTGATTCTTATGTTCTAAATTTATCTAATCATCCATGCTTACTTTATTTTATTACTATAACTGTTTGCAACTTTATACACCATACAGTCGAGGTCATTCTAGATGTGTATGGATTCTACCAAGTATTGTCTTTACTTATTCCTGTGATGTTTTGTTTATTACCACTTCTTGCTATATGCTACGTTTAGTTTCATCCATAAAGTAGAAAAACCACACAGAACAAAACAAAACCTGTTGCAAAAAAGATGAGTTTTCTTTCTTTGCAGATGGCTAAAGGTTAATTTTCTCACAATATATTGAATAGTGAAATAATTTTTGTCCAGAAGCTACGTGAGCAATTTGTGGGAGGATTATTCCGAAGAAATAACTTAAGTATTAAAGCTGAGGTAAACTCTTCAAATATGCACTCAAGAGATTAAGGCTAAATTATAGTTAAGAAGGCTTGTTGTGGACTACTGAGTCTAATTTCCTTGACCCTTGCAGAGTAAGAGTTGCATACTTTTTTTTTTTTGAATTGGAACTGACATTGTTTTTTTGGTCCTAAGAACACTAATTTTGGGCAATGATTAATTGCCCTTCTCTGACCTTTAACTTCCCACTTTGAGAGCTGACAAGTAACATTTACTTCTTAAACGGAAGTCTTTAGGACTTTTTTATTCTTTGGCTTATAATTGATCAATCTCATCATTTGCAATATAATTGGCATACTTTTTGGCTCTTATGACTGGTTTACCAAATGGAAATATCGTTTTTTGTGTTACTTGGAGATCGGGCCTTAGATTCCCTGCATTAATAGACATTCGAATTGAGATGCAAATGGTGAAATTTGAAATCACTATCATCATCATCATAACCTTTATCCGAATAGATTGGGTAGGTTACATGAACCAATATCTGAAATCACTTTAAATTATCCATATGAATTCTCCTCCTTCACACATTCCTATCCAAAGCTATGCATTCATCCAACTCTAATATCTCAATATCTTTTTGAATTACTTTCTTCTAAGTCTAATAATAATAATAATAATAATACATCTTGCATTAGCTTTGCTTGTTCTTTAGTTTGGTGGGGGAACAAAAGGCTGAATAATTCAGACTAAGTAGTTTTTGATCCATGGTTGTAGGAGTCTCCTAAAGCATCCAAAGAGCCTTTGAAGGATCACATAGATGTATCCATTTTCTGAGACCTTTGAAAAGGAGATTTGACTCAATATGAAGGCAAATGAATGGAGTGAGCTAGCACAGGGTATAGATAAGTCCCAACCAAGAAGCCTTGAAAATAACTAGCATGATAGGAGTTCGTAACTTTAAATAAGAGCTAGACTAGAATGCATAATGTTTTTATTATTGCTTCTTTGCTGCATAGAACTATTTCTATTTTGAAAGGTTCATGCTGATAAATCAATTAGACCCATCCTTTTTTCCCCGGAATCATCAAATTTAGCATAGCAATGGCTTACATTCTTGCACCTTTGGTTGTTATTTTAATTGCCATGTGATATTTATCTTGGGGATCATTGTAGCATTGCTGCATGTCAGATTATAAGCTTCAATTTTTGTCAAGTAATTTAGTTGCATGGTTTATTGAGTGGATTTTTCTTTACAGCCAGAGGCATTTGTAAAAGTTCGCCCCCACTGTGGAGCACCTCGGCGTGATATGATGTATCCTATGAATTACACTCCATGCCGTTATGTACAAATATCTTGTTTTCATGGAAACCCGATCTCAATTTTTTTTGTTCAACTGAAAATCTTGTAGATCTCTCTATGATAGATTTGAGGGGTGTTACTTGTGGATTCGCTTTGCACTGGTAAGTTGAACATGAATACTATTTTAGTCTTTTTCTTTCAAGGAAAAGAAAAAAAAAACTAGTGTTAGGAATTTGAATATGTTGTGGCCACTAGCTGTTACATGACTGACAAATTAGTAATTGCACTCAAAGCTGCTCTGCAGAATCTGATGAACAAATCATAGAGATGTCTCTCTTTGATATACAGTCGATGGCTGCTTTCAACTTGGTTCGACAAAATCAAGCGTTATTGTGTAATTTTCTGATTAAGCGATGGCAAGGAAAACAACATTCTTTGCATGAAATTCTCATGCAGTGTCTTGTGTTTCTGTTGCACTCATCCACTAAGCTGCACTGCAACCCTGAACATGTGATTGATATCATATTGCAATCTGTTAACTGCCTTAATGGAATGTTAAAATCTTTGTATTTTTGGTCCAAAGAAGGCAAGTGGCAATTGAATCTTGAAAAGATACATGGAATTCAACTTCGTTGGATATTGCTGCAAAGATCGTTAATTGCTTCAAATGGTGGCTGTGTTGCATCAAACTGCGGTCAATATCAACAATGGCTTCCGCCATGGAAACTTAATTCCTCCATCAGCCTGGATGCAGAAAATATCCACATATTCTCATTCTACTTCCCCTCTTGTTCGCTTCCTTGGGTGGATGGCAGTATCTTGAAATGCAAAACAGTTCATAGAGGAGCGCCTTTTCCTAACTTCGTACTTGTCTGAACTGACATATTTACTCTCTATATTTGCAGATGAGCTTGCAGTAGTGGATAAATATGTTGATCCTAAACATGGAAGATTGAAAGATTGAACAATCTGGGGGTAAAAAGGATTATCCAATACCTAATGGCTTTGAACTTGCTGATGGCAGCATGGAGATCAATCTTTGCGTGTCATCTACCTTGATCTCTGAAAATTCTTTTCAAATATGAAAAAGCAGTTTGAAGCTTTTTGGGAGATCATTTTGGAAGCTGTTAGGTTGCAGCTGAGATCACTACCTACTGCTTTTATGCCTAATATTTTGCGCTGGTTTTTGGGTTTGTGTTCATGGCCTTTTTTCACAAGGAACAAGCTACTTCGCTGATTACTTCTAATCTTTTGAAGGGGTGTGTTGCAAAGAACGCCAAGGCAGTCATTCTTTATTTACTAGAAGTTATTGTTGTAGAGCGCATGGAAGCACTGGTGCCTGATATACCAAGAGTGATGCAAGTTTTGGTATCCCTTGGTAAAGCCCCTTACTGTGACGTGTCTTTTGTTGATTCTGTATTGCATCTGTTAAAGCCAATTATCTCATATTAATTGCATAAGATATCTGATGAGGAGCAATTGTTGGTTGTTGGTTGGCGATTCTTGTCACAATTTTGAGTCTTTATGCTTTGATGAGCTTTTCAGTAACATCAGACAAAGAAATGATAATCAAGACAGTTCTGTTGAAGAAGTATTCAGCAGAGCATTGACAATTTTCATTCTGGCTTCTGTCTTTCCAGATTTATCCTTCCAACGTAAAAGAGAAATATTGCAGTCATTAAAATATGGGTTGATTTTACTGCTTTTGATCCAACTACTTCTATTCGTCACTACCTCGTTGCCTTTAATTGTGTCATTGGAAGTTGCAAAGTTTTATTACTTCAGAATTTAAGAGTCTGTAGTTTTATTCCTCTTCATTTGCTCCCCTGTTCTGACCCCAGGACACTGGGTGAAAGTGGCTCAGAATGTAACATCCCTTTTTACCAAAATCTAGACTAATTTTTTCTTTTTTCTTACAGTTGATTGGACTGTACGTAGTGTCACTAATCAATTCTTAAGCTAATATTATATTAGCTAAGTCAATGTACTTTAGCTACCTTAAGTCCCAGTCAAATTCTCTTACTAAGCATGCATTTATAATTTTAAATCATTCTACTTGACTAAATATATCTCTGCCCAATTTGCATGCATTATTGTAAATCGTAACGATATTATATACTTCCTTTAATTACATCCTCATACTATAAAAGTACTGAAATTATAAGTCTGAACATAAAACGGAATACTGTATATCACATACCTTCAAAGGAAGACAAAAACCTCAAAGGATGTGTAGAACCCCTCATATAATCTCTTACTGCATGCTATCCAAAAGGTGGAGAGGGGAAGTGAGCTTTTGGAAAGCCCAGTAAGAAATACACATAAAGAGACAGATATTGTAAACTATATGCAAGTATCTGAAAACAATTAATAAGTTCTAAAACATAAGGGATATTTCCCAAAACAGAGAACTTCCTCAGAAAAGGAATTCATGTATTCTGAAAATCAAATGTAAATCAAATCAGTATAACAGAATTTTAATTAATAAAGCCATGCTATGCAGATATGTAAAACAGTCAACTTTAAAAATTATGTCGTATTTCAAATCAAATCATATATATCCATAGCAAAACATTTCAATTTCGAAATCCAGATATCAAAAATTCAGAAATCATATTGAATTCAGAAAGCCATTTCGGAGTTCAGAGTTTAAATATCAGAAGTTCATAAATCATACAAAAATCATAAAATAACTGATAGTGGAGACATGGCAATAACTCGGTATACATCAAGCAGCAAAGATATCCCATAAGGATAATAACAGATAGACGTATGGCCACAGTTCAAGTGGTCTACAGTGAACACTGATCAAGTGTCATCTGTGACTGCTGCGGACTGGATCAAATCACACAGCAATATAGCGCGTAGAATACATATCAGATACAAATACTGTAGGCCCCGAAGGTTACACTACAACCAGATACTATAAGCCCCGAAAGTCACACTATAGCCAGATACTGCAGGCCCTGAAGGTCACACTGCAGCTAGATATTGTAGGCCCCGAAGGTCACTCTACAGCCAGATTTTGTCGGATCCAAAATATATAGCAGTCCAGATACTACAAGATAACTGTTAGCCAATGTCTCAAAACAAAAGGTTTCGTAGTTCAGAGTTCAAATCAGTAAGTCAAATCATACAAATATTCATAAGAGTTCATAAAGCAGATTGTTGCATAAAATCAGAATTATTTTCCAAATATTCAAAAACTTAGTAATTTCCAAAATGTATATAAAGAAAATAGGTTTAGTGCCATGATTTATAATAAATCCATAAAACAAAATTTAAAATAGAAAAGTCACAAATCTTTAAAATCATGCAATTTAAATAAGCTTTCAACAAAAACCGAATTCCTTAGAAAATTCATACTAATGCAGAGTTTCATAAAATCCAAATTCGAAAAAGCATTTCCAAAACTCACAGAGGTTCCAAAATCAATTAAAATGCAAGGAATTTCAAAAATCCGAAAACTTCATAACTTTTCATAAATATTTTCAAAACACTAAATTTTGGTAATTTCCATAAAATAAAATTTAATTTAAAAATTCATGAATATGCTAAAATCATGCAATTTAATATTTTCAAGATTGAATTCCTTAAGAAAGTTCTATCCTTAAAACGTTTCTTAGCTTTTTAGTTGAAATCGTAGAAATCAATATTCTTACGAAAATTCGATAACATAACGATATCAAATTTCTAAAGTCTCTTGCAAAGCATACATAGTTCATAAAACACAATGCGGTTGATTTTAAAATCATTTCAGTATCTCCTACGTTCCTTATACATATCCCTTACCTCAATTGAGCACAGTCGTAGCTAAGCCAAGCAATCCGACAATCAATATTTAAAATCAGGCTCGTAAAATCCAGTCACCAACTCACTCTTGAACTACAAAAAAGTCATTTAAATATTTTTAATATCCAAAATTACCTTTACATAATATTATACATCTTAGAGATCTCTCAAAATTCTAATACGATAGTAATTTGGTCTATTTCCTAACTAACGCTAAAACTGCATCCGTTACCAAATCATTTCCGTTTTCGAATTCGACTTCACCACCAATCTTCTATTATTCCATACATTCCATATTTATCTCATTATCCACCAACATATTAAATCCATATCCAATAATGTTCTCCTCACCTAACAATTTTAATTTCTTATTATTTCAACAATTTAGACATTCTTAACGATATATCATGATAATGCAAACTAACTCGTTATTGTACAACATAAGTCTAATTCTAACTTATAGAAATATCTTAATAAAATTAAAATTAAAAATGATATCTTGCTTAAAGCTAATCTCAAAATTTCACGTAGTGTCACAGCCCGTGACCCTATTTTTCATCTTATTCTTTACATCTTATATGGTTGGGCTATCTGCGATACTTTACTTTTCTTTTACATATACACAATTTCATATTAAATTATAATATGAATCACATCCCCTATCTTAATTCATAAGGAAGTAGTACTGTAGGTAAGTCTAGATACAGAAAATAAATGATCATACCTTATTAAATAAATCTAGCTGTCGCATCGTCCCCAAATGCGCAGCCGAAATCCTTTAAGTGTCAGACTCTCAGTCTTCAAAAACCTGAAATGTTAAAATTAAGGGATGAGCAAACCACGGCTCAGTAAGGGAATTATATGCATACTTGATATTTAGCTTCCTATATGCTGAAAAACTTTTTCATTTTTCCTATGGGCTCTAGGTTCGCATGTAGGAAAGATACTACAGTCGGCTAGGGATCCGGATGGAGTAAGGTAGGTATTTTGAAATACCTATCTTGTCCCGGAGCCTAGAAGCAACTGTAGAGAGTAATAAATTTCTTTTCGTTTGAAATTTATATCCTTTTACCTTTTCATTTCATATCATTTTCATATTATCTTCAAAATAATACTTTTATAAAATAAAGCATTTAAATAAAATAACTAATATTCATATATCCTTTGAAAAGAATATTAGTTAAATTCTCATCATTCTCATTTAAAACTCATTTCGTATTTTACAGTACAACCATAATTAGTACAGTACTTTAAATAGCAAAATCCGCTATTAAATCCTTTTCGTATAACATATATATCATTTAAATCTAATATTCAATTTAAAAGCTAAAATAAGAATATTAGATTTATTTTCCTCCTCTTTTCCTTTTTGGAAAATATATCACATATTCTTGTCACATATAGTCTAATATTCAATTGAAAATCATAGTAAGAATATTAGACTTATAACCTTTTTTCTTTTGAAAACATATTACATATTCGTATCACATATCATATGAAATCATCTCGTAGTACTAAATTCAGTACTGAAATAAGCATTTTGTAAAATGTTGTACATCTCTTTCATTTAACTTGTCACATATCATGTAAAACATTTACATTTCACATATTATCTAAAACATTTACATTTCACATATCACATATCATATAAAACATTTTCATATATGGAGACTGAGGCACGCCCAACCCGTCCATTGGGTCATTACTCGTATCATGCTATAGACCCCGAAGGGTATAAAATCATCATGACAGATCTATGGCCATAGTCTATAATTGTCCTCGGCGGATCACTGATCAGGTGTCGGTCGGGACTACATATCACATATCACATATTACATGTCACATATCACATATCAGCATGATAGGATGCCAACTAGTCTCAAAACCATATTTTTCATCATCAGAAAACCTTTATGGAATTTATAAAAATATATATTTTCATCATTTAAAACCATAAAGGTTATAAAACCATTTAGTGAATATTTAAGAATTATATAAAAATATTCACTTTATTTCCTTTCATTTTCCATCTCGTATTACATATAGCTTACATATCAAGAGAATTTTCGGTGATTTCATTATCACCATTCTCGAACAGATTTTTCGGTGATTTCATTATCACCATTCTCGAAAACATGAATATTTTAAAATTTCCAACCAAATCATTCATCGCAATATTTTCATAAATATTTTCATAAAATATTTCATAATTAAAATCATGCAGACTAAATATCCTTACAGTGCTGCACATGCATCCCTTACCTGTTTTGGGTCGGCGACCACCTCGTTCGTCGCGCCCGTGTTCACCTCGCCCGATTCCATCGGCTCGGTCATCGAGGGTATTTTCTGGAATTAAAATTCTAAAATTTAGAATTTTTCCAAAATTATTTAAATAAATAAATTATTTAAATAATTTATCACTTTTCGGAATTTCTTACCGATTCTCGTAATTCTCGGGTTTTCGAATTCTCGAGATTTCCCGTAATTTTTGAAATTCTTATTTTTTCCTCTCTTTTTCTTCTTTTCCGCTTTTTCTTCCTTTTTTTTTCTTTTCTTTCCTTTCTCTTTCTTTTCTTTTTTCTTTTTCTTTTTCCTTTTTTCTTTTCTTTTTCTTTTCTTTTTTTCCTCCTCCTTTCCCGTTAGACCGGTCTGCCTCCTTCCTCGCCGGCGACCGGTTCTCCAGCGGTTCAGCTGCTCCTCAGCTAGCCGGCGTTGAGACGAACTCGCCGGTGCCCTCCGTTTGCTTTGGATCGACGGCACGACGGCGGATTGAGGCTGAATAAGTTCGGTTTCTTCTTCCTCTTCGCCGGCCTTCCTCTGTCGTTCACCGCGCCTCCGGTGGCATCCGTCCTCTTCCTCTCCCTCCGGCGATGCTTCGATGACAGTGGCGGTAGCCAATTCCGCCGGCACCGCCGTATCTCTTTTCCTTTTCTCCTCTTGGTTCCGCCGGTTTCTGTTTCGTTTTCTTTCCGTTTCTTTTCTTCTTTCCGTCACCGGCCATCGTTGTTTGCTTCTCCTCTCGCCGGCGACGTCGCTCTTTCTCCCTTCTCTTCTTCTCTTGGCCGGCGGTGGCAGCTGTTGCTGCCGGCTATTTTAACGGGAAAGGAAATCGGGGTTTCTCCCGATTTCCCTTTCTGTTTCTGTTTCTTTTTTTGTTTTTGTTTTATTTTTATTTTATTTTTGTTATATATTATATTTATAATTTACTTTATAAATATAATATTAATATTATATTATATAGTACATACTATATAATATTTTATAGATATATATTATATATTAACACATATATATTTAATATATATATATCTACATACTTTTAACTTAAATTACATTTATATATTTTGATATAATTGAAATAATACTATATATATTGTATTTACAATATATATATATATATTTTCTTCCTTATTTTCTTACTTAATTTGGATTTCCAGTTATCCAAATTAAATTTCCTCCATATAATTTATCAATTCCTTAACTTCATTATTTACTAAATTTCCAACAATATTCCATCTTGTAAATAATTCTTTTATTTACTTTAATTTATCTTTCACATTTAAAATTAAATTCTCAACTCCGCCTGTGTGAGTTAACGCAGCCGGTCCCAAGCCCGGGTAAAGGAGGAGGGTGGCGGTAGGTTTGGACAACCAGCCTTAAAAACTAGTCCAATCTCATGAAATGAACCAATATCAAAACATCGTTGGGGCGTCCCCTACACAGCGACGCACTGCATCGGAGCCCGGGTGTAGTGAAAAGTGGGCAAGGGTTGCTAGGTCGTCGCCCGGAAGTGACGCGCCACATCGACGCCTGGATGTGGTGTTAAATAGGCAAAGGTTCCCACACCACAATGGACGGGGGTGGGTAAAGAAGTTAGTCCATAACCATAAGCTTAGGTTAGGATCTTGGAATATAGGTACGCTTAGTGGTAAGTTAGGTGAGATTTGTGAGGTTATGAGTAGGAGGAGGGTTAACATCTTGTGTCTCCAAGAGACCAAATGGGTTGGGGAAAAAGCTAGAGAGATAGCACCTTGGCAATGTAAGCTTTGGTACACAGGGAAAGATAGAGACCGAAATGGAGTAGGTATCATTATAGATAAAGAGTACCATAAGGATGTTGTACAGATTAAGAGACAAGGGGATAGGATTATTTTGGCTAAACTAGTTTTAGGAGAAGAGGTGTTGAATGTCATTAGTGTGTATGCACCCCATATAGGACTTGATAAGGTTAGTAAACGACAGTTTTGGGAGGATTTAGATAAGGTAGCACAAGAAGTACCCATAGGAGAAAACTTGTTTATTGGCGGTGATCTTAATGGACATGTAGGTACAAGTAGAGAGGGTTTTGAGAGAGTACATTGGGGTTTTAGTTATGGTGTAAGAAACGAGGGAGGAGATGCTATCTTAAATTTTGCTTTATCTTATGACCTAATCCTAGCAAATACATTGTTTAAGAAGAGAGATTCTCATCTTATAACCTTTAGAAGTGGACCAAGAGCAAGTCAGATAGATTTCTTTTTAACTAGGAGTAGGGATAGACATAGATGTTTGGATTGTAAGGTTATCCCAGGTGAGAGTGTTACCGCGCAACATAGACTCTTAGTTCTAGATATGAAGATAGATAGACGACATCGAAGGAACCAACAAAAAGGAATTGAACGGATTCGATGGTGGAAGCTAAAAGAAGATTGTCATACAAGATGTAGAGATAGTTGGATTCAAAAAGAGGCTTGGACAACAGAAGAGAACCCAAATGTAATGTGGAATAAGATGGTAAAATGCATTCGGGAGGTAGGCAAAGAGACATTAGGAGTATCAAACGGAAGAGTGCCGACTGGAAAGGACGCAACATGGTGGACTGCAGTAGTAAAAGATGCTATAAAGACTAAGCGAGAGTGTTACAAGGCTTTAAAGAAGAACAATACAGAAGAGAGTTTTTCGGAATATAAGGTAGCAAGAAAGGAGGCAAAGAAGGCTGTGGCAGAAGCTAAGACGAAGGTTGCGAAAAAGATTTACGACAAGTTGAACACAAAGGAGGGAGAGAAAAGGATATACAGATTGGCGCGAGCAAGAGAAAGGAGGAGTCGCGACCTAGGAGTCGTGAAATGTATTAAGGATGAGCATCAAAGAATTCTCGTTAAAGATAATGACATTAAGGACAGGTGGCGAGATTATTTTAACAAATTATTTAATGACGGACAAAATAAAGTTTTGGATAATATTTCGGTGCCTCTTAAGGATTTAAATCGGTGCTTTATGCATAGAATCCAAGAGACAGAGGTAAAAGAGGCACTAAAGATGATGAAGAATGGAAAAGCTGTTGGACCTGATGACATCCCAATTGAAGTTTGGAAATGTCTTGGAGATGTAGGAGTTAGGTGGTTGACAAATCTATTTAATAAGATTTGGCACACTAACAAAATGCTAGAGGAATGGAAGAAGAGTATCTTAGTACCTTTATATAAGAACAAGGGAGATATTCAAAGTTGCGCCAACTACCGAGGCATAAAATTGATGAGTCACACGATGAAATTATGGGAGAGAATGATAGAACGGAGATTAAGAAAGAATGTGAGATATCGGAGAATCAATTTGGTTTTATGCCGGGTCGATCAACTATGGAGGCAATATATTTGCTTAGACAACTTATGGAGCGGTTTCGAGTGATGGGTAAAGATCTTCATATGGTCTTTATAGATTTGGAGAAAGCATATGATAAAGTACTTAGGGAGGTACTCTGGTGGTCCTTAATGAAGAAAAGAGTTCCTTTGAAATATATTAAACTAATTAAAGACATGTATAGAGGCGCAAGGACACATGTGAGGACAGGTGGGGAGCAAACAAGTGAGTTTCCTATCACGGTGGGATTACACCAAAGGTCAGCGTTGAGTCCATTCTTGTTTGCGGTAGTTATGGACGAACTGACAAAATCCATCCAGGATAAGGTGCCTTGGTGTATGATGTTTGCAGATGATATTGTCCTATGTGCAGAAACTAGAGCGGAGATCAATACAAAGTTGGAATTATGGAGACAAACGTTGGAATCAAAAGGATTTAAACTAAGCAGCGTGAAGACTGAATACATGGAGTGTAAATTCAGTTCTAACCGACTGGAAGAGCATGATGTAGTGAAGTTAGATGGGGTGGTGATACCTAAGCGGGATCATTTTCGATACTTGGGATCAATAATACAGATGGATGGAGAGATTGATGGTGATGTGACCTATATGATCCATGCTGGATTGAGTAAGTGGAGAAGTGCTACAGGTGTGTTCTGCGATAAAGGAATTCCTACATGGTTGAAAGGCAAGTTTTATAGGACAGTTGTTAGGCCAACATTGTTATATGGTAGTGAATGTTGGGCGACTAAGAGGCTACATACACAAAAGATGAGTGTAACAAAAATGAGAATGTTACGGTGGATATGTGGATATACAAGAAAGGATAGATGAGAAATGATGATATTCGTAAGATGATTGGAGTGGTACCTATCGAAGACAAAATGTGTGAAAATCGTTTACGTTGGTTTAGACATGTAAGACGTAGACCTGTAGATGCTCCAGTTAGGAGAATAGAGGCTATGGATGTTGAGAGAAGGGTTAAGACTAAAGGAAGACCGAAAAAGACTTGGAAGGAAGTAGTTTGGAAAGACATGGAGGTTTTAGAATTAGATGAGCAAATGGCCTTGAATAGGAATCTATGGAGGCAGAGAATACATAGGGACGATCTAACGTGATTTTAGATATTGGTTCATATAGCCTACCCCAATCTATTGGGATAAAGGCTCTGACGATGATGATGATGATGATGATTTAAAATTAAATTCTCAAATAAGTAATATAAAAATTCAGAAATTTGCGGTTATCACACGTAGCCATTTATTTATTTCAAAATTCACGAAATCAATAAATTTTATATTCACTACTCTAGCGTTATTCCATTTATATTCCATCAACATTGTGCCATATTCTAATAACACTCAATCGATACTCTAGCAATATGTATTAAATCGTCATACCAAAATATCATATATTTAACTATGGACAAATCATTTTTCAATGATCCCACATAATCACCAAACCATTTCCAACACCTCCGTTAAGCCAACCCATAAACAGTTTGAAATCTATTTTTGAAACCTCAATCACATCCTCAAAATTTCAAATTAAATATTTAAGACCTCATATCAATCAAATTAACTCTATATAAATTTACGACTAATGTATACAAAAATCTTACCTAGCGTTGAACTCGCAATTTAATCTTTCCCAAGCTCAATCAAACTTCAATCACTATTGTACCACTTCTACAAATTCAAATCCATATTTACATTTAGAATTTCACAATATTATTTAACAAAATAATAATAATAATGATAATAATAATTTTCTTACCATATATATTTTTTTGTTTTTTTTCCTTTTTTTTGTTGAACCGGTCTGAACCGGTTCAACCCATGCCCACTAGATCTGGGCCTCATCGGCGGCAACCCTAAGTAGGGAGGGCGACGGCGACGACAATGACGCTGGTGGAAGGCAGTGCTGGCGCCACTCTCTCCCTTCTCCATTTCTGGTTCGACCCCAACAGCTTCTTTCTCTCTTTTTTTTTTCTCTCATTCCTTATCCTTACCGGTAGGAGTCTCGAAGCCGGCAGCTCCTTTCTTTTGCCTTTCTCATCG
This sequence comes from Heritiera littoralis, assembly GCA_031772115.1. NCBI lineage: Eukaryota > Viridiplantae > Streptophyta > Magnoliopsida > Malvales > Malvaceae > Heritiera > Heritiera littoralis. Next base: position 143,432 of record JAPDPK010000226.1, read on the forward strand.
GCGTCGGCTCCTTGCCGAATCTGTCTTTCCTTTTTTTTTTCTTTTGGAAGTCTGCTCGAACAGACTTAAATCTCGATTTGGAAGCTTGCCGTTTCTCTTCCTTTTATTTTTGTTTTACTTTTTCTTTTTTTTTTATATTATATTTCTTTTCCTTTTTGGTCTGCTGCAGCAGACTTTGATTAGTGGGCAAGATTCCTCGGGAAGCTTGTCCTATATATATATATATATATATATATATATATATATATATATATATATCATGTACAACAAATATTTGTATTATAAATATATTTCATATTAATATACATATTCTTGTAACATATATATTTTTATATATATAGAATTTATATTTATTAAACAGTTAATATATATTAAAATATATTTACATATAATACATATATATTACAAATACATTTGTTATGGATATATATATATATATATTTTTATATTTGACAAATCTATATATATGTCATAATATATTTGTATTTTCATTTAATCTGCATATATTTTCAGATATTCTCATTTCTTATTAAATTAATGTATAATGCATGTTTTATACATCGATTTGATTTATTTTTCGTATTATATATTTTAATATACACTTGTTTTGTACCCATGAAATTAATTCATTAAATTCCTTATAATGTTTCCATTTAATACATTACTTTATAGTTCTCTTAATTCTTCTAAAAATTTCCTCATAATCCATTTACTTCAAATCACTATATTAATGTATATGCACTGTGAGTCGAAATTTGCGGTTATCACACAGAATCCTTTTCATGGTTTCTTATTGATATAATACATTGCTCTACTCCAAATGAAACTTCTGAGAAACTGGAAAGTAACAACTCTGATGCTGTTATATTGAATGAGAAATATTACAATCTGTCTGAGGAGGAAATAGAGGAGTTTACGAAAGACTTAGAGGGTCTTATTTCCAAGCTTTATCTTACAATTAAGCAATGTTGGTCTCTTCATCTTCAGCTTTCAAAGAAGCTGACTATTACATTGGCACAGTGTTTTATGTACTCAAGATGTTTGTCTTCAATTGCTCCTGCAATCCATAATGCTGAAGGGGATAACAGTCAAAATTTTTTTCCTTGTAAATCAGTTGACCAGTTGCCAGCTCAGTGGAAAACTGGTCTTGAAGGTCTTGCTGGAACGATTTTGATGTTCCAAGAAAACGCTTGCTGGCAAGTTGCATCTGTGATGTTTGATTGCCTTCTAGGAGTGTCCCTTGGTTTTCTTCTTGACGATGTTATTGATCCTATTTGTAATGCAATCAAAAACTTTTGTTGCAAGGCACCAAAAATCTCTTGGCGTTTGCAAACTGATATTGGTTGTCAATCTTATTGATGAGAGGCTTCCACGGCCTTCATGAAAGTGAAATTCCTCCTAATATGTTTGTTGCACTGCTGAGCCACCCTGAAACCGAGCAACACTTCATAGTGCTTCTGCACTTGGGTAGATTGGTAGGACAAGATGTAGATGTTGGAAAGATGGTACAGTCTTCTAAGTTTTGCAGTAAGATAGATTCACCGGGTTTAGTTCATTCTATTCCTGAAAAGATACTATCACTTTTGATCTCAAGTACATGGGATTGATCAAGTGGCTGCTCTGGCATCGTCAGATGTGTCATTATATTTGAGGGCATGTGCAATGGCACTTCTTGTAGATTATATTCCATTTGTTGATAGGCCCCAATTACAATCCTTCCTTGAAGCAGCCGATAGTCTTTATGGCTTGGGCCGGCTTGCTTATCCTACTCATGAGGGACCATTACTCAAACTTTCATTTGCACTTATTACTAGTGCTTGTCTATACTCTCTAGCTGAAGATATTTCTTTGATTCCTCAGAAGTTTGGGAGAATATTGAGAATTTAGGGTTTTCCAAAGCTGGTATGTACTTGTGTGATTGTGTCATTTTTTTTTGTATAAGTCTTACTTAAAAAATAAGCAAATGTTGAATGCATTTGAATCATTTTTTTCCTTCTTCCCTTCTATAGAATGCAGACTTTCTGAAGAAGGCATGTCAAGTCTTGTGTAGATTGAGAAATGGAGATAATGCTAAAGAGGTATGCTCTAGCACAATTTGCAATGATTTATAGGACATGCTGTGTTTGGCTGCAAGACAGAAAAATGTTTTTATTATATGCTAATACTCATAGATATACATGCAAGAAAATGTTTATATGAGTATATAAAATCTTATGTATATTAGAATTTCTTGATCCACAAAATTTGTGCTTATTCACTTATATAGCCATTATCATAATTGAACCTACTGCATCTGTAAAGATCCTGAAAGAATTGCTCTCATCAAGTTATGCAAAACAATCTGGCCCTGAATTTGGGAGCACCCGGGAATCAATTCTTCAGGTAAGAGTGATTATGCTTTTCTGTTTAATTTTTCTTTTTCATTGTCGTATTACATTATTGGTAGAAAAGTGGCATCGACCACAATATGAACTGGACAAGAATATATTAGACTATCGGCTGTGCTTACGTTATAGTTTTCTTCCTTCTACTTGGCCCGTCTAATTTCTGTTTATTCTGATATGAATCACCCACTCTCACTAATATCTGATGATGCTGTGTTTTTGCCTCTTCATTTCTTTACTTCTAACTTTCATCATTTATTTATAACAGGTCCTTGCTAATCTAACTTCTGTTCAATCATGCTTTGATATATTTGCAAAAAAAACTGACCAAGAGGCTATGGTAAACTTTGTAAATGTTTTGCTGTTTCTCACTTTGAACTTCAAGGATGGTTATTTGATCTTCTTATGCTATACGAACTAGAGGAGGCTGAAATGGAATTGGATCTTATTCAAAAACAAGCTGCACTGCAAGAATCATTGAAAGATTCTGAAGAAGGGCGTCAGCTTCCAAATCTATCCAGTAACATTTTGTTCTTAATATCGTCTTCATCATTCCTTTTTTCCCTGAAAAAGTAACATGGCCTTTATCTAGTACCCTAATGATTTTTATTAATCATGCAACATTATTTTTGCCAGCTCCTGTGGGAGATGAAAACCGCCTTCAGCAAATTAAAGAGTGCCTTCATTCTTTGTAAGTACCACTTCTACTTCGAAGCTCTATGCTTACAAAAAGAAAATAGAATAAAAGTTGGTACATACTGGCTTCACTTTCACCAACTAATCAAGATTTGGCCTATTTCTTTTCTCATTTTTACAAGTCAAACTTCTTTCATGTACACTGTTGACAGCCTTAGTGACTTAGCTCACTTGGGACCAGAAATGTTAGGTTTAATAATCATAATTTTGTTCTGATTTTAACTGTCCGAGGGAAGAACAAACTTAAAGAAGATATAGTAGCTCGCAGGCAACAGAAACTTCTTATAAAGCGTGCTCGTCAAAAATACCTGGAAGTGGTAGCTTTCAGAGAAGCGGAGCTTTTGCAAGAACTTGCTAGGTTTTTCTTGTGTAGCTCTGTTCCGGATTAGTAAAATAATATAATTTTAGAGTGAGCAAATATGTCTACAACAGTTGCTAACAGCTTACCTTTTGTGAGCCAGGGAAAGGACAGCTGATGCTGAAAAAGAGATTGAGAGACAGCAGATGCTAGAACTTGAATGAGCTAAAACAAAGGAACTACATCACAATCTTGATATCGAAAAGGAGAGGCAAACACAGGTATGGCACTTGTGTAAGTACATCAAACAAACCTATACATGCTTCTACACAATATGAAATATGTTAAACAATTAAATGCAGAAGCGACAGGATCTAACCTCCAGCCATTGCACTCTGTAACTCTGCTGTTGAAGCAATTGCCGAATCTGACAGTCTACTCTGTGTCGATCACAGACCTTCCAAATCTTCCAAGCACTCAAAACCTCACTAGATGGTGTTTGTGTGTTTTAGGTTAACGTACTTGGGGACCGGAAGGAGCACTCTTATATTACTAACGAGAGCATGCTAATTATGGCAATAAAATCACGTTTTAACCATCACAAAATCGTGTTTTAATAGCCAAATATTGAGTTGAGATTCAGCGTGAAATTATGGACCATATCCGGAATTGGTCAACCAAATATTATTTCCCTAATTATGGAGATATACTAACATTCTCCCACTTGGTCCATATATTTCACTTATAGAAGAAACAAATCACATGAATCATGGCGACAGTTCCTCTAATGGTGAGTATTATCTTCCATGTATTACTATGTAAAATGTTTCTAAATCAACTCATTTATACTTAATGAATAAACCTTATGTTTATTCTCGGTCCAAACAACAAGGATATTTCTCAAATAAACTTTAGTGTATACAAATAAAAAATGAGAAACATCATATTATTAATAAGAGTTTCAATTACAATCAAAATGTGGGACCAAGTCCCATTCTCTCTACATGATCCTTAAATTTAAACGGTGGCATGCCCTTAGTTAAAGGATCAGCTAACATCAATTCAGTGCTAACGTGTTCAATGACCACTCTTTTATCTCTAACACGTTCTCTAATGGCTAAGTACTTAATGTCGATATGCTTACTTCGACTTCCACTCTTATTGTTCTTAGCCATGAATACCGCAGCTGAATTGTCACAATATATCCTCAATGGCTTAGATATGGAGTCAACAACTCTAAGCCCACCAATGAAACTCTTAAGCCATACACCATGTGAGGTAGCCTCAAAACAAGAAACGAACTCGGCCTCCATAGTAGAAGTGGCAGTCAGTGTCTGCTTAGCACTCTTCCATGAAACAGCTCCACCGGCAAGCATGAAGATGTAACCGGATGTTGATTTCCGGGTATCAACACAGCCAGCAAAGTCTGAGTCTGAGTAGCCAATCACTTCCAACTCATCAGTCCGTCTATACATAAGCATGTAATCCTTAGTGCCTTGAAAATATCTAAGCACCTTCTTCGCAGCTCTCCAGTGGTCCATCCCCGGGTCACTTTGGTATCTACCCAACACTCCCACAGCAAAAGCAATATCAGGCCTGGTACAGACCTGTGCATACATAATGCTTCCAACAGCTGAGGCATATGGAATGTTCTTCATCTGTTCCCGCTCAAGATCATTTTTCGGGCACTGGTTCAAATTGAACCTGTCACCCTTCACAATGGGAGCTGGGCTTGGTGAACAATCTTTCATTCTGAATCTTTCCAAGACTTTGTTAATATAGGCTTCTTGTGACAGACCTAATATACCTCTATGTCTGTCTCTATGGATCTTAATGCCAATGACATAAGATGCATCACCCATATCCTTCATATCAAAGTTCTCAGAAAGAAATTGTTTCACCTCACGTAGCATCCCTTTATCATTGGTTGCAAGCAGAATATCATCCACATATAGCACAAGGAAACAAATCTTGCTCCCACTGACCTTCTGGTATATACATTGATCCATGATGTTCTCAACGAAACCAAATGAAGAGATGACTTCATGGAATTTTAGATACCATTGGCGAGAAGCTTGTTTCAACCCATATATGGACTTCTTGAGCTTACAGACCAAATGCTCACCATTACTAGAGGAAAAACCTTCAGGTTGTTTCATGTAAACCTCTTCCTCTAGATCACCATTGAGAAATGCCGTTTTCACATCCATTTGCTGCAACTCTAAGTCAAAATGTGTAACAAGCGCCATTATGATGCGGAGAGAATCTTTCTTAGATACAGGAGAGAAGGTCTCCTTGTAATCGATTCCCTCCTTTTGAGTGAATCCTTTGGCTACGAGTCTTGCCTTATAACGCTCAATGTTGCCTAATGAGTCAGTCTTGGTCTTAAAGACCCATTTACAGCCTATAGCCCTGGCCCCATTAGGCAACTCGACAAGATCCCATACTCCATTAGATGCCATCGAATCCATCTCATCCTTCATAGCATCGAACCAAAGTTTTGATTCTGTTCATGGCTTGTGAAAACGTCTCTGGATCATTAACGGGCCCAATATTGAAATCATACTCTTGTAGATACACAATATAATCACTAGGAATAGCTGATTTCCTTTCCCTAGTAGACCTTCTTAATGTTGGTTCAACATTCTCCGAAGGATCATGTTGTTCAACTGGTTGCTCACTCAATTCTGGTGTATCCAGAGGAGCCTCGTCTACTGGTAAGTTATCAACTACTTGTGGATCTTCAATGATTGATTGTTCAATGTCCAGTTGCACTGAAGGGACATTATTCATGATAACCAATCCTTGACTCGAGGTAGAGGGTTGATCTCTCACAGAAACTAGGTCTTGAGATTGATCGCTCCCACTAACTAAGTCATTTTCAAGAAACTTGGCGTTCCTTGATTCCACAAATCTAGTGCTATGAGATGGACAATAGAATCTGTAGCCTTTGGACCGTTCGACATATCCGATGAAATACCCACTTATGGTCCTAGGATCCAGTTTCTTTTCCTGTGGGTTGTAAACTCTTATCTCAAAAGGGCATCCCCAAACGCGCATATGACGCAAACTCGGTTTCCAACCTTTGAATAATTCAAAAGGCGTCTTTGGAACAGTCTTGGTTGGAACCCGGTTCAATATATACGCTGTCGTTTTAAGAGCTTCAATCCACAAGGACTTAGGCAACTTCGAGTTGCTAAGCATACTACGTACCATTTCCATCAAAGTTCGGTTCCTTCTTTCTGCAACACCATTCTGATCCGGTGAACCAGGCATGGTATATTGGGCAACAATCCCATTTTCTTGAAGGAACTTCGCAAATGGTCCAGGTGCTTGTCCATCTTCAGTGTATCTACCGTAATACTCCCCACCTCTATCAGTTCTTACTATCTTTATGGGTTTTCCACATTGTTTCTCTACTTCAGCCTTAAAGATTTTAAAGGCATCTAATGCTTCGCTCTTGTTATGAAGCATGTAGAGATACATAAACCTCGAGTAATCATCAATAAAGGTGATGAAGTATTTCTGACCATATGCATCAATGTCTGGACAACATATGTCAGAATGTATGATCTCTAATATGGTTGAACTCCTATTGGCACCTTTCTTAGACTTGTTGGTTTGCTTACCCTTAATGCAATCCACACAAGTGTCGAAATCAGTAAAATCGATAGTACTAAGTATTCCGTCATTTACCAATCTCTTAATTCTATTTATGGAGATATGACCTAATCTCCGGTGCCATAACGTGGAGGAGTCCTCATTCATAACACATCTTTTAGTGCCAATTTGAACATGCAAGGCGTTATGAGCAGCGTCATTTTGCAAATCAATAGAGAAAAGACCATAACATAAGGTACCATTCCCAACAATATCAGACTTAAAATATATCAATACTGATTTATTTGAAAATTGAAAGGAATATCCATAAGGTACCAGCCTAGAAACAGAGATTAAATTTCTAGAGAAACTAGGAATATAAAAGGTCTTTTCCAATTGCAAAACAAAACCACTCCTAAGAACTAAAGTGCACGTTCCAACGCCTTCAACATGCGAGCGCATCTTATTTCCTGAATAGATGCTCTCCTCATTTCCCACTGGCTTCCTTAGGTTTGTCATACCCTGTAAGGAAGTTGAAATGTGAATTGTAGATCCAGAATCAATCCACCATGTGTTATGATTAACCTCAACCATATTTGATTCAAAACAAACATATGAGAGTGGATTACCTTTCTTAACGAGCCACTGCTGAAGCTTAGCACAGTCCTTCTTCATGTGTCCCTTCTTTTTACAGAAGAAACACTTGGACTCTTTCTTAATGTCAGCTTGGGCAGGGATTTTCCCTTTTCCCTTGTTCTTGGCTCGATCTTTGGTCTTTCCTTGGCTTGCAAAAAATGCACTTTCACCCGATTCCATAAGCAGCCTTCCCTCCTCTTGAACACACATGGTCATCAATTCATTGATGGTCCACTTATCCTTATGTGTGTTGTAGGATATCTTGAATGGTCCGTACTGCTTTGGTAGAGTGTTCAATATATAATGCACAAGAAAAGACTCAGACATCTCCACCTCTAGCTTCTTGAGTTGGGCCGCTATATCTCTCATGGCCATTATGTGCTCGCGCACTCCCTTGACATTGGTGAGCCTCATCGATGAGAACTTCATTATCAGGGTGCTGGCCAACGCTTTGTCTGAAGTGACAAATTGATCATCTATGGCCTTCAGTAAGGTCCTAACGTTGGTATGCTGTTCGACTGAACCACGTATCCCAGCAGATATCTTTGTCTTTATATACATGACACTAAGGCGATTGGATCGCTCCCAACGTTCATGTAAAGCTACTTGAGCAGGAGTGCTGGTCTCTGTCAATACGGGCTCGTCTTTCCTTATAGCATAGTCTATATCCATGCACCTTAATTGGAGGAGAACTCTCTCCTTCCAAACCTTGTATTTCTCTCCATCCAGCTCGGGAACTTCTAGGTTAATACTAGCCTGAGGAAACACTGCATATAGAATATAAACATGCTTATGTATCTAGAATTTTGGAGGCAAACTTAATTATGTCTACCAATGTAAACATATTTTATTAATAAATCTTAGACATAAAACTTGCCTGTGAGCTAAAGTTCTAATTCTAATAGATTTATATCATAATGATAAAACTATCAAATTATATCATTTCCTAATCCATGTGGGTAAATTAAGAAACTAATTTGACATTTTATCCTAATTAGTTATAAAATTATAATAAAAATTCCTATGGGATAAAATTTATCATAACCTTATAACTAATTACAATTTATGTTTAATATCATTATGTGATTTTACAAAAATAATTTTACTTAATTAAGGTTGCTGTGGCTAAGCCCTAATTAAATAAATTATAAATCACTGAGACATATTGGCAAATTCTAAATTTATTCATATTTTAAAATTGCAATTAACATAAGACAATTTTAATTCTTAATAATATGAACAAACTTAGCTACATGTGCTTCTAGTATAAAAATAACAAAATTATACACATTCAAAATGAGCACATATACACATTCAAATCAAATTTTCATAATTTAATCATAATTTTATGATAATTTTCACAAAATTATTCAATTTAAAATTATAGCATTTATAAAAATTCCAAATTCATAAAAAATTCTCATAAAATCCAAAATAATGAGAAGTTTTCATAATTATATTAATTTTGTGAAAATAATCCAATTATTCATAAAATTATGAAAATTACAGAACTGAAAATTTGATATAAAACTATCAAAATATAATTATTTGGCCTTAATTAAATAATTTCAATTACTTAAATTAAATAAATCCTTAAGGCCTAAAATAAATAAACCAAATAGCCTTTTATTTAATTTATATGTCCAAATAATTAACCAAATGGCCCAAATAATCTAGCCCAAAATAAAAGGAAAACCCTTAAATTATATGGCCCAAAACTAACCAAATAAGGACCCAAATAGTGACCCAAAACCCGAGGCCCAAAAGGATTTCTTTTCCCTTTTTTTTTCGCTGCTGCATTAATACAGCAGGACGCGGGCGCGTGCGTCACACGCGCCCGCATTACTCCATCGGGCGCGTGGTTCTCACGCGCCCGCGTAACAATAATATATCGGGCGCGTGTATCTCACGCGCCTGCAACATTAACAACATCGGGCGCGTGGATCTCACGCGCCCGATTCCTAACTCTTTCTTCTTCGCCCGAACGGGCCTTTTTTGTAGAAATTTGGGTTTTTTCGACCCGGCACAAAACCCTTCAAACAGTCCCGTTTTTAATGTATTTTTCATCCCTAGAGCTTTACAACAATAGATCTAAAGTATTTGAACCAAAATCACATGAAAACAGAATGAGTTTCATGAAATCCGAAACTTAAGTTTCAAAATATGGGTTTTTATGGCTTCTTTCTACAGATATCTAGCAAGACAGAGGTTAAACTACTGCTCTGATGCCAAATGTAAGTACATCAAACAAACCTATACATGCTTCTACACAATATGAAACATGTTAAACAATTAAATGCAGAAGCGACAGGATCTAACCTCCAGCCATTGCACTCTGTAACTCTGCTGTTGAAGCAATTGCCGAATCTGACAGTCTACTCTGTGTCGATCACAGACCTTCCAAATCTTCCAAGCACTCAAAACCTCACTAGATGGTGTTTGTGTGTTTTAGGTTAACGTACTTGGGGACCGGAAGGAGCCCTCTTATATTACTAACGAGAGCATGCTAATTATGGCAATAAAATCACGTTTTAACCATCACAAAATCGTGTTTTAATAGCCAAATATTGAGTTGATATTCAGCGTGAAATTATGGACCATATCCGGAATTGGTCAACCAAATATTATTTCCCTAATTATGGAGATATACTAACAGCTTGATGATTTTATCAATCTCAATTTAGTATAATTAGACTTTACACAAACTTTATTGAGAATTTTTTAGTGCATTATAACTTATGTCAGAAATTTGGCAGACAATATGAGCATACCATCAAAGTGATCCTCTGCTGAAAATGCCTTTATTTTCTCTAAAATACAACTTTTCCTCTTTGTTTTCCATAAAACACAAGAGAACCACTGGCATGGACTATGGATGCCTTTGCATACCAAGAGTTCTCGCATTATGTGATGGACACTCTATCCTTTTGTTCCTCCTTTTCTATTCTAAATGTGTCATTCTCATTATCATTGATGTTCAAGTTGTTGGTGACTTAAACTGCAAGTGCATGATGATCATTTTTGTTTCCTGTCTTGTGAAATGCCAGAGAGAACTTCAGCGAGAATTGCCGCAGGCTGAATCTGGGCTAAGGTCTTCAAGGCGTGACTTCCCTTCTTCATCTCATAGTAGGTCTGGCTTTGTTTCATCTTTGTCAAACTGATCATTCATTCTGTTTTTTTTTTTCTCCCAGTAGGTCAAAGTATTCATTCATAGAGTTACCAACTCTATTCTGACAAAGAGTAACTTTATTCTATCATAGCCATTGGGTGTTAGATAACCTGTTAATCATAATTTACCTTTCAGAATACTCGCATTACTTGCTGTTTGTAAGCTATGTTATTTGGCTTGATGAATTGGCAAAATTTTTGGGTCTATGAGACATAATAACTTGTTTGTTCTGCATGTTAAAGAATTCAAGTAGAACTCTGGCTTTCTAGGTGCAACAACCTGCTCGTTTTTCTTTCCTTTGAAGCATACAAGACTACAGATTAGATGGATTGAGTATTTTGATGTCCGAAAAATAAATAGCAGCTAGTATATATATGCTAATTTGAGAATAAGAGGTGTGTATATTTGTCTGTACAATTGAGTTTCTGTGATTATGGTCTACTTGTTGAGTTGCAGTTGTTTGTTGGGATACGTTTGCTATATCCTCCTTGTTATAATAATTATTAACTACTGCCTTCTACATTCTTCGTTTTGAACAATATTAACCTCTGCTTAGATACAACATTATTGACGAACATGGAATTTGCAACTTGCGTTAATCCTCCAACAGTGTTAATGCCTTGTCTGTAATGTTGTGATGTTTTCCTATTCAGTAGGCCTCGGGAAATGTATCGTGACAGGGAAAATGGAAGATCAAATAATGAAGGAAGCACACGAACAAAGTAGTAGCAGCCTGCAACCTGAAACTGCCACTAGTTCACCGATGGCTGCATTGCCAACAGTTGTTCTGTCTGGATGATGGCCATTTTCAGGCCAGTCCCCCACCATTTTACAATCACTTGACCATGCAGATGAATGTAGCAGCAGTTACAAAGAAAACTTTGATGGAAGTAAGGACTCGGGAGACACAGGTAGTGTCGGTGATCCCGAGTTAGTATCCGCATTTGATGGACAATCAGGTGGTTTTGGGTCATCCCAAAGTCATGGATCTGGAAGGAGGAAGTCCAGCAGGTATTAGAGAAGAAAGAGAGGGATGGAAGACGCGAAAGCACGTGGGAGACGAAGCATTCTTGACCATTTGCCTGGGAAGTGGAAAGGAATCAAAGTGAGAATACATGAAGGGCTATCTGTTGTGCAATTGAATCATCTTCCTATAAAATTAAGAAGGAATTGAAGGATAACAGGCTGCCCTTGAATCCTGAGGTTATTCTCGTTCATGTTGTACTTTTACCTCAATGTTTTGTATGTAAAATGTTTGTTGTAGCTTTCTGTCCCACTGACCATATAATTTGTCAAGAGGGACATAGTATTCAGAATAGCATAGGAGGATATTGTTGTGTAAATTATGCCATTGTTTCTTTTTTATCTCATAATTCAAAAAATTTCACTGTCAGCCGTCTGGATTAAAAACTCTCTCTTTAGCCATTTGACCGTTGGAATTAGCGTAGCTTCTTTGATCCGGCAAGGACGGGCGAATTTTAAAGTCGATTTTACTGTAAGGTTAATCTATTTTATGTCTCTTGATATTGAGTTTACGTTTATTAACTATAAAGTTATTTTATGCTTGTTGACATTGAATTTATATTTATTGTAATGTGTTTAAGCTTATTATGATATGTTTACTTTTATTAACACTAAATTTACATTTTTTTTCATGTATTTATATCTATTGACGCTAATTTTATACTTATTTTCATGTGTTTTGACATAAAAATAAACGTAATCTTAATATTCATATGTATAAAATAAGTTAATTTTTCAGTAAATAGACCTTAACCTTACTGATACTGTTAAATTCGCCGGCAAGGATGTGGTCTTGCGGCCTTGCACTGTTGCACTTGATATCCAATATCGCTTTTAAGATGTTATATTCTGAAAATCTTGAATTAATAGATTAATCATCCGTGAACAAACTGCTCTAACTAAAGAGGAGCAGCAAATGCTAGAAAGATTTACAGGTTCACAGATAATTGGCCACTCAATTTCGTTTAATTTATTTCACAAAACAAAATTTTGTTTAATTTATAACGTTTTTTATTAAAAAAAATTTTTTTATTAAAAAAAAAAGTTGAATTTCACTTTCTAAATTTTGTTCAATAAAAAAAAACAAAAATAAAGAGGACCCCGCCCTATCAATATGTCTTCCGATATTTACTTTCCTAGCCCTGCTTTTTACTTGGTGAAGCGTCACTTTAACTCCTCAGTCTTCTGCTCTTTAGATCCCCTCTCCTTCCCAAAGGTATGTATTTTTTTTTTTTTTTTGGGTTTTTCTTTCTCTTCATCAAATAAGATTGATCAAACCCAACCTTTCAATTTTTTGAACAGTATTAATAATTTTCTCCCAGAAAAACCCAAACCATCTGTTTGGGCTCCGAGAAAATGCAAAGATAATAGAAATGTGGGCTGAAAGGATAAATAGTATGGAAGAGGGGATTTTTCTTTTTATTTACAGTGTTCAAATCAGTAATGGAAAGCATTTGCTTTTTACAGATTAGCCATGGCAACAGTTAGAAATTTGAAAATCAAGACAATGACTTGCAAACGAATTATCAAAGAGCTGCACTCTTATGAGAAAGAGGTTGAGAAGGAAGCTGCAAAAACAGCTGACATGAAAGAGAAAGGAGCTGACGCTTATGACCTCAAGCAACAGGTATTACTGTTTTCTGAATTGCTGCCTTTCCCAGGGTTGTTTGGGATGGTAAAATTTGTATCGCTGCAGAGGTAAGTTGTTGAGAAAAGCCATTTATGAAAATCCCATGTTATTTTCATTAGGATTAAGAACTTTTCTCTACTTGGACAGGAAAATGTGCTGGCTGAATCAAGGATGATGATCCCTGATTGTCACAAGCGGCTTGAGGCACCCTTGGCTGACCTTAAAGGAACTTTGGTATTGTCATCAATTATTGTTTTTCATTTTCTTGCTTATGTTTAATGTTTCATGAAGTTATTGTGCTTTGTTAATTCATTGTGAATGAGATGTGATATGATTCTTTTTCCTTGTTTGTTCTACAAGAGCCCAATAATCAGGTTTTAATATATTAACCAATGACTTGGTCCTGACTGAATTTGATTTAGAACTTATGGATGGAGAATGATGATATCATTTCATTAGTTCTGTTTCAGTACGGGAGTTCTTATTGCACCAAGGCTGGATGGTCTGGCAATCAAATCCGCTGCACTGATCCATTGTTAAAATTTATATTTCCATGGCCGGGGCAAACAGATCTTATTTCTTACCGCAACATGCTCCAATAGTAGTTATTTAAGGGTTGTCCAAAACCTCTGGTCGCCTAAAATGGTGCATTCCTGGGTGATGATAGATCAGGATGTTAGAATTTTCATGGAGTTGAGAAAGGTAACCCCATTTGTACACTGCTTAAAACTGAGTTTGCAGATATCCTTGAGGTGCTAGAAAGAAAATTAGAGCTCAAGCTTCTGCTATTGATTGATAACTTACTTCTCCACACTAACTTGGAAAAGAAATGGAAGAGTTCTATCATTACCTGTCATGTAGCGTCCATGGTTCTTTACCATGGCATTTGGATTATAATTTTTGCTGTTGTATTTGGTTGCTTTTGGACTTCTTATCCAGGTACCTTTATGTATCTGATTGAAGATCATTTAATTAAATGAAGTTTTATGAGTAACATATGTAATTTCAGGCCGAGTTGGGGGAAGCAAATGAGAAGGAAGGCCCAGAATTCGAAGATGCTCGAAACACCATAACAGAAGTTGAAAAATTGTTTCAGACAACAGAGGCTTAGTGACAGCTTATATTAGTGGCCAAGACTCAAACTTTTACATATGGTTATAAGTTTGTACTGTTTCGCTTCTAGCCAGAGTCAGAGCGTATGGAATTCAGCTAAGATATCTTTTTTGAACTTGATGTATTGCCTCTTATGAAATGAATTCTGCAAACATAAGCCATGCTTATGCAAACTAATTTGTTCTTGTTAAGTACTTATTGGAGGTTAGAATGCCCATCGGCACCTACGAAACAGAAGCATTCCGGCTTAGCTCAAGTTTTATAAGCTGGAAAATGGGAACTCTTGTATTTGAATCATATAAAAGAAACCTTGAAACCATGTTTCAATATCTTGGATGAGATTCAACTAGGCTTCTGGCAGTTTAAAGGAGTATTTTTTAAAATTTGATAATTTTAAACGCAACATAATGCGTGTGTGTGTGAAGCTGCCATTCATCAATAGATAAAACAAAAGATAAAAGATCACTTTTGCAGTTCATATGTTCAAAGCCTCACCGACAAATCTTGTATCTTCATCCCAAGGCTTTCAATGAATCAAAAAGTATCGTTAGTGAGCAACTAGTTTAAATTGGGGCATGCATTTGGCTGAATTGTCTCAGCCACCTGATCGCTGGCTCAGGTGCCATTAGTATAATTTCACACAATGCTTCCAATTTGAACCAGTGGATTCTCCAAGGTCTAACTTTTAACAGGATAACCATTGGCAGTGGAAAACATAAGGACACCAATAAGGCCAAAGGTGCAAACTAGAGTTTGGTTATGTCTAAAGCTAAAACAGAATGGGAGGTAAAATTTTGATCTCCCCAAACCTATCAGAACTGAAAAACAGAATAACCTCACCAGCTGTACAGAGTCCCCAGCTTGAAGACTGGATATATAGGTGCCATTTAGGCTGTACTGACACCATAAATGAGATGAACAATTTTTGAACACTGGTAAACCAGAAAATCCTGTACACAAAGGCAAATGATACAGAAATCAACACAAACATAGAGCCATTCTTAGATCGTGGAAATAAATCACCTTATTCTTTTTCTTTTTTCATAAAGAATGTCGGGACCCCCTCCTTAACCTTCTTCGGAAAGGCTTGCAGGCCACGATGCTGAGGTCAACAGCTGCTGCAAGTGCCATGAAGATGGCAGCATCCTCCACACATGTCACATGCCGCATGGCCAGTTGCACTAATGGCTTGCTGCTCTTACCTTCCCCTTGGACTCTGCAGCTCATTACAAAGCCACCAGCAATTGGACTTAATGCTGAAAAGTCTCCACTGCTTTGTGGACTTGGTATTGGAGTTGGTGCCTGCCGCATTTGTCTGTCAGTGTCGATGAAAAATTCCCCACCCTTTTCAGCACTAAGAAGTATCTCAGACATGATAACCTCTGCTCCATCCTGGGCTTCAGACAGCAGGTGAAATCGGCAGCATACAGAATCTCTGATGCCACGCTCACGCCATGCCTCCAGCTTTCCCCAAGGCAGCCAGCTCTCTGGTCTACAAACATCTGGACGAACAATCAACCAAGCTCCTGGGTTGGACTTAGCAACCCAATCACAACCTGTTGATGGCACAAAGGGAGTGGTTATGAAGGCTGCCGCAATAGCCGATCCAGAGAGATCGTGTATCTTCACCTTCCACCCTTTCCTCTCTCTTCTTTCTGTCTCTATGTCGGAACTGTCAGCAGAAACTGACCAGTAAGAACTTAATGGGTCCACCAGTGATACTCTGCCAGTGCAAAATAACCATGAAAGCTTTATTAATTTAGCAAGTTGGTTTCATTGCCAATTTATTGATTTTTCTTAATCAACCTTGATATTGTTTATAAAAATCATCTAAATGGGTCGATGTATATTTTTATGAACTGAGAGTAAATGCAGCTTTTCAAATTTTAACTTCAACAAATGGAACACAGGCAATTTATAGTTTTACATCACCTGTCACGACTAAATTTGCAACTGAAAATTGGTTGTTTGATGGAACCTTGAAGCTGTACTATCTGAGGACTCAGCATGGTCACATCTGCAAACTGGAAAACATATCTTGGATCAGGATCTAATTTTACTCTCAAATGAAGTTCTGCTCCTGGTTTTCCATTCTCATGCTTGTTTTTGCCGATGCCAATCCATCCACTGAAAAGAATTACTGGCTTTCCTTCACCCCATTCAGGACCCACCTCCAACTTGAATGTTCCAATCTGCTGTCTCTTGACTCCAACACCACAATGTGACCCCTTCCTCCCCGCAAACACTGTGATCTCCAGATATGCATGGGGGTTGTAGAAACAGCCAGGTGTCAGCAAAGCTTTCACATCAGAGTCTTCTAGATAAAAGCTAGAGGCAATGCTGTGAATATCAGGTGTAGCTTCAGGTGAGGATACTAGGGGAACTGACGTTGTTTGCACGGGGAAACCTCGGAGACGTATCTCACATGAACATTGGGAAGCAAATGCACGAAGTCCAGCTTTTGAAGAATTCAAGGCTGATCCAGGAATCCTCAGACCTAGTGAGCCTATTGACAACCTGATGAAAGCCTGAGGATCCATTATTTTCACAAATATTTCCCCATTGTATAAAAAGCTTTAAGCTATACAACTCAACAACCCTGTCATTTAACCAGGCAAGTGAAGATTAGGAAAACAAACTCAGAAGCATGTTGTAGCAAAATTAGTGCCTCCCTAGGTGATCTGGGCACATTGATAACTTGAACTAGGATCAGTAGCATTAAATATACAAAGTGGCGTATAGGCAGTGTAATTGTAAGTCTAAGCAAGAAAATTTTTGGTTGGAGTCAGTTAAGTACTTGCAACAGCTTACTCAGTTTAATTGTTGTTTTCTAAAATGCATTTACATCTTATATATTAGCATATACTATATATATTTGCACACAACTTAAGGGTATTATCCGCATTGACCCAAAAATCTCACAGTTTTAACCCACAAAGAGTACATCACTATATATGTGTCATAACAAATCTTCAGAACTTTCTAATGCGGGATTGAGGTATTATATATACATCATGCTGGTATGGACCATATCAACCTTGTTATCTACCTTTAGCCAACATTTTGAAAGAGAAAATAAAAAGCTTCTGTGTTATGCAAATTTAAAAGAGGACCTTCTTAACAACAGTTAACAACCAAGGCTTAGCCTAGCGGTTGTTACCCCTTCTTGGAAGGATTAGATCCAAAGTTCGAATCCCTCTGTCCTCCTTACCTCCCTATGAAACAAAAAAAAAAAAAGGACATTCTTAATTCTTCCACATAATCAATATCTGATAAAATCCCCTTGCTTGTGGCAAAAAAAGAAAGAACTAGTAGGATTTATCTTGCAATCATATATTATCTAAGTTGTCTACTAAGAAACCCAAAGTAAAAATACCACACTAAAACGCTTCCATGTAAGACGAATAAGATTCCAACCCTAAGCACATCATTTACTAGAAACTAGAAAGCTTATATTACTTTCCTCGGTTTTTACAGCAGCATTTTATGAATCATCAGATTTTTGCTAAAGTTATTCCAGGCCATGATCAATATGATATGACTATTATAGTGACACGTGGATCTTATTGTAAACAGAGGTTGATCAGTTCTGCTGTAATGTAAATGTCCATACAGGATTAAGCAAAGTCATATAAGTAGTTGTTTACAAGGTCAGCAAGAAGCCTCGGGAGGGAATTTTGTGCACGTAAATGGTTCTATTATTTTTCTGCTTATTCTCATTTAAGTTAAAAACTTTCTAGTCAATTCCAAGATTATAGATCTGAAGACTTGCAATGTAATCTATAGTTCTTTCATCTGTGCAACATAAAAGGTAGCCGTAAAAGTTGACAATATTGAAATCATCTAAAGAACTGAATTCCACAGATTTGCCACTTCTTTCAGAAGGAAATGTTGTGTTTGGGTTTCTGTTAAATAAGGATACTAAAGATCCTAGAACTACCGGACACCTCAATTCCTACAGAGCCATAAGAAAAGAATATGCCTCCAAACAGTCAAGAAAGGAAGCAACGTTATTTTTCATTTATCATTCTATGCTCATGAAATTGATCATATAAATTAAAAAAGCCTTCAGTATATCTTTCCTAAAATTTCAATATATAGTTAAGACTGCAATCTGGCTTCAGTTATCCTTTTGGCTCCTTCAAATTTCTCCTAAAACAACGATATGACCTCAACTAAACCAAAAGTTACCATAATTAAGCTTCCATGACAAAGACAAATGTTTATTAAAATCTCAACTTATAAACAATAAACAAGTTGCTTAGAATTCCAAATTATTCTTTTTAACATACTTTTTCCATCAACCAACCCAAAAAGAAAAAAAAAATGCCTTGTAACTTGAACTCAAAAGGAAAAACCCGCCAAGGATTCTCTGTCCATAAAACAGAAATCCCACAAAGAATTTCAAATTTAAATGGAAAACCCACATTGCATTTCAAGAAATATTTGTTGGTTACATGCAAACCAAACAAAAACATTAAAACCCAACTAAAAAACCAGATAAAAATCTGCGCCCAAGCAACTAACAATAGTCAAAGCCGCCTAAAATAACCCACACAGATAAAAAGTAAAAACCAAATTTATATGAGAGTTAAGCAAAAACAAAACAAAATAACGAAATAAATTTAGATTAAATCAAAAAAAAAAAAGAACCCACCTTTGAATGAAGCTTTTTCCTCATACAAAAGCTAAAGGAAAAACTTCCCAGAAAGGAGAACATCAAAACATCATTTCCCCAGGGTCCAAAATTCCTTTCCTTTACTGTTTTTTACCCCAAAGCTAAGCTTTTCAAAGAATGTGAACAACAATTGGGTGTTGGATGAAGATTTAGACGAAAAAAAGGAGGAACCGAAAGACTTTAAAAGGGCTTTAAGGCAATCTGGGTTTTCACGTAAGACTTTTACAAATCACGACGAAGCTCTAAGCTCCTTTTTTCTCTCATTTTTTCCATTTATAAACCTCATTTTCTCTTTCTCCTTGTAAATATAGTAATTGTATCCAAAAGATAAATCTTTTTGCATAATTTGTCACGAAATAGACGGAGAAAGTAAAGAATTTGTCTTTTTCCTACCAGTACTAATCTGTAGGAATAAGAAGAAAATTATTTTTATAATTAAGCTAAATGAATATATTATTAATAGAATAATAAAAATAGAATTAGAAAAGAAAAAATAGAGGAGAGAGAGGACGTGAATACAGCTGTAACCAACGCCTGCATTTGGTAGATAAGCAAATGAAAAGAAGGTATCACTTTCGGACACATATGCCTGACGTCAATATCCCAGGTGTTTTATTTATTGTAAATAATATAAAAGTTTTATTTTTATATGAGTTTATATAAAATATGCTAATAGTATCTAATTTTAATACATTATCAATTAATTATAAAATAATATTTCATTTACAAGTTTTTAAAAATAAATATTAATAAATTTTTTAAATTTATACATTTTTAGATTTTACTCATTAATGATATGTCATTTTATAATTGATTGATAGTTTATAGAAACTGTGCACTATTTGTGCATCATATATAATCTCTTTTTATATATTTTCTTATATTATTTAAAAATAAAATAAAATTGTAGTATATTCTTTTTTAAATATTTTATTTGGATATCATTTTTTAATTTTTATTCCATAATTTTTTTGTATAACCATAGATATCTACATTCGTTTTACGGTCTAAAATCAGAAAGTCCACTTTAGCTATGGCAATTTAGCCCATTTAAAAATAAAAATAAAATAATGAGAAAGAGGGAATTTTGAAAGAAGAATCTATATATAATATTAATAATTTCTTTCTTTTAAAAAATATTTTTTAAACTAAATTGATGGGAGTAAGATGTTATGGTTAAATATTTGTACTCAATGGAGTAAATCATTACCGGAAAGGAAAGGAAAGGCAATTCCTTGAAAAAAAAATCATAATACCTAAACTAAAGTAACTCTAGGAGAAGCTTCAACTTGCATTAAGTTTTATTCGAGTTTAAGACAAATCAAAGGTATATTAATTTGCCAAATCTTTAATCTTAAAAAACCCTTGATGAAATAACCCATTAATTGAATTTGTATATTCAATTATATACGAACTTATTTGATTAATTTAAATGATTTTTATGAACATAATACTTTATCATAATTATAATCTTTCTTTTAATTTACCATTTCTATTAGAAAAAAACACTTATTTAGTAATAATCCATTGTCCTGTAACCTTTTTTAGGTGCCGTTTGTCCCATAACTTTAATAAACGATGAGTTGATGGTTTGATTCTTATGAAATTATGCTCTTGTCGAACAAACTTTACTTCAAATAGATTAATGGTTTATAATCAATATCATTATTTTTTATTCTAAAAAAATATTAATGTTGCAATTGCAAAACATATAATTCATGTCATTGTTTACTAAAAAAAAATCTTTAAGAAAAATATCAACTATAGACTAGCTAAAATTTATGATTCTTTTTCTTTTTGTAATACAATTGAGCAGCTTTGACTATGTATTGCATTAATGAAATCAACTGCTCCATCAAAATCACATAAAGAGTGTGTTGATAGGAAGGCAAATGTGGAGTAGTTGTTGCCTTAGGCCTTAACTACCCAAAATAGCTATAAAAAAAATAAAAAGGGAGGAAGTTTATGCCTTATATAGTAGGACAGCTACAATTTTTATTACAAAAACCATTATAATTCAATGAAACAACCATGAAAATAAAATAAAATAAATCTTATGAATTGACTTGATCAATGAACTTGCTAAACCTTATCTATTTAATTATGTAATGCAAGTGCCCTAGCATCAATTAATATTAAAAATTACCTAACTTAATCCCTAAGATGGCAACAAACAAACAATCCATCAACTTATAATAAAGAATTATATTAATCACCTAACCACAAAATCTTTATGCTTAATTTACCCTAATTGAGGTACATTTGATTTGATGATGAGGAAATCCAAAGGAAAGAGGTGGTTTGGTTTTAGTTTTATTTTTGTACAAAAACTAATATATATATATATATAAATAAATAAAAAATCAGTTTCTTGATAAGTTTGAAAAAACATCCTATCAAAAATAATTTGAAGAAAAAAACAAATAAATTTGAAAATTTTGAAAACCTCAATAGCAAAGAATCTACTTTTTACCTATTTTCTTCTCTTGTTTTAGTGGTCATATAAAGGGCCAAAATAAATTGTCTTCTGTATGTGAGAAAGAAACAAACTTGAAGCATGGGATGGGAAAGCCCCACTTTATATTGTCTATTTGAATTGGATAAAAAAAATTACACAAAAAAAAAAATGCCCAAAGTAATGAAAAAAAAAGTGATTTCGGCAGCTTAGCTTAAAATTATAATGTTTTTTTTTCTCTTTTTAAAGAAATGAAAATGGCACATAGTTTTTGAAGATTTGTTAATTGTAATTTTTTTTTTGTATATTTGGTCCAATCTCATTGAGGTTAACATCGGTACTAGAAAAATAAATAAAAATAGGCCAATAATAATTTCAATTCAAAGTTCACTCCTAAATATTTGAACATATCATGAAAATTTTCATACTAGAACCAATATTTTCGTAGTTTTAATTTCTTCATTTTTTAATTAAAATCTTTTGATGTCATCTCTTTTTCACTTTAGCATTACGCATGAATTATAATTAGAATTAGAATTAGAATTAGAATTTTATGGTACATGATTGATTTTTGGAACCCTAATTAATTATTACATGAATCATAAATCTTTGATTACCTTGAGTTCAATCAAAGGTTTGAAATACATATACCATGCTTTACTCAAGGAAAAAGTGTTAAGAAGGTAACGGTAATAATTATGATATAACTTCTAGTATAAAATGGTTTCTTTGGCATATCGTATGTAGTGTAGTTGATATTTCTCCTTTATTCTAGATAAAAACTAGCATTAACTATAAGATATTAAGAGGAAAGCATTACAAATTACAACTCAAACTTATATGCTTGATCCAAACTTTCATTTACCACTGAATGACTTTTATATATATTTATATTATATATATATATGTATGTATGTAAATTGAAGAAATGTTATTTTAAGGCCTTGAGTTAAAGAAACAAATTATTTAATTGTACACTAACAATGAAGTTTTTTAATACAACAAGTTAAAAACAGACCACATGTTAAGTTTTTAATTAATTTTTTATTTTTAAAAATTTTTTGTCATTTTGTTAATTTATTTGTCAATTTAAAAAATTCCACTATTCATATATTCGGTAATAATTCTAAACAAATCATCACTTTTCTGCTTTTCAAATAGTCATCAGAAAAAGTGCAATGAGAAAAGAGTCAATTATTCTTTTATCCTTTTATTAAAGAAATATTTATTTGAAAACAAATAATTAAGATTTTTAAAATTCTTTTTTTTTTTTCTTTTTTCATGCCCTGATTCAAGGTACTTGGGAGGGAGAATCTCAGACATAAGTTGCATAAGTCTTCAAAAATGCACTGTCAACCAACATGTTGAACAACAAAATCTTGCTCGGAAAGGTCAAAAATATAGGCTGCCAAAATCAAGGGATACGATCAACTCTATTGCATCTGCAAGCACGAGGGAATTGGGCCCCAAACCATCAAACCACTCTTCACAAGAACATGCAAAACACCATTATTAGTAGTAGCTAGTAGGCTGTTGGTTGAAATAAAATAAACCCTAGAATTTTAAACCAAAAGGAAAAATGGCCGAAAAGCAAATGTTAAACATTTAAAAAAAAACCCTAGGAATTGACATTGTATTGATTTTTTGACATTGACTCTAAAATGTTTTCTTTTTCACTTTTTGAATTTTTAAGATTTTTGTTTAAACCAATCAAAATCTTTTCCAATTCATCGTTCGTAACTCAATTAGCAACGCAAGTTGAGTTTATGAGAAGAGCTCTTAAGTTATATCCCCACTAAATACACCTTTGAGAGGGATGAAGAGCATTAATTGTGACGAAACCTTAAGCAAAATTAATCTCAGATTATTAAAACAAATAAAAATACCTATAATTTACACAAAATTTTTTTTCTAATCCCAATGTTGTTTATCTACTAAGAGCATGACAGCTACTTTCTTTTGTTTTATTGATCATAAAAAAGTTTCTTTTCTTTGTAAAATTAAGAAAGGATTTATTGGTGAATGGTTTAGTAGTGAATTTGACTGTTAGTTTAAATATTTTCAAAATATAAAAGCTTTACAAAATTAAAATTTAAATTTCAATATATACATTTTCTTCTCTTTCAGATTTAAAGTCTGAGCTCAGCAATGACTTCATGTCTAAATCATATGGATGACTACTTTTGTAATTTTGCAACTATGTTTAATCTTCCGTACAAATCTCTGTTTACATTTGTGAAATTATTATCCACTTTTTGAACAGAAAAAGTTCATGAACAAGAATCAAGTACATATTTTTGTTTACATAAAATTCAACATAATCGGAATAAATTTTATTTCGCAATTTAATTCATTTAAAGAGGAATAATTACATTAGACGTCCGAACATTTAACAATTACTATATGTTTTTTCATACTGAAAAGATCAAATAAATTAAAATAAAATCCAAATAAATACTTAAATTTTACTAAAAGAAAATTCAATCTTTTATTGTATGAATAAGTTACCGACTTTCATTTTATTCTAATTATATCGATTAAATATGAAAATGAATGACTAAAGTATAATCCCAATGTTGTTTATCTTTTTTTTAGTCTTTGACTTTTCGGTATCCGTTTTATGAGATTACTCCAGAGTCGAAAAACTATCAGGTCACATAGAGGTAGGGCACCCCTTCCAACACAGTTTACTCTATACACATGACTCAAACTCGAGTCATGTTTAAGAAAAAATGAGTCTCTTACCACTCAATCTTAATCAATGTTGATCCCAAAGTTGTTTATCTACCAAGAGCACGACAGCTACTTTCTTTTGTTTCATTGATCATAAAAAAGTTTCTTTCCTTTGTAAAGTTAAAGGATTATTGGTGAATGGCTTAGAAGTGAATTTGACTGTTGGTTTAAATATTTTCAAGATATAAAAGCTGTACAAAATTAAAATTTGAATCTCCATATTTACAATTTTTTTCTCAAATTTAAATCTGAGCTCAGCAGTGACTTCATGTCTAAATCATATAGGTGACTTTGTTCCTCCTTCCCTAGTAAAGGAACATAATACTTTTCTAATTTAGTAACTAGGTTTACATCTTCTGTACAAATTTTTGTTTAAATTTGTGAATTTATTATCCACTTTTTGAACAGAAAATGTTAATGAACAATTCGAATAGAATCAAGTACATATTTTTGTTTACATAAGATTCAACATAATCATAATAAAATTTATTTCCCAATTTAATTCATTTAAAGAGGAATAATTACATTGGACGTCTGAACATTTAAAAAATAGTATATGTTTTTCATGCTGAAAAGATCAAGTAAATTAAAATAAAATCCGAATAAATATTTAAATTTTACAAAAAGAAAATTCAATCTTTTATTGCACGTATAAGTTACAGACTTTCATTTTATTCTAATTATATCGATTAAATATGAAAATGAATGATAAAGTACAATTATCATGTTTACTAAAATAACAGTTTTTTTAATGTAATTATTATACAATTCATCCAAATAAATCAAAATAAATATACATTAACCAACCCATAAGATTTTATCAAAATATGTAATATTCACAATTAAATAAAAACTCACACATTTAATATCATAGAATAAAAATTAAAAAATAGCGTTTATTTTTAATAAAATTTAATATTATTTAAAATTAAATTCGAATTTCAACATATTTCAAGTCGTCATTTTATTTTTCAGATATAAACCATTTCTAGGAGACTAGGACCATATCAAATATATATCTGCCTCAGTCTTCTGAAAAGCCAAGCATGTTGAAATAATGAACAACAAATCTTTAGATAAAAAAAAAAAGAAAAAATCAAAAATACTTGTACTGTGTTTGCGTCAGCCATGTGATTTGCCGCCACTACCGCTGGAGACAGCTTTGTTCGCTTGCCTTGCCCCATAAATTTAAATCGTGTAAAATCATATTCAAAGTGGATTAAGTGACGAAAGGAAATTGTGTATATATAAATTACTACATATTGATTGGACTAAACCAAAATTACTAGAATTTTGCTTGGAATTTTAAATTGATAATCACAATCTCATTTGCTTAGATTATTTAATCACTTGCCTTTCAATTGACTTTGAATATATATAAGATGATTATTTTGATATAAGATAATTATTTTATATACTGTCAATAAAATTTTTTAATTTTACAAACAGAATTAAGATAATGACACATATTTTTTTAAATATAAAAAATAAATAAAATAAAATATGTGTTATCATCTTAACCCGCTTGTAAAGTGTCAATGAATTTTGTTACTCAACAATCAGAGTTAGAATTAAACACATGTCCTATAAAAATATTTAAAAAATAATTAATAAATAAAATAGAATATGTGTTATAATCCTAACCCGGTTTGTGAAGTAAAAAAAAATTCAATAGCTATATATGGAATAATTATCATATATATTAAAATAGAGACATTTTAACTGAAAATGCAAATGTATAGAATGAGGCTTGAATTTCAAATTCACATAACTTTCATATTTTAAATGTTAAAAATGAGCAATGCTCAATGTTAGCTGGCATTAAGCATTGGGTCAAAAGATTTCATGATGTTAAATTTCAAAAAATATGAGATTGAAATTTCATACCTGTATTAATGTTTTCATACAAAAAAAAAATTGTATTACCAAATAATAATAATAATAATATAATCATTGTTCCACTTTTTCCTAAATATAAATAAAATGACTTGTCAATACCATCTCAAGAAGAAAAAAGAACATAGAAAATGTGGAGTCCACTTTAGTGATATGTTAACTTTGTTTTTGAACCAAAATTTTGAAATAAAAATCAAATATAGTACAAGATTTTTTTAATAAATATCTTAACATATAGCATACATTTTCTAAATTTTGAAACCCTCTAATTCACAATATTTTCTTAGTACGTACTAAAAAATTTTGAAAATGCAAAAATTTACGTCTTATCTTGGTATTATACCAAAAAGAAAAATACTCATACTCATGCCTTGTGCTACAAATTGGGTAGAAATATGCCTTGTATGAAGGCTACACAATCCTACATGAAATTGAATTATCATCATCATCGTCGTCGTCACCACCCAATATTGAGTAATAAGAGAAGGTTTGAAGTGCGAACATAAATGAAGTTTAATGAGGTAAATAATAATAATAACAAACGAAAACAATAAGATGATTGAATTTGAATGGGGAGGCAATGCATGGGATGGATCCAAGATTTATGCTTTGCGGGGCAAAAGAATTATTGGGGTATTCTCACATCGATTGTAGAAGGGGTTGGGTATGGTTTATAAGTGTGAGGGAAAACCTCATCTCTTAAGTTAGCTTTTGAAGTGAGAAGGCCCAATAGCACCCAACATTAGTATCAGAGCTTAGGTTGCCAATATCTCTTCTTCTGTTTTGAGTAATAAAAAAAAGACTCTCTTTACTCTCCCAAGGCCCGATGGTTGAAGGAAGTGATTGTTGAAGTTCCTAACATCTCTCGGTGTTCACGGTTCCAGGCAGAAAAATGTTCCCCCAAGGCTCGATGTGTGAAGGGAGAGATTGTTGGGGTATTCTTACATCGGTTGTAGAAGGGGCTGGGTGTGGTTTATAAGTGTGAGAAAAAACCCCATCTCTTGAGCTAGTTTTTGAGATGAAAAGGCCCAATAGCACCCAACAAGAATATATACAATATTATATATAAATTAATTAAAATATATAAAAATTATAATGAAAACTTGATTGTTATTCATTTTTAAAAGAGATTAGATCTAATTTTCGATTCCACTTATTCCTCTATACTTTTTTATGTCAAAAAAAAAAAACACTACAAGTTATAATTTTTTTATTGTCTATATTATAAAATATAACTTTTTCTATCCAAACAAACGTTCATCTCAAAATCCTCATTCAATCGCGAAACAATTCTTTGCAATATTCATAGCAAAAAAAGGTTTTTTCAGCTAAACAATAAAAATTGAAAACATCAATGCTAATTTTAGAAATACACCAATGAAACTCATAATGAGATCTTAAATTAATAATCTAGATTTCAAGTTGGTTGTTAAGAACAAATAATTTCGCATTAGAAAACTCGATCAAATAAAATTGAACAAGCAGATCAACTTTTTTTGTTGAAAGAAGAAAGTAATCCACTCTTTAATTTTTATTTTAGCTTAATGATTTTCTTTTTTCTCCTTGGTTCTTCTTTAGTTTACTTATCTTTTAAATGAAAATTGTTTTAGATTTGAAAAAGTGAAAAGAAACATTTATGGATTGGGTAAAAGATGGATCATTTTTTAACATTTTACATGACGGTGAAGAAGATATTTTATTGCAGTCATAATTATAATGTTTTCAATATTTATACACGTCATATATTTTATTTTCTCATTTTTGCAAAATATAAAATTACTAAGTAATTTTAATACTTTTATTATATTTTCAAAGAGGTAAATCCGTTCCTGAATGCATCTCTCTCTCTTGGAAGACATTGAAAATTATTTTGTTTTCAAACTATTTTTACTATATTATCTTGAATTATATCTAGAACTTTGAAATTTTATGTTGGATACTCTGTATAATCACTGACAAACACAAATCCTTTTGCTGTCCCTGGGGATAAGCAATTGATAAAAAAAGAAAACTGTTTGATGAAATCCAGCAATTGAGTTAGCACCTAACAGAGAAAAGAACAGTGTTGGTTTTGACATTAGCTACAAATTTCAGTTGTCCCCCACCTTCCGCCAGTGTATCTTCTTGACAAGGCTATTTTCATCATCCAAATAGGCAAATGGCCTGGCTAAATGGATCACAGGCAACATTGCAACTCCCTTTCCAATCAAACCAACTCATTCATATATAAATACAACACCACAAATACATGGCTTTGATGGTATTAACATGCCAGGCAAAAATAAAAACTGAAACAAATGTATGTTTGTTGGGGGGAAGTCATGAAAAGTCCAAGTCAGTAACTGTTAAAAGGACATACTCGTGTGATTAGAGACATGGGACACAGAATCGGGAATCACTTCCACTTCCTGAATCCGAAGAACTTGCCCTTATGTTTTCCGAACATACCATGCTACCAATACTTCCCAAACTTTCCATGCTTGAATTTTCCATGTTTAAATTTTCCATGACCATGGCCGTAGCAACCCCCATGTGCAAGGTGATGAGCTCCATGTGTGACATGGTGAGCCCCATAAGCAGCAGCCGCAGCAGCAGCACCTCCAGCTATTAATGCTCCCATACCATGTCCATGAGAACCATGTCCTGTAAATTTTAGTATAAGGGTCAAATGATAATATAAGATGAAATGAAATACTATGTATAAGTGAGTGAACATCACTCCAGATCCTTTTTCAAGTTTTGAGGGTTAAAGAAAACGAATGCAGTTCAGGAAAGAGACACCTATGCAACTTCCTTGGATTTGAAGCAAGAGACTAAGTGAAAAACCTTTATTAAAAAAAAGGACAAAAATGACAATCAACCATAAGCTAGTAATCCAATTTTATGTTATTGCTCATTGCTCTTTGAAGAATGAAAAGAACAATCAGTAATCCAATTTTATGCTCTTGCTCATTGCTCTTTTAAGTATGAAAAGAACAGAGATCATAAGGCTGCTCTAGGTAGGATTAACAACTTGAATCTAGTGTCAAACAAAAGAAACAAGCATTGGAAAAATAAAGAGTCAAGGAGCATACCAGGATAACCAGCTTGTGGATATCCGCCATAAGGTGGATATGCTGCCGGAGGGTAACCTCCTGGAGGAGGATATCCAGCAGGTGGGTATCTGCTAGGAGGAGGATACCCCCCTGGTGGCGGATATCCTGCAGGCGGGTAGCCTTGTGGGGGATATCCATGAGGAGGATATCCTTGCGGAGGGTAGGATCCAGGTGGAGGATAATGTCCTGCAGCATAGCCAGCAAGATGAGAAAACAGCCCTCTGTCACTTGACTCGCCTTCGTGCCTGTCCTTACCACCACCCATTTTCTTCAACTTGAAATTATTGAGTTTGAGTAACTAGTCTGTTATGAGTTGAAAACCAACACACAGTCAGCCGATACACACTCTAAAGGAACAAAAAAAAAAACCAACAATAACAACAACTAAAAATGATTGTGAGGGATGAAAAAGATTCATGCCTAATTCTATTTTTTTTTTATGGATCAAGCCTAATTCTTAAGATCTATAAATATGATATGCTTAACATTTCAATGTTCCCTTTCTTGTCTCTTATTCTTCCGTTTATGCAGTGCAGAAAACAGGAAAAGATCAAGAGGTTTCAACAACATTCAAGTTCCATATCTACAACGTATTCTGAAGTCTCATTTATCAAACAGAGATAAGCCTTCCACTTCCCTTACTAATGAATTAATGATCAAATAGCTCTACTCTCTCTAAATTATAATTAACGTTATTAATTTGATCAGATTCTAAACAGTAAAATGAAGGCATCAGAAAAGATCTTGGAATCAGATTCAAAGAACCATACTACATATTAACAGAGAAAATTGACACTATGACATTTTAGAATACCGTGAATAAAGGATACTAGCTTCATAATGCATCTTTTAAGGTATTGGAAGATAGCACTAACACGTAAAAAAAAAAATTGCTGATGCTTTATCAATAATAACAAGAAAATTACAAAATAAAACAATTGTATTGCGAGTATATCAAATGAGAGTTCACAGACTATTTTTTACATTGTCTTCACAATATATTATGCATTTTATTCCTGAAAGATTCAAAGGCATACCACCTACACATATTCTTCTCTTAATTTACCATCTGCCATAGTGAATGTATTGGATCTTGAGAGGCACAAACATATACATACATGCATGCATATGTATGTTTGTTTTCACGTATAATTTACCGTCCTTTTGCAGATACATGCATGTGTTTTCTATGCATACTGCAGATACATGCATTTCTATTTTTTTTGGTTCATTGATAGGTAAAAAAGAACAGAGAATCGGATCTAATCCTGACTAAAGAAGACATCAACCACTAAGAACAACACTTGGTAGTAACATACATGCATGTCTATATTTTCATATTAAAAAAAAAAAAAAACAAACATATATAGTCCTTAACATGGTAGATATAAATGCATCTATCAGCAAATCTGCATACATGATTAAACATATATTCATATAAAAACAAATAAAACCCAGAAGATTAAACAACACTTGCACCATTCTTTTAATGATATCTGAGAAAAAAGGGCTGTACTGAAAGTCATTCGATGACGTTAAAACCATCCTCATCATCACCATCAAAACTTTTATCCCAATAGACTTCGATGACAATAATATCTCATAAAAAAAATAGGTAATACAAGAATAAGAAAATTCCCACTAAACCCAAAAACAAAGACAGCCCAAAAACAAAAAAGAAAGGAAACGATTACATGAATTGACAGATAGAGAACAGCAAAGCAGGCAAAGAAAAGATTTTTGAAAACGAAAAAAAAGAGAGAGAGGGATAAGCTTCGGGTTTTTACCTTTTTGTAGGAGATTCTCTGGAACCGAAATGAAAGTCTATTCCGAAACTTTGCAGAACAAGAATTTGGGGAAATGAATTTGATCCATGGTGATGTTTGACGGAGGTCGAACTAATATTTATAGGGAAAAACTAGAGAGAACAAATGTTTGGTACTCGTTTCTTTAACGCGGTTGCTTTTTAGATGATGCTTATCTCGCCGTAGTTTTTTTTGGTGACACGCCGTAGTTTCTAGCTTAATTTCCATATCTGTTCTCTTTCCTTAAAGATTAAGGAATCGTCATCATCAAATGAACAATAAAAAATTGGGAATCGTCATCATCTTTTATATGGTCATTTTATTTTATATATTGTGTTTGTGTTCAAATAATATAAAACATAAAATTATGATATAAAAGTTTTTGTCGATATATCAAATATATTTTTGTTTAAATTTATTAAATTTATATATAATTTTTTAAGTTTAATTCATATCAATTTGTGATTTTTTTTTTCATATTATTTTTGTTTCATGTTTATCATATAATGCCGAAGACTTTTGAATCTAATATTCTTTTTAAATTTTTTTTGTAAAAGCAAATGAAATAAATTTAAATCAAAAAAATAAAAGAGTAATTTTTTTACCTAATGTTTTTCTATAATTATTAATCTCATTTGACCGACGTGATAACTTTTGTTCAAAGTATACATGCATTTTATGTTTAATAATATAGTGGTCGATTGATATCATTATCAATTTTATGTTTTATTTTTTTTTCTATTTTTGTGTTGTTTTGTTTTGAAAATTTAAAAACAGAAACCATATTTGGTAAATTAACATTGTTGTATAATTTTAAAAATTGAAAACATAAAATATGTTTAGCATCTAATATATTGAAACATATATATTTCTTAATTTTATAATTTATTAATGTTGAACATTGAATATTTTTTATTAAAATTATATAATATTAATGTATTAATAATGTGCTATTTTATTCTTAAGTTAGTGGTAAGTTATTGTATTCTTAATTTTGATCTTACGAAACATGAGACTTATTTCTTACTCTATGTTTATATAGGCAATTTTTTTTATTCAATGTATATAGAGACTATTAATAGTTAATTTAATACAACTAAGTTTTAGTATTGTATCACTAAAATTACATAAACAAAATTAAAAATAAAAAAGTAAAATTTATTATACAAAACACAAAAATAAGAATTGAAGTCATAAATGTAAGAAAATAAAATCTAAAGCAAATCGGGAGAAATCTTAAGCAAATCTGAAGCAATTTTGAAACAAATATGAAGTAAAGAAGCGCTAGGAGAAGCAAGAAATGGTTGAGAGAAGCTGAAGAAATCTAAAATAAATTTAAAGAAATTTAAAGCAAATCTAAAGGAAAACTAAATGTGTGTCGAGAGAAAAAGCAAGAAGGCTGGGAGGAACCGAGAGAAAGAAAAAATTTATTGGGCTAGGGTTTGGTTTTAGTGAAAAAAAAAACAAATATTAATGTTTTGTTGTAAACTTGTTTATGTTCTTGTACTCTGTTGATTTTAATTTTAGTTTCTTTTTCCACCAAAAAAAAGAAGAAAAAAAAGAAACAAATATGTTGTTAGTAGGATTTGAATGGGAGACTTTGTTAAAAGGCATTGTTCATATGTGTTTTGTTGAAAATAGGTTTCCAAAGTGTTTTTGGAAATTGTAGGATGTGTTTCCTATAATTTCCAAAATATTGTTGCCAATTTCTGAAATTGTAAAACAAAATCAATCTACCAAACATAATTTATGTTGTATGTTGCAAGATTATGAAAGCTAAATCATAAAACACAAAAAAAAAAAAATGATCCCAAACAACCCCATGATAATCATTTTCGTGTTTCACCAAGAATGTAATTGAAGTTGTAGTGCAACTGCATGATTTAGTGTTAAAACCACGGATTCAATCATTCAAATAACATTATTGTTTTTGTGCATACCAAAAACAACATTAAGCTTTTTAAGTCACAATATCTTAAAAGAGAAATGCTATTTATCGTGTAAATTTATAAACCTTAAACATTGTCAATAAGTTATGATATATTATTTCATTAATTTATAAATTTTAAAATAAATTATTTTTAAAAATAATACTATTAAATATATTAAATTTTGAGATGTTATGATAGGATTTAATGATTATATATAAAATTTATACACTAAAAATGTATTAAATATAAGTTTTATTTTTTATGGGATGATATATTGTAATCGTTGATAGTGTATTCCCGCATTTTTATTTGTAAATCACTTACAATGCAAATAAAGCCACAAAGATTGAAAGATTCCAAATTCCCAAATTTATTATGCAAAAATAAATAAAAAAATTGTTGCTGTGGGCAGCGCCTGGTGGGTTCTTGTTGCACGTTGGTGTGCCATGTGAAAGAACTTCAGAATTTGTGGGAACACAATTGGAATATTTGAAAGATTTCTTTTCCTTTTCATTAATACTTTATGATGCTATGCGCTTTGTTTTACAAACCTATGGACATGCATGTGTTGGAGAGGAGGATTGGGTGTCGACCCATGCATGGCTTGATTTGTGGAGCACATGTTTTAATCATGACTTGGATGATAGCTTAATAACCAAATGTACTCTTATTTTTTTTACGAAAAATAAAAATAAACTCTTAACTTTTAATTTTACTATATAAACATTTAACTTTTCAAAATAATACAATTAAATCCAAATCAATTATAAACTTTTGCAGTAAAATAAGAAAGTTGAAGGATTATAAAACTTTAACATCTTATTTATTTTACTTAATTGTATTATTTTAAAAGATTGAGAGCTTATTTATAGTAAAAATAAAAGTTTATTGTGACGTTCCCGTCACTACATCTTACCATCTAACTTCTTTTTTTTTATCTTATACGACTTGATTAGATTTAGTTCATCAATGTCATTCATTCTTCTTCATTAGCTAAATGTTCAATATGAACAATTCAGTTCCAATAAAAACAGACTAATTATATATATATATATCATTCCATTCTACAGGATCTTACACACTATCTTAACTTAAATCCCCGACATCTTATATACATGAGTGTTGCTTGTACTGTACCATAGTTGAATTACAATTTGCTTTACATAAATACCCAAGTATACCTTCTATACTAACTGGGAAGCGTATCACGAAGGTACACTTCAATTCCTTCTTAAGCAAGCTCCTCTATTCGGAGCGAGGTTCACTTCAAATAATCTGTAGGAAAAATGTTCGTAAAAAGATGAGTTTACGCTCAGTAAGAAAATTATGTAAAAAAGTGTACTATGCCTCTATATGTATTTTTCCTGCTTGGCTCTATAATGTCATGTAAATCATTATAAAACATGCATCATATAAATATATATATATATATATATATCTTTCATATATCGTTTGCAACCATGCATATTTCTTTCAAATGGTGTAGGCAAACATACTTTCTTTAAAACATGCATCATCATCTTTCTTTAAAACATCATACTTCATAACTTACTTCAAAGCATACATTATATACTTCTTTGAAGCATACATTATATACTTCTTTGAAACATACATCATATACTTCTTTGAAACATACATCTTGTACTTTAAATTAAATGGAGATTATGTACAATTATTCAAGTCATTGCATCATCATATAAATCATTTATGCCGATTTATATAATTCCAATCATATAAATCATTTATACCCATTTATATAATTTTAATCCTGCATTAGAACAATGGTGCACCGTGTAATGGTCAGGGATTCTCTCCTGCCTTTAATAATCCACAGTGAACACTAGTCAGGTGTCATCTGTGGTATTGAGGACCGGACTAGGGTTCCTCACTCAACATACATAGTACTGAGGACTTGATCAGAGCCTCTCAGCCAAATACAGGAATGCATTATCATCACGTAGTCCATAGTCTTAAAACATTTATCATATACTTATTCAGAAAACACTTGTGTTTAAACCAATTTGGCTTTGAAATCTCTTTTCATATGGGGCAGTCGGCTGGCTTTATAGGGCAGTCGGCTGCTGCTTCATAACTTCATTTATCGAAATCATTTTCGTTTCTGAAAACACATAGGGGCAGTCGACTGGTCCTTATAGTAGTCGACTGATTTTCAAACAGAATGCTTCTTAAGAAATAGCAGTCGACTAGTCTTATAAGCAGTCGATTAGTTTTGAAACAGAATACTTTTTAGCAAATAGCAATCGACTGTCCTTATAGCAGTCGACTGGTTTGAAACAGAATGCATACTGAAAAATAGCAGTCGACTGGCTTACATAGCAGTCGACTGGTTTGTCTCGGTTTTTGAAAATCTACGCTTTGGTTGTCTCTAGGCAGTCGGCTGCTACTTAAGGTAGTCGACTGCTCCTAGCCTAATTGACACTAAGAGTAAAGTCCGAAAATGCAACTTGTCCTGCATAAAACAGCTGGTACATCTCTCCAAATCACATAAAAACATATTAAAACATGCGGACATAGCCGCTTTACGTCCGTTACATAAATTCCTTACCTCGATTACTTTTAGAACATGAAATCACTTGGTGCGTCAACCCTAGCCTTTCACTTCTTCAAAGCTGTAACATCATCACAAACCAAACCTTTAAATAATCGTCATACACATATCACACCAATTCAGTACAACTCTAAAATATGAACGGAATTGACTAAATCCATTTCTTCTCTTACTTTTGCTAATGACCAAAATCTCAAACTTTGAGATCTCCTCCAATACTTGGATTTAATCTATCAAACTTTGGATATCACTTAGTCTAGTGACAAGGATCGATTTTCGTTTAATAAACTTAACGAATCGATGGAGGAATGAGGTGGTTTGTCAAGGAAATTGGGAATGAAAACTTAGGGAAAATGGAGGAAAACGTGAGGGAGAGCTGGGAGAGATGTTGCCATGGGGTGATGGAAGAGATGATGACTCATGCTACATGCATTAAATGCCTCTTTATCCCATTAATTCATCTCAGCCACGCTTTTCTCTCCTTGACCCTTTGACTCATTTGACCATCAATTAATTTATCTTCTCTCTTCCGTATGACTCACATCTTTAATTACTAAATTAAAATCTGATTTTATTTCTTTTCTCATACTCTATTTATTTTCCTGATATCAACATTAATTATTTGACTAATTGACTTTCAATTCTCTTTTATTCATTCATGTTCCATATATCATTCATACATCAACTTCATATTCACATAATCCTTTCAGTCTATAATACTTTACAATTATGGAGGAATTACATGAAATTAGGGGATTTCACATTTATAAACTTTTACAATAAAATTAAAAATTTGAAGCTTATATCTATATTGTACAAAAGATTGAGAGTATATATGACTGTTAAACCCTTGAATGATTTACATTTGGTTTAGTTGGACTTTCCTTCGAAAGCGATGGTGTCAATTGAAGCTATGACCAAGAAAGAGGATCTTCAACTATTTATTATCACTAGAGACAAGTTCTTTTGCCAAGTCAAGTTAAGCAACATAAGGTTGAAACCTAGAAAGATTTGTTAATTTAGACCAGGATTTCAAGAAAGTGTCAAGCCATCAATTTGTATATTTATACGTGCATTAAACTTTTGTAAAGATGACAATTCATTCATGTATTTATATGGTGTTTATTTCATGTCATTTGTAACTCATCTAACACATCATTTTGTTATTTTTTTATTATTATTTTCGTATCGTATCATCGTATTAATCTAAATTTATTCTATCTATTTTTTTTTCATATTTATACGTGCATTAAAATCTTGTAAAGATGACAATTCATTCATGTATTTATATCGTGTTTATGTCATGTCATTCGGAAACCATCTAACACATCATATTTCTTATTTTTTTGTATTATTTTCGTGTCGTATCATCATATTAATTTAAAATTACCCTATCTATTTTTTTTTTGCATATTCATACACCAAGGATTATAAGGAATGGCTGTTTGCTATTTATAAATAAGAGGTTTAGACTTTCAATTCATTAAGAGAAGCTTTGAAGTTTCAAATTAACAAAATGGAAGAAGGCCTAACCCGCTTACATTCTCCTGAGGCAGTCTTCTTTGCCGGTTTCAAACTTCCTACGTCCATACACTATACGTTCAAGATGAGAGGAGCATATGCCTCAATTCGGGATCTCAACTCATTCTTCTAATTTACGAGTATACTTTTCTGGTACAACCTCCTGTAAATTTTTGCACCTCCAAATTCTGCATGGATTTCTCTTTCAGTCCTGATGCCCATTGGGTTGTTGAATAACCATCCCTCGTCATCACATAACACACTTGGATCAACGGTGTCAATGTGTTGAAGTGCACCAGACTGTGAATCAAACTGGTTTCTCATGTCAATGGCAACTTCAAGCACATCAGAATCAGATCGTATAAATACCTGTCCAAGGACAATGATGAATTTTATATTAAAGCATTTAGAGCTTGAATATATAGATTATTTAAGTCGCATTTGGTTTTGCAACCGTAAGTGACTCCCACCAAGCTACCAAACAAACTTTAAGGTAGCTTAGTACAAATAAATATGCATGAAAAAAGATTTTCGTTAAATCCGAATGGAAGGGCATACCTTTCCTCCGGGCATTAAACTATTGAGGATGGCATCTACTAAAGGCTTCTGCACAACCCTTCTTTTATGATGCCTTTTCTTGAAATGAGGGTCTGGGCACTGCAAAAAGCGCGCAAGTATTGTTATTTCTAACCTACTATTATAAGTACGTGGAATAATCCAGTGGCAGAAGCGCACTCACCAATATCGAAACTAGCATCTATGGTCCAGGATAAGTGGATACTAACTGTTTGAATGAAATTGTGGCATTTGCAAATATGAAATGTCTGCAACAAAGTTTACATTACAAAATCCCCAATAATACTGTTCTTCATGTAAAGTGAGTGTCAAAGTCTTACATGTTACCAAGAGCCAGCTCCTTTTACCCAAAACTCAGCACGCTTGACGAGCTGCACGACGAGTAAAAAGTATTACGACATCAAATGAACCACCCATATCTTGTTTTTCAAAAAATGGAAGAAGACCAAGTAAATGTAAGTTTACTCAATCAGAATAATTCTAGAGTGAACTAGTAGGAATCCAAGGAGTTCTTTCTCATACTTTTGCTCGTATTTCCAGCCCCAAATCAGGATTTTGTTTCGCAAGCCATATGAGAAATCTGCCGCTCCCTGAGGATTTTTTTTATCATTGTTAGATTTCTCAATACTTATCCACACTCACTCAAGTAGCAGTAATAATCACAATGCCGGTGACAGCAAAGGTAACGAAAAGAAAGATACCTATAACGATAATGCTAATAATCTAAAGTTGTGAAACCAATTTTGAATGAATGATATATGAACAAGGTTTTGGGACCAATGTTGTAAAACTAATCAAATAAGCAATAAAGTAAATGAAAAACCATCAATCTATGGACACCATATTAAGCTCAAAAGAAGGCCAGTCAGAAGACAATAAATAGCTAAAGGAGCATCGCTCCATACCGCTACAGTACTCTGCTGCAACATTAGCCTACCTGTTCAATATCATAATGGTATACATTTTTGAATAATGAAAGCCATTTACAAATTATAAATTCATAAAGCTTTTTCAATGCAATCTATCAATATCCGAGTTCAAATATGAGAGAAGAAAATGCAGAAGCCCATTTATTATACAAGGTTCCAATTATCATAGCGATTGGTTTTGATTATAAAGGATTTAAAAATCAGTAAGAAGCTAATAAGGAAAAGCCACCTCCTCCCCCAAACTCTGCATGGCTAAAACGGTTCTTATCAGTTACACGACTCGGAAAAGGAATATAGTAGCTTTCATGATTCAAAAGGTAAATTTGCAAATACCGTGCAGTAGCTAAGATATTTTCATTATATATCAATCATCTCAGCTCTTTACGAGTTGAATTAATTATTAACGAATAGCAGCAGTTAGCCGATATAACAGTGAGATTACCACTTCCAATATCCACCATAAGTGGCAATGTTGGATCCCGTAAGACTTCACTACAATCCGGTACAGGCGCTGGCACCTAGCCAGAAGATAATGATTTATTCAACAGTAAACCGCTCATACCAAGCTAGGAAACATTAACTACAGAAACCAATAAGACAAAATCATTACTGTTTCAATTAGACATTAAAAATATCCTTATGCTATCAGAAATTACTTACAGAGAAAGATGAACTAAGAGGGTTCACATGTTGCCTGATTCTTACATGACCCAACTCCTGCAGTCAAATAAGGAAGGGAAGAAAACACCATTATGATAAAAACAAAAAAATTTTATAACCCATTATAAGTTTATAATTAAAAGAGAAAAACTTAAGAAACCATTATTGCAAAAAGAGAAATCTTGTTAAGAGAAAAATGCCGATATATGTTGGATTGAGTGAAAAGAACTCAGTGTCTCTTAAGTAAAGTCTTGAATTCGGGTATTGTAAATAAAAAAAACAATATTGAAAGAACTTTTTATATCGATCTGACCATAATTCGATTTCAGATTAATCGAAATTCAAAATAACTTCCGACAAAAAGTCTTAAAAAAAAAAAAAAAAAAGATAAATCTTCATGACCTATCATAATCATGAAAAGATAAAACATGGTTATGGAGGGAAAGAAAAGGGTACCTGATAAGTCTTGTCAGTGAGGTTAAGGTTAGCATACTCGAGAGCCACCAGGTCAGGACTCCTGAGCTCCTTGTTAGCAGCAATAGAAGTAGAAGCAGAAACGAAGCGTTAAACATTTAAAAAAAATAACCTAGGAATTGACATTGGATTAATTTTTTGAATGTTGTTTATCTACCACCAAGAACTTGACAGCTACTTTCTTTTGTTTTATTGATCACAAAAAAGTTTCTTTTCTTCGTAAAGTCAAGGATTCTTGGTGGATAGTTTAGAAGTGAATTTGACTGTTGGTTCTCAAGATATAAAAGTTTTACAAAATTTAAAATTTAAATCTCAACATTTACAAATTTTTTCTCTCAAATTTAAATCTGAACTCAGCAATGACTTCATGTCTAAATCATATGGGTGACTTTGTTCCTTCTTCCTTGGTAAAGGAACATAATACTTTTGTAATTTTGTAACTATGTTTACACCTTTTGTACAAATCTATGTTTAATTTTGTGAATTTATTATCCACTTTTTGAACAGAAAAGTTCATGAACAATTCGAATAGAATCAAGTACATATTTTTGTTTGTATAAAATTCAACGTAATCGGAATAAATTTTATTTCGCAATTTAATTCATTTAAAAAGGAGTAATTACATTAGACGTCCGAACATTTAATAATTACTATATGTTTTTTCATACTGACAAGATCGACTAAAATAAAATAAAATCCAAATAAATATTTAAATTTTACAAAAAGAAAATTCAATCATTTATTGCACGAGTTCTAATTATATCGATTAAATATGAAAATGAATTACTAAAGGACAATTATCATGATTACTTAACAGTTTTTTTTTCATGTCATTATTATACAATTCGTCCAAATAAATCGAAATAAGTATACATTAACCAACCCATAAGATTTTATCAAAATATGTATTATTCACAATCAAATAAAAACTCACACATTTAATTTCATAGAATAAAAATTAAAAAATAGTGTTTATTTTAATAAAATTATATATTATTTAAAGTTAAATTCTAATTTCAACATATTTCGAGTGTCATTTTATTTTTCAGATATAAACCGTTTTTTTTTCTTGATGAAAGATATAAACCGTTTCTAAGACCATGTCAAATATTTATCTGCCTCAGTTTGCAGAAAAGCCGAGCATGTTGAAATAGTGAACAATAAATCTTTAGATTAAAAAAAACAAAAACAACAAATCAATAATAACAACACTTGTACTGTGTTTGTGTCAGCCATGTGATTTGACGCCACTCCCGCTGGAGACAGCTCTGTTCGCTTCCCTTGCCCAATAAACTTAAATGGTGTAAAATTATATTCAAAGTGGATACGGTGACAAAAGGAGATTGTGTATAAATTAATTGGATTAAACCAAAATTCCTAAAATTTTACCTGGAATTTTAAATTGAAAACCACAGTCTCATGTGCTCTTATTATTTAATCACTTGTCTTTCAATCGACTTTGAATGTATATATAGGATACTTATTTTGTATACCATCAGTAGAGTTTTTGATTCCACAAAATAAATTAAGATAATAATACATATTTTAAAAAAATAAATAAATAAAATAAGACATCTGTCATCATTTTAATTCGTTTTTGAAGTCAAAAAACTCTACTGACAGTATATAGAATAATTATTTATATATATGACAATAGAGATATTTTAACCAAAAAATGCAAATGTATAGAATAAGGCTTGAATTTCAAATTTATAGAATTTTCATACTTTAAATGTTAAAAATGAACAATGCTCAATGGTAGTTGGCATTAAGCATTGGGTCAAAAGTTTTCTTGATGTTAAATTTCAATAAATGTGAGATTGAAATTTCTTAATTGTATTATATTTTTTCATACAAAAAATTTTTCTATTACCAAATAATAATAATAATAATAATAAAATCATTGTTCTATTTTTTCCTAAATATAAATAAAATGACTTGTCAATACCATCTCAAGAAGAAAAAAAGAACTTAGAAAATGTGGAGTCCAATTTAGTGACGTGTTAAATTTGTTTTTGAATAAAAAATTTGAAATAAAAATCAGATATAGTACAAGATTTTTTTAATAAACATCTTACCATATAACATACATTTTTTGTACCAAATGAAAAAAAAAATATAACATACATTTTCTAAATTTCGAAACTCTCTAATTCACAATATTTTCTTAGTACGTACTAAAAAAAATTAAAAATGCAAAAATTTACGTCTTATCTTGGTATTATGCCAAAAAAAAATACTCATACTCATGCCTTGTACTACAAATTGGGTAGAGATATATCTTGTATGAAGGCTACACATTCCTACATGTAATTGAATTATTATTATTATTATTATTATCCAATATTGAGTAATAAGGGAAGGTTTGAAGTACGAACATAAATGAAGTTTAATGAGGTAAATAATAATAGTAGATGAAAACAAGTAGTTGATTGAATTTGAATGGGGGAGGCAATGCATAGGATGATGGATTCAAGATTTATGCTTAGTGGGAGCAAAAGAATATATACAATATTATATAAAAATTAGAACAAAAACTTGATTGTTATTTTTTAAAAAAAGATTAGATCTAATATTCGATTCTACTTTCTCTTTTATACTTTTTTATGTAAAAAAAAAAAAACACTACAGGTTGTAATTTTTTTATTGTCTATATTATAAAATATAACTTTTATCTATCCAGACAAACATTCATCTCAAAAATCCTCGTTCAATTGTGAAACAGTTCTTTGCAATATTCTTGGCAAAAACAAAAGTTTTTTCAGCTAATACCATAAAAATTGATAACATCAAAGCTAATTTTAAAAGTACACCAATCAAACTCATCATGAGATCTTAAATTAATAATATAGATTTCAAGTTGATTGTCAAGAACAAATAATTTCGTATTAGAAAACTCTATCAAATAAAATTGAACAAGACAAATCAACTTTTTTTGTTGAAAAAAGAAAATAGTCCATTCTTTAATTTTTATTTTAACTTGATGATTTTCTTTTTTCTCCTGGGTACTTCTTTAGTTTACTTATCTTTTAAATGAAAATTGTTTTAGATTTGAAAAAGTGAAAAGAAAAATTTATGGATTGGTTAAAAGATGATCACTTTTTAACTTTTTACATGAAGGTGAATAAGATATTTTGTTGCAATCATAATTATATTGTTTTCAATATTTGAGCACGTCATATATTTTATTTTCTCAATTTTGCAAAATATAAAAGTACCAAGTAATTTTAATACTTTTATTATATTTTCAAAGAGGTAAATCCATTCCTGAATGCATCTCTCTCTCTTGGAAGACATGCAAATTTATTTTGTTTTCAAACTATTTTTACTATATTATCTTGAATTAAATCTTGAACTTTGAAATTTTATTTGGGATACTCTGTATAATCATTGGCAAACACAAATCCTCTTGCTGTCCCTTGGGATAAGCAATTGATAAAAATAGAAAACTGTTTGATGAAATCCAGCAAGTGAGTCAGCACCTAACAGAGAAGAACAGTGTTAGTTTGGACATTAGCTACTAATTTCAGTTGCCCCCCACCTTCCGCCAGTATCTCTTCTTGACAAGGCTATTTTCATCATCCAAATAGGCAAATGGCCTGGCTAAAGGGATCACATGCAACATTGCAACTCCCTTTCCAATCAAACCAACTCATTCATATAAAATAAAACATCACAAATACACGGCTTTGATGGTATTAACATGCCAGGCAAAAATAACAACTGAAACAAATGGATGTTTATTGTGGGGAAGTCATGAAAAGTCGAAGTCAGTAACCGTTAAAACTACATACTTGTGTGATAAGAGACATATGGGACACAGACGGGAATCACTTCCACTTCCTGTATCCGAAGAACTTGCCCTTATGTTTTCCGAACATGCCATGCTTCCAACGCTTCCCAAACTTTCCGTGCTTGAATTTCCCATGTTTGAATTTTCCATGACCATGGCCGTAGAAACCCCCATGTCCAAGGTGATGGGCTCCATGTGCGACATGGTGAGCCCCATAAGCAGCAGCCGCAGCAGCAGCACCTCCAGCTATTAATGCTCCCATGCCTTGTCTATGTGAACCATGTCCATGCGAACCATGTCCTGCAAATTTCAGTATAAGGGTCAAATGATAATATAAGATGAAATGAAATACCATGTATAAGTGAGTGAACATCACTCCATATACTTTTTCAAGTTTT
This sequence comes from Heritiera littoralis, assembly GCA_031772115.1. NCBI lineage: Eukaryota > Viridiplantae > Streptophyta > Magnoliopsida > Malvales > Malvaceae > Heritiera > Heritiera littoralis. The sequence goes on from JAPDPK010000226.1 coordinate 187,494, forward strand.
AAGGGTTAAAGAAAATGAATGCATTTCAGGAAAGAGAAATCCATGCAAATTCCTTGGATTTGAAACAAAAGTAAGGCTCTGTTTGATTCGCGTAAAATAATTTTCAGAAAATGATTTCTGAAAATTTAATTTTTTGAAAAAAACTTATATTCTCTATTGTTTGATTGATAAGCTAAAAAATATTTTTTGTTATCTATTGTTTTCTGAAAAATCTATATTTTTGTTAATATTATTCACATAATTAACTACTAATAATGTTTTTAAATCAATAATAATAAAGATGAAAAGAACAATTTTTTTTAAAAATATCTTTATTAACTATTAATAGAATTGATAAAATTCACATTTTTGATTGTATAATTTGTAACATCTCATAAATATTTTCAACTCAATATAGTTGAGTTGAGTTTTAGTAAAGGGCTTTTTTTTATTTAAAGGTGGCATGAGTTTGAAAATTGTCTTCTTTTTTTGAAAAGGAGAAGACAATTTTTCAAAATCGTTAAAGATTTTCAATTGACTGAATATTATTTTTCATTGACTAAAAATATTTTACGTGTACCAAACACTTGAAAATGTAAAAAATATTTTCGGGAAAATAAAATACGCGAACTAAACGGACCCTAAATGAAAAACCATTATTAAAAAAAGGGGGGACAAAAATGACAATCAACCATAAGCTAGTAATCCAATTTTATGTTATTGCTCAGTGCTCTTTTAAGTATGAAAATAACAATCAGTAATCCAATTTTATGCTCTTGCTTATTGCTCATTGCTCTTTGCTCTTTTAAGTATGAAAAGAACAGAGATCATAAGGGTGCTCTAGGTAGGATTAACATCTTGAATCTAGTGTCAAACAAAAGAAACAAGCATTGGAAAAATAAAGAGTCAAGGAGCATACCAGGATAACCAGCTGGTGGATATCCGCCATGAGGTGGATATGCTGCCGGAGGGTAACCTCCTGGAGGAGGATATCCAGCAGGTGGGTATCCACCAGGAGGAGGATAACCCCCTGGTGGCGGATATCCTGCTGGCGGGTAGCCTTGTGGGGGATATCCATGAGGAGGATATCCTTGCGGAGGGTAGGATCCAGGTGGAGGATAATGTCCTGCAGCATAGCCAGCAAGATGAGAAAACAGCCCTCTGTCACTTGACTCGCCTTCGTGCCTGTCCTTACCACCACCCATTTTCTTCAACTTGAAATTATTGAGTTTAAGTAACTAGTCTGTTATGAGTTGAAGAAAAACACATTGTCAGCTGATACACACTCTAAAGGAACATTTTGAAAAAAAAAAAATGATTGTGAGAGAAGAAAAAGATCATGCCTAATTCTTTTTTCTTTTTTGATTGATCATGCCTAATTCTTAAGATCTATAAATATGATATGCTTAACATTTCAGTATTCCCTTTTTCGTCTCTCGTTCTTCCATTTATGCAATGCAGAAAAAAGGAAAAGATCAAGAGGTTTCAACAACATTCAAGTTCCATATCAACAATGTATTCTGAAGTCTCATTTATCAAACAGAGATAAGCCTTCCACTTCCATTACTGATGAATTAATGATCAAATAGCTCTACTCTCTCTAAATTTTAATTAACATTATTAACTTGATCAGATTCTAAACAGTAAAATGAAGGCATCAGAAAAGATCTTGGAATCAGATTCAAAGAACTATACTACATATTAACGGAGAAAATTGACATTATGACATTTTAGAATAACGTGAATAAAGGATACTAGCTTCAAAGTGCATCTTTTAAGGAATTGGCAGATAGCATTAACATGTAGTGAAATCAGAAAAAAAATTGCTGATGCCTTAATCAATAATAACAAGAAATTTACAAAATAAAACAATCCTATTGCAAGTATATCAAATGAGAATTTATAGACTAGCAATGATTCCTTTACATTGTCATTACAATGTATTGCCATCAATATGGATGCCTTTTGTTCATGAAAGATTCAAACGCCTACACCTACATATATTCTTTTCTCTTAATTTACCATCTGCCATAGTGAATGTTTTGGATCTGAAGGGGCATACACACACAGACACGTATGCATATGTATGTTTGTTTTCATGTATAAGTTACCGTCCTTTTGCTGATACATGCATATTTGTTTTTAGGCATATTTGCCAATACATTCATACATGCATGTTTATGTTCATACATAAAAGCACACCTACATAGACCTTTGACAAAAAGGTAACATGGTAGATTTGCATGCATGTGTCTGTAACTATGCATACACAATAAAACATATATAAGTTGGGATTTACCTTGAACTCATATCGAAAGTGTAAGAAAAATTATAAAGGTTATTTTCTTCTAAATGATGTGTCGGACTTGGTTTATAAAATATCTCAAAAAGTTATAAATACCGATAGAATAATTAAGATTTAAGCTATTAAAAGAGTGTAATTAGACTTTAGATTTTTATTAAAAATTTGCAATTTTTTTTTCAAAAAATTACATGGTTGAATTTGTAAGGAGTTAATTATTTTTTTAAAAAAAATTACATAGTTGTAATTATTTGATTGAGTTATTAGTTTAGTTGGATAGTTATAAGCCGATTTAATTGAACCAAACTACATTAAAAATTATTGTATTTATTTTTTTGTTTTTGCTTTCTTTATTTTTTTAAGTGTTTGGTTTCTGAAATATTTTTTCCTAACAATATACGCAAACAAACAAATAAAATCCAGAAGATTAAACAACACATGCATCATTTTTTTAATGATATCTGAGAAAAAAAAAACAAAAAGCTGAATTGAAAGTCATTCTATGACAAGTGCATCTCATAAAAAAACCATAGATAAAACAAAATTACAAAAATTACCATTAAGCCCAAATCTAAAAACATCCCAAAAACACAAAAAATAAGAGGGGAAAAGATTACATGAATTGACAGATAGAGAAGAGCAAAGCAAAGATTCTTGAAAACGATAGAAAGATGAGAGAGAGAGATGGGCTTCGGGTTTCTACCTTGTTGTAGGAGATTCTCTGGAACCGAATTACCGAAACGAAACTCTATTCCTTTGGCTTTGCAAAACAAGAATTTATTGAAATAAATTTTAGAGATGCTGGAGACGGAGGCTTCCGAGTTCTTGGATCAAATATTTATAGGAAAAGAGAACAAAAAAAGAAAAACAACAAATATAATCTGTTTGTGACGTAACTCTCTTTGGCTTTAATTTGGTACGCGTTTCTTCGACGCGGTTGCTTTTAGGTGGTGCTTTTACGTTGGAGTTGCTATCTTACTTGCCATATCTTTTCTTTTCCCTTAAACTTCACGGAAATTCAACTTTTTAGACACGATCGTTTGAGTATATATTTTTTTTATAGATCACACGTATTTTCATCTGTTTTAATGATCTAAGATTAATTATGTTCAAATTTTAGTTACAGTTAAGGCCCTTCACCCGTCTCTAAAGATATGTTTAGTGAGAGTCGAACTCGAAAACTCTTTCTACAAATTCAACCTGTGTTGCTAACTAAATCATAATCTTTCGGTGTTTGAGTATATATTTTATGATTGTGCTTTTAGATATAAAATATAAAGAATATTGTGGCATAATTCATGTTCATATATTAAATGTAATCTTTAATTTTTATGAGATTTATATATAATTTTTATTAAATTTTAATTTGTATAACTTTTCTATTTTATTTTTTGTTTTTATATTATTTTATCACATAAATCTAAAATTTTCAAATCTATTTTTTATTTTTTCATAAAAAATGAAATAAAATTAAAATGAAAAATAAAAAGTATTTTATTACCTAATGTTCTTTTTTAATTATTAATCTTATTTGACTGATGTGATAAAGTTTGTTTAAAGTATACGTGCATTTTATGTTCAATGACGTAGTAATTGTGTTTCATGTTTCACCTAGAATTTAATTGAAGTTGTAGTGCAATTGCATGATTTATTGTTAAAGCCATTCAAATAACATTATTGCTTTATACATTAGTAAATTATTATATATTATTTTATTAATTTATAGATCTTAAAATAAAGTATTTTTAAAAATAAATATTATTAAATGTATTAATTATTAAGATGTTATGATATGATTTAATAATAATATATAGAAATTATACACTCAATATGTATTAAATATAAATTTCATTTTTTTGTTCATCGTTGATAGTGTTTTCTTGCATTTTTACCTGTAAATCACTTATAATGCAAATAAAGCCGCAAACATTGAAAGATTCCAAATTCCCAAAATTATTAAGCAAATAAATACAATAAAATTTGTCGTTCCGGGCAGCGCCAGGTGGCTTCTTGCTGCACGTTGGTGTGGCGAATGAAAGAACTTTGGAATATGTAGGAACACAATTGGAATTTATATAGTTGATGCTATTCGCTTTGTTTGACAAACCGATGGATATGAATGCGTTGGAGAGGAGGGTTGGGTTGTTGGCCTATTTATGGTTTGATTTGTGGAGCACATGTTTTAATCATGGTTTTGATGATTTACATTTGCTTTAATGGACTCCCTTTGAAAGCACTGGTGTCAATTGAAGCTATTATCAAGAACGAGGATCTTCAACTAGTTATTATTACCGGACAGAAGTTCTTTCAGCAAGTCAAGCAACTTAGGTTGAATCCCAGAAAGATTTGTTTACTTAGACCACGGTTTGAAGACGGTGTCAAGCCATCAGTTTGTGTATTTATATATATGCACTAAAATTTTGTAAAGATGGCAAGTCGTTCATTTATCTATATACAATTTATTTCATATCAAATTATATCGTGTCACAATTCGAAACCCATCTAACACATCATTTTTGTAATCTTGTTTATTATTTTATTGTGTATCATCGTATTTATCTAAAATTACTTAAACCTTTTCTTTTTGCATATTCATACACAAGGATAATTAAGAATGGCTGTTTGCTATTTGTAAATAAGAGGCTTAGACTTTCAATTCATTAAAAGAAGCTTTGAAGTTTCAAAGGCCTAACGCGGTGATGTTCTCCTGAGGCAGTCTTCTTTGCCGGTATGAAACTTCCTACATCCATACACGATTGCATCTGTATCCATACGTTCAAGATGAGAATGCCATATGCCTAAATTTAGGACCACAACTCCTGCCACTCACCTTTCTTCTAATTTACATGTATCCTTTTGTGGTACAACCTCCTGTAAATTTTTGCACCTTCGAATTCTGCATGGATTTCTCTTTCAGTCCTGATGCCCATTGGGTTGTATAATAACCATCCCTCGTCATCACATAACACACTTGGATCAACGGTGTCAATGTGTTGAAGTGCACCAGTCTCTGAATCAAACTGGTTTCTCATGTCAATGGCAACTTCAAGCACATCAGATTGTATATAAACCTATCCAAGGACAATGATGCATCTTATATCAAAGCATTTAGAGCTTGAATATATAAATTATTTAAGGCTTTATATATGATGCACTGATAGTATATGATCTTTATACACTGTCAATGCACAAGAAGTTGACACCTCATCAATAAACCCTTATAAGTAAATTGAAAAAATTCATTTGTATTTATTTTTAAAGGCTTAGCATTTTTTAATTTGCTTATTGATGAGGTGTCAACCTCTGGTACATTGACAGTGTATAGAAATTATACACTATCGATGCATCATATACAAACCCAATTATTTAAACCTCATTTGGTTTTGCAGCCGGAAGTTACTCCCACCAACCTACCAAACAAACTTAAGGTAGCTTAGTACAAATAAATTCGCATGAAGGCCAATTTTTGTTAAATCCGAATGGAAGGGCTTACCTTTCCTCCAGGCATTAAACTAGTGAGGATGGCATCTACTAAAGGCTTCTGTACAACCCTTCTTTTATGATGCCTTTTCTTGAAATGAGGGTCTGGGCACTGCATAAAGCACACAAGTATTGTTATTTTACCTACTAATATAAGCACATGGAATGTTCCAATGGCAGAAGCGCACTCACCAATACGGAAACTAGCATCAAAGGTCCAGGATAAGTAGATACTAGCTGTTTGAATGACATTGTGGCATTTGCAAATATGAAATGTCTGCAATAAAGTATACATGATAAAATTCCCAATAATACTGTTCTATGTAAAGGGAGTGTCAAAGCCTTACATGTTACTAAGAGCCAGCTCCTTTACCCAAAACTCAGCACGCTTGACCAGCTGCACGACAAGTAAAAAGTATTACTACATCAAATGAACCAACCACATCTTGTTATTCAAAAGAATGAAAGAAGACCAAGTAAATTTACTCAATCAGAAGAATTCTTGAGTGAAGTAGAAGTAATTGAAGGAGTTCTGTCTCATACTTTTGCTCGTATTTCCAGCCCCAAATAATTTTGTGAATCAGGATTTTGTTTCGCAAGCCATATGAGAAATCTGCCGCTTCCTGAGAACTTTTTTTTTATCATTGTTAGATTTCACAATATTTATCCATACTTACTCAAGTAGTAGTAATAATCACAGTGTTTTCACCAAAAAAAAAAATCACAGTGTGGGTGACAGCAAAAATAACAAAAAGAAAGATACCTATAATGATAATGTTAATAATCCAAGTTGTGAATTCAAGTTTAAAAGACATACTGAATGATATATGAACAAGGTTTTGGGACAGATGTTGTAAAGCTAATCAAATAAGCAATTAAGTAAATGAAAACCATCAATCTATTGGCATCCATATTAAGCTCAAAAGAAGGCCAGTCAGAAGACAATAAATAGCTAAAGGAGCATGGCTCCATACTGCTACAGTACTCTGCCGCAACATTAACCTACCTGCTCAATATCATACTGGCATACATTATTGAATAATGAAAGCTGTTTACAAATTATAAATTCCTAAAGCTTTTCAAAGCTATCGATCAACATCTGAGTTCAAATATGAGGGAAGAAAATGCAAAAGCCCATTTATTATACAAGATTCCAAGTATCATAGTGATAGGTTCAAAACCTAAAGGATTTAAAAATCAGTAAGAAGCTAATAGGAAAAGCCACCTCCTCTCCCAAACTCTACATGGCTAAAACGGTTCTTATCAGTTAAGACTAATTGGAAAAGGAATGTAACAGCTTTCATGATTGAAAAGGTAAATTTGCATATACTATGCAGTAGCTAAAGATGTTTTCATTATATATCAATCATCTCAGCTCTCTAATTGAAATAATTGTTAATATAGCAGCAGTTAGCAGATATAATAGTGAGATTACCACTTCCAATATCCACCATAAGTGGCAATGTTGGATCCCGGAAGACTTCACTCCAATCGGGTACAGGCGCTGGCACCTAACCAGAAGATAATGATTTGAGACTACATTCAACAGTAAACCGCTCACACCAAGCATTAACAACAGAAGCCAATAAGACAAAACCATTACTGTTTCAATTAGACATAAAAATATCTTCTTTTGCTACCAGAAATTACTTACAGAGAAAGATGAACTGAGAGGATTGACATGTTGCCTGATTCTTACATGACCCAACTCCTGCAGTCAAATAAAGGAGGAAGAAAACAACATTTATGATAGAAAGAGAAATTTTATAACCCATTATAAATTTACAATTAAAAGAGAAAAACTTAAGAAACCATTATCGTAAAAAAAGAAATCTTGATGACCCATCATAATCATGAAAAGATAAAACATGGTAATGGAGTGAAAGAAAAGGAACCTGAGAAATCTTATCAGTGAGGTTAAGGTCAGCATACTCCAGAGCCACCAGGTCAGGACTCCTGAGCTCCTTATTAGCAGCAATAGAAACAGAAGCAGAAGCAGAGGCAAAAGTTCTGGCAATACAATAGTTGTGTTGAAGAGAAGAAGGGAATTTGTGGAGTAATGTTACAGAGGAAAGAGCCCGTCTTGCAGCCCTTGGGACTGCACAACTGTGAAAGCAAAAAGAGAAAGCCATTTTTTCCTTTTTACAAACTCAATCCTTCTTCCATTCCCAATCTTCCATTTCCTCGTACATTTTCTAATGATAATGTTTTTTCTAGTCCATCTAATTCAAAAACTGGCAAATCTATCAAAAACTAACCCAGCCCAGAGAGAAGCAATCTAATTTTGAGCTACTCGAACGGTGTTTAGAGGTTGAGCCTCCTTCCAAGGTGCGTTGCGCAGGGTGTAGCTTTACATTTTTAGGGCGAGTTTCGCCTAATCCACAATTGAGTCTATTCACAACTTATTTTTTCCTGCTCACAATTAAATTGTTTTTTATTTTTAATGTTTTGACAAAAATGTCCATAATAAAATTACTTTAATGACCTTAAATTTTATATATCAAAATTTTCCTAAATTTTATTTTAAGAAAATTACTTTTAATCCTTGAAAGAATATATAATCTTTTAAACCAGGATTAAATCAATACTCAACATCAAAGTTTCAAGAATTGATTAGTTAAAGAATGTATTAACACATTTTATGACCTCGTGACTTTAAACAAGAGTCACAGTTCAAAAAATTGATTTTAAATATTAAAAAAAATCATGATTTAATAATAATAAATTTCTAATCATCGGTTTAAGAGTGAACAATTGTAAATAACTAAAAATTCTCATAAAAAATTTATTATGAAACAAACTTATCCTGTCTCTGATACTTTTTCACGCTACAGTTAGTCCCTACAAATTTTTACACAAGTCCAGCTTGAAGCTTTCTCAGCAGTAAGCCCACCCCAGGGCTGGGAGTTCAGCTCTCAAAGCAAAACGCAATATAGGAACATACATTAGGAGGAGTTCAGTTTCAGAATGACAGAAGAGCTAGCCCAATTAGGCCGGGCAACCCATATAAAACAACAGAGGTCAGGTAGTCTTCACAAAGTGGGGAGATAACATTTTCACAATCTCCAGGAATCCAATCTTTTCTTTTCCATCAAAAATGGTCTTAAGCTTCTCATCACAGAAGATCTCCTTCTTGTTATTCGGATTCTGCATGCAAAAGTATCCGTATATTTTAGTGTATGTTAACAATTTCAGAGTCACTCACAGCATCATTATCACCATCATCATCAGAGTTTTTATCCCAATAACAAGATAAGCTACATGAATTAATACATGAACTCATAGTAAACCGTTAGCATGATATATGAGCAAAATTTATTAAACATAAGTAGTAAAATCAGCGACTTGAACATCATGACAAGTGGCATATAAGGCAACAATGACAATAACTGCTTACATGATACAGCAGAAAAAGAAACATGAGCGTCCATGTTAAAATTATGGTTCACAGGTAAAAATATGGAGCGCAAAAATTTGTATTACTCAACTTCATACACAAAATATGAAACACATGCACAAGGTTAAAAGGATCCACTGATGCTGCAGAGTGACTTATCTCAACCATTCTCTCATACCTTTCTTCATTCTTGATCTCTTTTTGACAATAAAAGCTAACCGGTAATATAGATGCCAATCAAATGTCTAGATTGTGTTTAGTGAATGCACATGCAATAGCATGGGAGAATAAGCACAAGATGGAAGATTCTCCAATTAATAAGGAAGCTAAGGGTGAAAATGTAGCCTAGAATGGACAGTCTAACAAGAAAAAGAACCAAAAACACCAAATACAACCAGCCATTAGAAAACTTAAAGACCAAATACCTAACGCACCTATTGCTCTCTGTTAAAGACAGTCTCATTAGAGGAAAGAGCAGCTTAAATTTCTCTTTCAATACATTTACACTCCTCTAGGATCTAATACTAAATTGATGGAAGTAGCAAGTCACCATAAGAGACTAAAGTCTGATTCTGAAATATTCTCATATAATCTTTTTTCTTTCCTTTCCCTAGTGCTTTCCGATATCCAAACAGCACACTAACCTCTTGAAACTCCATGGAAAAGTACATAAAAATATCCTTTGTCACATGAAATGGGAAAGTTCCATTCCAGTTTTCCAGTCTCAAATGTTTCCACCCAAAAACCAAACAAAATCTTAGAATGTGGAAAAGCATGAATTGTGTGGCGAGGGTCCATGGAGGGATACAAAGGCGACAGAATCCAAAGTTTTAAAAATTACTTCAGAAACGATTCCTTTTTCCTTATCACCTTTATTTTACTGCCTTACATGAAGAAACCAATATGTACATTCGCTTGTATAAAAACCCTTCCACTTTTCTCCTGTAATGTCACTGAAAATCAAAAGGAAAACACCCGACAAAAAAATACGCCTTTTACACTTGCAAACCAATCATCAATTTGAATCTCCATAAAAAGCACGGAACTTAGAATTATGAAGGATAAGAACCCATCAATGAAAACAAATGAAGAGCATTCCAAATATATTACTAAAGTCCCACAGTTATTTACTTATCAATACATATTAACTTTCACAAAAGTAATCCTCCCAAAACTGAAAGCTTAACTTCACTTGAATAATAAACACCAATCAGCTCCAACTCCATCAATTAACAACCACAGAGAATAAAACAAACACTATATGAGGTCAAACCTAGTAGGAAGTCAGAAACCCAAGAAAGCTCAACCAAGCTACAAGGAACAAAAGCCTCAAAGTTGAACAGCAGTATTAACCCGGACAGGTACTCAAGCCGACATTTATTTAATTATTTTTTTTCAACTTTTCGTCATTCATAAGATAGATAAAATAAAAAACAAAAAACCCAAGAAAAGAGGGCAAAAACACAAAGCATAGACAACCCAAGAAAGCTATGACCAAAAAAAAAAAAGTACGTTTAACATACCAAGTAAATAAATAAAACCATAGTTGAAGCAATAAAAATATAGAGAAAGGACCTGGAGGTTTTGGGATTTAATATATATCCAGATCTGCTTAACAGCTTCAGTACGGGAAGCCTGTTGGGCTCCAAGGAACTCACCCAAAGCAGGAGAAACAGGGGTGGTTTTACCAATCCCAGAGGGTCGAATCGTGGTTCGAGGAACAGCTGGGTTTTTAGTCTTGGTTTTTGAAGTGGTAGGCTTTTTCGGAGTTTTCTTTGCCACTTTTGAAGCAGCTGATTTCGCAGCAGAAGCAGAAGAAAACTTGGCTGCTGCGGCCGAAGACGAAGACGACGCCCCTGGGGAAGCTAACAGCACCCTGAAACCCTTGAAAACCCTAGACATTTTTGGTCACTAGAGAGAGTATCGCCCCTGAGCTTGCTGTCGGGTGAACGGAGAAAGGGAGGATTCCGGGTCGATCGTTTCAGTACTGGAAGTCGTACTCGCAGAGAGTTATTCATACGATTTTATTTTGCGAAAGTGACTCGGGTAGTCCGTTTGTTTTGTTGTACAACTTGCCACGTCAACATATTATTTTATATAAATATATAAAATGATAACTGTCTCTTATATTGTCAGTAAAATTTTTTTATTCCATAAACGAGATTAAGATGATGACACACGTCTTATTTTATTTATATATTATTTTTTAATATTTTTAAAATACATGTGTTATTATCCTAATTTTACTTGTGAAGCCAAAAAATATCTCTATCGATGTGTAGGATATTAATCCTATAAAAAAAACTAAAATTTTTTGCTACAAGTACCATGTGATTAATCTAGACACGTATAATATCTTAAAATTTAAAAAATTAATTTTTTTAATTTTATAAAAGATCTAAATCTATATACATTACAACTACAAAATAAATTAATTATCTTTAAATTTATTACCAATTTCAATTTTTAAAGATAAATATCTATATTTATATATATTAATATTAAAAATATCACATATTATTTATCAATTTTTTACCCTTATATATATATATATATATATAACACTAAATAGCTAAATGCATTCTCAATCTTTAACGTGAAATAAAATTAAGTCCTCAATATTTTTATTGCGTGAAAATTAGTCCATAAACTTTTAATTTATTGTAAATAAACTCTCAATATTTCAAATCATACAATTAAGTTCAAATCCATTAAATGACACTAACTGCAATTAGAACATCCTACGAAAAAGCTTACATGGATAGCTTAGTTGATTGTCATGTGACATGCCACATGTGTAATATTAACAGACGTTAGTGTTATTTAATAGATTTGGATTTAATTACATGATTAAGGGTTTATTTACAGTAAAATAAAAGTTTGTAGGCTGATTTTTAAGTATTAAAACGTTGTGAACTTATATCCATTTTGCACAAAAAATTAAAGGTATATTTTGGCTGTTAAGCCTATATATATTTGTATTATTGCTATATATATTAAAAACATATTTATAAAAATAATTAATTTTTTTATAAATTTTTTATTTCAATGCATTAAAAAAAGACATAAGTATTTCATATCATATGATCACGTGGCATGTGTCGTAAAATGAACTTTTTTATCGTTAGAGTATAAAATATCCACCAAGAGTCACCTAATCATTGATTAGATGTTACACTTCGAATTTAAATAACTTTTAGTTTTTTTTATAGAAATTTATCTTATATAAAAATATAAAAGCGAAAGCCTTTGGCAAAAAAAATTATCATATGTAAATAGCTTAACTTTTTTATATTTAAAATCAATAAATTAATTTCAATTTTTTATAAAATAATTCTATTCAATTAATTATTTAGTTTTAAAATATATGAAATTTAAAAAAATGAGATTTCAATAGTATTATATTCGTTTAAATCAAATAAAATTTAATTCAAAATTTAATTTTTTATTTATTACTTATTATGTTATTTTTAAATTAAAAAATATCAATATATTTTAATTAGAATTGTCTTAAAGTCTTAAATCTTTTATTAAAAAAATTAAATATAAATATTTAAGTCTATAATGAGAGATCAAGTTACACTAATGTAAAACAATTTTATTTTACACCATTTTTATACTTCATATAAGATTAATATTTTTCTAAACTAGTTGTTAGATCTAAAAAACTAATCGTATCCATTATGCACGTAAAATTACAAGTCTATCTGATATCTCTATCATTTCGATCAAGAATAGCATATATATATATATATATATATATATATATAAATATATCAACGATTCAAATTTCATTATTATCAAATTAATAGCAATTTAATTTTACATGGGTATAAAGTGTATCTCTCCTCTAAGTCTACATATCTTAGTATTGAATTAAACTTCAATTTCCTTTTTTTTTTCAATTTTCATTTCATTCATTTTGAGATTTATTTGTTCAATCATTTTTTTCAGTAAAAAATCCGTATAGATTATCTAATTGTATTATCTTAAATATTCTATTTGATTATTTTGAATTGATTTAAATTTTAAAAATAAACAATAAATAATTTTTATTTTTTTACATTTTATTTTACTTACTTTTATGTTTGAGACTATTATAAATAATTTTAAAAAAACCTATAAAATAGAATTTTCAACACTAATTAATTTCAAAAGATTAATTTGGAGTAATTTAAATTCAAAATTTAAAAATGGTGAGGGTCAAACCAAAGATTACTGGATTTTTCTATAAGTCAAGCTAAAAACCATTGGGCCAAATGATAATCTAAGCCCAAGAGGAAAGAGGACGTAGAAGGCCCATAAATGATCCATTAATTGACCATTTAAGCTGTGGGTCATGAAGGTAATTACGCGTCATATTACTCTCATAAATTGATCACAGGTATCACTTTTAAATCCTAAACTCTATTTACTTATAGAAACCTTACCTGGATCCTGTCTGACTTAAGCATTGGAGTGAGCGCGCAAGGGAAAGTCCCTGCGCCCTCTGACTTTTCCTATTTTGCAAAACCTTTTTGGAGACACATGGAGAAAAGAGACAAACTCTGACGTCACTGACGTCAGCAATCGATCATTGTTGTTTTATGCAACAACAATTGACGTCGTATGTGGGAAACAAACAAAAAAGCAATGAGTAAAAGATGGTGAGAACACGATATGTGGTAGGATGTGGACACCTACAGCAGCAAGTGAAGACCCGCGACAGGGTGAGGAAGCAGTACATAGGCTACGACAGGCTCCCCTAGCAGAACAACATGGGCGAGCGTTAGGCCCATGCGGCAGGCCATATCGACGATAGAGGGATTCCCATCTGCTGCAAGCAAGTTGCATGGTGACATAGTAGCTCGCCCACACGGTAGACCTCCTTGGCGATAGATTGTGGGTGAGCAAGGGCATGCGGCAGGCCACTTAGACGACTGACTGCCTCGTGCAAGTGGCAGTCGTGCCTCCCGCACACAATGCTCCCACGCTGAGCCCATGCGGCTGGATACTTTGGCAATGGAGTGTATGCTACTGGCGACAGGCTCTGGTGACATAGTACAAGGAGTAAGGCACAGCTAAATGCAACTCTCAATCACTACAATAATGCATTCGGGAATGCTATCAACAAAGATTTGAAGACTGACCACGATGATGAATTCCTCAAATTGCTGAGAGCTACGATTAAGTGCTTGTCTCCCCAGCATCAAATTATCTGCAGTTGGTACTGTTATAATATTTAGAAATGATCTAAGAGCCCTGTAGAGGATAACACTGGGTACTTAGTTTGAACAAATAAAAGTATTTCGTTTACATTCACCATTTATTATGAAGGAAAAAGTTTTGATGCTTTAAAAACATGATAAGACACTTGATAGCTACATAGAGAACATAAGCCCTGCTAGTCATCACATGCTGCTTAAATGGGGGGCTTCATACTTATTCAATCAATTGGATAAATTTCATGGTATCCCAACATTGGATGCAAGACACACATTCATGAGTAAAGCCGTGCTGATATTGTATGACAACGCAAATCTAGTTTAAACTTAGGAGGCAGGAAACGTATAGAGTAGGGCAGTAGGGTGCACATGCCGAGATAAAGCAATATGGGTAATCGCAGTTGCCGCACACAAGGTTCGCCCAATTCGGGTGAGCATAGGTCCCGCGTGGAAGGCCACTCTGGCGACGCAGTGCTCAACCACGCGACAACCAAAACAGGCGAACAAAAGCCATGCGGCAGACTTCTTGGCGAGAGGATGCCACGCCCATGCGTCAGCAAAAGCGGCGATCACATCTACCTGCGGTAGGCTCATTGGGTGAGAGGGTGCCTCGCCCATTAGATAGCCGAAGTGGCAAGCCAGGTTAACACGGCAGGCTTTATGGCGAGAGTGTGGCTCACCTGCGCGATAGCTAAAGTGGGCGAGCAATGATTCTTGCACGCGACATCTCCCTTGGAGGAGAGAGGAGCTCCCACACGCAACAAGCCTTAGGCGAGAGAGGAGCTCCCACGCACGATAGGCCTTGGACGAGAGAAGAGCTCCCGCACGCGACAGGCTTGTCTACCGCACCCGAGGTCGCTTGGTATAGTGATGGATGAGCACAGTACTCATACAGATCGCACGTGGCAGGCTCCCTCGACGAAAGAGTGGCTCGTCTAATAGAGCAAAGTTAGTGAGCACAGGGCGCCCCCGTGGCAAGCATCTTTAGCGATAGATTCGCTTGCCCACACGACAGAAATCTTGGCGATAGAGTGGCTCGCCCATGCATCAGCCAATGCAGGCTAGCACAGGACCACATGGTACTGTTTTTTCATGATAGATTGGCTCGCCCACTCGACAATCACTTTGGCAAGAACTTATATGGTGAGAACAGTTCCACAAGGCAAGCGACAGCCCCGTTTGCCACTCTCGACAGGCCTTTTTGACGAGAGAGCATAGGTCCCAAGCGCATGCCACTTTGGCAATAGAGTGCCTCACTCACGCGACAGTTCAACAGTACGAGTGAGCACAGGTCCACGAAGGAAACCTTTTTGGCATTAGAGGGGATCACCCAGTAGAATAATATGGGCGAGCAAAGATGTTGATGGCAACAGGACAGTTTACCGCATAGAACGCTCGCCTGGTTGAGCAGTGAAGGCGAGCAAACGTTATGCACAATCCTTCAAATTAGAGTTTTAGTACGTAGCAGGCCATCTTGACAATGGAGTGGCTCGCGCAAAAGGCTCGCCCGTATTGCCGCACACAAATGCTCGCTTAGTGAACATTATGGTCGAGCAAAGCACCCTCATGCAAGACTCACTTGATGGTACAATGCGGGCAAGCAAAGAATATACGAGACATGCTCCTTTGGCGATGGCGAGCAATATGGGATAGCTATAATCCATGCGCAGGCTTCTTTGGCCATGGCGAGCCTCGTGCATGCGACAGCCCGGTATGCCACATGCAACTCTCGCCTGTTAAGCAATACTGGTGAGCAGAGGTTCTTGCAGCATGTTGATTGGTGATGGCGTGCAATTATGGCGAGCACAGCATACAAGCGTTAGGCTCACCCAATAGAGCAAACTGTGGCGAGCGGATTGCGTTCGTGACAGGCTTCCCTATTACATCAAATGTTGGCGAGCAAAGCTCGTTGTGGTAGCCACCTTCGAAACTACGGGACTCGTGCATACGATGCCTCAGCCTGACGGTACAGCTCGCCCAGTAAAGCAATGATTGTGAGCATAGTGACCAAGCGATGAAATTGGGTGAGCCAGATGCAAGCTCAGGCGAAGAGTGATTTGGATGGCAAGAAAGAATTAGGCGAGTTAGGAGACTGCCCATCCAATGAAGAGGGCGAGCCAGGCCAGACTCAATCTAGAATCCTGATGGCAAGCATGATTCGAGAAAGTAGAGGATCCAGGCGATAGACCAATTTGGGTAATCCAGGTGCATGCCTAACCAAGTACGGACCTGGATCGACGAGCAAGAATCGGGCGACCTTCAAGTGAAAGAAGCTTGCCATTCCCAAAAATGGAAAGAAAATAGACTCGTCAGTGTTAGAGAACTTTCAGTAGCCTAAAAAAAAAAGGACTACTCGATTTACTGCGTGAGAAAGTTACTGTTGACCATTGTATGATAGATTGTCCTCTAGTCTAATTATACAGATAAACTTTGAAAGCAAGGCAGAAGAGTTGGATTCTAGACTTAACCCAATGCGATTGTTGAATGCCATCACGGTGGACAAGTGAGGCCTCCATAACGGGTGGATGTACGAGATGAATACCTATACCTCATTCGGGCAGCCTATGGATTGGTGACGAGAGGTGCCCGTGCTTTGTCCCAACAGAAAGTGGGAGACCAAAGGCAGAAAAGTCCTCGATGCCATCGAAATAAAAAGGGAAAAGGGGGTAAGACAATCAGGTTGGCAGCCCTTGTCCAAATTAATGGCCCATGTGATGTCACGGAAGTGCACGCGGGTGCATCAAGCAGAGACAGTGAAGGGGTGATGGTCCAGGTAGGACGCCCTATTAGTGTTGACAGCAAGTAACGAGAGCTAGTTGCTGATGAGTTAGAAAAAAGCACGTAGCCAATTGCTTGGATGCAAGGTCAATGAAGTCCCTTGCACATTATTATAATTTTCACCGACTAAGCAAGGACATGTGGATGGTAGCATATTTGAGGTACCCTCATATTATGCTTTTGATTTTCTTGTCCACTTTAACAGTTGTGATCAAATTAGGCAGCTATTCAAAGAAAGCACTAGCCATTGTCTTGTAAGACAGCAAGCCAGGGAGAGCTTAGTTCAATATAGTCGGATTGGAAGCAGCTTGTGGTAAACTCGTGAAGGTAGATTGCTGGTTCCTATGAGTGAAGAACTGAGGTGCAACTTAGCGACGATCCATGATTGATAGCAGAACGTCCAAGCACTCGCACTTTACAGACTTTACAAAGACAAAGACTTAGAACTGTACTGGCAGTAAACACTTGATATTATTGTTTTAACATTTGTTGCAATTATGTTGTTACTTGCTCCATTTAATTGAAAATACTACATTATGAAATGGAAGGCCAGTTATTTTTATCTGTACTATGATAATCCTCCATGTTTAATAGAGATGTTGTAGGAATAAAAGAAGAAAAAACAGAAGCTGGCCAAAAAGGGGGCTAGAAGCGAAAAATGCACGAACTAGCCGCCTATGGCAAATTCAAAGTCCCTAAGCATAAAAGGGTGCGAGATGGGCAAACAATTAAAGTCCCTAAGCACAAAAGGGTGCGAGACGGGCAAATTCAAAGTCCCTAAGCACAAAAGGGTGCGAGACGAGCAAACATAAGTCCCTAAGCACAAAAGGGTGCGAGACGGGCAAATTCAAAGTCCCTAAGCACAAAAGGTGCGAGACGGGCAAACAAAAGTCCCTAGGCACAAAAGGGTGCGAGACGGGCAAATCTAAAGTCCCTAAGCACAAAAGGGTGCGAGACGAGCAAATTCAAAGTCCCTAAGCACAAAAGGGTGCGAGACGGGCAAACATAAGTCTCTAATCACAAAAGGTGTGAGACGGGCAAACATAAGTCCCTAAGCACAAAAGGGTGCGAAACGGGCAAATCTAAAGTCCCTAAGCACAAAAGGGTGTGAGACGGGCAAATTCAAAAGTCCCTAAGCGAAACATGCGCAAGACGAGCAAACCAAATACACAAGTCCTTAAGCAAAGAATACACGAGACAGGCTTAATGCTCAAGTAAAAGTTCTTCTTTGGACATGAAAAGTCGCAAAGAAAAACTTGGAGAGCACACAGTATGCAGGCTGTGAGATATGTTACGAGGTATGTTACAATTTTATCATTAGATATGTGCTGCAATTGGTTGACAAAATACATTTAACATTTAAATCATGCATTTCAGATATAAACGATGTTATATTTTTATCAATTCTATAAAGTCCCTAAGCACAAAAGGGTGCGAGACGGGCAAACATAAGTCCCTAAGCGAAAAACGCGCGAAGCGGGCAACTTAAACAGATAAGTCCTTAAGCGGAAAAAGCGCGAGATAGGCACAACGCTCGAGCAAAAAGTTTTTCTTCGGACAAGAAGAGTAACAATACCATATGAAAGACAAAAAGTATGTTATGCTGTGACTCTTGGAATGGCTTTAACATTGTAATAACATAGCATATATTCTGTCACAAGCATACAAAGAAATAAAACTCCCTAAGCGAAAAATGTGCAAGATGGGCAACACATGCGCTTGAAGCGAAAAATGAGCGAGGTAAGCCATGAATGAAATAAAAGGACTTGAAGCGAAAAGTGCGCGAGGAAAGTCTGATTATTACGTAAGATTAGTACAAGGTAAATGTGTAGTTGCCCCTGTAGATGAGTTTAAAAATGTGGATCAGTTTGTAAAAGACTAAGCTCTTTCACAAAAAACTGGGGAGCACTCTAGATTAACTTCTGCATCAAAAGGAGCATCGATACTAACAGGCACCCAGCCATGTACGTCCTGAGGTGCTATAATGTCAAAAAGCTTGATCCTTAGGAGAGTTAGTCTCTGGATTATCTAAATCATATTCGTTCAAGCCTGTGAGAACTTCGACCATCTCGAATATACGAAAAGGCTCCTAAGGGCTGGTAAGATCAGATAGATCTTTATAAGTGCTTATCCTTAGAAAAGGTTCAAAATCCTCAGCATCTGGATCAAGCTTCAACCAATCAGGAGCATGCCAAATAATCACCTCTGATGAAACCAGTTAAGAACATAAGCATCCTCTTGTGGCACTTCTTGACGATGCGCCCTCATGGCCTTAACCCAGATTTGGTTTTCTTCCTCTTGGCTAATATAAGGCTTTGGTGGCTCTGCAATCTTGTAATTTCTCCTTATAGCTCTTGGTTTCAGTCAGCTAAGACCTTGAATTCGAAAAGAAGGGTGACATATTCCACTTGAGAAGCATTTAGCTTAGAGGAGGAAAACGTATCCCAGTAGTAAAAAGCACTTGACAAAAGAAATAATGACACGACGTCATTCCTGTTACAAATAATGATGAAGTCCACTAGTTAAGCCCTCAAGTGAAGATGAAAAGACTCTTGTAATAATCTCAGAAAGAGGGTAGCAAAAGAATTTGAAAAGCCCATTCTTTATATACTGTTTTGCAGGGTAAACCTTGCGAAAGAGTGGGGAGCAATTGATGAAGGTCAAACCAAAGATTACTGGGCTTTTCTATAAGTCAAGCTGGAAACCATTGAGTCAAATAATAATCTAAGCGCAAGAGGAAAGAGGACTCAAAAGGCCTATAAATGATCCATTAATTGACCATTTAAGCTATGGGTCATAAAGGTAATTACGCGCCATATTACTCCTATAAATAGATCACAGGTATCACTTTTAAACCCTAATCTCTATTTGTTTATGGAAACCTTACCTGGATCCTATCTGACTTAAGCATCGGAGTGCGCGCGTAGGGGAAAGCCCCTGTGCCCTCTGACTTTTCCTATTTCGCAGAACCTTTTTGGAGACACGTGGAAAGAAGGGACAGACTCTGACGTCACTGACGTCAGCAATCGATCATTGTTGTTTTGTGCAACAACAAAATATAAATTAGTTTCAAATATGAAACATTAATCAATAATTTATTAATGATTAATGATGTAGTAAGAATTATTTTCATTAAAGTTGTAGCTATTTAATTTATTTAATATTTAAGATTGGTTATATTTAATTTTTTCTATAAACTTTTTAATTAGTATTTGATTTCGAAATATTTCTTAATTTTTGTATTATATATTTGTAATAAGTCTTTTAATACATTGTTCAACATCTATTTCAAAATATTTTTTTTATAATTCTATTCTATTTTTTAAATATTATTATAAATTAAAATCATTATCGTGTATGGCATGGATTTAAATTTATTTTTTAGTAAAATGAACTTTCTCAACAAGATGGATATCAGCTCAATTTTATATTTTATTGTATAAATCGTCAACTTTTCAAAAATGATATTAACTTTCGTTTGTATTGCATACATGATATTTTACATGACAATTAATAAAATTATCCATGTTAGTTTATATCCAAAAGACAATTAATATCCTTTAATATATTTGAATTAAATTACGTTATTTTGAATGTTGAGACTTTATTTATTATAAAATAAATTATTGAAGGTTTATATATTTTTTGTGAAAAATTTGAGAACACTAACTATTAAACTATATTTTTTATAAAGTTGTGGGAAATTTTATTGATGGTAAAATATAAATAGCATGTAAATTTATACACTTTTATTCATATAGGCAACGCTGCTTTTCTTTAATTTAATCATATGGAAATAAGAATTTCTCACCATCTTTGCTCTCTCATAACTACTTTTTGATGTTAAACAGCTGCTCTATTAATATTTAATATTAAGCAGGTTGAGTCGAGATTAAGAAATGATTCTCTTGCTTAAACTCAACTCAACCTAATAAGAATGTTCTGCATTTTTTAATATTTTATGATTAAATGTGTATTTTATTCAAGTCACTTGGCATAATAATATGTAGTATTTTGTCTGATTGGACAATTTTTTTTATTTATGTTTAATGTACCATTCTTTTACCTCTATCATCATTTCCTTTTGCATAATAAATTTGATGTAAACCAGTCGTTGTTGTTGTTCACGACAAAGTTTTGCTAAATTATTTCCGAGATTCATATATAAGATCTATTATTAAAGTTTCAATTTTTTAGTTATAATTATTATTCTCGTCAACAAGATCGTGACATAATTGCGAAGAAAAAGTTTTAAGATTTTAAAATCTAATTATGATTGTTATTATAAATTAAAATGTACCATTAAAAAAATTATTAAACCGTCTCGTTGAAAAATAATATTTTTTCTTAATGAGATTTCGAATTCAAATTTTTAATTTAATCTCTTCTAAAAAAAATAATAACCGCTAAATCAAATATTGATAAAAAAAATGAAAATTATTAGTACACGTCCATTCTCTTTGTAAAAGAAAGTCATACATCGAGTCATCATATTAAAAGAAAACTGGAAAATTGACATTACTATCAAATTTTTATAGAAAAATAGGTATTTTCATGTAATAATATCTTAAATGCAAATATTTTTGTGTGAAAATAACATTTTTTTTTGTTTTATACACAAATACTTAATTGAAAAATTAAAAGATATATTGTCCTATACTTCTTGGAGATCAGTTAATTTTCATCTTTAGAAAAATTTCCATTTTCTATTTGAACTCTTCACTTTTTGCCAAAAAAAATTTTAAACCAATTTCTACACTTAATAATCAAAGAAAAAAAAAAATCCAAGAACTATTTTTTTATTTTTACAAATATTGTGTAAACTATATAATTAAGGTTACAGCCAAACTATTTTATTTTGATAAATATTATACATTTAAAATTTTTATTATCCTTGTGTTTTCTAAACAAATAAAATTTTCACTGACAAAAAATTGATTTATTTTTTATCAATTGGATTGAATTTTTGAGTAATATGTTTAAACTAGTTTGCGACCCATGGGATGCATGGTTACATGTGTCACGATTTTAACATCGTTTATGAAATAAAAATATTCCAATGACAGTGTATGAAATAATTATCTTTTATTTAAATATGTATGTATAAATAAAAATTCGTATTATTCGCACACTTTATTTTTAAAAAAATTATTCTTAATTATTTTAATTGTTTTAGATGTATTAGAGAATTAAATTTATTTTTTAAATGGAGTAGATGTCATAATATTTTAATTATTTTAAAGTTTTTAACATAATACTTAGATTATTTTAATAGTTTTAAATATATTTAGATAATATTTTAATTGTTTTATTTAATTAATGCCTTTAAATTTGTAAATCTACATTCCTCATTGTTTTTGATGAATCGATATCAAGGTTGTAAATTTCGTACCAAAGAGTATTTTGTTTTTTCTTTTTACAATGAGATATATCGGTATCGGTTATTTCGGTATATTATTTCAAATTTTTTGGTTTAATTTAATAATATTTATAAATTTTTCATACATGCAATAATATTGTTAATAATAAGCAAAATAAATATATAAAACATTTAACATTGATAACAATTAGTATAAAATTAATAAAATTACTTGTACAACAAATAATAATTATTTTTAAAATTGTTAAATTTGTTAATGTATTTACTTAATTTATTATTTATGTATTTATTAGTTTTAATTCAATATCAAAACTTATAATAAAACAAAAAAATCAATTTTCTTTTAATTTTTGTGTACCAACCAAAATAGTGAATTTCGCTGAAATCAACAAAAACCATTCGAAATTCACTAAATTAGCTGATATTACCTGATAGTAAAATTGGTACGAAAAATTGTTGGCTCTATAGGCTATACCGAGAGGGAGGTGAATCGGTTTTTAACTAACCTGAAGGTCGTTTTTTGGTTCTCTAAATTCACTAGCCTATATTAATATTTTCTAAGTTCTCTAGGCTATGCAAGCAAGCAATCCAAATTCAATACAATAAACACAAATATAATTGCAAGTAAATAAAGAGAGAAGGGATAGAGAATTGTACGCAAGCAATTTATAGAGGTTCGGCAACCTTGCATACGTCCTCTACCTTGATACGCTCCCAAGGGTTTTCCCAAATTCACTCACTTGAATTTGTGTTACAAACCCTCTTTTTCAAGGCTCAAGAAAAACCTCTCTCTTTTTCTAGGCTAAAGAGAAACCTCCCTCTTTTTCTAAGGCTAAAGAGAAACCTCCCTCTTTTTCTAAGGCTAAAGAGAAACCTCCCCTTTACAAGGTGTGATTGTGTTTACAATGGGTGTAACCAAAGAAGGCCTCTAGGAAGGCAAATGATTACAAAGATTAAGCACAAAGAAAAGCCTATACAATATTTGTGCTATTCTATATAAGGAATATGAGAATTATGGAAGATGAAGAATTTTAAGCACTTGAGATGTTGTTGAGGCTTTGAATATGAGGAAAATGAATAATGGAGTTGCTGAGTAGTTCATCTTGCTTCCTTGAGCTTCTAAGCCTCTATTTATAGTCCCTTGGATGGTTTGTGAACGTTGGTTGGAGCCAAAATTGAATATGACCGTTGTATCTCACAAAACTAGCCGTTGGAGTGCTTTTTCATGTAAAGGGATCGATCCTATTCCCTAGAGGATTGATCCCCAAATTTCAGAATGCTTATTCTGCGCTTGAGGGACCTTTCTGCCTCCAAAATAGCTTACTACCATGAAGGGATCGATCCCTTCCCTTAGGGAATCGATCCCATGCTTCCAAAGAGCGTTTTTCCTGCACGTTTGGGTTAGAAATGATATGGCCTTTGATTTTAATTCAACCCAAAACATTTTGGCATTTTTGTGGGAGTTTTTCTTGACTTTCTCTAATGAAAACAAAGTCCAAAAATTCATTAAGTAATTTTCTAAATTATTCAAAAACATTTTATAAAATACTAAGACCAATAAGAATGTATCATTAAATCATGGTCTTAATGTTTGATATGATCACTTAAAAATGGATTGAGAAAATCATATGTGGTAAAATAAATTTACAATATGAATCAAAACATAAAAACTCACTTAAGTTTTTGTCA
Source organism: Heritiera littoralis (assembly GCA_031772115.1). Classification (NCBI taxonomy): domain Eukaryota; kingdom Viridiplantae; phylum Streptophyta; class Magnoliopsida; order Malvales; family Malvaceae; genus Heritiera; species Heritiera littoralis. Next base: position 211,703 of record JAPDPK010000226.1, read on the forward strand.
TTTTAAAATACATATGTCAATTTAAAGCTAACAAAAATCAACTCAAGTATATCGGATTTTATGAAAACTAGTGCATAAGGTCGGTATGACCGAAATCGAAATAGTATTAACAACTATGATCAATATGCTATTTAGATAAAATTTAAATAAAATAAGTAGATAGTACTGGTATTTGAATAAGATAAGACATTGTTTAAAAACTAAATTTTGAAACACTGGATTGATTGTGAGAAAAAAATGCAAAAAAGAAAATGAGTAGATAGTACTGGTATTTGAATAAGATAAGAAACGATATTAACAACTATGATCGATATGTTGTTTAGATAAAATTTAAATAAAATGAGTAGATAGTACTGGTATTTGAATAAGATAAGAAATTATTTAAAAACTAAATTTTGAAACATTGGATTGATTGTGAGAAAAAAATGTAAAAAAGAAAACTATAAAATATATACTACTTAGAATATCATATAATAGAATTTTTAAAATTGATTTAAATGAGTAGATTACAATTAGTTTTTTATTGAGCTTTTTTATCACTCCACTACTTTCTAATTTTTTTGGGTGTGGATAATGAGTAAATAATTGAATTTTTAAAATTGATTTAAATTGGTAGATTAAGTTGGTTTTTAGTAAGTTTTTAATCTCTGCATTACTTCCTATTTCTTTGGTGTGGATAATGTGTGGTTATAAAAAAAATGATTTGATTTTCAATTTCAATAAATGTTACATGTATCTTTATTTGAGTAGTACATTCTCATTTAAAGTTACAATCATAATTAGCATATTACATTCCATGAACCGATAACTTGATAAATTGATAAATACAAATGATAATATCCAACTAAACAAATAACAAATAAACTTACTTGAACTCACATTCGGTGAGACTCGAACATGAGACTTCAAAGTCTCAGGATCTCCTCCTTGCTACTAAGCCAATGCCTCATTGGCAATATTACATGTATCTTAATCCTACATGTCCTGAAAAACAAATGTCTATGCAAGCTCTTATATAGCTTACTTATAAAGTTTCTTTTTTTTTTTTGGATATGAGAGTTATAAAGTTTTTATGTTTTCTAAAATATAATATATATTAGATTATAAATAATTAATAATTTTTTTACATAATATTAAATAATCCCTGAACAAAGAACAAAAAAAAATTAACTTAAATGAGTAAAAAATTTAGTTAATTTAAAAGTTTTAATAGGTTTGGCTTTCTCTCGAGGAGCTCAAACCCATTACATTTTTTGCTCTTTACACTACACCTTCAATAAACAAATTAAACTTACACCATTAAATTACAAATTTAACCTTACTATAAAAACAAATATTTCATCCCTTTCATCGAAACCATCTTCCTTCCCAAATTTTCTTCTCCACGCGGCTGCAACTCCTTTCAACCGAAACCACTCTCTACAGGTGAGGCTTTTGTTGCATTTTGCTACTATTGTGTACCAATCTGAGCTCGCCTACCGCAAGCTCACCTGCGTGAGGTCGGCAACCTCGCGCAGGTGAGAGCCCACCTACGCAAAACTGGTGGCCTCGTGCAGGCTCACCCTCGCAAGGCTGCCGACCTCGCGCAGGTGAGGCCGCTAGAGGCCATGTGCCTCCAGTCTAGCTTGGGAGCGAGGTCGGCGGCTGCATTTGATATCCAAGCACATGTGCCGCGCAAGCTAGCTTGCGTGCGGGCACAGGTTCCGTGCAAGCTGCCTTGCGTGCGAACACAAGTTTTGCGCAAGCTGCCTTGCGGGCATGCACAAGTTCCCCACAAGCTGCCTTGTGCGAGCTTGCGCATGTCTTGTTCTGAGCTGGGAGCAATATTTACCTTTTTTTTGTTGTTTCTGCTCAACGATTGGCTCCCTTGTTTCTGCTCAATGAAGAAGTAATAGCTAGGGTGAAATGAGGAATATATTTTTGTTCGATTCTTAAGCAATTTTACTTAGAATTGAGCATTAATGCTTTGATTGTTTGATTCTTCTAATCATACAATCACTTGTTAAGACATAAATGTTTTTTTTTTTCAGATATGGCAGAAACACAAGGTGGAGGTTCATCTCAAGGAAGACGACGAGTTAGCTGATATCGTGCTGAGCAGGCTGAGCAAGCTGAGCAGGCTGAGCAAGTTGAACAAGTAGAACAGGTCAAGCAAGAGGAGCAAGCTGAGCAAGTTGAACAAGTAGAACAGGTCAAGCAAGAGGAGCAGGCAGAGCAAGTAGATTCAGATGATGCAGATGAGGAATATCAGCCTTGTCTTAGAGGCCCGAGTGATATGTCTATTTTGAACAGTTTTAGATCATATGTGGCTTTTGCGATATGGGAGGGTCGGGTAATTATTTTGTTAAATTTAAGAATATAGATCTATTTTATCTATTAAAAATGATCTTATTATTTATTGTTTTTTATATAGGAGCGAGCCAATTTGAAGGTTCTTAATCACATTAAAAAAATCTCTCAGTGGACTCTAGACGATGATTGGTCATGTGTTCGCTCCCTTGTTTTGCAATCTAACTTAGGTTGCTTGGTTGAAGTAGTTATTGCACTTGCAATAGTACCATCATCTCAGCTTTTTGTGAAAGGTGGCAATCGGAGACTAACACATTCCATATGCCTTTTGGGGAGATGACGATTACCCTAGATGATGTAGCTACACTGCTTGGCATACCAGTGGTTAGCGGGATCGTATCATGCCGGCACATCTCCATGAAGCGTGCAATCAGAATGTTAGTTCGTTTGCTAGGTGTCTCTCTTACGGAAGCTCACGCAGCGACGATTACCGATCGTGGGTCTAGTGTGACGTTGCAATGGTTGAGATCGACTTTTGGCAATGTGACCGATGGCTTTAGTGATGAGGAAATAGTGTATGCTACTTACTTACTTCACTTACTTGGGTGCACACTATCTGTGGATAAGAGTGGATCGCATGTTCCGGTTTCATTATTATCCTGTTTAGAGGATTTACAGGTTATCAGTGAATATGCGTGGGGTACGGGTGCTCTTGCTTATATGTATAGACAGTTAGGTCTTGCGAGCAGGTCAAAAGTACACAGAATTGGAGGCTATATGACCCTTGTCCAGGTATTAAGATTTACTTTTATATAAATAACTTGTGAATTATAATTTGTTTATGTATAATTTATTAACACTAAATCTTGTTTTATTTGATGTAGGCTTGGATTTATGAGCACTTTCCATCATTGAGTCCAGAGTTGAACTTCAATTACAAGGATAATTTGCCACAAGCTTGACGATGGAAGCCAGTGGTTATGGCCAAGATGTGAATGTCTTGTGGAACCATCTAAATGACCTCCAGCATAATCAAGTCTGCTGGGATCCATATGCAGATAGTCGAAGATAGCATTTGTTGCCCTCGATCTCTTTTTTCACAATCTGCTTAAAAGTTGGGGATGTCGTGGAGCCGTACCATCCAGGGAGAGTGTTACGGTAGTGGGGCTATGTACAGACTGTACCTCCGAGACCTTTAGCGCCATATAGAGCACAGAGAGGTAGTACGAGCGCCACTTATGATGTTGTTTATCAGTTTATGGATCAATTATGGCAGAGATGGCCTATGTATGTCCTCACAGAAGAGAATAGAGGACGAAGGTGTGTGATCCTAGGAGAGACAGCTCCTGACTATATGACTTGGTATGGATCTATTTCTCATCCATTCGTACAAAATCTAGCACGTAGATCGAGGCTTCAAGCTCCTCCAATAGATTCTAATCAATCTAGTGTAAGTTATTAACACTAAATCCTAAGTGAATAAAATTTGTTCATACTATTTGATTTGATAAAATTTCCTTCATGTATTGTTTCGCAGCGCATGTCAAGGGCAGTGTCTCGCATTGAATTACTCATGAGTGAGAGTAGAGATGTAGAGACATTGACAAAGGGAATTTACAACCTACATGAGATATTAACTAGGTCGTCAGATGCTACTCCATCACAGACAGCTCCTCCTCCAACTCCATCACAGACAGCTCCTCCTCCAGCTCCTCCACCAGTTATATTAGAGATAGCTTCTCCACCAGTTACATCAGAGATAGCTTCTCCACCAGTTACTCGTTTTTATACTAGGCTCAGGAGAAGGAGAGGCAAGGCAATTATATCGGATGCGTCGAGGGATTAGTGTATTTGTATTTAGTGACTTTTGTTTTTTAAAGATACAGTTTAGCTTTATGATATTAGACAATGTTATTAAAATATGTAATGATTTTTGTTTATAATTTAATGTTTTATTTAGTGATTTTTGTTTTTTAATGCCTAGAGTTTATCTTTATAATAGTAGATAATGTTATTAAAACATATAATGCGTAAATCGATAATACAATCATAAGAAGGCATACATATCAAAGACATAAATTGATAATATATTCATACACAGGCATAAATGTCAAAATACAGTAATATTTAATAAAATATCATGGTTCGTCTAAATCAATGGTTTCTTTAATGGCAACATCCGATCTCGACAATAAATTTCAGAATTCCTCAATGCGAGATACATATGGAAGCTCCCACTCATGAGCAAAATCATATCGGTACCGATGCCAATTGCATGCAATCGGAGGTATTGGTGCAAACGGGTCCATAAATACCTGAAAAATATCACTATTAAGCGTACAAAAAATATAAAACAAAATATCTCAATTCTAACATACATATTATTATCAATACCTCAACAAAATGAGAATCGTGAATAAGTCCAAGTGCTATGAATCCATGTTGCAAAGGTGGAGGTGGTGCAGTTCTAAGCGAAAGATATGTCAAGCATTATCTAGAAGATAAATGGACTAGCACAACGTTATACTTTGTTGCTATCAAGTGACCCATATCGGGTAAAGTCATCCATTCAGCATAAGGAGCTGGTATCTTAAAATATGATAATATCTCTATCAATTCATTAACACGCTCCTTCGATCCATAGAGACTAACATAATAAGTGCGGAAATCACATATCTCCTCAATCAAATCTTGTCGCACCTTAGCCCATGCATCAACACCCATGCGTAGCAAGCCAGCTATAGCTCAAAAACCACAATGTCCATCCGATTCAACATCCACAGTAGAATGTATGTATTGGCGTATCTCTAAAGGGAAAGAATCAATAAATTTCACTTTCTTTTTTCGATGCACTGGTAGTTTCATCATCTTTACTGAATTGACTGAAACGGGTGTTGATGCACTATCATATTGAGATTCAACAATCTCAAAATATGAAGTATCACGTAGAGTTGATTTATCTCGATTGCCTTTGGTCTTAGCTGTGACAGCCCCGTCACTACATCTTACCATTTAACTTTTTCCTATTTCCACTTAACTTGATTAGATTTGCTTGTCAATGTCAATCATTCTTTTCTTTCTTAAGCTTAATATCTAACAGCTCAATATAAATAATTCAATTTCAATAAAACAGACTAATGATACATGTATATATGTATCATCCGTTTCCACAGGATCTCATACATCATCTTAACTTAAATCCCCGACATCTTAGATACATTAATGTTAGTTGTACTGTACCATAGCTGAATTACAATTTACTTTGCATGATTACATAAGTATACCTTCTAAACTACTTGGGAAGCGTCTCTCGAAGGTAAACTTTCAAGATCCACTCGTAGGCTCTTCTATCGAGAGTGAGGGATTACTTCAGATAGTCTGTATGAAAAATGTTCGTAAAAGGGTGAGTTTACGCTCAGTAAGAAAAATATGTAAAAGAGCGTACTATGCCTCTATATGCAGTTTTCCTACTTGGCTCTATAATGTCATGTGAAGCATTATAAAGCATGCATCATAAACATCTTTCATGCATTGTTTGCAACCATGCATATTTATTTCAAATGACATGGCAATCATACTTTGTATGCTTCTTTTAAAATATAGCATACATATAAAACATGCATCATCTTCTATCTTTAAAACATACTTTACATGCTCTTATAGCATAGCATGTTTCGTATACTTCTTCAAAACATACTTCATGTACTTCTTTCAAATATCATTTACATACATACATACTTCCTTTAAAACATCTTATACTTCTTGAAATCATAACTCATATACTTCTTTTTAAAACTTATACAAGTATACCAAGTACTTTCGATTTCTTTATTTCTTTGAAATCGTATATACATATAGTTTTTTTGATAACATAAAAACTATTTGTACTTTTATGGAGGTTATGCACTGCATCATCATCATCATCATCATCATCATGTGGTGTACCCCGTAGGGCCAGGAATCCTCCCTTAGCCGAACATGTAATATAGACAGATTGGCCAACTGTTGGTGGCTACAGTTAACACTAGTCAGGTATCCTTCTGTAGCGACTGAGGCCTAACTTATGGTTCCTCAGCCCATAACATACATCATTTCAGGACTTGATCAGAGCCCCTACTAGAAACATGATAGTGCATAATCTCAAAACATATGCCATATAGCTTCTTGCCATGACATTTCATATTTTCTGAAAATAGGTTTGAAAACCTCTTTTCAAAACAGGGCAGTCGACTGGCCTCATAGGGCAGTAGGCTGCTGCTTCATACTTTCATTTATCGAAATTATTTTCATTTAAATTTTCGATATTTTCATTTTTGAAAACATATAAGGGCAGTCGACTGGTCCATATAGCAGTCGACTGGTTTTCAAACAGAATGCTTCTTAACAAATAGCAGTCGACTGGTACATATAGCAGTCGACTGTTTTTGAAACAGAATGCTTCTGGAAAATTAGCAGTCGACTGGTTATATAGGCAGTCGGCTGGTTTTGAAACAAAATGCATTTTTGGCAAATAGCAGTCGACTGTCCCATATAGCAGTCGACTGGTTTGAAACAGAATGCTTTTCTGGAAAATAGCAGTCGACTGGCTTACATAGCAGTCGACTGGTTTATCTCGATTTTCAAAAAACGACGTTTTGGTTGTCTCTAGGCAGTCGACTTCCCTTTAAGGCAGTCGGCTGCTCCTAGCCTAATTGGTACTAGGAGACAAGTCCGAAAATGCATCTTTTCCTGCACAAAACCAACTGATGCTTCTCTCCAAACCACATAAAAACATGGTAAAACATGCGAACATAGCCGCCTTACGTCCGTTACATAAATTTCTTACCTTGATTCCTTCGAGAACGCAAGATCACTTGATGCGTTAACCCTAGCTTTCACTCCTTCAAAGCTGTAACATCAAATCAATTTAAACCTTTAAACAATCATCATACATACATCATATCAACTTAGTACAGCTCCAAACCATGAACTAAATTGACTAAATCATCTTCTTCTCTTACCTTCACTAGAGACCAAAATCTCAAACTTTGAGATCTCTTCCAATACTTGGAATCAATCCACCAAACTTTGGATATCTCTTAGTCTAACGACAAGGATCGTTTTTCATTAAATGAACTTAATGGATCGATGGAAGAGTGAGGTGATTTGTCAAGGTAGCCATGAATAGAACTTGGAAGCTTGGATGGAACAAGAGGGAGAGGGCTGGAAGAAAAGCTGGCATAAGGGTGATGAGATGAAGGTGATGACTGAGCTAATTTGCATTTAATGCCTCCCTATCTCTTTAATCATCTCAGCCATACTTTGACCATTTAATTTACTTCCTCTTCCATATGACTCATCCATTAAATCACCAATCAAAATTCTGATTTTATTTCTTGTCTCATACTCTTAATATTTTTCTGATATTAGTTTCCTTGACCATTTGACCTTTTTAACATTTAATTACCAAAAATTCTGATATAAATTTTATCATCATCCAATTAAATCAATTCATCTTAACTTTTAACCATTATTATTTGACCATTCATTTAATTGGTCTTCTTTCTCCCATATAACACTTGTCTTTAGTTACACTTAATTTCCTGATATTAATTCTTTGCTCATACCTCAATTATTCTTATAACATTAATTTAATTTCCTTGACTATTAAATCTTCCATCTCATTACTTCTCCCATGTTCTATGCATCATTTTCCTTTCATAATTCTCATATCCATTTACTTCATTTAAGCCAAGTTACTTTACAATCATAGAGAATTCACATGAAATTGAGGGATTTCAACTTCTCGGGTGGAGGAACAAGAAATGTAGTTGCTGGATCACCGAGTTCCCTTAACTTTTTTTTCAAGGCTAATTTTCCTAAGATATCACAAGCATCGAAGCGTTTCACTATAAGCTCCCACTCGACATCAAGATTCAACTTAGCCAAGTAATCAACATTTTTCTTCTTCAAGTCCAACTTCGACCAAAAAGGATCCAAAACGGACAATGGAATCGGTGTCCCGAACCTTATAAATTCAGCAATCTCGTTAGCACAAGGCAACCCATGTGTGCCTCTAATGACGCAACCACAGACAAGAGGGTCAATGCCAGCATCATTTGCTCGTTGTGCTTCCTTCAAAATAATACTCAATGTTGTCCTCGAAACCAATCCTCGTAACTCCCTAAACAAAGTTGGTCGAAAATTATGTTCCACAACAGTAAGACTTCTCTCGAATGAGGCCTTTATCTCCGTATGTTGCAGCTCAATCAGGGAGTTGATAACCTTCCATGATGTATCAAAATCTCCTTGGGACAATCCCAGGTGTCTCTTTAACTTTGAATGTGCACTCTCCGCCTTATATGATGTTAGAAAATGTTTATTATAATGAATAAATTATATATTTTTTGAAAATAACAATAAGTAAACCCTATAAACCTACATACCTATTTGTTGTAACATTTCCAAAGTGCTTTACTTTATTTGTCCAAGCAGCAACAAATTTCTCTTTATGCTGAGTCAACCAAGTATGGATCAAGTACTCGAGCGCTCTAGGATAAGAATGGTAATGAGTTACCAATGAACTTAAATTTGCTTCGTACTCATACTCATTCGAAGAGAATACAAGAACGCCTCAAGCTGACATGAATGCCTCCCACTTCTCCTTGCTTTCAAACCACTTTTTACAATTAGCAAGTACATTCTTTGATATATGCCATCTACATAAGGGATTGGTTGTGCTAGGGAACACTATTTGTACTGCTTTCATCAATGCTAAATCCCTATCAGTAACAATGACAACAGGCATTGAATCAGAAGACATCAAGCTTTTTAACTTCTCTAATGCCCAAGTGGAGTTGTTAGTGCGCTTAGCCTCCATGTAAACAAATGCAACAGAAAATGTCAAATCTGTACATGTCACACCAACAATCTCAAGGAGAGGAAGTCCATATTGATTAGTTTTATATGTACAATCCATAACTAACACATTGGGAAAAGCATTCAATAAATCTATAGCAGTCGAATGCGCCCAAAATAAGTCTCTAATACAATCACTTGACTCATCACTCCTATGCCACTCAACATATTTACAACCATTTAAGTGTTTCATGAGTTGCTGCATCTGTGATCTACCAGCTTTATCAACCATTCTCTACTTTTGTCGTGCATTGTAGATGGTCTTTAATGTGCCGGAATTCTTCTTATCATGTTGTTTCAACATCATTAGTATATTTCTTGGTTTGACCATATTATTTGTCATATCGGCCACTATACCTTGCTCTTTCACCGTTAATCGACCAGCAAAGGAATGTCCTTCTAATTGTCTTGCAGCCAAATGGTTATGCATTCCACATACTACTCTAACTGCCCAATCATCGCCACTCTCCAATTTCACCCCCCGTAGCTCGAATTGACAATTGCACTTCTTTGTTCCTGTTCCCAAGTGACGGAATTCATCTCTGTTTGATCTATACATTCCATACCGTTCACGTGCAAGTTGAAGTCTAGGTTTTCTTCCGAGAATACCAACTTCGGATGATTTAATCACAATAACAAAACCTAGGTCTCTTCCCACCTCTCTAGCCCATGTGATCAAAGCAATTCTACTATTGAAAACCTAAACAAAAAAATTTAATAATTAGTTTATTTTTTTTACGGTATTTGTATTGAAACATTATATTAATTTTAAATATGCTTACTTTGTTAGTAGCAAATGCATAAGTGCAGTCAAATATTTCTTCATCCACACTATTGAATTCTTCATTGTACACTATTACTTCTTTGTTATTCTGCAAATATTAAACAATTAATAAACAATTAGTACAATAATTTATATAATAAAAATAATTAATTATAAAAATAAAATTAGTACAATAAATTATACAAGGAATTAATACGATTATTAAACAATTATAAATTATATAATTATATAAGTTATATAATAAAAATAATTAATTGTAAAAATATAAATATAATTTATACAATTATTAAACAAGGAAGTATGTGCAGCTTGCGCGCCAATGGCCATCGCGCGCAAGGTAGCTTGCACAGGGGTGGCCATAGCGCGCAAGGTAGCTTGCGCGCGTGTGGCCATTGCGCGCAAGCAGGCTTGCGCTCTGGTGGCCATCCCGCACAAGCTTACTTGCGCGAGATGCTGGTTTGTCTAATTCGACTGCTACGAAAAAAATCCAAAAAAAACTCATAAAATCTTACCTTTTCTTCTTCTTTTTCAGTTTCTTCACTTTCATACTCTTCATAGCTATCATAATAGCTACTCTCACTCATATTTTTCAATTTTTTGAAGGAAAATAAAATGATTGAAGAAGGAAAATGAGAAATGATAGACTACAACAGAGGAAGGAAAACTAAATAGCAACACCGAAGCATGTAGAGGAGGGAAAATTTTGAGGGAAAAATGAGCTAAAAAATCATTTTTAGTTTAAGATATTTAGGTCATGTTTGGTACATAAGATGATGGATAGGATAGGATGATAATCATTCTATCTTATGTTTGGTGCACACATTAAGGGGAGGATTGGATTGCAAGGAGGATTAGTCATCCTCTTAGTATAGGATGATTCAATCCTCTCCAAAAGGTAAGGATTATTTTTAATCCTATGGGATTAGAAATAAATATTAATATTTTATTTATTTCATTCTTAAAATTTGTATTTAAAAATTAACTTAAACATTTAATAAAATAATAATGATATTTGTTTAATTAATTAATCCAAATTTTTCTTTCTTTTTTCTTTTCTATTCAAGAAAAATTATAATTTTGATAAAATAATATTTTATTGAACGAATTTTTTTAATTATTTTCTGGAAATAATTAAAATTTTAAAATCATTTTTTAGAAAATAAATTCTCAAACATAAAAATTATTATAAAATATATTTTTAACTAGTTTTCTCTTATGTTTAAATTTTTTTCATTCTTATTTTTTTTTCTTTTTTACTTTAAAAAAAATAAAGAAAAATAACTACTAACTATAAAATTATTAGAAATTATATTTTTTAATTTATAAAATTTAAATTATTAAATTTAACTTGTATTTTTCCTTTTTCTTTTGTTTTCTATATTTCCTTCTAATTGAAAAAAAGAAAAGAAGATAAAGAAACCATAAAAGTAAAGAAAAATATTTAAGAATAGCCTTTTGGAAAAATTAATATAATTAAAAAATAAACTTATTTCCTAGAAAAACCCAATTTTTTAAAAATTAATATATTAATTTAAAAAAATATTTCAAATTTAAATCATATAAAAGAAATAAAAACAAAAAGGAAAGAAAAGAAAAAAGTGAAAAATTGTAGAGAATTTTTTAATAAAAATTTATTTTTTAACAAATTAATTTTTTTGAAAGTGTAATATAAATTTTTAGGAGTAATTTTTTATTAAAGAATCATCTAATAAATTCGAATATTAATTTAATATTGTAAATAATATCTACATTTAAATTTTTTATTTATATTTATAACAAAAAAATTTATAAATTTAAATTATGTTACTTTAAAAAAGAGTACTAAAAAAATCATTATATATTTTTTTTTAATTTTACGCATTGAAAATATGGTAAAAAATTTAAAAAGTCATCATATCTTATTCTTAATCCTTGTACACACCAAACATAAGATAGGATAATATAATCTAATCTTATCCTATCCATAATCTTATATTATCTTATCCTATCCTCATCCTATGCACCAAACATAATCTAAGATCATTTTACATTTGGATATTTTTGTTTTTTCTCGGTTTGTAGTAGAAAGAGTAAAAAACGTGGTGAATTTAGAAGTCTCCCTTTGTCTCCGTTGTCTCTCTCATCCTCAGGCAGTCCTTCTTCCCCTTATCCACTTATTTATCACAACACACCCATTGCCTTCAAACTCTCTTCTTTTCTCTTCCCTTCTTCTTCTCCTTCCTTATTTCCTTCAACTTGGCACTGCTCGAAACAATTAAATGATACCCATTTCTCGTTCTTTCTCCTCTTCAAAGGAACGGTATCTATGGGCTGTTAAAGAAAACATTTCTGTTGTATATGTTATCAGTGAGAAGCTGGAAGGAAAGTGAAGAGGAAAGGAGAGGATGTCTTGCTTGTTGCCACAGTTTAAGTGCCAACCTGACACTTTCTCTATCCAATTCAGAACTCTCCACTCTCACCATTGTAAGTTCCACACTGAAAGGATGCCTTTGTTTTAATTAGGATTCAAATGGGTAGTTGCTAAATAGAAATATATGTTTTTAGCTAGATTGAAAGTTAGATACTTTATTCAATCAGAACTAAACTGAGTGTGCTTTACTTTTTGTACTAGTTTTGAATTTGGTGAAGTGTTACTGCTCATCAATGCATTTGTTATTAATTAAAATTGAGTTGGGTAGTTGTATATTTTTCTACTGGATTGAAAAGCTAGAGACTTTATTTGATCAGAAGGGAAATGGACGTGCTTTGCCTTTTGTTCTAGTTTTGAGTGGCATTCTCCACTGTTGGATTTATGTCAGCCCGAGTTTTAATGTGTGTGCTTTATTTTTGTTAGTAATTTCAATGTCATAAAGGCCATATACCTGTTAAGCGGATGAATTTCGTTCTGATCTGCTCGCAAATGCCTTTTATTTCTACCATAATTGTCAGTTTTTACTGGATTTGTGTATTTTCATATGGTAGGCACCTTTCTTTTAACCTGATATCTGAAACAAGAGTGAGTTTAATGTGGCTTTGTTACTTTTATAACAATGTAAGGTATGCCAACGCCACTTTCTTTTTGCTCTTAATGGTTTTTGATGAGCTTTACCTACATTTCTATTGTTAATGCATTGCGTAAGGACAAAGACTAAACTGTATTCCTCAGCGTTTGAGGAATTAATTACCTTCATTTGGCTTTAGAGATTACATATGATTTGCTATTTTCTTTGTGGCTAGTTTTTTAATCGCTGTGGTTAAATACTTTTCTTCTTAGAAGAATAGAGGAATACATTTACAAATTAGTTTTGGTCTTTTTGAATGCAATACTTCTGATGCCCCCTCTGCACTACTGCCCTTAGGGGGTGGATCCTGGATAAAATTTTGTAGTTTGTAATGCTTTTCTTTGCATAATCAGTTGTATCTGTATAATTATTTAATGTAAAGCTTTTAAACTTTATTGGCTTGTAATGGTATCATTTGTCATGATTTGTTTATTCACATGATTTCTTGGCTGAACCTGCAGCAAAACATAGAGAATCTATATGTTTCCGAACACAATGTGTTTTATCTACCACTTCACTATCAACATCAACAGTGACAACTACAGTGCTTGATGTAGAGAAGCTAAGATTACCATCTTTTGAAGCTCATCTGAATTCAGTTGTGGCAGAGAGACCATGGACATATACAGGAGCAACTGGTCCGCCCTCAGAGGTCAGTCTTGTTCGATTGAGGATACGGATAGAGAATTTCAGTGAAAAACGTAGAGCATTTGCAATCACACTTCTGAAATAGACCTGTTTTCTTCCTTCATCTAGTTCATTGCCTCTAGACAAACTTACAAATCATCTATTGCATTTGAAGACCATGTTAGACAAGGAGCTTGTAACTTTCAAGGACTTGCATTTTGGTTAGGCTTAATACCCATATATGCCCTTCATATTTGCCACAAAATGGAATTAAGCCATCAACGTTTAATTGCATGAAAATCAGTCCTAAATGTTTCAAAATAACAGAATTAAGTACATTTCTATTAAATTTTTTAATTTTTGCTACCCTTACATAATAATAAAACTTAACGGCATTAGAGGGAGTTAATAGAAATGTCCTTAATCCTGTTATTTTGAAATGTTTAGGATTGATTTTCATGTACTTAAACATTGAGGGTATAATTTCATTTTGTGGTAATCGTAAAGGGCATATTTGAGTATTAAGCCTTTTGGTTATAAATGCATACATTTTGCTTTACACCCTTTGGAGGCTGTTTTTGTTCCAGGAATTCTGTTTCCTCAGTGATTTCTTTAAAAACTGAGCCAATTCGTAATCTCTGGATGAAGGTCATTCTTAAGTTCTCTTTTAAGTTTCGTCATTCTGGGCAACTGAATTTTGGCCATATTGTCAGTTCTGAAGATCATTCTCAGTGGTAATTGTCTTGCTGTGCCCTAGCATTTGAGCCTGAATTTAGAATTATAGTATCTGGTTGAATAATCTCTTTATCAAAGAGTCAAAATTTACTACAGAATTTTGGTGCTTGTTATGAGGTCATACCATGATGCATGTGATACATTTATAATTTCACCATCTTTGATATATCTACAGGCAAGCTTTGGAGCAACTTTAGGAAATGAAAGTCTTCTTACCACTGATGAGGCTGTAATTGCTGCCGCAGCTGCTGAGGCAATAGCTCTTGCACAAGCAGCTGTTAAGGTTGCTAAGGATGCTGCCTTAATGGTTAAGAACTATAATTCTGCAAAAACAGAAATGAAATCTGCAGCGTCATCTGCAACTGATACTTGCACAACCAAGTGGGCTCTGTTTACTGAAGCAGAGAGGGCTGGTATTGTTGGAGATTCCCTCACAGATGAAAGTGAACTGGAAGAAGATGATTCAATGCAACATTCAACAAAAGAATCTGATGAACTAGAGCCCACAAATGAAGAACTTGAACTTCTTGAGGAACAATTATCCAGAAGTATAGCAGTAAGGTCAACGCGCCACACAGAACGAAAAGCCAGAAGAAAGAGAGCAGCAGAGAAAGCTGCTTCCAATGTTGTTTCTGTGAAGTATGGTTCTACCAACAGAAAGAGGCGTGGTGCTTTACAAGATATAGACTACTCTGATCCATTGCGTTACTTGAGAGGGACTACCAGTACTTCCAGGCTTCTTACGGCTAATGAAGAGCTTGAGTTGTCGGAAGGAATACAGGTATGATAATTTTAAAGGCATGTCGGTTTATTAAGACTCTTAGGGAGATAACTTCCTTATAATCACTTGATCTGTCACCGAGGGTGTAATTTTTACCTTGGATATTAATCCGAGATGACGCCATGAATGCCCTGGGATTTCTGAACGTAAAGCTTGTCTGCTGTGTGCTTGTTTTATACGGGCATCATAGGCCATCAATGTTGTAATTGGCTTATCCAAATGGTTTATTAAAAGATTATTTAATCATGCTTGTTGCACTTTGAACTAAAACTTTGATGTGTACTTCTACCTTCTTTTTTTCGAGTTTCTAATTTCTCTTTGTATCACTGACTTCAGGGCCTACTGAAACTGGAAAGAATCCAGGAGGAGCTAGCAGAGCGATGTGGAGGACAGCCAACCTTTGCACAGTGGGCTGCTGCTGCTGGAGTTGATCAGAAGACCCTCAGAAGGCGCTTAAATTATGGTGTACTTTGCATGGACAAAATGATTAAAAGCAACATACGGCTTGTTATTTCAATTGCAAAAAATTATCAGGGAGCAGGAATGAGTCTCCAAGATCTTGTTCAGGTATGTGATCTGCTACATGCAGCTGAACAAGTTGAGTTTTTTGTGGGAATGGAAATGTGAGAAAAAAAAAAAACAAAGGAGTGGCTTTAGCTTATGCTTTAATTGTCTGAATCTTGCTGGTTCATTCACAGGAAGGATGCCGAGGCCTTGTAAGAGGTGCTGAGAAGTTTGATGCTTCTAAAGGTTTCAAGTTCTCAACTTATGCTCACTGGTGGATTAAGCAAGCTGTCCGGAAGTCTCTCTCAGACCAGTCAAGGACAATTCGCTTGCCAGTAAGTTTTATAGTGTTCTGGTCCTAAATGCATTGCCATTTGGAAAAGTATATGACAAATACCAATTACTGTCATGCCGTATCGATGGTTTAATTATAAATGTAGTTACCATTGAAGTAAATGCATCAAATCTATAAACTTTTTCAACTCGTCTTTGCAGTTGCATGTGGTTGAGGCAAAATACAGAGTGAAGGAGGCCCGAAAGCAGTTGTACAGTGAAACTGGAAGACAGCCTGACAATGAAGAAGTTGCAGAGGCAACAGGGCTCTCCATGAAGAGGCTCACTGCTGTTCTACTCACGCCTAAGGCTCCTAGATCTCTTGATCAGAAGATTGGGATCAACCAAAGTCTCAAACCTTCAGTCCGTCCTATATCAAATCTGACAAAGTCTATTTCTATTTTCTGTTTTCAACCTGTGATCATTATTGCACTTAGATTTTGTTTTGTTTTCTGATTGGAATATGCAAATTTTGTCCAGGAAGTAATTGCAGATCCTGGAGTAGAAACAGCAGAAGATATGCTGCTGAAGCAGTTAATGAAGAAGGATCTGGAGAAGGTGTTGGACAATCTGAGTCCAAGAGAAAGGCAGGTGATCACATGGAGGTTTGGAATGGAAGATGGAAGGGCGAAAACTTTGCAAGAAATCGGCGAGTCAATGGGTGTAAGCAGAGAAAGAATCCGGCAAATCGAGTCATGTGCCTTTCTGAAATTGAAGAACAAAAAGAGAGCAAAACATTTGCAGCAATATTTGCTTTCATATGCCTCCTAAGATCCAGGATTCAGATTACTGATGAAGCTACTTGCATCCATAGTTGAGGATCAAAAGGCTTGTTTAAGAAATACTTGTTTCTTTTTCATTAGCCTGCGGTAGAAATGTATCTTTCCCTTTAGGTGTACCTACAAATGTTTGTTCATAGAAAACAGAAAATTTTTTTGAATGAAACATTTCACAAATTTTTTTATGCACCAGACAAAAATTCAGACATTAAATAACAACTTTTTTTTCATTTCATCACTCAATTGTCACTGGCGTTTGGTGCCTTAACGTTGGAATGATTGTACATTGCAGTGTTTGATGTGCATAGTAAAGTACTTTTTAAAATTTAGGAAAAAGTAATATTACAGTATTTTATAAACTAACGTTTTAGTGAGAATACAATGTTGAATGTTAATAATGTTTATGTTTATTAATGTTTATATTTTCTTTTCGATCAAATGGATTGCTACAACCGATCAATCTCTTCAAATGTTTTTTGGATATCCTTATAAAACTCAAGATTGCCATAAATTCTTTAGGTGCTCTTTGGTTGGGGGAATTTTTTTCTACCTGGAGAATTTTTTTTCCGTCAAATGATTTTCGCATTTGGTTGGAGGAATCGGATTCCGGGAGGTAATTTTTTTTTACCAACAGTGTCAAAACAGTGTCAAACAATGTCAAATTTGAGAAAAAAAAATTCCCCCCTCTCCCTGAGGTATTTTTTTTCCAGGGGGAATTTAACTTTTTTACCAATTTTACCCTTCAATAATTATATTTTGTTTCCATTTTACCCATAAATCTATCTAATATTACAATCATGTTTTTTTCTTATTTTGATGAAGAGAAAAATGAAATTAAAATCAAATGGACCAATAATAAGATGGACCCTATGATTTTTGATTAATTAAAATCAATTTAATATAGTAATAGTTTGTTATATCAAAATAATTTACATAACAAAAACCTTATAAAAAGGGGCAAAATAAATAAATAAGTATATTAAATAAATAAATAAATGAGTAATTCATTTAAATATAATTTATTTCAAGTGTTATTCACTCTACATCAACTAATAATATGGAGGGTATTATAGTAAAATAAATAATTTTACCCTCTTACTTTCCTTTAACCAAACACAGGAATCTTATATTCCTACCAATACAACCAACCACAAGAATCTAATATTCTCAGTAATTCGTTAAGTAAAATAATATTTCGGTAATTTAATATTTTCGGTAATCTTAAATTCTTCGAACCAAACGGTCTCTTAGAAAAAAAGAATAAAAGAAGAGAAATGAATGATGTTTTTGGAATTCAAGCTCGAAGGGCAATTTTGATTAAAAAAATATTTTACTTTACAGTCACCTAGCAAAGTAATATTTCTTAAGATATTCAATGTAGTCAGATTACACCATTCAATTTACCAAGCTAATGTTACATTAGCAATAACACACATCAAACATTGCAATGTCCTTGCAACCTATTAAAATACCAACAATGTGACTTACTTCTTCAATACCAAACACTACCTAAGTTATCTTTGATTCAAGAAAAATTCTAAATATACCCTTTTTTTAACTATTTATACCCCAACTCTGTGTTATGAACAGTAATTTATTGGAGAGAATGGGGTAGGAAGAGTAAAAAAAGGGGTGGGTTTAGAATTTTTCTTGATTCAATGTCTGAAATTGTTGGCATTTTAAAAATAATACAACAAAAAATTAAAGTTCTTCCATGTAATTGAAACTAATGGTTGTTACTCCTCCTTAAAAAAGATTAAGTCTAAGATTCGATTCCTCATTCTCCTTATACCTCTTATGAACCAAAAAAAGAAACTAGTTGCCTAAAACGGCATAACTCTGTTACATAATATGGCAAAACACTTAACCCAAGTATCACATTTAAACGTAGTAATTTGTGTGTGGATATTACGTTAATTTGAATACGTCTTTCGTATCAAATTATATAAAATATAAAAATTATTTTATCACAAATTGTATTACACATTAAAATCTAAATGGAAATTTCAATTTTTATTAAAATTTTAATTTTAGTTTAATTAATTTTTTTTATTTTTATTTTTATCCTTTCATATTATCATCGTATCGTACGTGTAAAATTAATTAATTATCGGCAGCAACGCGTGGACTTCCAGCTTGGCTTGGAGAAGGTTATAGAATTCGCTTAAATTAGGAGCTGGCGCGTCAAAATAAATAAATAAATAAATAAAAACGACGCGTATAAATATATCAACTTCCCCAAAAGCAGAAAAATCCAGAAGGCTGTAGTTCTTTTCTCCTATCGGCAAAGCAAGGAAAGATGGCCCTAAATCCTCAGCTATTCCCAAATGGCATGCCGGTTCCTTTCACCAACGAGATGTTCGTTCTCGTCAGAGATGGCGTCGAGTTCGAAGTAGACAAGATCCCCGGGTACCCTTTCTTTGTTTCGGCCTGTAATTTTCATTTTTAGGGTTTTTATTATTAGCCAAGAATAAGATGCAGGCCTGGTTCAATTCGATTGATTATGGTTTTGGTATTTTTCAGATCTCAGGGAGGCCGTGTTAAAGCAAGGGGCACAATTTACTTGTCCAACGTACGGATGGTCTTCGTTGCAAGTCAGCCTGTTGGGAATTTCTTTGCTTTTGATATGCCTCTGGTATGTCATCATTTCTTTTGCTTTTTTGTTTTGAGTAATAGAATTGGGAGGCAGATAGACTACTTCAACCCTTTGTCAGGAGAGATAAATATTGCGCATCTGATAGCATGGACGAGAGGCCAATGGTGGCTTCTCATCATAAGACGAACGAACTGACCGATTTAACCAATCCCCCATTGCCCAAGAATGTTGCATTCCTGTTACTGTTTATATGTCATGTCTGCGTTTTAATATTGTGGTTAGCTGGAGACTTTGCCTTTTCTATATTTTTTTGTCTAGGTTGTTGGGTTTGTCTCTGGGCTCTGGGTACGTCATTCATTTGTTTACCTTTTTCTTTTTCTTGAAATTTCTTACTGGTTTAAAGGGTTAGTTAGCAATTATGATTCATGGCATATGGCTTAGCTTTGCTTGTTTGTATAACATACCCCCTGGCATCCAATGTTCTTATGACAACCACCTTGCCAGAGCTGTTGCTTGATAGTTTTTATGTTTGAATTCTAATATTGAGTGGCTTGTGAAAGGAATCCAAATATATTTTCTCTTGTTTAGTACTTACTAATAGCTGAAAAAGTAATTGTTAACAATGATTCTGTGAGGCTTTGCATAATATCACCCCCCAATTTATAGCATGAATTTTGGTCAGGGATTTTACTTTCTGAAACTACGGTTTTATCATACTTTGTGCTCATTCCGGGATAATCTTAAGTTATAAAACCCAAGTCACTGTTGAGCATATTTACCATTTGCTGGCATTTGTTACGGCTGTTGCCACCACTCTTATATCTTTGGATTGAGCGTATTTGTTAGATTTTCCTGCATATTGAGACTGATTCATATATATATATTATGTTTCTTTTTGCAGCTTTTCGTGCATGACGAAAAGTTTAACCAACCAATATTTCACTGCAACAACATTGCTGGTCATGTGGAGCCTGTAAGTAAAATGGAAAAACACCTTCTGCTGTTAACTCTTGGCTGATTTTTGAGTAGTTCCTGAATGTCTCGATTTTACAAAATCTAGGTAGTTCCAGAAAATGAGCATAGGGCTCTCTACTCCACTCATTCGTTCAAGATTTTGTTCAAGGAAGGTGGCTGTGGAACCTTTGTTCCACTCTTCTTGAACTTGATTTCCTCAGTTAGACAATATAATCAACAAGTAAATCCCACACCACCACCTTGTATGGATCCTTTACAAGCAGCACAGACTCCTGTTGATGAAATGATGAGACATGCGTAAGTGACCTAGTTAGCAGCAAAATAATATCATGAGACTGAACTCTTAAGCGTCTTAGTAATAAACTGTTCGCTCTGTTTTTGCAGATACGTTGACCCTAATGATCCGACCAGAATCTTTTTACAACAGCCAACTACAGAGTCTCAGCTAAGGCGACGCACGTACCAATCCCAACCTGTTGAAGGCTCAATGTGATTTTGATCTTGGCCTCTTAAGATCACATTGTAAGAAACTTAACTGATGTTTATGGTGGTGTGTAATTAAGTGTTGCATAATGGGATCGCATAATGCTACTATTTCAATTTCTTTGTTGTCCCTCGTCTTTACCAAAATGAGTGAATAGCAGTTGCTTTTTCATATACGTTTTATACTAATTTGTTGGTTCCGTGGCACATTTATTCTAGCATTTTCATTGTTTGTTGTTAAAGGAGAAAAGAAATGAGAAAGAGGAAGGAAAAGGGTTAGTACAGACAGCAGTGTGAGGCGGTGGAACGAGGGTGAAGTGAGAAAGAAGTGAAAAAATTGGGGACTAATGAGCAATTAGATGAAAATAATAGTAACAAAGAAAGTGAAGGACTTGGGCTTTGGTGAGACTCGCTCTTGAGAACAAAAAAAAAACAATTTTATGATAAAAAGGTTAGAATGTGTTTTTAATCTCTTCCGTTATATTAAAAGAATATCTAAAAGGGTTCTAAGAAGATTTGTTCATTGATCCGATGACTCGTTAAAACTTGAAAATGGATTTTTTAATGAGATTTGACCAAAAAAAAGGTTAAATGAATGGGTTTGGATAAAAAAATTGGTCTGATGACTTTTCGAGTCGAGCTCAAGTTTTATCCATGAAGATTTAAGTTAGGCTCGAATATAATTAAAGTATTAAAGTTTTTTATATATTTTAGTAAATATAACAGTGTTATCAATAGCGAATGGTGGTCACTAGCGATGAGATTAAAATCCGCTACGAATGTGTAGTAAATAGCGCAACGGTCATTATTGACACAATAGCGGTTATAAAATTTTTTTTATAAAAAATATATCTAATTTAATAGAAAACAAAATAATGACTATAATAACTCATAAAAATTACACAAAAGCACTTAAATAATGTTCTCAAGGCAATAAAACCATTGCAAATAACAAGTTACCAAGTCACATAAGACAATAAAACTCTAAATGAAGTCACATAAGATAATAAAACAGAAATGCAATTCCTAATAATCACAATCTACTAATCCTCCTCCTCATCTTCTTTAGCTTCCACTTCCTCTTGCTTGGTCCCAAATCATTATCATCATCAACTTGGTCTATTTGAGCTCTACCCCCAATATCTAGCTCAAAGTCAAAATCCTCTTCTTCCTCATCTGATTTTTCAAGATCCAAAGCAGGCTTAGCTACTGCTTCAATAACTCTAGTAGTAGCTTCATAGTCCCTACAGACTTTAGAGGTTGTGGCTGATGTTTTAGATTTTATGATTGGAGTTTTAGAGGTTAAGGCTGGAGTTCTAGAAGTTGTTGGATTTACATTTTTTCTTGTTTTCCCTCTAGTGTAAGTTCTAATTTCACTTGCTCCTGATACCCTCTCTACATCTCCCTATGTCAAATTATCATTTTCATAAACCAAATCATTTTCAACATCATCTCCACCCATTTCTCTACGCAACCACTCATTACTAGAATTAATTTCAGTTAGAATGATAGGATCAATCTCATTTCTCATATCATATCGAGCTTTAAGGGCTTAATTGTACTTTATGAAAACCAAGTCATGCAATTTCTGATGCTCAAGTCTGTTTCTCTTCTTAGAGTGAATCTGAAATAGCAAAATAAAATTAATAAAAAAAGTGTTACTATCTTTTGTTCTTTAAGAAATAGTAAATTGTTTCTCTAAAAAATCTATTTTTATTTCAATTCATTCAGTTAACTAGTAAATAGTAGGAAAAGGAAAATACTTGTTCGAAGACACTCTAATTACGCTCACATCCAGATGCACTACATGTCAAACTCAAAATCTTAATAGCCAACCTTTACAAGTTTGGAGCTGAATGCCCAAACATAGTCCACCACTCAGCTACAAAGTGCAAACAACTTTGATTAGAATTTAAAATTAAATTATTAGTATTAAGATTTCAACATTTAAAACGTTCTTTCTTACTAGGTGCCTTTGAATCCCTACATTTTATTGCTAAGTCATCTCTAAAGCGGCCTTGAGCTTTATTGTATAGTGCCACTTCTTCACATATTTTGATTTCCATGTCAACCCCATCTACCATTTTCTTAATACAATCCATTAATCCACTGGTAAGCTTCAAATCTAAATCCATATTTGGAGTGCTATAAAAAACTGCTGAATTTAAGTAATGGGCTGCTACATGTAAGGGTTGATGGAGTTGGCATTCCCATCTTTTGTCAATAATATCAAACATTTCGCTGTAGTTGCTTGCATCTTCGTTTAGTGATCTCTTGATGGCATATTTAGCTTTGCTCATTGCCTTATAAATATAAGGCATAGTTGGCTTTTTTTCACTATCAACAAGTCGTAAAGCAGACACAAGAGGGCCTATAACCTTTAAAGCATATAACACATTATTCCAAAATGTAGCAGCCATTATAGTATTTACTGCCCTCACTCCTTTGGCATCTCTAGCTAACTTACTGCTCACCCATTCATTTGATGTAAACATCTTCCTCAGGTTGGCCTTTTGCTTGAACACACTTTGCAATGAGGGGAAGGTGGTAGCAAACCTTGTCACCCTATGTCTAACTAACTCAGTCTTGTTAGTGAACTGCCTCATCAAGTTTAAGGTGCTGGAGTGGTTGTAGATGAATCCAACAAGACTAATTGCTCATTGAATTTATTTCTTCATTTTTGGAATCTTTTCAATATCTTCTAACATGAGATCAATGCAAAGTGCTGCACATGGAGTCCAAAAGATGCGTTTCCTCTTCTCTTCAAATAATTTACTTGAGAGAAAAGATACAAATTAGTTAATAAATTAAATCACTACTTATATAAGTTAGGCTTAGTAGTAACTCAGTAGAACATTGCAAGTAAATAAATAACATGTAAAAATGTAAATATAATCCTTACCAGCTGCAACATAGTTGCTTCCATTATTCGTAACAAGCTGAACAACATTTTCTTCTCCAATCTCCAACATTGTCCATTAGTTGAAGTAGCTTCTCACAGGTTTTCACAAAAGAAGAAGCATCAACAAACTTAATAAACATTGTACCAACAGGTGAATTTACAAAAAATTAATTATGCTTCTTTGCCTTCTATCAATCCATCCATCAGACATAATAGTGACCTCATATCTTGGCCATTGATTCTTATGTTGTTGCAACAAATTTTTTAAATGTACTAAATTGTTCTGTCTCGTAGTTCCCTGTCACATGCATCTTTTATATTTGATTGCTTCATCTGTTGATGTTTTCTCTTTTAAAGAATGGTTTCAGGTGTTTGATACATGTACAAATCAATTGGGCCCTTAACTTGCCCAGTCTTAGCCTTCTTGTTTCTAGAGCTGGTAGCAGATGGATTTGAACTACGATTGTCATTATCACTTGGCCTACCCTTTTTGAGCCCATCTTCCTCTTCATCATCACTGAAAACTAAATCCTCAAGATCACCTGAACCACTAGACACTTGCTTCCCAGATTTCTTTTGTTTCATATGAGCCCACAATTCTTCCCTAACATCTTGTGGGGTATTAGTACATGGTGCCACATCACCATTGATCCCAACTTGATGTCTTTTTGCTTTAGTGATTCCACCTTCTGTAACTTTGCCACTGAAGTTACATTTTACAGTTATTTTGCTATTTAAATCTGGTAAAGTATTATATTTCCATCCGGGATCATCAGAATTTGTCTTGATCTTGAAGAATCAGGAAAATCATGAGATTCACTTGTCATGATTGTGTATCTGTCCTAAAAGCAAAAAATTTACAAGATTCAAAATTTATTCTAGCACTTCAAAGCAGTAGCTGTCTAGTTGAACAGAGAACACAACTGAAAATAAATTAATTTCCTCTTTTAATAAGAGAAATTGATTAAACATCACTGATCAAATTTTTTTTCCAAGCATAAACCTGGTTTTCTCTCAAGAAATTGCAGATTTCCTTCTAGATAATAAGCACAACATGGAAAATAGCTCTTGAATTTAAAAAAAAAAAGGTTCCATACTTTAACCATATTAAAGAAAGTAAAAACTTGAATAGAAAAAAAAGCATATGAATTAAAAATTTTAAAGATTGTACAGAAAAAAAAAAAAAAAAATTAATGGGTTTCACCCACTTTCTAGATTTCAGTTTTTATTGGTTAAAATCAAGAAAACAATGTAAAACTTAAAATAGAGAAGATAGAGTGATCAGTGCAGTGATGGATAGAACACCACGTTAGAATCAAATTGAAGGATGATAGAGATAAAAGTTGAAAAGGGAAGAAAGTAAGAAAATTACCTGGTTCACTTGGTTGTTGATGATGGGTTGAGAGTCTAAGAGTGGCTGTTGATGATGGTTCACTTGAATACAGAAAAAAAAAACAGCATAAGAATTAAAAATTTTAAAGATTGTAAAAAAAGAAAAAGAAAAAAGAAATAATGGGTTTCACCCACTATTCCAAATTTTGGTATTTGTTGATTAAAATCAAGAAAAAAATGTAAATTTTAGAATAGAGAAGATGGAGTGATTAGTGCAGTGACGGACAAAGCACCATGTCAGAAATAAATTGAAGGATGAGAGAGAGAAAAGTTGAAAAGGGAAGAAAGTAAGAAAATTACTTGGTTCACTTGGCTGTTCTTTGATTGACGATGGGTTGAGGTTTAAGAGTGGCTGCTGTTGATGGGTTTTTACTTTTAGTGGCTGCTGTCGATGGGTAAAAAGCTGACTATTGAGACTTTTTACTCGTGCTACTATCAAGAGTTTCAGCTAGAGAAGGTGCTTCGATAGTTTTAGGCTGCTGCGGCACTTATTTTACTGATGGATTTTCAATTAGTTTAGGGATTTTAATTTAATTTAAGGTTTTTTAATTTTTAGTTTAATATTTAATAAAAAAAATTCATTTAAAATTTTTTTGTACAATAAAAATATGGGCTGTAATAAAAAAGTTTAATCTTGAAAAAAAAAGCTTAAAAGACTTAAATACCTTTAAATACAATAAAATCATTGGTTGAAATTAGATAAAAAAAAATTGGTTAAATGGACATTTCACCAAATATGCTCAATAGCGCCGCTATTGGCCGTTACTCGCTCTCACGGCTGCTATTGGCCGCTATTATTCGCTATAACAAAACCGCTACACTATATATGTTGTCATAGCGGTAGTTAATTTTCCGCTACTCTATGTCGCAATAGTGGCCGCTATGGCCACTATTGACAACATTGAAATATAATGTAATTATATGTATTTAAAACATTGTTTATTAATAAGCACTTTTATATGATATGAAAATTGGCATGCAAAGTTTCACAAATCAACTTAAACTTTAAAGGAATAAAAGAATTTTAAAAAAGAAAAATAATTTAAATGAAAAAAAAAGGGTCGGGACGAGCTAAGGCTTGTGCAAAAATATGTAAAAGTGGCCTGGACTAAAATTTAAGCCCGAATAATCAGGTCGCGTCGGGCTTGTATGTAATTTGTTAATATATAGGCTAAACCTAGCTCGAACTTGACTTCGACCGACCCATGGACACCTCTAATTCACATTTTGATTGTTTGAATTGAATTTTGATAAAAATATGGAAGGATATGAAATTTGGAAAAAAGGAAAACAAGTTGAAGTGAGAGTGACATAGATAACAAGGAAAAAGAGAGAAAAAGAAAAAAATTATATCCACTCACCACCAAACAAAAATACCAACAATCACATTCACAAAAAAAAAAAAGATATGAGATCCTCTTTCATTGTCAAAATTTTTTATTGAAAAGTTAAAAAAAAGAGCAAAAAACATATCCTCGTTTCATTGGTGAGAAATGCTAGCGATAGTTACTTTTACAGTCAAATTTCAATACTTTCTATTTTTTTTGGGTCACATCACTTCTTGGTTTTACATAAATTTCATTTTTGTTCTCAAAATTTAATTTATTTATGGTAAGTGGTTGAAGATTTGAAGTTATATTTAATAATTTTAAAATAGTTAAAGATAAGTTGTGACATATTTTAAAATTTGGATTTGAATCCAAACAACTCCTCTATCATTTTTTGTTTATTAAATATTTCATTGTAACAAAAAATGATAATATAATGTAAAAATAATATAAAAATAAAATAATACGAATTAAAATTTTAGTAAAAATTATATATAAATTTGTCAAAAATTTAAAAATCGATTTAATGTTTTGTCTGTTAATACAAATTATAGTATGATACTTTTTATATTGATACAAAACAAAAAATAGAAACGTATTAACAAGTGGCCTGTGTAGTTAAAAAGTTTAGGAATTGTACAAAATTCAATCACTTTAATTTTTTTCGTTAAATCAAAGATAAAAAGATAATGCAGTAATTACATCATACAATGCTATACCATATGTTTTTTCAAAGCATAGTTTTAATTATTATTTCGTAAATAATAAAGAATAAAAAAGAATAAAAAATTATATGTAATTATGAGGCTGTCATTAATTTGTCATCTTCTTGTGTGGTTGTATTTAAGGAAATTAAATAGATTGATCAATTTTTAAGAACAAAATAAATTTAAATTTAATTCAGTTCATTTATATAAATATTAAAAAAATAATTTTTTATAAATTTAAGATTTGAATTTAACACTTATATTTTTTTATTCTCAAATTACGATTTTATATAAAAATAGAATTTATTTGATATTTTTTCATTTATTAAAAATTTCATAAAATATTAAAATATTTAGTTCAAATTACGATTTTTATGTATATTTTGATCAAAGAATTAAAATTTCGGGAAATTTCAAAAGAAGCTAGAAGCATAAAGAAGAAAAGATTTGGCGGAAACACAGGCGGCAAAGACAAGATAGCCAAAATAGGGAAAGTAGTTTTAAAGACTTTGAGACGAATCTGTAAGAATCTGGGTCGGAGTCAATTCGGGTCCAACACAATATTCGCCAAAAAAAAAAACCCTTTTATCGCTCACTTCTCAGTTCTCAGCTCCCTTCCCTGCTCAAATTCATTGTAAGAGAGGGATAGAAAAGAAAGAGAAGGCTTCTTCTTTGTGATTGTTCATTTGTCCATTGGGGTTTCTGGATTTTGATTGAGAAATGAAAGGAGGAAGGAAAAGGCTAGTGCAGAGTGAGGAAGGAGGAGGCAGTGGTGAGAAAGAGAAGAAGAGAGGAGGGATTGGAGAACAAATAGTTGAAAGTGAAGAACTTAGGGAGAAAAAGAAGGAAGAAGAAGGAGAAGAAGAGGAGGAAGAGGATGAGGAAGATGAAGAAGAAGGAGAAGAAGAAGGGAAAGAAGAGGAAAATGACGATGGAAAGGAAGAAGAAAGGACTAAGCTGGACGACGGGTTCTTTGAGATTGAAGCTATTCGTCGGAAAAGGGTTCGAAAGGTTGGATTTTTTTTTTTAGTTTTTTGGTTGATTTTCTCTTGAACCAAACAGATGGTGGAAGGGGGAAAATGGGTTCTTTTGTATCCAATGTTCACGCTTTTTGATTTTTTTTTTAATGTTTTGTAGGGTCACTTATTTGCTTTTATTTATTCTCGAATTTGAGGGTTTGTGATGGAAATGTAAAAACTTTAGGAAATTAGGCAGTTATACCATGTCCTTAGTTGCTTTCTTTTTTTTGGGTGGTACGGAGTTTCTACTTATAGGTTTAATTTTCTCTCCATTTTATCTAATTATGAGTGTTTTCATGTAAAATAGGGCCAGCTTCAGTATCTCATCAAATGGTGAGTACCCTCTCTCTATCTAATGGTTTTTTTTTTGAATAGGTATGAGGTTTTAGCTTACTTAAGAAAATGGTATTCATATTATTGATTTTGGGTGATTTTTATCATATTTTGAAGGCGTGAATGGCCAGAAACTTCAAATACTTGGGAGCCATTGGAGAATCTTCAGTCTTGTTCAGATGTTATAGATGCATTTGAGGAAAGGTAAGATTACTTGATTTTTTTCCCTACATTGCTCATTTCTTCCTTGGCTTTGTATGGTTGCTGGGTAATCTAAAGAAAAACATACTTGTTAACAATGTATTTATTCATTAATATTGTTTCATGTCACTTAGACTAGCTTTATCATTGAGTAGCCAAAGAAGGCGTTGTTGTTAAGTTATTAATTAGTATTATGATCGATTTGAGTGGCAACTAGTCAAAGTAGTTTAATTATGATCCATTTGAGTGGCAAATAGTCGAATTAGTTTAAGTGTTATTAACTGTTTGGCTGAGTTAAATTGTGTCTTTTATTTTCTAGGATGAGAAGAGTCTTATTAATTGTTAAAGTAATATTTTGGCCTTCATTGGATTTCAGCTATTCTCAACTGTCTTGGCAAATAAGGTGTATAAAACCAGTTTGCCTTTTTCCATATAAATGTCTTTAATTTCCATTCTATTTGAAGCTTGCGTTCGGGGAAGCACAATCGAAAGCGCAAACGCAAGTATGGTGGTCCTCATATACAGTCCAAGAAGAAGCAGCCACGCTCATCTGTTGCTACACATAATGCGACTGGTCTTGAAATCAGTGTTAAGTCTCCCTTGGTTCCTCTTGACAATTCAGATATTGCAGGTCCTTCTGTCGCAAGTCCAGTTACAGTGCCAGCACAGGAGGGAGAGAGAAATGGAAATGCCAGCAATGTCAGAAAATCTAATAGAGTCAAGGAGAATGGGTCTACTAATGGTTCAAAGCGAATTGTTGAAAGCAAGGAAGAAAATGATTATGATACAAAGCTTAGTGAGCTAAAAGGAGCAATGTCTTCCAATGGGGTCAATGCCGATAAGCTTGCGATACGGTTCCAAGGAGGTAAGGCTTCCGAAGGTGATGGCCTTGCCAATGGGCTGCCAAAGGTTGATCATGTGGAATCAGTTCAGAGTGATCGTCGCACAGGGGCTAAAAGAAGGAAGTCTGGTTCTGTGAAGAGGTTTAAACAAGACCTATCTTCTGCATCTAATTTGACTCAAAATGCTACACCTAATATCCATGTTGGCTATGGAATTACAGAAGCACAGATAGGAATTGAAAATCTTGGTTTAACAGCAGATGGTTTCAGTCATGGACCCTTGATTGATAATTCTGTAAATGTACCTGTCATAACCAAGATCCTCAAGCCTGTAGGATTTTCAGCTTCTGTATCAGACAACAATCAAGATGTGTCAGTAACCTTCTTGGCAATCAGGTTTGTTTTCAAACTCTAATGCAACAGATTTTATATGAAAAAGGCCTAAATGCTTCTTTCTTGCAAAGAATAACTAAAATAGAATCTATTTTCTTGGTAAGTGGGGAACTTTTTACCGGGCAAACAAGAAGAGAACTTTTGCATCTAAAGAATATCACAGCCATTTTTCCAACATATGCCATGATATTAGGTTCTATAACTATCTGAGCCAATGATGTCTTTTTTTTTTCCTTAATCTAGAAGTAAACGCACTGCAAATAACTTGCAAAACACTCTCTATATAATTGCTTGCTTCTGTATCTTAATTTCCTGATTTATAGCGTCTTGAAATTATATTTATGTATTGCTTAGGAACTTTTTAGGAAGAAACTTCTAACCTTCAAAAATATTGAACATTCAGATCATGATAAATTTTATTGCTCTACAATAAGTTCTGAAGTTTTAGTCTGGCTGACCGTGAAAGTGTTTTGGCTTTCACCTGGTGGGTGGTATTATTGGAAATGAGTGTGGTACTTTCTTGTGTAAATTATTATATTCCGATGTTTTAACACTTAATGTACTTTCATTTTGCTCTTTTTAGCTTTGGTTGTTGTTGGTGCATTTTACTTTATTTGTGTTGGTATTTGACTATAGTGTTCTTAGAAAACATCAACATGTTTTCTTTTTGTAAAAGAATGTAAAGGAAAAAAATGTTCTATGAGAGTTCAGACTTGTCGTTAGTTTAAAATTTGGGAGAATGTACGACACTTCATTAAGAACCATGGGCTGCTTCTGCATCCAAGTGTAACTGTCAGTGGAAAATTTAAATTCTTCATGGTTGAAATTGAAAGATCTTTCCAAGAGAACAGTAAATTTATATGACTTGAAATTAAAGTCTAGGTAGGTGAGCAGGTGGCCTCTTTGGACATGAGAAGAATAAAATGAAAATGTAGCATGCTTTGATGGATTTCAGCCCTGAGGAAATTAGTGATTATTAATTATTTAAGAATTAATAATGGAAATATATCTAAAACTTTGTGGTTATGGTCCTTTCTTTTATACATTTTATAAAGCATGTGTGGACTTGTTTTTAAGAATCAAATTTCTAGTTGAGCTATTGCCTTGGTCCAAGGGTAGCTTGATGGTAATCTCAATTCTTACCTTCAAATGGAAGTGTCTTGTGTTGATGTATGACCCAATTGAGACTAATGTTTTTGGCTTTGGGAGAGTTTTATACATTAGTAGATTTAAGATGAAGCTTTTTTCAATCCTTAGAATTGTATATTGGATGGGAAATTGATGTTGCCACCAAAGTGAGTAGTGGACTCTGAGAGAGGAACTGTTTTTGTGATATGAACTGTTAGAATAGTGGAATTTCTGGGTTTCAATTCTCATTTATAAATTTTGTTTGGTGCTTTTTTTGACAGGTCCGATGGAAAAGAGGTTGTGGTTGACAACCAATATCTTAAAGTTAACAATCCACTTCTGGTAAATGATCGTACTCTTGCCTGACCTTTTTCCTATTCAATTAACATTGGCTTCTTAGAGCTAACACTTGTTATCTCTTTTTCTTCTGTGGCAGTTGATCAACTTCTACGAGCGACATCTTAAGTATAGCCCTCCATCTTGATCACCGGGTCTTAGTTAGAGTGTTGTAGCTGGGAGCCAGCCATATTTGTTTTGTTTGCATACAGTGTTATAACTTAGTTGCAGGTGATACAGCAGGATAGTGAGTGCTGACTCATTTTCAATCTAGTGGTAGATTTCTTTCTCTCTTTCTCTTGCTATGTATGTATGATTAGATATCAGCAGCCTGTGTATTAATTAGATACTTAACAAGGTTAGAAGTAATGAACTTTTGTCTGATAAAGTTCGATGCAACAGAAAATGTTTTTGGTCCAAATGAAAGCTCACTCGAGTTACCTCTCTTTCTGATTCTCCACGTAGACTATAAGAGGAGCTTGGCATGGCATCCTGGTGAAGAAGCCTATTTTACACACTTGGTACTGAACGCATGCACCTGTACTTGCAACTGTTTATTTTGTGCGGAGTTTCTTTGCTTGCAAGTTGCTATGGTATCGTATGCATGGAATCCTTTCAGTCTAAGCTGCATATATGGCCAACAATGCTGTATTTTCATATTTTTAATGAATATACGTGTGCATTACCCCATATAGGATTTGGTCAAATGCCTGTGATTATTAACCAAAAGGAAAAAGAAATTGAGAGGTTTTTTGCATGGAACACCTGAAATCACTGGTTTATACAATAGGAAAAAGTCTCTAGGATGGTTTGCACTTCGGACTACGGTTCTCCATTGCAAAGGTAAGTTGTTAGGTTAAATTCCTTCTTGTCTGAGAGTGATGCTACATTAAGATTAGGAGTGGTTGGTCTATGCTAGTCTGCATTTCTTTTATAGTTGATTTTTGTAACCATTTGTTGAATTTCATATATATCTTCAACAAATTCATTTGCTCTTAACTGCTATAAAAGAAAATGGAGACGTCTTATACGAGTCAAAATTCTCCCTTTTTCAAATTGTCTTAGGTCTTTTTCTTATTACTTTGGTTAAATTATTTGTAATACAATACAGACATGGTCATAAAGTAAAATAAAATAAAAAATTATTGTTAAAACCTGGGTAAATCCCTAGCCAGAATTACATTTGGAGTGGGAAGATTAAGAGTTAAGAATTGAGAAATCAAGTACATATCACGGATGATCCCTGAATTTTGCGTGTATTTTTTAATTGGTCTTAAATTTTTAAAAGTCACTTATTGGCAGTTAAATTTCAAAATTCATCACATTTTAGTCCTATCATAGTTTACATTTTCTTTTTAAAAAATTTGTATTCAAATTAAAGGAAGGCATTCGAATGCTCTAAGTAATTTTTTGAATAGAAGCAAATTAAAATAGAGCATTTGGGTCCCTTCTTAGGGCATTCAAATCCCTTAAGTAATTTTTTCAAACAAAAGCAAAACAAGGTAGAGCATTAGACATCTGAATGCCTTCTTAGGACATTCGAATTCTATAAGACAAATCTTAAACAAAAGTCAAATCTTCAAAGTATAAAAATACTGACCTAAAGACATTCGAATGTTTTTGCTAAAACTCATTCCAAGGCTTATTTAACATTTCCAAAACATCTTTTTCATTAGAGTCATTACACATATGCAACTATATGATTTAGGGTTTAGGGTTTTACGGTAGCATATAGGGTAAGCCAAGTATTATATTGATACCTCTTTGAAAGTGAACGAAGTTAAAATTCTTTTGAACAACTATCATTGTTGTTATTGTTGTTCTTTTACTCATGTTTACAAATGAATATATGATTTGCACAACAACATAAAAAACAAAAGCATTTTTCATTGATAATAATAAATTTCAATTACATATTGCTCAATTTCCTCTACACATACATCTAAACCAGATACCTTTGTAAACTTCAACTATATAAACCCTAAATTACATACCTCTATATAAATAGAGCCAATCTTCAGCAAGAAACAGAGGCAACATACCTCTTCAACAAAAAAGAAAGGCAAGATTTCAGCTAAACCCATAAATTCTAAACCTACCTAACCCATTTCTAAAACTTAACCTAAAACAACTATTTCTACATTTCATTCCCAGCAAAGGCATCATAATCAAACCCAACAAAAGCATTGAAAACCATTTCTAGCCGTTTATACTAGTACCGTTTTTGTCATTTCCTTGTTCTCTACAAGCTTCAATTTCACTTCCATTCTGTGCAACCTCCTCAATAATCCCAAATTATTACCTTTGTATTTATCCATTGAAGGATCAAACCATTGAAAGTATCCACATGAACCAATTTGCTGTATTAACAACACAATGCCCAATTGCATTAACGGCCACAAAATAGCAAAATGTAATAAAATTTTAGAAAGAAACCAACAAAAATCTTACCCCATAGTTGCTACAACCAAAAAACCTTTGACCTGGGGTTGCTATCAATCTAAATGTCCTCATTGAAGCTTATTGACCACAATGACAAATAGGTAAGAATTGTATGTCTCATACCAATTGATTTTTTATATTAACTTCCTTACAACCCTAAATCAAAAACCTTGAACCAACTTGCTTCCAATTTCAATTTAATCAACCTAAATTCATTTGAACCCTAAACCCTAAATCAGAATCATTGCCCCTTTTCCATTTTAGGTTTTCCATTCCCCTTCCCCCTTTTTTTTTTTTTTTTTTTCGTTTTTCTAGTTTGGATTTTATTTTAAAAAATACATTTTTTTTAGAAAGGAAATATACAAGTTGAGATCCACACTTCCTATTATTGCTATTCACTATTCATGAAGTTAGGAATATTGGATGTTTCATAACTATTCAAATGCTATTTACTTTTTAGGTATGAAGGGGTACTGGATGTAGCCCTGCTAGTCTTTTAGTGTTCCGATAGAGATGAAACTTGGTAGACTTGATATTTAGAGCAAATACTGAAATGGTAAGAATTTGCACCTCAAACTCATTTGTTTATGCATGTTTTGAAAAACATGTAACAATTTTGAAATTGACAGTTAAGTCCAAAGGCTGGTGGAATTTTCGTGAATAACGGTCAAATTGAGTTGACTTTGGACCAATTGATAGTCACAGATAAATTCTTATGTGACAAAGTCTTATGTCATGTTGACTGATGACTGAATCATACAAAACTGTCAAAAACTGTGCAATTTGATGGCTAGGGCTATTTAGTAATTTCGCTCAATTAACTAGTCAAACTTCAACAAAAGCTCAACCAATGATTAGAACATGTTAAATAGATGTGTTTTATGATTGAATGAAATTTGTTGAAAGTTAAACTGGCTGTTTAAAATGAAGTCAAATCATGAAGGGTAAAATTGAAATTTTTGGTAAGTATAAGAGCATTTTTGTAATTTGTCCTGAAACGCAATCGGTCCTAAGCCTAGGTAAAGGAGAAGGGTGGCAGTAGGTTTGGACACCAGTCATAAAAACTATTCCAATCTCATGAAATGAACCAATATCAGAATATCGTTGGGGCCTCCCTTACTCAGTGACGCGCTGCATCGGAGCCTAAGTATAATGAAAAGTGGACAAGGGCTGCTAGGCCATCGCCCGAAAGAGACACAGCACATCGACGCCTGGATGTGGTGTTACATAGACAAAGGTTTCCATACCACAATGGATAGGGGTGGGTAAAGAAGTTAGTCCATAACTATAACCATAAGCTTAGGTTAGGATTGAGAATATAGGTACACTTAGTGGTAAGTTAACTAAGATTTGTGAGGTTATGAGTAGGAGGAGGGTTAACATCTTGTGT
Organism: Heritiera littoralis; assembly: GCA_031772115.1. NCBI lineage: Eukaryota > Viridiplantae > Streptophyta > Magnoliopsida > Malvales > Malvaceae > Heritiera > Heritiera littoralis. Next base: position 246,940 of record JAPDPK010000226.1, read on the forward strand.
CTTCAAGAGACCAAATGGGTTGGGGAAAAGCCTAGGGAGATAGCACCTTGGCAATATAAGCTTTGGTACACTGGAAAAGATAGAGACCGAAATGGAGTAGGTATCATTATAGATAAAAAGTACCATAAGGATGTTGTACAGATTAGGAGATAAGGGGATAGGATTATTTTGGTTAAACTAGTTTTAAGAGAAGAGGTGTTGAATGCCATTAGTGCGTATGCACCCTAGAAAGACTTGATGAAGTTAGTAAACGACAGTTTTGGGAGGATTTAGATAAGGTAGTACAAGAAGTGTCTCTAGGAGAAAACCCTTTTATTGGCGGTGACCTTAATGGACATGTAGGTACAAGTAGAGAGGGTTTTGAGAGCATACATGAGGGTTTTAGTTATGGTGTAAGAAACGAGGGTGGAGATGCTATCTTAGATTTTGCTTTATCTTATGACCTAATCTTAGTAAACACATTGTTTATTAAGAGAGATTCTCATCTTATAACCTTTAGAAGTGGACAAAGAGCAAGTCAGATAGATTTCTTTTTAACTAGGAGTAAGGATAGACATAGATGTTTGGATTGTAAGGTTATCCTAGGTGAGAGTTTTACCACGCAACATATACTCCTAATCTTAGATATGAAGATAGATAAACGACATTGAAGGAACCAACAAAAAGGAACTGAAAGGATTCAATGGTGGAAGATAAAAGAAGATTATCATACAACATGTAGAGATAGTTGGATTCAAAAAGAGGATTGGACAACAAAAGAGAACTCAAATGTAATGTGGAACAAGATGGCAAAATGCATTCGAGAGGTCGGTAAAGAGACATTAAGAGTATCAAACAGAAGAGTGCCGATTGGAAAGGACGCAACATGGTGGACTGCAGCAGTAAAAGATGTTATATAGACTAAGCGAGAGTGTTATAAGGCTTTGAAGAAGAACAATACAAAAGAGAGTTTTACGGAATATAAGTTAGCTAAAAAGGAGGTAAAGAAGGCTGTGGCAGAAGCTAAGACGAAGGTTGCGAAAGAGATTATGACAAGTTGAACACAAAGGAGAAAGTGAAAAAGATATACAATTGGCATGAGCAAGAGAAAGGAGGAGTCGCGACCTAGGAGTCGTGAAATGTATTAAGGATGAGCATCAAAGAACTCACATTAAAGACAATGGCATTAAGGATAGATGGTGTGATTATTTTGACAAATTATTTAATGATGGACAAAATAAAGTTTTAGATAATATCTCAGTGCCTCTCAAGGATTTAAATTGGTGATTTATGCCTAGAATCAAAGAGATAGAGGTAAAAGAGGCACTAAAGATGATGAAGAATGGAAAAGCTGTTGGACTTGATGACATACCAATTGCAGTTTGGAAATGCCTTGGAGATGTAGGAGTTAAGTGGTTGACAAATCTGTTTAATAAGATTTGGCGCACTAACAAAATGCTTGAGGAAGAGTGTCTTGATACCTTTATATAAGAACAAAGGAGAGAGTGATAGAATAGAGATTAAGAAAGAATGTAGACATATCGGAGAATCAATTTGGTTTTATGATGGGTTGATCAACTATGGAGGCAATATATTTGCTTAGACAACTTATGGAGCGCTCTCGAGTATTGGGTAAAGATCTCCATATGGTCTTTATAGATTTGGAAAAAGCATATGATAAAATGCCTATGGAGGTACTATAGTGGTCCTTAATGAAGAAAAGAGTTCTTTTGAAATATATTGAACTAATTAAGGACATATATAAAGATGGAAGGACACATGTGAGGACAAGTAGGGGCAAACAAGTGAGTTTCCTATCATGGTGGGATTACACCAAGGGTTAGCGTTGAGTTTATTCTTGTTTGAGGTAGTTATGGACGAACTGACAAAATCCATTCAAGAGAAGGCGCCTTGGTGTATGATGTTTGCAGATGATATTGTCCTATGTGCGAAACTAGAGTGGAGATCAATGTAAAGTTGGAATTATGGAGACAAACGTTGGAATCAAAAGGATTTAAACTAAGCAGAGTGAAGACTGAATACATGGAGTGTAAATTCAGCTCTAATCGAGTGGAAGAGCATAATGTAGTGACGTTAGATGGGGTGGCGATACCTAAGCGAGACCATTTTTGATATCTGGGATCGATAGTACCGATGGATAAAAAGATTGATAGTGATGTGACTTATAGGATCCAGGCTGGATGGAGTAAGTGGAGAAGTGCTACAGGTGTGCTGTGCGATAAAGGAATTCCTATAGGGTTGAAAGGCAAGTTTTATAGGACAGTTATTAGACCAACATTGTTATATGGTAGCGAATGTTGGGTGACTAAGAGACTACATACACAAAAGATGAGTGTAACAGAAATGTGAATATTACAGTGGATATGTGGATATACAAGAAAGGATAGAGTGACACTACAAGAAAATTAACTTTCAGCGACGAAAATTTAGCTACGAAATTTTTTCGTCGCTGAAAAATGGTATTAGCGACGTAATTTATGCTAAAATTAGTGACGGAATGAGCGACAAATTAGCGACGAAAATCTGTCGGTAATTAACGACGGAATATTTTCCGTTACTAATTCCATCGCTAATTATGGCAGGAGGCACTGTACAATTGCGCCAAATATTACCGACGGAATTAGCGACAGAAATTTCTGTCGCTATATCCAAAACTAGTCATAGGATTTAGCGACGAAAATTTTCCGTCACTAATTCCATCACTAAAGCTAATTAGCGACGGAAAAATTCCGTCGCTAAATATGCATTCATATTTTCTAAGAATACCTTTATGAAATTAGCGACGAAATTTTTCCGTCATTAATTCCGTCGCTAATCAGCTTTAGTGATGGAAAATTTTCGTCACTAATTTTTATACATATTTTTCATCTAATACGTGAAATGGGTTGATGAATTTAGCGACGGAATTTTTCTGTCGCTAATTTTTTTACATAATTTTTCTCTTAACCGTGAAAAACTTTATGCATTCATATTTTCTGAAGATATATTTATGAAATTAGCGACAGAATTTTTCCGTCGCTAATTCCGTCACTAATGAGCTTTAGCGATGGAATTAGCGACGGAAAAATTCCATCGCAAAATATTTATATTTATTTTTTATATTGAAACTTTTATAAAATTAGTGACGGAATGTTTTTCCGTCGCTAATTCCGTAGCTAAAGCTCATTAGCGACGGAATTTTAATGCGATTAGCGACGGAAAAAATTCGTCGTTAATACCTGATTTAGTGTGTTAGATCTAGTTAGCGGCGAAATTTTTCCGTCGCTAATCCGACAAAAATTCCGTCACTAATGCCTCAAAATTCATGATTCCTCTTCTTTTTTTCTCTCTTTCCCGCCCGTGAATCCCATTTTTTTCTCCTCCCTCTCCCCTGTGCGTCGCCGGTCCCTTACCCCTCCACCTGCCGCCGGTCACCCTCCCTCCTGTCCTCACGGTCGGTGCCTCCTACTGTGTAAAGAAAAGAAGCAAAACAGCCCCCCCACTGCCACTGCCCCCATCGGCGCCACCGCTGCCGCCCTAGTTCCCTGCCAGTCGCCTGCCTGCCACCGATCGCCCCCACCACCGCCCCACCGCTTGTCATACAGTGGTATTATTTTTGTTTTATTTTTACATTTAAAATATATATTTATTTTTTTGTTACTTTGTTTATTTAAAATATATATGTTTATTTTTGTTTATTTGTTTAATTAGTTTATTTAAAATATATATTTTTACATTTAAAATACATTTAAAATATATATGTTTATTTTTGTTTATTTGTTTAATTAGTTTCTAATGATTTTAATATTGTTGATATATACACACACACATAAATTTAATAGTATATATTTATTTGTATTGTGTTTATTTTCTTTTTATATATTGTTAGTTTGTTATTTATTTGTTTATATATTATTATTTATTTGTATATATTATGTAGTTATATATATGTTTAATTTGTTGTGTGTATATATTTATTTATTTGTATATATTTGTATTTATTTATTTGTGTATATGTATACTTTGTTGTTGTTTATTTGTTTAATTAGTTTCTAATGATTTTAATATTGTTGATATACACACACACACATAAATTTAATAGTATATATTTATTTGTATATATAAGAAAATGTTTATGTGAATTTAATAACTTAATTGCTTTTTTGTTTGCTTTTATTTACGATATTTTGTAATATGTTTTGTAAAATGTTAATTTATTTTGTTTGTTAAGTTCATTAGTATTCTAATACATATATTATTTTTTTCATGTATTGCAGGTATAATGAAATCATAAAAAAAAATCATCTGGTAAGAAAGCTCGACCCGGTGGATCTTCAACAACGGGTTGAAAGTCCTTTTTTATGCCTACTCCACGATCTCAGACCCCACCAATTAACCTTGAAGCACAATGCATGGAAGAGTATCAAAGGAGGCCCTTCAAATCCCGATGATAGACACACACCGAACCTCGGAGATTGGCTTTATTCATAAAACTCTGTTTTAATGTAAGAAATTTAAGTGTTTTGTTCTTTTTATGTTTTAAGAATTTCATGGTTGTTGAGAGATATTATGGATTTGATGAATTTTAACCATGTTTTATGATTATGTGTGAATTTTATCGATAATTTATGTTTATGTATTAAGGTCTTTTAAATGTTGCTATAGTCATGAATTTAGGGTTTTAAGCTTAAGCTTAAATTTAAATATATTTCGAAAAACTTTTGGAAAGAATTTTGGAATTTAACATTTTGGTAGCGAAATGCACAAATAATAGATGATGATGAAAAAATATATTATTAGCGACAGAATTCAAAGAAATTAGTGACGGAAATAATAGCATTAGCGACGGAATTTTCTGTTGCTAATACCATTAGCGACGGAAAATTTCTCTTATTACCGACGGAATATTCCTTCGCTGATAACATTCAGTTACGGAAAAAATTTATTATTAGCGATGGAATATTCCGTCGGTAAAAGTTTTTAGCGACGGAATATTTTAATAAAATTTAAAAATAAAAATAAAAATAGCGACGGAAAATTCCGTCGCTGATAATTTTACCTACGGATTAGTAATGACTGATTTTCATTTTAGCGACAGAAAATTTCCGTCGCTGATAACAAAAAATCTGTCGCTGATAACAAAAAATCTGTCGCTGATAAGAACAAATTCCGTAGCTAATTAGCGATGGAGTGTACTTTCAGTGAAGGAATGAGCATTAGCAACATTGATTTTTCCAACAGAATTATTCCGTCGCTAAAACGCTTCAGCGACGGAATTAGACTTTTAGCGACTAGAAAATTCCGTCGCTAATTCCGTCACTGAAAGTCTCTTTTTTTGTAGTGTGAGAAATGAAAATATTCGTAAGATGGTTGGAGTGGTATCTATCTAAGCCAAGATGTGTGAAAATCGATTACGTTGATTTGGACACGTAAGACGTAAATCTGTAGATGTTCCAGTTAGGAGAATAGAGGCTGTGGATGTTCAGAGAAGGGTTAGGATTAGGGAAAGATAGAAAAAGACTTGGAAGGAAGTAGTTTGGAAAGATATAAAGGTTTTAGAGTTGGATGAGCAAATAGCCTTGGATAGGAATTTATGAAGGAAGAGAATACATATAAACGATCTAACGTGAATTCAGATATTGGTTTATATAGCCTACCCCAATCTCTTAGGATGAAAGCTCTGATGATGATGATGATGTCCTGAAAGATATTTTAAAATTAGAAAACTCTACATTTTTCCACCATTTTGGTCAGCCACCACTTTCATCTTCTCACTCCTCCATTGTTATGGTGGACAACCAATATCTTAAAAGCTAACAATCCATTTCTGGTAAACGATCATACTCTTCTTGCCTGACCTTTTTCCTAGTTAGTTAACATTTGCTCTTAGGCTTTGCTTGGTAGGAAGGATGGAAAAGAGTGTGGATGGAAAATTTGCTAATCTAATGGTTAAGCTACAAAATAGGAAAATGATAATGAAACCTAATTATTAGTTATCAAATTTTTCATCCTTACCTTTTTTTCATCTTTCTTATCAAGCAAAGTCTTAAAGCTAACACTCGTCTCACTTCTTTTGTATCTTTTTCTTCAGAGCCAGTTGATCAACTACTACGAGCGGCATCTTAATCACCGAGTCTTAGTTAGAGTGTTGTTGTGGCTGGGAGCCAGCCATATCTATTTTGTTTGTATACAGTGTTATAACTTAGTTGCAGGAGATAGAGCAGGATAGCGAGTGCTGACTGAGTTTCGATGTAGCGGAAGATCTCTCTCTCTCTCTCTCTCTCTCTCTCTCTCTCTCTCTTGCTATGTATGTACGTATGATTAGATATCAGCAGCCTCCCCTTAGCGTGTAGTAATTGGGTATTTAACGAGGTTAGAAGTAATGAACTATTGTCTGATAAAGTTCGATGAAGTGGAACAATTTTTTTTGGCCTAAATGAAAGCTCACTAGAGTTACCGCTCTTTCTGTCTCTCCCCACGTAGACTATAGCAGGAGCTTGCCATGGCGATGGCATCCTGGTGAGCAAATCTATTTTACACGCTTAGCACTGAATGCAAGCACCTGTACTTGCAACAGTTTAATTTGGGCGGAACTTGCTAGCATCTTGGCTTGCAAGTTGCAACGACAGTCTTATCCTTGCTATCTTATGAATGAATCCCCTCAGTCTAAGGCTCTAAGCTACATATTAGGCCAACAACGCTGTATTTATATATTTTTAATGAATATACTTGTGCAATACCCGATATCGGATTTGGTCAAATGTTTGTGATTATTAACCAAAAGGAGAAAAAAAATTGGAAGCTTTTTTTTTTTTTTTGCATGGAACACCTGTAGCCACTCATCTTTAAATATTTTTGGTTTTTTCAATTGTGCAAGGTCTCTAGAATGGTTTGCACTTAGGACTTCGATTTCGCCAATGCAAAAGGTCAAAATTGCTCGGTTAAATTTAAGCTTCTTTGAGAGTGATGTTAGAGGGGTTCATTTCAATTGGTGGTTAGACTGGTTTCATCGAAAGTGAAAAATCAGTAGTAAGATATGTGTTTAGATACAAATGCAATGATGGTGATGTAAAGTGTAGTGAGAAGAGAAAATGGTATTAAAGACATTAGATTAAATTAGATATATACACTAAAATTTAACTCGTGTATTGCTGCTGCGGTGTTATTATTATCAAATAAAAAAAAAAATTATTTTATAATTATTTTGAAAATTAAATTATAGTTGTAAAAATGATTATGTGTTATATTTAGAATTTTTAATAATGATATTGGATCCAATATAAATTAAAAAATGTAAAATAAAAATAGATTAGATAGTTATTGAAAAAAGCTAAAGAGTTAAAAATAAGTTAGATGATGCATAATTATAAATCACTTTGAAATAAATAATCATTAATTTAAACAATTTTTTTTATTTTCTTGTTTTATTTTTATCAATTTTGGATTTTTTAATTTTTAATTTTTAATTATTTTTTTCTATTGGTTAACTTTTTTAAGTTTAAATGAACGTACTATGTTCAAATTTCTTCTCATGCAATAATATCTTATTGGATATAGATAAAAAATTAAAATGAATAGATATTGGAGTGTTAATTTTTTTTGTAATTTTAAAATTACCCTCATAAAATTGGTTGTCACATTAAAATTTTTTTCCAATAATAATATCCGAAAGAATATAATTTAAAAAATAAAAACATATTAGAGGGTTTAACCCAAAAAAATTAAAAAACTAAAAATAGGTTAAAAGATTAGATTAAAAAGAGTTAAAGAGTCATGTAAAAAATATGCTGTGGACTTAATTAAAAAAACAAAAAGTTGTTGAGAAAAAAAAATAAAAGGACGTATGGTAAGCATAGGTATGATGGAGACAAAAATATAAAATAAGTATAGATATTATAAAATTATTGTATGTATTTATATTTGTGAAAATAATAAATGATTAAAAATTATTAAAATATCGAATAATATTTTTGTTAATAAATTAAAATTATAAGAATAATTTTTATATTAAATGATACTTTTATCATTAAATATTATATTTATGTATGTAATATTAATTTATTATATAATAAAAAATTGATTTATATACTATATTAAATAATAAAGTTATTTTAATATTTCAAATAAAAATTAGAATAAAAATAAAATGTATCCAATGACATTAAAAGTAAAATTTAAAAAAACAACAGAATTGAAAATTCAAGGTATTAGTGTAAGGAGAATTTCCTACTAGGATCTAGTGAAAAATGAAGCTGTGGCATGACGAGGGTCACTTTACCTTGTGGTGCTTTTGGGCTAAAAAATGATCCAACCCCGTCGTAGGGGTTTGATTGGATTCCAACCCACCATTAGATTAGGAGATATAGATGATGTTTGTTCCGCCTCTGTTTGAAGCAGGAGACTTCTGATAATGGCAGTTTTCAACTTGTCAGGGTGCTTGTGCTTCTTTTACTATTGGTCCTTGTGCAGCTGCTTTCAGCCTTCTTCCCCATTCTACGCATGTTTTCTTTCCGTCTCTTCAAAAAACAAGTAGCTCTGCCTTCGATGATGGATTTTGTAACATTTCAAATCCATAAAATATAAAATATTTATTTATTAATTACACTCACTTACCGGTTGGGCTGTCTATGATGCTTATTAACTTCTATCACTTTTATAAAAATTATTAAATTATTACCTTAAGAGGTATATATATTCCCTTTAATTTAGAGTAGTACTATATCGTATTACTGAATATACAAAAAAATACAACATACCTTCGATATCAGATCTCTGTAAGGTAATTCTCTTAGCCTGAACCCAATAATCTGTGGAGTGAAAAATAGGGAGTGAGCGATAACGTGCTCAGTAAGGAAGGTGTATGCTGCTTTATAAAATAACAGCTATCTTCCCAAAAACAGATTAATTATCTTAACCATCAACCCATAAAAAAACAACGAATATTATTAACTTTAACAGGGTTCTATAGACCCTTTAAAAAAAAACCAATAAGTTGAGACTAGGCAATAAATAAATCATGCTCTGTTCCTTCATGAACATAAGTCGTCTGCTTTTGGGGTGCACCCGTAGGCCACCGCCCCTCACAGCTATCTCAGCTAGATCTATGGCCATAATCTATAGATGGTCCTCGGGTCCACTTGCCAAGTGACCTCGAGTCCGCTGATGACTTGGAGGGTCTATCAGCCTTGTGACGCCTTGAGGTGTACTCGTTGGTCCATTGGCCTGAGCCACCGCCCCAGGTGGGTCACGCAATTACATGAATGATAAAGTATGAACTCAGGGCCTAAAGTCTCAAAAAAATCACTTTTATAACTCATGTTATCATTTTCACAAAATGATTTGATTTCCAAAAGGTTTTATTAAATAGTAAAAAAAAAAAAAAAAAAAAAAAAAAAAAAAAAAATAGCCCGTAATCTCAACATTTTCCTTGTGAGAAGGGCACGGGTTAAACTGGCTCGCCCATGGTCAGCTCGCCAATAGGCAGCTCACCCATTGGTCAACTCGCCAATTGGTCAACTCGCCCATTTAGTCCACTCGCCCAAAAAAAGGTTTTATATTTCTATTTTCAAAATATTAAAAATAATTCATTTTTCGTTGAGAAAATATTCATAAATTAGTTCGCCAAGTACGGTGAACTTGTGTTCGCCCGCCAACCCTTGGCGATTTAAAACAAACTAACCTGGCTCGCCCCAAGGCTCGCCCTTTTTGGCATTGCCATGTCAACTCGCCCACCCATAATAACACAATGGGGTCGCCCGCCCCAAAACAACCTTAAAAGGGTTCGCCACTTTAGCTCGCCCTTTTTCTTCTTAAACAAGGCTACTCGCCCAAGACTTCAAAATCATAAAAAGTGAGCTCGCCCAAGTGGCTCGCCTGCCAATTCCAGTTCGCCTAACATCAAAAACAAGAGGGCCAGTTTGCCCAACCATATAAAGGGGTGGGTGTTTAGCTCGCCCAAATCAGTATATAATTTATCCAGCATGTCATAAAACAAAACAATTTCACAATATTTCATAACATTTTACTCCACAGGACATGCATGGACTTCACATGCAACTCCCTTACCTCGTCTGAGGAAGCCTTGCTTCTCGTTCGCCTTTCTCAATTCTCGTCTGCACAAATTTATTAAAACTATTAATATTCCTTTTTCGAATATTTTCTAAACTATTTATATTTTCCTAATATTTGGGACACTTTGGCGAGATTGAGTTCGCCATTCGCCCATAAAGCTCGCCCTTCTATAATTGATCTACTCTCGAGAGCTCGCGCAATCATTCTCGCCATTCATATGGCTTATTTGTGGGAGTTCGCCCAACATGGGAGCTAGCCCAATCAATTCGAGTGGTTATGCTCTTGCATTTTAGTTCGCCATTCGTGGCTTAAGTGTGAGTTCGCCCGCACTTCACTCGATTCGCCCTACCCCACTTTTTATTCATTGGCAACTCGCCTATGCATTAAACTTGCAGGTGGCGACCTTGCCCTTACTTCCACATTCCAAATTTTAGCTCGCCCATACTAACTGAGCTCGCCCATTATCATTATTCCCATTATTTTCATTGTCTATTCTCGATTCAGACTACACCTTGTTCTAGTTCTTATATATTCTAGCAAGATTTAGCTAAAACAAGGCTATATATATGTTTATTACGTTATAAAACATAGAAATCCAGTATTGAATATAAAGAGAACCATAGAAATTATGGAACTCACCTTAACCCAGTTGCTCTTCCAAAAACAGAATGTTTTCTTGCCTCCCTTAGCTTTACTTCTCTTGTTCCTTGGCTTTTCAACACTGCGGAAGGGTTTGGCTAACTAAACATGAAGTTTTCATGGCTTATATACGAGAGAAATGGGAGGACTATATGTGAGCTTGCAGTGAAAATAGACTGGCGAGGAGTTTTCTAGAGAAGATGAAGTTGCTACGTTGGTTCTTCTTCTCACATATTCCTCTTTATATAGCCAAGTTAATCTTGTTAGAACCAACCACCTGTTTCCTTATCCTATTTTCTTCATCATTTCATGCATTAAAAACCAAAGAAACTGCAACAAAAAAGAACGATGTGAAGTCCTTACTAAAATCCCGTTTTTGACTAACGCTTTTTTACCATTTATTGTCTAGCTAAATTTGTCAGGAGAAGGGAAGTGGCGAGAAGTCCACTATCAACCCCTTTCCTTGACTTTTCTCTTTTCTTTTCTTTTCTTCTACACGCCAATCCTCTTCCAGCCAACGTTCATTGGCTATCTTCTCATTCTTTTTTTTGTTTTGTCCTCTAGTCATTAATTCCCTTCTTATACTTTCCATTTCATTTTCAATCCTTCACATTGATTCAAACTTCATTTAATGCTTTCACACCTTATATATACTATCTTGACCTTTTATCAAGATTGAGTCCCATATATTCCTTGTTACAATTGATATTTGTTTTTCTTTCTTTTATCAACCATACTATACATCATGACTTAAAATGCAAAGTGGAAATTCACATTCAATGATTCTTTAATTTTACTAAAAGAATTAATTTCCACTATCAATCATGTACAAATATGGTATATAATATAATAAAATTCGGGTCTTACAGGTTTGAATTTGGATTCAACCAGGACAGTCTTCCGAGATCATGGCTTTAGTATCAAACAAATATAATGAAGAAATAACATGAAAGATGAAGTTTAGTTCAGAAAGCTAAGATTAGGAGAAACATGAAAAAACCCGCGGAAGCAAGAATCGAAAGCAGTATCACCAACGATTATATTGCAGAACAAATTGATATATTACCTGTCATCAATAAGAACACAACCCATTTCCAAAAAAAAAAGGGAAAATAAAAGAGCACAACCACACATTAGATTATTTTTACTACAGCTGCGACCTATTGCAGTCTTTTTCAGCATACATCAAATTCAAAGATAATACAGAAGCCAGAATACAAGAGAATATGATGCAAATAACTAATTGTTCCAAGCCTTCAAGCCACTGTCTCCCAGTTTCAGTGGTTTTTATTGATACACAACAAAGTGACAAACGCAGACTGACACATGCACACTAGTCAACCACACTATTCTAAACTTGTTCCATCGCTGTATTCGAAGCATCCCCTGACGGCCTTTAGCATGAGGACCTGCATAATACATACGATACAGACGTTAACTACTCAATCTTCAAGCTGAAAGTAAGTACATGCACACATGCATGCATGCATACAGACATACATTAAGATAATTATAATATTATGAACATCATCATCTTAATACATTAACTACGGATGCAAAATTTTAAATTTAACTGATCAACCCGTTTTTATATATAGTGATATATGATAAGCTAATTATTTTAAAAAGCAAAGATTAGCTTTCCAGTATCTATGAGAGGTATATGTATTGTTAAACTGGCCTCAAAAAGTTTACCGGCCAGAGTGAGAGAGAGGCAAGGATTAGTAACTAGTTCATTTTAAAGATTGGATGACAGCTATCTATTCTGAGCTTGCTTGTGCGTAAAGTGAGCTAACCATATTTTAGCACATAATTATAGTCAAATCTAAACTAGAAGAACTGGACGTTGATATCTAAGAGCTACACTGTTAAAAATGTGAGATTATTCACTAAGTGTTGCAGATGTAGAAGGTTCTGCTGGATTCTTTTCTCTTTTCCAATTGAACCCTGCAATGATTATTCTTAAAATTGATTCACTTAGTTCAAAACTTCCCGTTTTCACTACAAAGAAAAAACTTAAATGTTAACAGGTTGATTAATGAGCGCCATTCTTAAGCTTTCCAAAGAAAATGCCAGGTTACTGCAACATGCACAAGAATTGTACACAAAGCAAAAAGAATAAATCTTGTATTTGTGTCATACTTCCAACAACCAATTAGCAAGGGTAAAGTACTCACATTTACCGCAACTTGAGAGGATAACAAGAAGACGAAGATGATTTCTATTTTGGAACATCTTTGGCTGAAGACGTGTTGATGGAATCAATTTCCAGGTCAGGAACATTCTGGATCTTTTCCCATTCTGCACCCTCCTTTTGGCATTTTGCTGTCAGTTGGGGACATCCTTGAATCAGCAAGTGCTGAAGGGAGGCAGGCAGCCCCTCCTTAGGAAAAGACATGAGTGAGGGACAATCCTCTATATAAATATCCTTGAGTGAAGGGAGGCTCTGCAGCGTGTGTCCGGAACCTAGAGACTTCAGAAGGTGGCAGCAGCCAATTATCAGACACTCAAGTGCTGTAGGTAAATCATCTGGCAACGATTTAAGCTCAGGACAGCCTCGAACAGAGAGTAGTTTAAGAGAGGAAAAGATTCTCAATGACCCTCCTTCTTCAGCCAGAGAAGTGAGCTCTTCGCAATTGCTGATGTACAACGTCTCAAGAGATGGAAGATGGAGCTCTTTTGAGAGAGAGGGTAGGTTTGAGACGCTTGAAATGACCAGGGACTTGAGAGAACTGTTTTGCAGTATTTTCATCAATATTTTCTTATTCGAACACGTGTCCAAAGCCAAATGCTGAAGACTGTCAAGGAAATGCGATTCAATAAGGTCTGTTAAGAGTTCACACCTATCTATCTCCAGTTTCAGTGGACCGAAATTCATAGGCAACGCTGGGATCTTGGGACAGTTTATTATCTTCAATTCGATGACAACAAAGAACGAAGTTGTTTCTCGCCAATCCTCCAGAACAGGATTGTCAATAAGTACTAGAAACTTCACCTCAGGAATAATCGGAAGAGCCTTCAGTGAGTGACAATTTTTTATCTTCAGAGATTTTAACTCGGGCATGGAATAAGGTAGCATCCTTAGTTCGGGGCAGTTGCTAATCTTTAGTTTGCGCAGTGAAGTGCATTGATCAACCTCTGACCATTCCTTCAGATCTAGCATCCCTTTGATGTAGAGATTTTTAAGGCGGTTTAACTGTCCTACGGAAAGTGTTCTGCATTTTGTACAGTGGTTTAAGGAAAGGGTTACCAGATTTTTAAGGTCTCCACCTATCAACCAAGAAGGACAACTGGAGCCCTTGAAATGATGAATTTCAAGCTCTTCCAGATCTGAGTGAGGTCGGAGGTCCTCCAAGAGGTCCCTGACTGCGACTTCATCTAGCTGGTTGACAAATTCTTCACTCCATTCCAGCACCACCTTCTTAAGTTTCCCCTTCTCACTTAACTTGCATTCTACTGCATTCACCGCATTTTCCAGCTTTGAAATACGCAGATTCCCTGTAAGATATTCCATGTTCTTCAGTTCTTCAATTCCATGTCCAGAAGCACCGACAGGAAACACATGCATATTGTGCAGACCAGTTATCCTTCCCATATTTGGTGGCAGCTCCGTGCAATGGTACCAGAAAATGTCATTTAGCTCAAGATGGAGCAGGTTAACCAACTTCCCGAGGTCCTTGGGCAATTCCGAAAGCCAAACGCATCCTAAGAGCTTCAACGTCTGCAAATTGTAAAGGTTGCAGATTGAGTCAGGAAGCACTCCGATTTCTGTATTTGAGAGGTCAAGGTGTCGTAGCAGCTTCAATTTTGTAACCGACTGTGGCAACTCTTCGAGGCTGCTTGAACTTAGATCCAAAACGCGAATGTATTCAACAGTTTTGAATATTTTGTCCAAAGCTTTGCCAAAGTTTTTCAAGGAAGCACCAGGCCATAGAAGTGTGCGCAAGCGCGGCTTCTTGGATTTTGCAACAATCTCCTCTACAAGCTTCTCTACATCTTGAGAAGGCAAAGATACATGGAGCAATTCATCAGAAAAATGGCAGGATTTGAGATCCTTGACTCGGCAGCATTGGCGGCTTGAAACTGATTGCGCCAGTTCGTGCATAAGATTAAGCAGTTTGTATCTATCCTCGTCAGTGCTAACTTTTTGAAAGAAGGACCTCTCTAACAACTCATTAAAACAGTTTTCTGCTTGGTATCTGGTTCTGCGGGCATCATCATTATTTCCATCACTGGGATCAAATTCAATGAATGCTTTACCCATCCAAAGCTTCAGCAGCTCTTCCTTCTGGAAAGCATAGCCCTTTGGAAATATGGAACAATACGCAAAACACTGCTTTACAAATACAGAAGGCAAGTGGTTGTAAGAGAATTTTAAAGCAGGCAAAACTGTAGGCTTGTTAGATGTGGAATTCTCCTGCTCTAGCGTCCATAAGTCACTTTCTAAGATTTTCTTCCACATGCTTTCATCATCAGAGTTTCCGCTCAGAACGCATGCAATGGCCTTGACAGCCGAAGGCGAGCCGCCGCACTTTTGTATAATTTCCCGGCCATATTTTTCTACCAAATTTTTTTGCAAATAATTACAACCATTCGGAAATGCAACTCTTCTGAACAATTCCAGACAATCTTCCTCCGGCAATTCTGGCAAATCAAAATTAGGCGGGGGATCCGGTAAAAAATTTCTCGCCACCACTCGGCTCTGAGTGGTAACCAAAAGTATACTCTTCTCACAATTATCATTCAAAAGTTTAGTCAGTCGCGCCCGTTGGTCGTAATTGATGTCCTGAACATCATCCAGAACCAGCAAAAAATCACTTTTGTGCCCTTTTTGTAGGAAATAGAGTCTCAGTTCGTCATGGAGCTTTTCATATTGGAAGCCGAAAGTGACACTTCTCCACATTCTAGCCTCACCAAAATGGACCTTAATTTTTTCGTCATTGTAGATTTCTTGAGCAAGAGACGTTTTACCGATCCCTGACATCCCAAATATAGGAAGCGCATTTACTCCTTTAAAGCGACTTTTTGAGATCATTTGAGATTTTAGTTCTTCTTTTACTTCCCCCCTCCCGATGAAATCACCTGCACCTGAGGAACCACTCTCTCTAAAGTATGTTGGTTTTTCATCATTTTGACTCCTTTGGCTGCTATCATCACGGCGTTTTTTATTCTCTTCATCCATTTTCTGCAACTCATTTAAAATCTCTTTTATCTGTGTCTTTAGTTTGAATTTAAACCAAGCTTTCCTGATCCAACAGAAAGTCTCCTTGTTGCTCTGATCATCTTCTGTTTTGTAGATGTCCCCAATGTCCTGTGCATCAAAAAGTATATTAGGCCAGTGCCAGTCGTCCTCTCTGCTCACACCAGCTGTTTCAAGCTCTTTTACGATTCTACTTAGAAGGGTATTTATCTTGTACACTTCCTCTTCCACTCCCTGGATTTCTTTGATCTCATTGCAGATACATTTTCCGCCTTCGACCAAGTATTTTAAAAATGATACACATTCAGTCATAGCTCCTTGATCCTTTCTTTAATTATGAATCCCTACAAGGAAAAGGAGAAATACATAATTAATGTTATAGTATTCTTTTTTAGGTTTTAAATGAATTTTATTATTATTTTTTTTAAAAAAATTAAATAAAAAAACGAAACATCTGATAAGGAATTTAAAAAATTTAATATGAGATAATTATTTTTATTAATCAAATTAAAATTCAAATTTACAACAAACTTAAAATTATTTTAAAAAATAAATATTTAGGCACACAATAAAACTTTGGTCAATCTCATTATCTTTAAGAAACATCTGCTTAATATTGCATGCTTACCAACACCAAATCAAACTCATATTCATCTTGGCTAATTTACCTATCAAAAATTGGTAATTAACTTATAAAATCCTTTAAAAAAAGATAAGAAGCTCTTATGCTTTGCTTGGTAGTAAGAATAGAAAGAGGTTAGTATGAAAAATTTACTAATTTAATGGTTAGCTTTCATAACTACTTTTCTCTTTTGTAGTTTAACTATTGGATTAGCAAATTTTTCATTCTCACATTTTTCTATCATTCTTACCAAACAAAGCTTTAAAGATAACGACATCATAATTCTGGTTACAAGATCTAAGATGGTTGCTTCAAACACTTTAGATCTTTAGAATCTTGGAAGAATTCTTGTCACACCTTTCCAATTCCATTATAGTGAAAAACAAGGATCCATCAGACGACATGGAATTAACAAAGTAGAAAGAATATAAATATTTTGATTCCATGATTAGTTATATATCTTTTGTTCGAAGTGTTTAAACATAATTCTCTATCCTAAATTAAAAAAAATTGTTTTTTTTTACTAAAAACTAAAAAGAGAATAGTGAGGAAAACAACGTAATGTTTAATGAAAAATCAATTCTTAATTGCAAAACTTTTCAAACGGACAAACTTTTTGGTAGAGGCCCTGTTTTAACGGCAGTGACCTCCTTCCGTTCTATTCGGATGAATGGAGCGCCGCTATCGTCTGTCTCTCACCTAGGGATGTAAACTGTTGGGAAATTTTTTGGATGGACTTACGTATATCAATTAATTATTTGATTAATAGCTAAAAAGACTTTTAACTTTTAGCACAAAATAGAATTAAGCTCTCAACGTTTTATTGTATGAAAATCAGTCCATAAACTTTTATTTTATTGTAAATAAATCTTCAACCTTTTAAAATTATGCAATTAAGCCCAAATTTATTAAATGACACTAACTTCTGTTAGTATTGCACGTGTGGCATGCCATGTGGTAGCCAACTAAGCTATCCATATCAGCTTTCACGTTAGATGTCCAAACAGCAATTAGTGTCATTTAACAGATTTGGATTTAATTGCATAATCTTAAAAGGTTGAGGGTTTATTTACAATGAAATAAAAGTTTATAAACTGATTTCTACGCAATGAAACGTTGAGGGTTTAATTCCATTTTGTGCTAAAGGTTGAGAGTCTTTTTGGTTATTAAGCCATTAATTATACGTTAAAAGCTATTTAATTTGTTTAGTTCATTTAAAAGTGATCATATAAGATTTGAATGATTAGACTTTAGAGCATCTCGTTTTGCTATAGGTTTTGCAATGTGTCGAGACCCGTTATTATATTTTATTTTTATGATTGACCAAAATAAAATAAAATATACTACATGTATAAATATGTTATGGTCCTCAATCTAAATGTAACGTTACTCTCATCCTCATATCCCATTAGTGAGTGAACTAGGGATTCTCTCAAAAGCTATAAACGTGGAAGATTGCTAACTCCAATCAATCAATTTCATAGATTCAGGTGCGCTTTTGTATTAATTTTCTTGATGATTAAACATGAGATTCTGTGTATATTATCTATATAAGTTTTCCAACAAGAGTTATCAAGAACCAATTCATGTTTAATCAATGAGAATTAAAATTTTTGTTTGAAAGATTAGAACTTTTATTCCCCATAGATTGAATATTAAAATCATGTAAATAGTTTTCTGAAATTTGTTTCATTCATGTAATATTTTTTTAAAAATTTTTAGACTCGAATTTCAAAATCGACCAAAAACATGTATGTTTTATATGTTTTGATTATAATTGTTAAGTGATAATTCTTTTGCAACTTATATGACTAAATCTAAGTTACAGATTTAAGAACAAATTGTTTTTTGGTTGAAACAAATCAAGAAAACATATTGGGTTACAAAGATAGAGCTTGTACAACAATTAAGATATATTTGGTATGTTATGTTTTGTCCAATTATTGAAACATTGAGTTTTGGGCAAAATGCCTAGGGTATTTGAGTATACTTGGTATATTATGTTTTGTTCAATTGTTGGAACCCTAAGTTTTAGGCAAAAAGCATATGGCATTAAAACTTTATAAGTTGCTTATTTCTTATAGTGGATTGAACTGTAATACTCGGCCTAGTTAAAACAAAAAAAAGCCTAATTACTAATATATAAAGGGAGCTAGCCATAGGGCATTAGGGTTAAAAAAATAAAAATATAAGAACTAGCGTGAAGCTTTCCAGGGGTGCCAAAGCAAGAAAAAAAAGAGAAGGAAATTGAAGGAGAAGCTTGGCTGCTTTGGTGTTGAGCTAGAGAAAAAAAATAGAAGAAAGCTATGGAGTTGCAAAAAAAAAATTGCAAAAGCCATGATAGTTGTTTCTAACAACAACAACAACAACAATAATAATAATAATTAGAAAGGGAGATTTGGAGTTGTTCTTAGTGAGTGCAAGAAAACCAAGGTGAGTAAAATTCCTCTTTAATTTTTATGGTTATGTTGCGTTTCTAGAGATTGAGTTTTAAAGAAAAATAAGACATCAAAAATTTAGGAAAAACTTATATTTTAAAGTAAGTACATATATTTTTAGATTTTATCAAATAGCGTGACTCGACACTAAGTCTATAGTTTATCGAGTTATAGTCGATTAGTAAATAAACTAAAGTTGACAGCTTTATTAAATAGTGTAGCTTATGTTTAATTGATAACATACTTTCCTAATATTATATAATTTTGAATAATAGGTTCCGAGAGATCTTAATACTTGTTTTGGTTTCAAATTTAGCAAGTTTAGGTAAATGACTCAATATCCCTTCGATGTTTTGACAACCTTAAAATCAGCCTTAATATAAGTTATGTTTCGTATACTATGTACAAAAATATTTTTGTCCTATGGATTTTAAATTTGGGTTAAGCATGTAAAGTATTTATGATTCTTTAAATTGGCTTTGAATGTGATCTTGATCAATTACAGGAACACGATTTAATGCTTTGCTCTTTGAACCTGTAATAATATATCTATATATATAATTTGTTTTGTGAATACAAAATTCATTTTGTACGAAATATGTTATGAGATTTATAATATTGTTTTGTATATTGAGTAATCTAAAATTTTGTTTTATTTTGTCTCCTAATATGGCTGTGCTTTGACCTGGCCAATGGAGGTTAAATGTAGCCATGTCGACATGTATTCTATTAAAAAAGCTAGTTTCTAACTGTACCATTGGTTAAGAATAGTGGCTCATTGTTTTATTTTATGCAACTATTAGTTGCTTCTGATATCTTGACCTAAGCCACTGGGTTAATTGTGGTTTTTGCTATGATTCTGGCCTGCATCACAATGGTTAAGCATGGCAATGACATGTTACGAGAGACCTAAAAATTTTGGCTTATCAAACTTTTTTTAGCTTTGATATCTTGTGAAATTTGTTTAGTTTTGAAATCTAAGTATATAAACTTGAATAAATTACGTGTATGAATATAAGATTACCCAACTTTGATTTTGAATCTTTATAATGACATTTTGGCCTAAATGATTTGTGACATGCTTAATCCAACTGAAGGGATGTCTGTTATTTATTTAGTCGTCGTACTCATTCCTTTATTTTTCTGACATTTCAGATTTTATAATCGTTGCTTTGAAGAAAATAGTCATGGCAAGGATATTGGTAGCAAGCTTAGCTTTTGTCTTTAGTTTTGAATTATCAAACATAAGTATTTTTGGATATAAGCTTTTAGAATATTTGTTAGTTAGCAAAAACATTAGTATCATTAGAAATAATTGTAACCTACCATTTAGGAGACTTGAAATTGTATAAAGTAAATATTTTTTTTGGAGATTATAAATGGAGTTTTGATTTTGGTTAGTATGATATTTGTTGCCTTGCATGCTTGTGGATTCATCTCATGAGTATGTAGCAATAATCGTAACCTGCCATTTTAGGAGACTTGAAATTGTGTAAAGTAAATATTTTTTTTGGAGATTATAAATGGAGTTTTGATTTTGGTCTAGTATGATATTTGTTGCCTTGCATGCTTGTAGGATTCATCTCATGAGTATGCAGCGTTTGTTATTCTAAATCTTCGGGTTTAGAGCGTGACATGAACATTGTATTAAATCCCACATCTTTATCGTTAGATTTTATCGGATTTATGTCTATTAGGATTGCATATCGACAGGTTTATTATTTTACTATGATTATTTTGAAATTTGAGGTTTTATTCTTTGGGATTTTAGGATATTCTTTTTTTTTTTGAGATTATGGCTTTATATTGTTGATAAATTTGTATACTCTCAGTATATATACATTTGTGTATTTGTGGAAAATAAAATTTCAAAATAAATTAAATTGATATAAAATGCCATTAAAGTGACCTTTTATGTCAATTTACTTATTTTGAAATATAAGGTTGTCAGTAAAGAATTTAAATGATTGTTTTTTTAATTCATATAAAAAATAATCGGCCTAAAGGAAGATTAATTTTTGGCCGGATTATAAACACATAAGGTAGTAAATATGTGATAAAATTGTTTTATCATATTTGCAATATGTCGGTCCAAACAAAGGTGTATGGATCTAGACTATGTGATTAGGTTAGGACAACCTCTCGCCTTTGCTGATAATAGTAAAACTATGGAAATAGCTTTTTATGAGAAATGGAGTGTTTAAACTGCATAAGCCTGATGATCATGAAGCACTCAATTTCAAATGCATTAGGGGTGTAATCCTTAAGGAAGAAAATGCTAAGAGTTTCCTAAATCAAATTGCAGATAGATTCATTACAAATGAAAAGGTCGAAACAAGCACCATTTTGACTAAGCTCATTTCAACATGGCATAATAGCAAAGGTAAACATAAGGGAGTACATTATGGAATTATCTAATCTTGTTACAAGATTAAGGGTACTAAAGTTACAGTTCTCTGATAACATTCTGTGCACCTGGTCTTGATAACTCTTTTTCCAAAATTCGATACTTTAAAGATAAGCTATAATACTTAAAAGTAGAAATTGACTCCTAATGAGCTCATTTCCTATTATGTGTAAGAGGAAGAGTGTTTGAAACAAGAGAAGATAAAAAGTGCTTACTTAGCTTCTTTTTCCAATGACAATGCTGCCAACAGAAAGAGGAAAAGGCATTGCAAACACTGGAATTTAACAGCTTAAAGGGCAACAGAAACAGGATAAGGTGATCATCTGTTTCTTTTGCAGTAAAGATGTATGTGAAGAAGGATTATTCCAAGTATGAAAAATGGTTTGCCAAAAAGAATAAGCTTCTCAACTTTGTTTGTTTTGAAGTTAATTTGACTTTAGTACCAAATCACACTTGTGGATAGATATGGGTGCAACTACTCACATGGTGTGAAAATGCAGGGTTGTCTAAGGATCGATGCTGAAAGATTCATCTATGTGGAAATGGCGAAAAGGCTCCTATTAAGGCTATTGCTCTGTTTAGATTAAAGTTAGAATCTGGTTGTCATTTAGATTTAATTGTGACTTTTTATGTACCATCATTTAGATAAAATTTGATTTCTATTTCTTTTTAGATAAATTTGGTTATTCTTGTTCATTTGGAAATAGAAAGTTTAGTCTTTTCCAATATTCAAATCTTATTGGTACCGATTTTTTAGTTGGTAATCTATATAAATTGGACTTTTACCTCACACATTAATAATTACTTGTATATAAGTAATTGTGGTGCAAAGCGCAAATTAATTAATGAGAATTCGTTTGTGTTATGGCACAAGTGTTTAGCACATATTTCTGAACAAAGCATATGGAGGCTTGTGTCAAAAGAAATTCTCAATTCCCTTGATTTTTTAGACTTCAAAATCTGTATTGAGTGTACTAAAGGAAAACAAACAAATATAAAGAAAACTAGTTCCAATAGGAATTCAAACATCTTGGAATTAATTCATACTGATATTTGTGGTCCATTCTCATCAAAAGTATTTCATTGCTTTCATAGACAATTATTCTTGTTATGGATACCTATACTTGGCTCATGAGAAGTCTCAATTATTAGACATTTTCAAGACCTATAGCTGAAGTTGAAAATCAACTTGGTAAGAAAATTAAAGCTGTTAAATTTGATCGTGGTAGTGAATATTATGGTAGATATGATGGATCAAATGAACAACGTCTAGGACCTTTTGCAAGGTATTTAGTAGAATGTGACATCATTCTTCAATAAACCATACCGGGGACTACAAGTCTAAATGGTATAGCTGAGAGACGAAATCAAACCCTAAAAGATATGGTTAGAAGAATGGTATATCATTCTTCTTTACCATAATCACTTTGGTGAGAAGCCTTAAAGATTGTAGTGTATATTCTTAATCGAGTTCCAAGTAAAGTAGTAGCCAAAAACCCATATGGGTTATAGACATAAAAGACCCTAGCATTAGGTATTTACATATCTCGGGCTCTCCAGTTGAGGCTAGGCCATACAAGCCTAATGAAAGGAAATTAGACTCAAGAACAATAAGTTGCTATTTTGTTAGATGCTTAGAAAGATCGAGGAGTTTTAAGTTTTATGATCCCTCAAGTAAGTCCTTTTTCGAAACGAGAAATGCTAAGTTTATTAAGAATGTTGAATATGATAAGAGTGCCAAACTCAGGAACTTTGTCTTTGAGGGAGAATTTGTTATTGTTCTTAAAGTTGCAATTAAAAATGATAAAGAAATTATGTCTAACATTTTTTAAGAAACAAATCTAGATTATCAAGACACTCCTAAGTTACCCCCTACTCATATTGAAGAACATGCTCCTATTCAATTGAAGGAGTAACAACAACATCAAATGGATGTTCCATTAAGGAGATCCTCTAGGGAAAGGAGATCAGTGATTTTGGATAATTAGATCGTATATCTCAAAGAACACAAGTTTAAGATAGGACTGAAAGATAATCCAAAATCTTTTGGTCAGCTAAACAAAGTGTTCACTTTCAAAAATAGATAGAAGCCTTGAAAGTTGAGATGAAATCAATAGAGGATAATGATGTTTGGGACTGTTAAATTGCCTGAAGAAGTGAAACGATTGGTTGTAAACGAATTTTCAAAACTAAGCAGGATTTGAAAGGCAATGATGAAAGATATAAAGCATGTCTAGTTACCAAAGGTTTCACTTAAAAGGAAGGCATTGATTATAAAGAGACTTTCTCTTTGGTTTCATCGAAAGACCTTTTTAGAATCATTATGGCAC
The DNA here is from genome assembly GCA_031772115.1 of Heritiera littoralis. NCBI lineage: Eukaryota > Viridiplantae > Streptophyta > Magnoliopsida > Malvales > Malvaceae > Heritiera > Heritiera littoralis. Next base: position 270,626 of record JAPDPK010000226.1, read on the forward strand.
TTGTAGCTCATTATGATTTGGAGTTACATCAGATGGATGTAAAGATAGCATTTCTAAATGGTGACATTAAAGAAACAATTTACATGATGCAACCAGAATATTTTGTGTCGGATGAATCAAAACATTTGGTCTGCAAATTAAAGAAATCCATCTATGGTTTAAAGCAAGCATTCCGTGAATGGTATTGAAAATTTGATTAAGTGATCATCTCATTTGATTTTCATGAGAACACCATTGATTAATGTATTTATCACAAGATCAGTGGGAGCAAGTTTATTCTTCTAGTGTTATATGTGGATGATATCCTACTAGCAAGCAGTTATATAGATCATTCTTTTGATAATTTGGAAATGTAAGATCTTGGGAATGCATTTTTTGTGTTAGGCATGTAGATTCATCGAGATCATTCTCGTGGTATACTTGGCTTATCACAAAAGGCATATATCAATAAGGTGCTTAGCAAATTTGACATAAGATTGAAAAGAAAGAGATGTAGAAGATTCTTAATGCTTCAATAGTAGGGATCCTCATATATGCTCAAATTTGAATGCGTCTGGATATTGTATATGTAGTTGGAATGCTTGGCAAATATTTAAGTAACCCTTGAATGCAGTATTGGAAAGCAATGAAGAAGGTTATGTGGTATCTATAAAGAATTAAAGATTACAAACTCACATATCGAGGTAAGATCATTTAAAGATCGTTGGTATTCAGACTCCAATTTTGCTGGTTACCTTGATAGCAAAAGATCCACTTCTAACTATGTTTTATGTTAGCTAAAGGAGCTGTGTCTTGGGATAGTGTAAAGCAGTCACTCATAGCTCCTTCTATCAGGGAAGTAGAGTTTATAGCTTGTTATGAGACATCAAACCAAGCAATATGGTTGTGAAATTTTATCATTGGGCTATGCATTGTCAATGACATTGGGAGACCATTGAAGATTAATTGTAATAATAAAGCCGTTGAGTTGTATTCTAAGAACAACGAAGCTTGTCAAAGTTAAAGCATATTGACATTAAGTTTCTTGTTATTAAAGAGAGAGTTTAGAGTCTTCAAATATCTATTGAATATATCAGTACAAACTCCATGGTTACGGATTCGCTTACTAAAGGTTTACCATCTAAGGTGTTTCATAAGCATGTAACTCATATGGAAATGGTTCATCTTGATGATATGTTTGTGTAGTAGGAGTTTGTTTCTTGAAGTTCATTTGTCATTGAGGTTTTTTTTAATCAAACCTAAGTGTTATGGTTATTATTGAAACCTTTGAAGTAAAGTTTTATTCTTTCAATTGCAATTACGCATAAATTTTTAAAGCTTGTTGTTTAACTCTTTGAGTCATAAACTAGGAGCAATTGAAAATAGGTATGTTGAGGGATTGCATTACATGTAATTTTCATGCTGCACATCCATACTTGATCTATGTTGTTGATTATATTAATATATGGATCATTGATGGGTCTAGTTACGAAATATATGTAATGAAGATTGCTTTGATCCTATGTTGGTATAATTGATGGACCGGATTGTTTAGAGATATTACTCTATGAAGAGAGCAAATATTGAGCTCATAAAGCTATTTTAAAATGTACAATTGTCAAGTGACAAATGTGGCCCAAGTGGGAGATTGTTGGGCAATTCTTTGAATAGGCCTACATATATCAGTTAATTGTACATTACAAGTTATCTAATTTGTTTAGTCAATTTAAAAGTGATCATATAAGGTTTGAGTTATTGAACTTTAGAGCATCTTGTTTTGGTATGAGCTTTGCAATGTGTAAAGACCCATTATTTTATTTTATTTTTATGATGGGCAAAAAATAAAATATGATGGGCAAAAAATAAAATATGATGGTCCAAAATAAAATAAAATATACTACAGGTATAATAGGTTATGGTTCTCAATTTAAACGTAACATTACTTTCATTCTTATATTTTATCAATGACTGAGATAGGGATTCTCTCAAAAAATTTAGACATGAAAGACTGCTAATCTCAACCAATTGATTTCAATGAATTCAGATTCACTCCTGTATTAATTTTTTGATGATTGAACATGAGATCTTGTATATATGTTATCGTTTAAGTTTTCCTACATAAATGAGTCAAGTTATTTGTGAGCTATTCAAGTTTGATTTGATGATTACTTGAGTTTCACTCATTTATTTTCATGCCGAGCTTGAGTTATCCGAGGTATGAGTTGAGTCGAGTTCGATCTTCTTAATACTTGGTTCATGTGACTCTCGAGTCTTATTTTCTTTAATATATATATTTTAAAATTTTTATTATTAATTTATCATATTATCCTTATAATATATAGTTAAAAATGACAAAATTAAGCTTATTGAATCGAGCTTGAGGAATTCAAGTATTCTGTCGAGTCGAGCTCGAGCTTCAAAAATCAAACTCGATCGATCTTGAGTCTAGTTTTAAGTCTCGAGTTTTCAAGTCGAATCGAGCTTGAGTTTGATACTGGATCATATTGACTCGGCTCAATTACACCTAGCTATCGCAACCCTCCTTGTAACATTGTTGCCCAATGCTCTCCTCTCCTCATTTTTTAAAAATTTTTTTAAAAAATTTTTACAGTTAGTAAAGTAAAATCTTTTTAAATTAATCTCCTTTAAATTAATAAAAAATAATGATCCCAATTTGAGTCATTATAGAAAATTAATAAATCCTTTCATTGTAATAACTAATAATTTTGTTTAAAAATCTAGAATAAAATTTCGATCTCAATTGTCACATAAATTAATAATTGGATAAAAATAAAAATATATTATATAATATTAAAAAACTATAAAGCACTTCACGATTCTAATTTGCAAATGATCACCATATTTGAGATTTTTTATTTCAAGAACTAGAAAAATACAAAATAAGCTTATCAAATATGACTTTTAAGGAACTTAAATGCTATAATATTATTGGAAGAGTGTAAGAAAAGTAAAAATTAAATTGACACATTTTCTAAGATAAATGACAATTTATAAGATAAAACATTTCAAATTAATAATCAATAATGGATCTCAAAATTATTAATCTAGAGGGATTAATTTTACTGTACTACAGTGCTCGAAGAAAATTGTTCTGGCTACTTTATAGTTAAAGGTGAACAATCAATTTTTTGGATCGATTCATTTTGAAAAAATCAAAAACCAATATCAACTGATTTATCTTAAAAAAAAAAAACCAACTGATTGGCTTAATTCTACTAACCAAAAAATCTAATTAAATTAAGTTGGTTTGATTCGGTTAAAAAATAATTTTTTAATTTTGTTTTTTATCTTTATTTACTTATCTTTACTATTACAAATATGCTTTCTAATCCTTGAAATTTTTATCTCCTTTGGTTCAAATCCAATGGTACATAACAATTCATCTCAATTGTATTTAGACACCTTAATTTAAATCTATTTGAACATTGTAATTTGATTTATCTTGTTTATTTCACATTGGTTTCTTTGGATTTTGTTTTGAGTCAATTTTTCTTGGGTCAAATTACATGAATCAGGTCAGTCCAATCAGGTCACATGGGAAGCCCAATTTCAGGAGTCCAAATACAATTTTTAAGGCCAGAAACGATTTGTCCAAGTAATTAATAATTAATTGTAGAAAATGATAATTAAGAAAAATAAAATCAATAATAAAAAAATTTGGGGTGCTGGTGCCTTGCAAAGCAGCAACCATCAGGTGCTAGCAGCTACTAGTAGCCCCTTGCTAGCTTTCTTATAGCTACCCAACCATCCTTCCAACCACTTTTAGAATTTGCTGGTCACACTCACAAAATGAATTCCTAATCTCAGAAAATCTAAGATTGAAGTTTCAGATTGGCATTATAAGTTAGTATCAGATGTTGAGAACAAAATAAGGAAAAAAGAAAGACATTTTTGGCCCAAAAAACCCCAATTACCACACTGCAAGCCCATCAAACCCGAAACCCCTCTTGGCCACAGAGGCCTTCCCAATCCCAATAACCACCATAACACAAAACACACCACCATCCCACAGTCCATCTTAAAAAAAAACCCCAAGACCGACGAAGTCATGTACCTAAGCCACTAACAGACTCCCAAAAGCTTTCCCCACCACTCAAAGACCTTGTATCGGAATACCCCTTTTTCACATCGAGGAAGAAAATGGTTAATGTATAATTTGATCTTTGAACTATATCACTTTTATCACTTTGATATTTAAAGAATTTTCGTTATCACTTTGGTATATAAACTTTACTTTCGTCATGCAATTTAGTACCTAGGACTAATGCTATTTAAAAAAATTGACGTGACTTATACTGTTTAATCAAAGTTTGACACGTGACAATACACGTGACAATAAATGTCACGTCATATGCAATTCACATAAGCTTTATTTCTCTTTTTTATTAAATATTTCAAAAGATATTTAAAAATACATAAAAATTTTAAAAAATTCTAAATATGTAAAAATATTTTAAAAAATATTTACAAAATTAAACTCATTAAGAAATACCTATCAAGAAAAAAAGATTAAACTCATTAAGCAAAAAAATTAAGCAGAAAATCAAACGATTTAGACGAGATTAATAACAAATTAGAGGAACCTGGGAAATACCCATTTTGGCTGAAGAAGAAGTTCAAGCCTTTCTGGGGGTTTTTGTGTTAAGCAAATCTTAGAAGAGAATGAAGTTGGAGCTTGAGAGGAAGTAATAGGCGGAGATCTGAAGCTCGGTTATACACATAATTTGTTATTAATCTCTTCTTCCAAACCACTTTCCATTTCTTTTCTCTTTTCAGCCAATACTTTCTTTAACGTCTTCGATATCTCTAGCCTTGCTTTCTTGGCTCTTGAAAATTTAGAACTAGGAAAGTTGACTACCGGAGCAAACGCAACTTCTAAAACTCTCTCAAAGGTGTCTAACATTTGTGGCTTAACATTTAGGCTTTGCTTGGTAAAAAGAATAGAAAGAGGTGAGAATGAAAAATTTGATAATCTAAAGATTAGGTTTTATAACTATTTTTTTATTTTGTTATTTAACTATTAGATTAATAAATTTTTCATCATCACTTTTTTTTCATCCTTTCCATCCAGCAAAGCCTTAATTCCTCACAATCACTCAAAGGCTACAGCGAAGTTTTGCTGCACAATAAAGGCTGTAGTGTCTTTTTCGTACCCAATTTTGTCAATGTGTAATTGAACTGCATTGCATATTTTGGCACTAAATCCTCTAGCACTGCGCAGCTGAGACAAGAGGTTATCAGTCCTTAGAGGAAGTGGTGCTAACCCCCGTTTTGGGTTTTCATTCTTCATGAGGTTTTTTCTAGTTTTTGGGTTTTAGATCTACAATAAATAGTTGGAATTTTGAGTAAAATAATCTTGGATTCGAGTTTAAGGGGGCTTGAAGATCGGTTTTGGAGATTTTTGTGGGATTTTAATAATGGTCGGTAACGATCGTCGTAGCAAAAGACGGTGATTTCTAGGAAAAGAGCAGCCATGTTCCTGGGTTTTGATTATTTAGAGAGACTGTAAAAGAAATGGATGTAAAAAGAGGGAGGGAGGTCTCAAAAAAAAAAACTCAACCTTTTATTTTTAAATATTTTTACTTATTTCTAAAAAAATAAATATTTTCAAGTATTTTAAAATATTTTTATAAAATTTTAAATATTTTTAAACATTTTGAAAATTTTTAAAATATTTTTATGTATTTTTTAAAAATATTTTTTAAAGAAAAAATAAAACTGATGTGGTGTGCAAATAACATGGCATTAATTGCCATGTGTCAAACTCTAATTGGGCAAGTCATGCCACGTGCGTGACAGAAGTAAAGCTTATATACTAAAGTGATAATGAAAATTCTTTAACAACCAAAATGATAAAGGTGGTATAGTTTAAAGGCCAAATTATATATTAACCGAAAAAAAAAAACCAAAATTTTTGTATCGCACTTCGATGAGTAATTTTTAAATTTTAAAGTGTGTTTGAATTTGGGATTTTAAGAAAAAAATTTATTTCAATTAGGATATTTAAAGATCAAAATTTATTGGCAAAAAATTTTGAAGAATTTCAAAATTTAGGAAAGATTTCAAAACGAAATTTGAAATACTTAAATTTTTTTTTGAAAATCCACTTAAAAATGTGATTTTTCAAAATTTCTCTTATTCTTTCCTACTTTATTAAATATGACCTACTATTAAATATAAAGTTAAAAATAAAAAATATTATTTTACTTAAATATAATATTTATTTAATAAGCTAAGATTTGGTTTAGTGATTGTTACCTCTCTTTAGGAGGGATTGGTCTAAGGCTCGATTCCTCACTCTTTCCTTGTACCTCATATGAACTAGAAAATTATAATATTTATTTTTATATTTTACATTATTAATAACATCTATACATTTTTATAAATCTAAGATACCCTTTTTGCATATTTTATTTGATATTTTTCTTTTTCTAATATATAATATTATTAATTTTCTTTTATAATTACTTTTTATTTAATCAAATTCTAGTATTCAAAAATTCATTTTAAAAGTTATTTATCCAAACAAGTCAATTATAAATACTAGTATTTTATAATGATAAATTTTGAAATGCCTTAAAATTTTTAAATTCGTCATCCAAACGCACTCTTAAAACATTTCAAAATGAAAGCATTTTAAAATTTATTAATTTCAAATTAGTAATTATAATCATATTGTTTGGATAAATATTTTTTTGAAAAAACTTTGACTGTTAGAATTTGATGAAAGAAGAAATAATTAAAAAATAAAAACGATGATATTAAATATAAAAAATATAAAATAAAATGTATTGTTATTCTATCTACTACCAGTAAAGTTTTTTTAGTTCCACAAAAAGGGTTAGGATGATGATAAATATTTTTTAAAATATTAAAAAATAAAAAAATAAATGAAATGAAATATATGTCATTATTCTAACCTCACTTGTGGAATAAAAAATCTTCATTGGTAGTGGGTAGAATAATAATCCAAATAAAATATGTAACATAAGCACAATTAGATTTGTAAAATTGTAAAATTATTTCTAATATGAAAAAATAACAGATATTATCTATTTAAATAAGCTGATTTTTTTTCAATTTTGTATATGTAATAAAGTAAGGGTAGTTTTAGAACAATATTGAAAAATCATATCTCTAAAATTTTCAAGAATGAATTTAAGTATCTCAAATTTTCTCTTGAAATTCTTTTTAAATTTTGAAATTCTTCAAATTTTTTTTCAAACAAGGAAATTGAATTTTAAAATTTTAAATATCTTAATTGATATGATGTCCTTTTTAAAAATCTCTCATCCAAATGAACCCATAAGTAGGTATGATATTGGATCGGGTCAAATTTTACAATTTTTTGATTTAATCCGATCTAAAGTGGATTTTTATTTTCTGATCTATATATGATCTGAATAGGGAATATATGTTATCTATTTTGATCCGAATTCACGTGGATTGATTTAGATTGGTCATTCAAGTTTTTGGAATTTAAACATCTTTGGACTTTATTTCAATTTTTTCTTGGACTCTTAATTAATATAAAACTTAGACCTTTGATTTAATAGTAAAAATTACAAAATATTTTTAACAAAATATTAGGATATACTCCATATCCGAATTTATTCGTATCCCAACCAAATTGAATGGATTTAGTTTAACCATGCTATGATCCAAAGTTTTAGGTTTAGAATGTTTTTATTTGAATATATAAAAGTCAAAACTTTTTGGAAAAAGAATAAAATCATATGTGGATGGTTTATTCTTTTGACATGAGTAATATCTATAAATAATGCTTTTTTTTAAAATATTAAAAATAGAGTTTTCAACTGTAATTAATTTTATATGGCCAAAAAAATGTAATTAATTTTATTAAATTAATTTGAAATAATTTAAATTCAAATTCTAAAAATAAATCAAGTTCAAATAGAAAACACTAACCAATAATAATTTTAATAATTACAAGCATACAAGTATTTAAATTAATTTCATTCAAAATATTATTGTAAAATTTATATTATAAATATTTCTTTTATAATCAAATATATTAACTACTTGTATTTGAACACTTTTTATTATGTTTTTATTCATTATTATTAATAGTTTTCAGTATTGTTTGTAATCACTATTATCTATTACTTTAAATAAAAGAAAGAATCAAGTTACACAAGTATAAAATAAATTGTTTGACACAATTTTATAACTTCATGTATGATTAATATATTTATAAACCAACCGCTAGATTTAATAACATAATTGTATATTTTATGCATGTAAAGTTTCAAGTTGATCTGATATTCGTATCCCTTTAATCAAAAAATATTTTTTAATATATTTTAACGGTTGAAATTTTAATATATTGATCTAATATTTAGATGTTTTCAAATAACTTGAATTTTGTCATGCATATAAATCGATTTATATTTTTTAACATAAAATTCAACGGTTGATTAAAAAAATATAAATCGAATAGAATGATATAAAAATGTATAAAACTAGGGGTGTAAATGAACATAACGTTCAACTAACAATTCATGAATATGTATAATTTTTGTTCGTTTATTGTCGTTTATTATTATTAACAAATGATTACGAACGTAGGTATGGTTCAATCCTCTATATTTATGAACAAACTCATTTAATGTTCGTTTAATGAATTAATTAGTGTATGTTTATTGTTTAATAATAATAAATTTTTAAATTGCATATTTATTCATAGATTATTTCTAATATGTAATTATTAAAATTATATATTTATATAGGATTTTTAAATATGACATCATATATATTAGGGTGAATACAATTTGTTTGTATAAATTTTTTTGTTTAGTTCTATGAACATCAAAACATGTTTGTTTACTGTTCAGAAACATGTGTTTGTAAACATATTTGTTAATATTCGTGAAGAAGCTTAACAACCATGAATACGAGTACAAACAAACTTATATGATCGAACACAAATATAGTAACATTCGTTCATATTTGATTTATTTATACCCCTATAATAAAACTATATTAATTTTGCACTAATAAAAGTGAATTTCCTCTCTTTAAATAATACACTTATGTATTTGTCATGAACAATCCTAGCAAGAACCACCCTTTTTTTTGTACGATCAAAGCTGTCAAAAAAAGAATATTGGACATGGAAGTTGTGATATGTTTACGGGCTACAACACTCTTTTATAAATAAAAGGTACAAAACTTTGTAGCAGATGTGATGGTTGGGAACTGTCGTGTAAATTGAGCTGAACATGGTGATGTTTATATCGTGAAATACTCCCTTTCTGGAGTCAATAATCTATTAGTGGCTGATCTCCTGATTATTGTCTTCGCTGATATTATAGCTATTTAATTTTTTTTTAATATTTAAAATTTATTATATTAATTTTTATATAAGTTTTTAATTATTATTTGATTTCAATTGATTTTTTCAATGTGCAAATTCATTATATGAATTAGATGCATGTATATCCTCAACATGTATATCATAAAATGATTTATTTAATATATTGTTCAACATGTATGTCTTCAAAATACTTTTTATTATTTTATTTTACTTTTAAAAAATTATTATAAATTAAAATTATCATAGTGCATTATACATTTAAATTTAGTATTTAATAAATCTTATGGTAGAGCTAAAGTTGTTGAACGGTGGCCTAGCCTGTTCGTGAGCCAACCATCACGGACTGACCTAAAACAAGCTGGACTCAGCCAGCTCGTATTTTTGAGAGAGTAAAAAAATCAAGGTGCTAACCCTAATGTGTTTGGTCTGTGGGCTAACAGACTGGCTCGCGGACCCAATAAATCAGAGATATTACAAATGGTATTATCTACAATTAACAATCAAATTTATATTGTATCAACAAATCTAGAGTATTATGCCTAAAATGTGATAATAATATAACCTTTTTTCTGGATGCTCTTATATTGCCTTTTCTTATTCTTCTACGTGTTAGAAAACATAGCAGAACTATAAATTACCTGCAGGCAATGAATCCACCTTGACAACCTACTGCCTTGCTCGAAGTTACAATGCTTTCACAGTCAAATTCCTTTGCCACACCTCCACTCTTGCCACAAACAAATGTTCCATGCGCCTAAAAAGCATGGGAGCAACACTTCTTAATTATTGATGGCATGTACCAGAGATGAATCATGTGAAGAGAAAGAAGCTATCTTCTAAAAATTCTCTCTAGAAATTCCATCATGTGTCTTTCCAGCGTGTTTTTTCTGAAATGGAAAAACACAAACCACCTCCTTCCAGTTGCACCGAGTAGGAGGATTACAAGGTGAGGAATGTCAAACGTACCAAAAATGGTGAAATCAAAACATCTTATCATGACATGGTTGAAAGCCAACAAGCGAGTTTGTCTTATAGAGACTCTCAAATGGGGTCCCCAAGTGATCGAAAACTTTCATTTATCATCCAACCACAGTCTGTGGATGCTGATTCAGATAACAAGGAGGAAGTGAGGGATGATATCCCAACAATCCTGCTGTCAAAGAAAGAAAAAGAGAGAATCAGAGCTCCATGGAAAAATACAATTATTGTGAAGACTTACAGAAAAAATGTTGGATATATTTTTTTTATCCAAGATTAAAATCCCAATGGAAACCTAAAGGAAGATTTGAGTGTACAGACTTGGGGAATGACTTCTTTGTCTTCAGTTTCTCTAACTTGGATGATTTTCATAGGGTCATTCATGATTGCCTTTGGTTTGTTGGGGCCATGTTTGTTGGGGCCATACTATTTAACAATGAGACTCTAGGAACCTGGTTTTCTCCTAGAAGCAAATTCTAAATGTTCCACCATTGCTGTTTGGGTGAGGTTGCTAGGACTACCTCTAGAGTACTTTGATAAAATATTTTACAGAGAACTGGAAATCAATTGGAAGTCCTTCTTAAAGTGGACACTTGTTGAATTAAATTCGCATGGAAGATAGGCACGAATTTGCACACTGATTTGGATAAGTCACTGGTTCCTAAAATTAGGATTGGCAAACTTGTTCAAACTATTCTTTGTGAGGGAGTTAATTTGTGTTTTGACTATGAGATGATCGGCCATAGAAAAGAGAAATTCCCACAAAACGTGACATGTGTCATGGTAGCAAATTCAGAGAGTTATATTTGGGAAAAGGAAACTCCAAGCAAGGACCACAATATGGCAGAGGAGAAATTTAGCTTGTGGATGGTGGTCAGTGGAAGGAAGAACAAATAGAACAAGGTTAAGACAACTGGTAGAGATGAACTAAGAATTGAGTAGAAAGGAGGCCCGACTAGAAAGGGGAAAGAAAAAGTGATTGAAGTGAATGACAATTTAGACCAGCGATAGACAGAAGAGCATGTTTATCATAGCATAGGGCAGTGTTCACAAACTAGTTGTCATGAGCTAATTTTGTATTGGGCCATGACCAGATAGGGGTTCTTAGGGAAAATAGAATCCCTGTGCTTAGGAAAATGATTCATGGACTTAGGAAAAGTGTCTCCGTTTCAAACATTGTAATAGTTATTGGTAAAAGCTCTTTTGCTATTATAGGGGGTGAGCAGTCAGCAAATGTTAGGCTATCTCATTGGCTAAGGTATGTGCTAGTATACCCATCTAGGGTTGCCCTCTTGGCCCTGATGAGGATGTGGAAGTCTCAACATTCTTTTGTAATCTTTGTAATATCTTCATCATTAATAAAATATTTTTTTTCTTATGGGGACACTTGTGGTTGTATTGGTGTGCACCATTTATGCCTAGCTATATCATCGTGTGTCTTGTAGTAGCTTGTTCCTTACTAGTTCTTTGTTCAGATTATTGAGATATTTTGGCTGACTTATGTGGACGAGACCATTCAAGTGCCGCATAGCCTATCGCTTTAGTGTGAAAAAGGTTAGTCCATGACAAGTGGTATCAAAGCTAGGCGAATCATGCTAGCAACCAAAAGAAAATGGTGATAACTTGAAGAGGGTCAGACAATCGAATGAGAATTGAGGAACTTAAGGCTGTAGTGGTTGCCTTGAAAGCTCACATGGTTACTAACGATCGATTCAGAGAGATTGAGGCAGCCCAGCAGGAGCTGTCAAATTCTCTAGCCAACTTGGGCGAAGAGACTAGAGAGGCATTAAGAGTTATTCAAAAAGAGTTTGAGGAACTCAGAGCTCAGATCAACGTGCTTCAACTAGCTATGGGTAAGGCTGGTTCTATCACAATGGATTGGGGAAAAAGAGCAAGGTGCCGGAATCGTGCTATTCTGAAGGGGCAAAAATGTGAAAGAGCTTGGGAACTTCTTGTTTGACATCGAATAATACTTTCGGGTAGTGCACACAGAATCAGAGGAGGAAAAGGTTGCAATGGCCTCAATGTATCTTGCTGGAGATTCTAAGTTATGGCGGCGTTCAAAGTTTGTTGGTGATGAGTGCCCCATCAAAACATGGAGTGATCTAAAGCAGAGTTGAAGAACCAATTCTTTCCTGAAAATGTTGAATATCTAGCTCGAAGAAAGTTGAGGGAATTGGTCCAAACAGGAACAGTGTGAGCGTTTGTTAGGAGCTTCTTTACCTTGATGTTGGATATTAGGGACATGTTTGAAAAGGACAAGATGTTCTATTTCCTTGAGGGACTTAAGCCTTGGGCTAGGATGGAACTCCAAAGGTAAAAGGTATAAGATGTAGCCACAGCTATGGTTGTCACCAAACGCCTCAACGATTACAATGACAGCTCAAGCAAATGTAAGATCCATCCTTCAACTGGTGGTAACTCCAATTATGAGAATAAGGGGAAGATGGCAAGAGTAGATAGATCATCAAGTGGGGGAGCGAACAGGAGGCTGCCCACTAGATAAATGCCCCAACCTAAGACAAACAACACCCAAAGTGTCAAGCCAAAACAACCATTAGCTTGCTTCCTTTGTTAGGGACTACACCAAGTTGTTGAATGTCCCCACAGAGGTGCTTTGAATGCACTAAGAGCTACTTCTCAAAAGCTTTCTTAATCACAACAAACTGTTGAGGATGTTGTAGATGAACTGGCAAGGATGGGCTCTATCTGGTTCTTAAATGCACTTCACTCTCAATTAAGCATGACGAAGAAAGAGCCCAAGAAAGGCTTGATATATGTAGAGTTGGAAATAAATAGGAAGAAAACAAGGGCCATGGTGGACACGGGCGCGACTGATACTTTTATCACTCTAGATGAGGCCAAGAGGAGTGGTTTGAAAGTGAATAAGGATTGTCGGCAAATGAAAGCGGTAAATTTACCAGCTTGTGCTATTAGTGGGAGCTCAAAGAATGTGATGACCAAAGTTGGACCTTGGGAAGAAGGCGTGAACTTCACTGTTTCCACCATGGATGACTTTGATGCTGTTTTAGGATTGGACTTTATGATGGTGGCCTAGGTAATTCCAGTTCCTACTACTAGTTGCTTACTATTCTTGGAGGAACGTCTGTGTAGTTCCAGCCACAATTTCCATCGAAGTGGAAAAATCATCTCATCTCTACAGTTCAAGAAGGGAATTAAGAAGTGAGAGCCCTCATATGTGGCCATGATGGTTTACAAAGAAGGAACATAGTCAGAGTTAGTGCCAGATGAAGTAAGAACGATTTTGGAAAACTTTAAAGATGTGATGCAAAACCAATTACCCAAGGTCTTACCACCGTGCCATGCAATAGATCATGAGATTGAACTACTCTTGTGGGTTAAGCCTCTCGCAAAAGGACCCTATTGCATGGCTTCTCTAGAGTTGGCTGAATTAAGAAAACAATTAAATGAGTTATTACAAGTCGGGTTCATTAGTCCATCTAAGGCACCCTTCGATATGTTAGTGCTATTCCAAAGAAAGCAAGATGGGAGCTTGCAGTTGTATGTAGATTATAGAGCCTTAACCAAAGTCGCGATGAGGAACAAGTACTCAATTCTTAATAACGGACCTCTTTGATCAATTGAGTCAAGCTAAGTACTTCTCCAAACTTGATCTTAGGTCCAAGTACCATCAGGTTAAAATTGTCGAAGGAGATGAGTTGAAAACCACATGTGTGACATGGTATAGTGCGTTTGAATTTTTAGTTATGCCTTTTGGACTAACAAATGCTCCTGCCACTTTTTGTACTTTAATGAACCAAGTATTCCATAACTATCTTGATAGGTTTGTGGTCATCTACCTAGACGACATCCTAGTTTTCAATTCCACATTAGAGGAGCACTAGGAACATTTGAGACTTGTATTCAAAAGGCTCCAAGAAAATTAGTTATATATAAAAAGGGAGAAATGTTGTTTTGCTCAGACTCGAACCCATTTCTTGGGCCACATTGTGGAATAGGCTATATTCAGATGGATATGGAGAAGGTCAAAGCCATTGAGGAATGGGTGACCCTGAAAAATGTCAAAGAACTGCGTTCTTTCTTAGGTTGGCCAACTATTAAAGAAAATTTGTGGAGGCATACTCTCAGAGAATAATGGCCCTCATCGAATTATTGAAGAAAGATAAGAAGTGGTGTTGGATAATAGAGTGTCATGAAGCCTTTGAGGGTTTAAAACTAACTTTGATGAAAGTTACAGTCTTAATCCTCCCTGATCTTGGAAAACCCTTTAAAGTAGCTTCAGATTTTGCCATTGCGGGAGTACTACTACAAGAGAGGCACCTGACTGGTTTTGAGAGTCGCAAGTTAAATAAGGCAGAAAGAAGATACATCGTCTAAGAGAAGGAACTTTTAGCAGTAATCCATTGCTTAAGGGCGTGGTGACATTACTCGCTCGAGTCAAAATTTATTGTCAAGATAGATAACATTGCAGTTAGCCATTTTCTTACTCAACCCAAGCTCAAGGCCAAGCAGGCGAGATGACGAGAGTTCTTAGCAGAGTTCGATTTTTCCTTTGAGGACAAGATAGGGAGCTCTAACCAAGTAGCTGGCCCATTGAGTCGACGAGCAGAATTTGCAAGACTTAGGAGAATCGCTCCAATGTCGACTACTATGGTGACCATAGACATTCGTAAGCTAATCAAAGAGAACTTGAATAAAGACCCTCAAGCCAAGTCCATAATGAAGATAGTGGAAAAAGTGAAGTCAAAGTACTTTTGAGTAGAGAACAGAAAGTTGTTGACAAAAGGCCCAAATTGTTTGTACCAAGAGCAAGGAATCTGAGACAAATGTTGATGCAAGAGTGCCATGATACCCCTTGGGCGAGTCATCCGGGTTGGATGCGCACTCTTACTTTGCTAAAAGAGAACTATTATTGGCCGCATATGAAACAGGATGTGATGGACTACACAAAAACGTGCCTCGTTTGCCAACAAGACAAAGTCGAAAGAAAGAAGCAAGCTAGGTTACTTAAACCATTACTGGTGCCAATTAGACCTTGGGAAAGCATCTCTCTTGATTTCATAATAGGCCTCCCTAGAGTTAGTGAACTTGGGTTCATTTTGGTGGTGATTGATCGTTTTTCAAAATATGCCACATTCATCCTAGCACAAAAGTACTACATTGCGGAAGACACTGCTCGTTTTATCTTCAAGCATGTAGTTAAGTATTGGTGTATTCCACAGAACATTGTTAGTGACAGGGTTCTGAGATTCACAGGATCATTTTGGAGAGAGCTCTGCAGCATATTGGGGTCCCAACTGAACATCTCCTCTAGTCACCATCCTTAAACTGATGAGCAAATAGAATGCTTCAATAGGTTGTTAGAGGAATATCTAAGGCATTTTGTGCAAGCTAATCAAAGGAATTGGCCGTCGCTATTGAATGTGGCCCAATTGTGCTTTAATTCTCAAAAGAGCTTAACGATCAACAAGAGTCCCTTTGAAGTGGTCATAGGACAACAACCAAGATTACCCCACACCTTCATAGAGCCGTATAAAGCGAAGAACCCTCGAGCCTTTAACTTTACTAATGAGTGGAAACAAAACACTGAGATTGCCCGGGCTTACTTGGAAAAGGCATTAAAGCGTATAAAGAAGTGGGCAGATAAGGGTCGAAGGCACAACAATTTAATATTGGTGATTTTGCATTAGTGAGATTAGTACCTGAGCAACCTATATTCTTACAAAAGTTGGATTGTCAGTTGGTGTGCAAATATGAGAGTCCATGACAATTCTTGACAAGGTAAGATAGTCCTCTTACAAAATCGACCCTTCAAAATGGATAAAAGTACACCTCATGTTCCATGTAAGCAACCTAAAGCCATATCACACAGATCCAATAGATCCAAATAAAAGTAGATCAACCAGGGCCGCAATCAGCATGAAGTTATCTTTAGAGCATCATGTTGAAGAAATCTTAGCAAATAGACAAATTGTGTTGTCAATAAGACCAATCTAGGAGTTCTTGTAAAATGGGAGGGCCTAGGACAGAAGAAGTCAGTTGAGAGAGAGAGTGTGACCTTAGAGCTTTCAAGTAGAAGGTTGAAGAATTTCAGGCAATTAGTTGACGAGGGCATCGATAGATTGAGTGGGAGAAGATGTCATGAGCCACCTGGTATAGGGCCATGATCGGGTAGAGGTGCCTACGGGAAACAGAATCCTTATGCTTAGGAAAATAGATTGCAGGGACTTAGGAAAAGTGTCCCTATTTCAAACATTATAATGGTTATTGGTAGCATTCTTGTAAAAGCTTTTTTGCTACTATAGTGGGTGAGTTGTCGGTAGATATTGGGCTGTCTCACTGGTTAAGATATGTGCTAGCACACCTATCTAGGGCAACCCTCCTGGCCTCGATGATGGTGTGGAAGACTCAATTTTCTTTTGTAATCTTTGTAATATCTTATCATTAATAAAACATTTTTTTCTTATGGGGACACTTGTGGTTATGTTGGTGTACACCTTTTTGCCCAGTTATATCGTCTTGTACATTGTAGTAACTTGTTGCTTGCTTGTTCCTTGTTTAGATTATTAAGATATTTTGGCTGACTTGTGTGGACGAGATCATCCAAGTGTTGTACGACCTAACACTTTAGTGTGAAAAAGCTTAGTCCGTGACACTAGTCATGCAATAAACAAAAGATTGTCAAGAAATAAAAATTTGAGTATGCAACAAAGCATGCAAGCTAATGAGGGCATCACAATCTAGTCTAAGCCCAACAAACAAGGACAGAAATCCTTTCATGATTAAGTCAAGTACCACTTAGGAAAAAGAGGGTAGAACGACAAGGATTACACATAAGAAAACTATAGCGAGACTAATTCTTAATCGAACAACGAAGAATCAACAAGGATCTTTCCAAAATTTGGAAATGATGTTATAGTAAAGGTAGGGAAGATGATAGAAGTAACAAGGGTTTTAGAGATTTGATCAACGAAGAAACCCAAAAAGAGGATTGGATTGAAATAGAGATAATGAAAGCATGGAACGATATGTTAATCTCTCCAAAAATCCCGGTCTCGCTACCATTTAATTACCTACTATCCAAGCAGCTACAAAGGCCACCTTTGAGTCAGGAAATGCAACTGCCTCCCTTGTTCAAGATTGCTCTAACACAGGTTCAACTGGACGTATTGCGAAAGGTGGAGATAAAGGAAGACAACATAAGGGCTTACTTGCTCCAATCCCATCCATGATCAATCCAATCAAAATTGTATTATGGCCGACATTAAGGAACGAGGAGAATAGGAAGAACCACTCGCTGACATGCATCTCTCATCATCACAAAAAGCTAACATGATTTACAGGAAGTCGAAACTTCTCCAAAACTAGTTGATTGGCTTCTTAATCAAACCCTTTTAGATATTTTCCTAATGAGGTTCATTTTTGGAATGCAAGGGCAGTAAGAAACCTTGGCTTCAAACGCAATTTCATAGAACTTATACAGATTAATAGTTTGAGTGTGGCCATTATTGTGGAAACAAAAATTAAAAGGAAGTCAACCATTCACTCAATTTTGACAATTTTTTTTGTTGTTTATGTTGAAGGTTTTTCAAGCGAAATCTGCTCTATAATAACCAAGGGAAGTGAAAGAAGAGATGCTGCATGGTCAACCAAACGCATTCGTGCTACAGTTAGTTTTTAGATCCTAACCTTATTTCCCCTCTTCCTCTTCCTGACTCTTCACCCTTTATTTGGATCTTATCTTCTACTTATTCTTGTCCAGATTTGTATTAGACGTAAACTGTGGGAAGGTTTATCTTCTTTTGCTAAGTCTGACAATATGCCTTGGCTTATGGTCGACGATTTCAATGAGTTGATTAACAATGGTGATAAGATGGGGAAAGAACCATTAACCACATTAAAGCTTAGTTGTTTAGCAACTGTATGAATGATTATGGAGTTATGGATCTGGGGTTCGTTGGACACAAGTTTACTTGGACCAACAAGAACCACCTTGGGTAAGTAATCATGGAATGCCTTGATAGAGCTTGGGAAAATGAAGATGGAAAGAATTGTTTCCAATTCAATGATTTTTCACCTTCCTAAGATGCAATTGGATCCGAACCCCTTGCTTATTGATACCAATCCTTCTACATCAAGATTTGGTTTAAGGCTTTTTAGATTTGAGATCATTTGGTTTTCACATTTAGATTTCAATAACGTAGTAAGGAACACTTGCAATCACTCCCAAGATTGTCTGCTTACAACTATGAAAAAATTTTAAAGATGTTATTGTTTTGTGGAATAAGAACATTTTTGGGAATGTGATGTGGAAAAAGAGAAGGCTTAAGGCTTGGTTAAACGGTATACAAGAGCCTTTGAAACTTCCTCTAGCTCATGGCTTTTTCAACTTAAGGAATCTCTTTTGGAGGATTATCAACAAATTCTTAAGCTTGATGAAGAAATTTGGGCATTGAGAGCTAAGTTAACTCAATTGCGAATGGAGATCAGATCACAAGGTGTTATTAAGTTTTATATGTACTAGTATGATGCCCACCCATTGCTGTGGAGATAGAGAGGGAGGGAGGAGATCAAGTGAAACCAAAAACAAAGAAAGATAAATGCACATGGTAAAAGCTTTCAAAAAAAAATGTAATAAAAAAAAGTTCTAAAAAATACATTAAAAAATGAGTTAATACCCAAATATGTCTTCCATATTTGTCGCAAAATAGAATTAACTCTTTAATGTATAATTGAATAAAATGTCTTAAACGTTTCAAAATAACAAAATTAAGATCATTTCTGTTAAATTCTTTAATTTCCGTTATCCTTTACAATAATAAAACTAATTGCGTTAAAAAAAGTTAACGAAAATGTCCTTAATTCTCTTATTTCAAAATGTTTAAGACTGATTTCTATGTAATTAAATGTTGAAGGTACAATTTCATTTTGCGGTAAACGTGGAAGACATTTGAATATTAAGCCTAAAATATTAAATATCTTTCAAAGGATCTAGAAAGCAAGAAAACATCTATTTGCAAATAGAATTATTCATGTCATGCAAACTTATCACTACTATATGAATGTATTGCAACCACACTAGATCTTCAAGGTGCTTTTTAATACTATTGTAAAGTATACATTTTAAATTGAACTGCTATAATTTACTAATATGCATGTTGACTTTAGGAAGAGAATTTAAAAGTAAAATTAAATAAC
Source organism: Heritiera littoralis (assembly GCA_031772115.1). Taxonomy (NCBI): domain Eukaryota; kingdom Viridiplantae; phylum Streptophyta; class Magnoliopsida; order Malvales; family Malvaceae; genus Heritiera; species Heritiera littoralis. The sequence continues at coordinate 290,121 of JAPDPK010000226.1, forward strand.
ACTTTCATGGATTTAAAGTTTGCAATTCATAATATCAAGGATGATGGTTATAACTTAAAACATGCCCTCGTCGCAAATTGTTGCCCAATGGAGTCTAGAATCTAATAGATTTAATGGAACTGAAAACAGTAATATCATCCACTCAAATGTTTTTAATTTGTATGTATCAACAAACGTTATGTTGATTTCATTAATTTAATCCAAGTTCTCTATTCAATAATTAATGCCATAACCAAATATTAAGTGGGTAAAAAACACAACATTTAACAAATAACCTGTTCCAAAACATAACAATCCTATTAATGAACAAATAATGCCATAACCAAATACTAAGTGGGACCAAGACAAAAAACAACCAATGGGAGTGCCGAGATTAATACTAATAGGGATCAACACAGATAGCAACCAAAGGTAGCACCAATATAAAATTGCAAGTCTCTTTTTCACCAAAGGGAAATTTAAAAGAACAACAGATCAAAAATGCCTCCCAAAAAGGCTTTTACTTGTAGTCATAACAAATTAAATTACCACGACATTGAGAAAGAATGAACGAAAGAACATTATATATCAAAAAAACGCAAGAAGAAAAGTGATAAAACAAGAAAGATAAGCAAAGTGCAAACCTAGCTGTTAAAGAGGCATGCAATTGGAGTGGACTAAACAAAACCACAACTCAAAGACAAAAATGGTCACAAATAAGATTATTCATCTTTATTTAGTTAAATTCAAACTTTACAATATGTTACAATTATTTTTTACTCACTAGAGCAAAAGAATAAAATATAATTAGTTAAATTCAGGTAGAACATGTATGTTCCATTATTACATACACACACATGCACACGCACACCCCCACCCATATACACACACACATATATATACACACATATATAATAGTGCAATGCCTTTAGTAAGACAGTAGTGACTTTTAAGTCTACTCATTGCATTGATTATCATATCTACCTGTGTTCTTCAATTACCTGTGACATGATCGATATATAATATATTTATTTGAGGAAATGATGAATATATATTGTACATTGGCATTGACCAAAAAAATAAATAAAATAAAATAAACATCAACTTTGAACTTTATTTTAACAAATGGATATTCGTTGTTTACATATAAATCAAATGCCAAGGAGAAAATTAAGTGAATTGAAATCTGACAGAGGTCTTAATTTAGAGTAGCAACCAACTGAAGAGTAAATTATGATAAATGGATCAAGTCCATCTATTTCACCCAAGTAGTTTTTTTCTTAATTCTCGCAAAACTGAACAGAAAGTTGAATACAAACATAAAGGTGCTGGACTACATTCTTTCCACAAAAATAATTCAGAAAGCATGCAAAAAAAACACAACAATTAGTTTATAATGCAACAAATTTAAACACTCTCCACTACCACAATCAACTTAAACAAACAAATGTGATTATTCAAACATCATCAAATATCAACGCCAAAATCATATTTTTCTCAATAAAACTACTAACCATACTCTTTTTTGAATAATACCAAGTCAAGAAAGAATAAATTTCTTAACAGTTTTAGAATCAAAAATTAATCCATTTCATATCCACTACCTATTACCAAAGTCAAGCAAAAGTCACTAACTTTATAGCTAAAAGCAAAAAATCAACATTAACGAAGCCTATCAAGAAAAACCATAAAATTTCTCGATAGTTTAACCATCGACAATTAACCCAATTGATTATCCACTGAAGTATCAAAAACGGGGCTAAAGCCACCATTTTTTAAGCTGCAAACCCAAAATCATCCTCAAAAACCAATAAAAAAAAGCCCTAAAAAAACCTCATCAGTAAAAAATTGTGGAAACTTGATAGGCAAAATAACAGTTTCTTACAAAGCCTGTATAGCACTTTCTAACCTAGCCACATCATTCCATTTAACATTAAGCTTTTCCCTAATAATAGCTTAATTAAGCCTAGCTTTCAACTTAGCCTATTCTGGATCCTCCCATCATCGCCTTGTCCTCCACCATTACCATCTTGGGCTTACTTTTGGGACATGTGGCAACAATAGCACCCCTATTAAAAGTAGCTGCGGGCCCACCTTAATCGAGAAGGGTGCAGATCTCCTTTGTACGGTGTAAATATTCAGTGAATTTTTGGGAATTGCTTCCTTGATTTTAGGGTGGAAAATTATGTTTGAGCGACGGAGAAAGTGGAAGTAAAGGATTAATGAGAGTAGCCATGGAACGTGGAGTGAAGAAGAAAGCAGTAGGTAGCGCGTAGTGGTGAAGGGAGAAAATAGAGAAGAAGACAGACATGCAAGAGAGGGAAAAGAAAGGGAGAAGGTCGCGGAGGGCATGTCGCAGGAAAGAAAGTGTGAGATCCCTAATTTTCATGTAATTCCTCCATGTTTGTAAAGTATTTCTAAGTTAATATGATTAAATGAATATGAAGATTGATGTGTAATTGATGTATGAATAATGTATGCATGATGAATGGAATATAGAAGAAATAATAAAGTTGAATGTCAATAAGTCAAATGAAGCATGTAGATATCAGAAAATGAATAAAGCATGAGAAAAGAATTAAAATCAGAATTTTTGGATTGGTGATTTAATGAATGGCTGAGATGAGAAGGAGAAAAAGAGGAATTAAATGGTCAAATGGATGAGTCAAAGAGGAAAGAAAGGGTTGAGATGATTAATGAGATGAGCATGCATTAAATGCATCTTGCATGACTCACCATCTCCATCAGCTATCACCAACGTCAGCCACTCTTCTCCCAGCCCTCCCTCTCGTTCCATCTCCAAATTTTCCAAGTTTCCATTCCAAGCTCCTTGCTAAACCACCTTACTCCCTCACCAATTCACTAAGTTCATTTAACGAAAAATAATCCTTGTCGTTAGACTAGGAGATATCCAAAGTTTGATAGAGTGAATCCAAGTATTGAAGGAGATCTCAACAATTGAGATTTTGGTCTCTAGTGAAGGTAAGAGAAGAAGGTGATTTTTATAATTTGGTTCATGATAAGGAGTTATACTGAGTTAGTAGGACATGTTTGTATTGTTTAATTTGAGGTTTGAAATGGTATGATGATTTCAGGTTGAAGAAGTGAAAAGCTAGGGTTACGCACTAAGTGATTTCGCGTTTTCGAAGGAATCGAGGTAAGGAAATTATGTAACGGACGTAAGGCGGCTATGTCCGCATATTTTATGATGTGTGTATGTGATTTGGAAAGAAACATCAGCTGGTTTTGTGCAGGAAAAGATGCATTTTCGGACTTGTCTCCTAGTACCAATTAGGTTAGGAGCAGCCGACTGCCTTAAGTAGCAGCCGACTGCCTAGAGACAACCAAAACGCCGTTTTCCGAAAACCGATGCAAACCAGTCGACTGCTATGTAAGCCAGTCGACTGCTATTTACCCAGAAGCATTCTGTTTCAAACCAGTCGACTGCTATAGGACAGTCGACTGCTATTTGCTAAATTGCATTCTGTTTGAAAACCAGTCGACTGCTATATGGACCAGTCGACTGCTATTTCTTAAGGAGCATTCTGTTTGAAAACCAGTCGACTGCTATATGGACCAGTCGACTGCCCCCATGTATTTTCAAAAATGAAATTATCGAAATTTTAAATGAAATTAATTTCGATAAAAGGAATTATGAAGCAGCAGTCGACTGCCATATAAGACCAGTCGACTGCCATGTATGAAAAGATGTTTCAAAGCTTATTCAATGTAAACACAAAGGTGTTTTCTGAAAAGTATATTATAAATGTTTTGAGACTATGGACTGCGTAATGATTATGCATTTCTGATGGCTGAGAGACTCTGATCAAGTCCTCAGTAATATGTATGTTAAGTGAGGAACCTTAGTCCGGTCCTCAAGATCATAAGTGACACCTGACTAGTGCTCACTATGGTATTATTAAGGCAGGAGAGAATCCCTGACCTCTACATGGTATACCAATGTACTAATGCATGATTAGAGTCATATGAGTCATATGAATGGGAATGAACGGTTCATATGACGACTCAATCGCTTAAACATTGTACATAGTCTCCATCTATTTCAAAGTACAAGATGTATGTATGAAGAAGTATGTGATGTATGTTTTAAAGTATGTATGAAGTATGATGTTTTAAAGAAGAAGTATGATGCATGTTTTATATGTATGCTATGTTTTAAAGAAAGCATACAAAGTATGTTTGCCATGGCATTTGAAATAAATATGCATGGTTGCAAACAATGTATGAAAAATGTTTATGATGCATGCTTTATAATGCTTTACATGACATTATAGAGCCAAGTAGGAAAAATGCATATAGAGGCATAGCACGCTCTTTTACATACTTTTCTTACTGAGCGTAAACTCACCCTTTTACTACCATTTTCCTACAGATTACCTGAAGTGAAATCCGCTCCGACTAGAGGAGCTTATTTTTGAAGAATCGAAGTGTACCTTCTCGATACGCTTCCCAGTTAGTATAGAAGGTATACTCATGTGTTTATGTATAGTAAAGTTTAATTCAGCTACGGTACAGTACAAGTAGGAAATTGTGTATATAGGATACTGGGGATGTAAGATAAGATGATGTATGAGATCCTGTGGAAAATGGAATGATATGTATATATATCATTTTTATGTTTATGGTAATTGAGTAAAAAATTTTATAAGCTATTAAATAATTAGCTTAAGGATAAGAAGAGAATGACACTGCATGAACTAAATCTAAATAAAGAAGGAAAATGATAAGTGATAAGATGAAGTGACGGGAACGTCACAGAGTGGTATCAGAGCAGTTTAGATTGAGGTTTGTCAGTGTCAAGAAGCTAGAAATAGAGTATATTCCCCAATTGTACTGTACTTGTCTGAATACAAATGTATAGTATAGCTATTTCTAGTTATACTAAAGAGCTCAATGATGATTATATTTACAGTATGAGCTCACGAAGAAGAGGTACAAGTAGAGGAAGAGGACGGGGTCGCACTGAAGAGCCCCCAGTTCCGTCTCCTCATCCATCTCCACCGCATAGCCCAAACACAAGACTAGCGAAAATGGAAAAGCATATGGAGAACATGGCCATGATGTTCAACCAGTTTATGTCGAATTTCCCGAATGTGGCCACAAACACTCAAGCAACTGCAACTGTTATTCCTCCTACAGAAGTAACCCCACCAGTCCCAGTTACTGGAAGGCGGGATTCTAGAGCTTATTGCAGTGTGGCATTGATTAAGGAATTCAAGAAGTTGGATCCGCCTAAGTTCAAAGGGGAGAGAGATTTGTTGACAGCTGAGAACTGGATGAAAGCTGTCCTAAAATCTTTCGAGTACATGCCCTGTTCTGAAAGGGAAAAAGTAGGATTGGCTGCCTACCTGTTAGTCGATGATGCTGAATATTGGTGGCAAGCCACTCGGACCGTGTTAGAGGCCCGATATGATGAGGTTACGTGGGATAGATTTGTAGAAGCTTTCCATGAGCAGTACATCCCACGCATCATGAATAGATTGAAGATTGAATTTCTCAGCTTGACTCAAGGTACGATGACGGTGAATCAGTATGAATCAAAGTTTATTACCTTGAGTAGATTTGATCCAGAGGTCCTCAGAGATGAAGGGCATAAGATATACAGGTTCATCGAGGGATTGAAGTCCCCGATTAGATCTAAATTGTATCCGATGGATATCACCACCTATGGAGAAGCTGTCCGTAAGGCTCAGTTGTGTGAGCAGGACTATGATTTGCATCATGCTGACTTCCGAACCAAGGGTAAGGGCAAGGAACCGATGAAGCGGAAGTCGGATGAGAAAACTCAGAGTGATAGGTATCCACATCGGAGGAGTAGACGATCTGAAGGAGTTTCTATAGGTAAGTAAAGTATAGAAAGATGATCTTTAAATTAATTTAATGGTTATATGGAATAATATCGAAATTGGAGTTATGATAATAATGATAATGATATAGGTACTCCTAGAGCTACCGGGATCAAGATAAGTGATGAGCGATCCCGAAATCAAGTTGGAAGTACCGCTAGCTCACCAAAGAGTACGATGCAAAGATGTGAGCAGTGCGGGAAATTTCACGGATCACAGCCATGTCGCTTGGCGAGTGGCGCTTGCTTTAGATGTGGGGAGAAAGGGCACATGATTAAGGATTGCCCTCAGAGAGATCCGAAGATGCCTGACGAATCCGATAAGACCCCTAAACCACTACCTAAGGCCACTGCTACCGAGAAGGGGAAGAAAGCTGTGACCCAAGGACGAGTGTTTGCCATCGACGAAGAGTCTGCCGATGCCTCGTCCAAAGTGATTAAAGGTACAATTTACCTATTTGATATGAATGTCATGGCATTGTTTGATCCAAGCTCTACGCATTCTTTTGTGTCTCCTAAGTTTGCTATGAAAATACCTGTTGAGCCTGAGACTTTAGGACACTTATTAAGGATAAGCACACCTTTTAAGGAATCACAAATGACAGAGTTAGTGTATAGAAATTGTAAGCTAAGGGTAGGAGAAAGAGAATCTAAGGCTGACCTAATCCTACTAAATATGTATGGGTTTGATGTTATTTTGGGTATGGATTGGTTAGCTAATAATCATGTCATAGTGGACTGTTATGCTAAGAGCGTAACATTCTCTTCACCTGTTAGCTATGTTGTAAATTTTGCAAGTAATTAATATGAAAGAATGTTTGATTTTGAATTGTTTGCAAATGAAAATAATGAATAATATGTATGATGATGTGAAGGATTTATTGCTTATGTGGAGGACGTAGATCAGAAACGTCCCGGACTCAAGGATATTCCTGTAGTCCAAGATTTTCCAGAAGTATTTCCGGATGATCTTCCAAGACTTCCTCCGGATAGGAAAGTGGAGTTCACTATTGATTTGGTGCCGGGGACTGAGCCTATATCAAGAGCTCCTTACCGGATGGCTTTGGTAGAATTGGAAGAACTTAAGAAACAGCTTCAGGAGTTGCTAGACAAGGGATTCATACGACCCAGCGTATCCCCTTGGGGTGCTCCTGTGCTTTTTGTCCGGAAGAAGGACGGTAGTATGAGGTTATGTATTGACTACCGGTGGTTGAACAAAGTGACAATCAAGAATAAGTACCCCCTTCCCAGAATTGACGACCTCTTTGATCAGCTTAAGGGTGCACAAGTCTTTTCCAAGATAGACTTGAGATCGGGATATCACCAGTTGAAGATTCGAGATGAAGATATCCCTAAGACTGCATTCCGGACACGGTATGGTCACTATGAATTCCTAGTGATGCCGTTTGGTCTGACCAATGCACCTGCAGCTTTCATGAATCTGATGAATGATGTATTTAAGCAGTACCTGGACCAGTTTGTCATTGTCTTCATCGATGACATTTTGGTCTACTCGAGGTCTCGGGAAGAGCATGAGCAGCATTTAAAGATAGTTCTGCAAACCCTCAAGGATAGAGGATTGTATGCCAAGCTAAGTAAATGTGATTTCTGGTTGAATCAGATCTCCTTTTTAGGTCATGTGATCAGTAAAGATGGAGTCTCGGTTGATCCATCAAAGATTGAAGCGGTGGTTCAATGGGAAAGACCGAAGACTGTGACGGAGATTAGGAGTTTCTTGGGTTTAGCTGGCTACTATAGAAGGTTTGTAGAGGGTTTCTCGAAGCTAGCTGCTCCACTGACGCGCTTGACGCGCAAGGAAGTGAAGTATGAGTGGAATGAAGCCTGTGAAAGTAGCTTTCAAGAGTTGAAGCGCAGACTAACGACTGCACCGATCCTTACCATCCCTAGTGGTTCAGGTGGATTTGCGGTGTATAGTGATGCCTCAGGGCAAGGTTTGGGATGTGTGTTGATGCAGCACGGTAAGGTAGTGGCATATGGTTCCAGACAATTGAAGGACCATGAGAAGAACTACCCGACTCATGATTTGGAGTTAGCTGCAGTAGTGTTTGCCCTGAAAATATGGAGGCATTATTTATATGGTGAGAGATTTCAGATTTTTACGGATCATAAAAGTCTGAAATACTTGTTCTCTCAAAGAGAATTGAATATGAGGCAAAGAAGATGGCTCGAACTTCTAAAGGATTACGATTGTGAGATCTTGTACCACCCGGGGAAAGCTAATGTGGTGGCGGATGCTCTGAGCCGGAAGCATGTAAGTATGGTGTCTTATATGATGATAAAAGAGCATGAATTAATTGAGCAATTTGCAAGCCTCAACCTTAATGTTATGACTTATGAGCAAACTGGAATGATGGCTAGTTTAAGGATTGAGCCAGAGTTAATGGACAGAATCCGAAGTGCTCAAAAAGAAGATGATAGATGCATAGAGGCTATGAATCAGATGCAGTCAGGTATGACCTCAGAATTTGATATTCATAATGATGGAATTTTGAGGTTTAAGAGTCGTATATGTGTTCCTAATGATGATGAATTGAAGAAGCTGATTTTAACTGAAGCACATGCCACTAAGTACACGTTGCACCCAGGAAGTACGAAGATGTATCATAATCTTCGCATGGTGTATTGGTGGAATGGCATGAAGAGAGACATAGCGGATTTTGTAGCAAAATGTCTCACATGTCAACAGGTCAAGGTAGAGCACCAAAAGCCAGCAGGATTACTGCACCCTCTGCCTATACCTATGTGGAAGTGGGAACACATTACGATGGACTTTATTATGGGATTGCCCAGAACCAAGAGGAATCATGATGGTATTTGGGTAGTCGTCGATAGATTGACAAAGTCAGCTCACTTCCTGCCTATGAAGTCAACTGATACACTCAATACTTTGGCAGATATGTATGTAAAAGATGTTGTAAGATTACACGGTGTTCCAGTTAGCATCACTTCTGATAGAGATTCCAGGTTTACTTCCCATTTCTGGGAGCATTTTCAAGAAGCCATGGGATCTAAGTTAAGTTTTAGCACAGCTTTTCATCCGCAGACTGATGGACAGTCCGAGCGCACGATTCAGACGCTCGAGGATATGTTGAGAGCTTGTGCTATGGACTTTAAAGGCTCCTGAGATGACCATTTGCCATTGGCTGAGTTTGCATACAATAATAGTTATCATGCAAGCATCGGGATGGCACCATATGAGGCTTTGTATGGAAGAAGGTGTCGATCTCCGATTGGGTGGGAAGAAGTGGGCGAACGTAAGTTATTGGCTCCAGATCTAGTCGAGCAAGCATCAGAAGATGTTAAGTTGATTTGTCAGAGGCTTAAGACAACTCAAAGTAGACAAAAGAGCTATGCAGATGCTCGACGGAGGCCACTTGAGTTCATGGTTGGAGATTATGTATTCTTGAAGGTTTCTCCATCCAAAGGAATTATGAGATTTGGTCGGCGAGGTAAGCTGAGTCCTCGTTACATCGGTCCATTTGAAGTCTTAGATCGAGTAGGTGATGTTGCCTATAGATTGGCATTGCCTCCGGAGCTATCGGGAGTGCATAATGTGTTTCATGTATCGATGCTTCGGAAGTATAATCCGGATCCGACACATGTCATTGAATATGAACCCTTGGAGATAAGGGAAGATATGAGCTATGTAGAGAAGCCAATTCAGATTTTGGACAGAAAAGAAAAAGTTTTGAGGTCTAAGACGATCCCATTAGTGAAAGTGCTCTGGCAATACCATACGATCGAAGAAGCTACATGGGAGCTAGAGAGCTTAATGAAGGAAAGGTATCCAGAATTATTCACATGATAAGCTAAGGAAAATTTGGAGGACCAAATTTTCTAAGGTGGGGAGGATGTGAGATCCCTAATTTTCATGTAATTCCTCCATGTTTGTAAAGTATTTCTAAGTTAATATGATTAAATGAATATGAAGATTGATGTGTAATTGATGTATGAATAATGTATGCATGATGAATGGAATATAGAAGAAATAATAAAGTTGAATGTCAATAAGTCAAATGAAGCATGTAGATATCAGAAAATGAATAAAGCATGAGAAAAGAATTAAAATCAGAATTTTTGGATTGGTGATTTAATGAATGGCTGAGATGAGAAGGAGAAAAAGAGGAATTAAATGGTCAAATGGATGAGTCAAAGAGGAAAGAAAGGGCTGAGATGATTAATGAGATGAGCATGCATTAAATGCATCTTGCATGACTCACCATCTCCATCAGCTATCACCAACGTCAGCCACTCTTCTCCCAGCCCTCCCTCTCGTGCCATCTCCAAATTTTCCAAGTTTCCATTCCAAGCTCCTTGCTAAACCACCTTACTCCCTCACCAATTCACTAAGTTCATTTAACGAAAAATAATCCTTGTCGTTAGACTAGGAGATATCCAAAGTTTGATAGAGTGAATCCAAGTATTGAAGGAGATCTCAACAATTGAGATTTTGGTCTCTAGTGAAGGTAAGAGAAGAAGGTGATTTTTATAATTTGGTTCATGATAAGGAGTTATACTGAGTTAGTATGACATGTGTGTATTGTTTAATTTGAGGTTTGAAATGGTATGATGATTTCAGGTTGAAGAAGTGAAAAGCTAGGGTTACGCACTAAGTGATTTCGCGTTTTCGAAGGAATCGAGGTAAGGAAATTATGTAACGGACATAAGGCGGCTATGTCCGCATATTTTATGATGTGTGTATGTGATTTGGAAAGAAACATCAGCTAGTTTTGTGCAGGAAAAGATGCATTTTCGGACTTGTCTCCTAGTACCAATTAGGTTAGGAGCAGCCGACTGCCTTAAGTAGCAGCCGACTGCCTAGAGACAACCAAAACGCCGTTTTCCGAAAACCGATGCAAACCAGTCGACTGCTATGTAAGCCAGTCGACTGCTATTTACCCAGAAGCATTCTGTTTCAAACCAGTCGACTGCTATATGGGACAGTCGACTGCTATTTGCTAAATTGCATTCTGTTTGAAAACCAGTCGACTGCTATATGGACCAGTCGACTGCTATTTCTTAAGGAGCATTCTGTTTGAAAACCAGTCGACTGCTATATGGACCAGTCGACTACCCCCATGTATTTTCAAAACTGAAATTATCGAAATTTTAAATGAAATTAATTTCGATAAAAGGAATTATGAAGCAGCAGTCGACTGCCATATAAGACCAGTCGACTGCCATGTATGAAAAGATGTTTCAAAGCTTATTCAATGTAAACACAAAGGTGTTTTCTGAAAAGTATATTATAAATGTTTTGAGACTATGGACTGCGTAATGATTATGCATTTCTGATGGCTGAGAGACTCTGATCAAGTCCTCAGTAATATGTATGTTAAGTGAGGAACCTTAGTCCGGTCCTCAAGATCATAAGTGACACCTGACTAGTGCTCACTATGGTATTATTAAGGCAGGAGAGAATCCCTGACCTCTACATGGTATACCAATGTACTAATGCATGATTAGAGTCATATGAGTCATATGAATGGGAATGAACGGTTCATATGACGACTCAATCGCTTAAACATTGTACATAGTCTCCATCTATTTCAAAGTACAAGATGTATGTATGAAGAAGTATGTGATGTATGTTTTAAAGTATGTATGAAGTATGATGTTTTAAAGAAGAAGTATGATGCATGTTTTATATGTATGCTATGTTTTAAAGAAAGCATACAAAGTATGTTTGCCATGGCATTTGAAATAAATATGCATGGTTGCAAACAATGTATGAAAAATGTTTATGATGCATGCTTTATAATGCTTTACATGACATTATAGAGCCAAGTAGGAAAAATGCATATAGAGGCATAGCACGCTCTTTTACATACTTTTCTTACTGAGCGTAAACTCACCCTTTTACTACCATTTTCCTACAGATTACCTGAAGTGAAATCCGCTCCGACTAGAGGAGCTTATTTTTGAAGAATCGAAGTGTACCTTCTCGATATGCTTCCCAGTTAGTATAGAAGGTATACTCATGTGTTTATGTATAGTAAAGTTTAATTCAGCTACGGTACAGTACAAGTAGGAAATTGTGTATATAGGATACTGGGGATGTAAGATAAGATGATGTATGAGATCCTGTGGAAAATGGAATGATATGTATATATATCATTTTTATGTTTATGGTAATTGAGTAAAAAATTTTATAAGCTATTAAATAATTAGCTTAAGGATAAGAAGAGAATGACACTGCATGAACTAAATCTAAATAAAGAAGGAAAATGATAAGTGATAAGATGAAGTGACGGGAACGTCACAGAAAGAGAAGAAGATGGAGAACGGAACAACAGGGCAAGAAAAGGGCGAGGAAGTACATGCGCTAGATCAAGAAAAAATACAAATTCTATGTGGAAATTACATCCCAACCAAATACAGAAAAAAAAAAAACAACCAAAGGAAGGTTAAACAGTGGTTAAAGAATGGTTAAAAACGTGGCAAAGGGTGTTGGAGCGTTGTTCTACAATTTTCATTAGATAAATAGATAAATTTGCAAATTTATTAAATAATTACAATAACAAAAAAAAGTCAAATGAAATATTTTTCAGTATAAATAGTATATTTTTTAAAAAATAATATTGTTAATTTAGCAACGTTTCATTTAGAAAATGCAGTTAAATTAAATGCAGGTAAGTTATATAATTTAGCAGCATTTACTCAAAAAAATAAATGCGTTTTAAAAAATTTTAGAGAAATGCCACTAAAATTTTTAAATTTAGCGGCATTTTTTAAATGAAACACAGGTAAATGTTTAATGAAAATTTGTTTTTACATTTTTTTATTATGTTTATGCTAGAAACGCTATTAAATTTATCGAGTCAGAATAAATTGTATTTTTTGTGACGTTTTTGACAAATATCAAGACTCTTTTAACTGATGGAAAAAAAAAAAAAAACACCAACGGATGTTTTATTTCTTGTAATGGCATTTAAGTATAAACTATTAGTGACGGCTTGTTTTTTTTTTCTCTTTTTTAAAGTCTAATGATTAGTTTCAAACCCGCACATTATGACAAAAATAACAAAAACTTATAACAAAGGAATTCATTAAAAAGTCATCTGATGTCGTTATTAACCTTTTAATAAAGTAAATTAAAAAATATATATATAAAACCTGTAAAAAAATTTTTCATAACTTACGAAAGAGGTATGCAAGTGTTGAAACTTAAATGGGTCCAAGTTTCATCCGTAGTGAAAGATTATTAAAAATTTTTAAAAAAAAATTATGCTTTTGAAAAAGAGATTTTTAGTAAGTTATCTTTTGATATGATAAATACACGGCCTAAAGTACTTCAGCCCATTGCCAATTCCCAGCAAAGGTCATTTAAGGATAGCAATAGCATTAAATAAAAAAATAATAACAAAAAATAAAAAGGCCACAACTTTAAGAATTAAAGAGCAATAAAAGAGAGAAATTCACCTTGAAGAATGAAGATGGCGTTTGTTTGAGAGAGAAGAGACTTGACGGGCGGCACTAATTTTGGATAAAGGAAATGTGTATTAGATAAAGAGAAGCTAGCAGCTGTTGCTTCCGTCCGTGTATTAGGCGAAGGAAATAGGAAATTTAATACTTCAAAAGATAGATATATATATATATATATATATATATATATATAGAGAGAGAGAGAGAGAGAGAGAGAGAGAGAGAGAGAGAGAATAATTAAACCATTGACGAAGAGGGAAGTAGATGGCAAGGTTGGTGGTAGGTGGTAGGTGGTAGGTCAAAAACTCTACCTGGCTAATCTTTTGACGACTTCATTTGTGGCATGGAACGTTTTCCCGTCCGTTGGACAGCTTTTTAAGTGATTCCCTGATTGCTAAGTGTTGTCTGTTTAAAACAACAAATTTATATGTCATAGAAATCTCAATTTTTGTGTTTATGTACCTGTCAAGAGCTCTACAAAAGAAGAAAAAATCAAAGAGACATAAGGATTTTTTCCTGCGTGCATTCTGATTTTTAAGTCAAAAAGCTAAGCAGAGTTCTAATTAGAAAAATAGTGATTAATTGAATTTAATGATCATCTGACTGTTATTTATAAAGATCACTGCTTGGGCTGTGTTTGCTTTTTTGTCCTTCTAGACTTATTTGATTATGGTCCAAGAATGTTTTTGGGTCCAATGAATTTGGGCCAATATCTTTTAGGCCTCAAAGTGGGCTTTTCGCTTGTATAATAAAAGTCGATCTCACGTATTGGACGAGAGAACGAGAGAGCGTAACCAGAGTCTCCCGCACGGGAGAGTGTTGTATAAGTTACATAAATGACGAATAATAATAATAATAATAATAATAATAATAATAATAATAATAATAATAATAGTGATTTTACTAATAATAATGATATTATTTTCATTATTAAGTATATATAATTACTATTCAACATATATATATATGTATATATGTTATTAAATATATATTAAAAAAATAAAGGTGGGGCATTCTCCCATGTGTTGCACTCTCCTCAAGCGGGAGGGTGCAACAAAGCACTCTCCCTTGCAGGAGGGTGCACAAAGGTAGTCTCCTGCGCGAGAGAGTGACGTGTGGGAGACTCTGGTTATATTCTCCCGCACGGGAAACTTTGGTTACTCTCCTGCGCGGGAGACATTGCTTACGCTCTCTCATCCAATACGGGAGATCGATTTTTATTGTACAAACGGGAAGCCCACTTTGAGGCCTACAAGATATTGGCCCAAATTCATTGGACCCAAACACATTCTTAGACCATAATCAAATAAGTTTAGAAGGACAGAAAAGCAAACACAGCCCAAGCCAACGATCTTTATAAATAATAGGTTAGATGATCGTTAATTTCAATTAATCACTATTTTTTTTATTAGAACTCTGCTCAACTTTTTGACTTAAGTATCGAAATACGCGCGTAGGGAAAAATCCCTGCGTCTTTTTAATTTTTTCTTCTTTTACGGAGTTTTTGGCAAATACATGGACACAGAGATCGAGATTCCTATGACATACAAATTTATTGTTGTAAATAGATAACAACAATTGGCGCCGTTTGTGGGAATCCGATACGAAAAGCTTTGTTGTGAAAGATGGTGAGAACATGATTAGCAACAAGGGAAGTGATTGAGGAGGAAGGTTCGGCTAGCTCTCCTGATCGTCAAACGCATAAGGAAGCCCAGGTGCCGGAAGCTGAACATATAAACACAGTCTCGAGAATGGAAATTGAAGCTTTGATGCAAAGAAATGAAGAGACTACTCATGCATTGAAGGTCTTGGCCGATTTTTTCAAAGAAGCACTTCTGCAAATGAGTTTGCCATCGGCTATTCAGAATCTCGCAGGAAGAAATCAGCCACCACAAACTAATGAGGCAAACCCTTAGCGCCAGACTGGTTTGGGGGAGGCTATGCGCCAGATTGGTTTAGGTGAGACCGAATCGCGGCAAATTGGTCTGGGTGAGACAGGTGCACGACAAACTGGTTTGGGGGAGACTGTGCATTAGATTGGTCGAGGTGAGATCGACGTGCAACAAATTGGTCTGGGAGAGATCGACGTGCGACAGACTGATCTAGGGAAGACTGGCGCATGACAGACCAGTGCATGGCAAATTAGCATGGGAGATATTGGAATGACATACCTAAATGAAGACGTACATTGAGCTGCCAATACTAGGTATGTCAGGATTTTTGACTCGGAAGCAGACTCAAATTGGAATCTTGATTTGGAAGTGGAGGAAGATAGGTGGGTCGGAGAGAGGAGGCCGACACCCTTTGCCCCATGAGAAAGGGAAAAAAGTTGTAAACTAAGTAGACTCTTTGAGAGTTAGAAATCAGTCTGCTTTCATGGCTAAAGATATAGATAATGTTAAGAAGATGGTTGAAAAGATTTTGGAAGAGAAGAAACTCGTTACGGTTGAGGACAGTCAGAGAAGACGGGTTTCATTGAATGCCTCAATCATGGAGAAGCCCTTGCCCCACAAGTTTAAGTTGCCTCAAATGACAACATACATTGGAAAGACTGACCCATATGATCACATACAGAATTATGAGTCGTTGATGCTCCTCCATGGCTAGGAGAATGAAATTATGTGTAGGGCATTTTTACTTACTTTAACTGGTTATGCAATGAAGTGGTTCAATAGTTTGAAGGAGAGGTTCATTTCTTCATTTGACCAGTTGCGTACTGAATTTTTAAAGGCGTTTGCTATTAATAGTCAGAGGAAGAAAGAGGCAACATACTTGCTTACTTTGACGCAAGGTAACAAAGAATCGTTAAAAGTTACGTTGATAGATTCCGCGATGCTACCTTGGAGATTCATGACTTACAGGTCAATGTCGTAGTAGTAGTAATGTTGCAAAGGACTAAGTTTGAGAAACTACAAGAGTCACTCTCTCTAGATCAGCGAACAACACTTTTGGAGTTGTTCACCAGAGCTAACAAATACATCACTCAAGAGGAAGTGTTAAAGATGATACTGACTCACAATCTCGAAGGAGGAAGGAAACGAGAGAGAGAATTCCTTGACAAAAGCACAGACAAGTCCAACAAGGCTCCAAAGTTGAGATATGATAATTACACTCGACTTAATAAGTCTTAAGCCTCAATTCTTCCAGCTATAGAAGGGACAAAATTGCTATAACTCCTTAAAAGGACAACAGGACATATAGGAAGAGACACAAATTCTTATTGTGATTTCTTTTCTACAAATGGACATTTGACGGAGAAATGTAGGAAGCTAATGAATTAGCTTGAGAAACTAGCCCGAGAAGGGAAAATAGACAGATACCTTTGGAGGAATAGGGGAGCCAGCTATTTTTTACTCAATTAGAGAGATAATCTACCACAAAATAAACAATATGACAATAATAGAAGAGAGGGGGGAGTAGATAGAAGGAGGAATAATGAAGTAAGGGATGATTAAAGGGGGCAACAGGAAGACAATGAACCTACAGGCCCAGCCATAAATGTTATTTCGAGAGGAGATTCTATGGCTGGAAGTTCATCTTCTTCACGAAAAACGTATGCTCGCCAAGCATATCAAATCAATTTAGTGATGGAAAAAAAAAAGATGAGGAGCTAATTGTATTCACCCCCTCCGACAAAGGAGATGTGATCACTCTTCACAATGATCTAATGGTAATAACTGCAGTAGTGGCCAAGCACCCTGTTCGTCGAATTCTGGTGGGTAATGTTAGCTTGATGAACCTTATCTATTGGAATGGCTTTGGGAAGATGAACGTCAGTGAAGATAGATTAAAACCTGTCAAGAAACCAGTATATGGCTTCACAGGAGAAAAAGTGGATGTAGTAGGGTCCATACAACTGCCCGTCATCTTAAGAGAAAGTCCTAAAGATGTTACTTGACAGGTGCTGCTCATGATTGTGAGGTCAAGCTCCACAACGTACAACGTAATTCTTGGACGACCGTTGTTGAACGACATGAAAGCTGTGATCTCTCCATGTTACTTGCTGATAAAATTCCACACGTCTAATAGAGTAAGCCAAGTCAAAGGAGACAAGAAGAGAGGAAAGACCTGTTATATCTCATCCAGCACCAGCAAAAAGACTCAAAAGAAAGAAACCCATACCAGCACTGACCCCTAGATGTGAAGATGGATAGGGAAGATTTAAAACATTGATATTTTAAAGTTTCAATTAATATCAGACATGTTATTTTGAACATTGTGTCTTTGTATTCCAGATTGTCATTGATTATTGGTAGTATGCAATAAATAAATGATTTTTAGTGTATATAATTTATTTTATTATCGTGATTGCATATATTGCAACAGAATACAAAAGCCTTATTAAGCCTAAAGTGAAAAGTGTGCGATATAGGCTATACATGTACTTAAAACGAAAAATGCACGATGTAAGTCATGCATCAAGATAAAAAGTGCATGGACTTAACGCAAAAAATGTGCGAGGTAAGCCACGCACAAAAAGAAAAAAGCTTGAAGTGAAAAGTGCACGAAGTAGGCTATGCATGGACTTGAAGCGAAAAGTGCGCGATGTAAGCTATGTACTCGAAAAAAAAAAGCCTGAAGTGAAAAATGCACAAAGTAGGCTGTGCATGTACTTGAAGTGAAAAGCATGCATGAAGATAAAAAGTGCACAATGTAAGTCATGCATGAAAATAAAAAGTGCAAGGGCTTGAGCAAAAAATGCTCGAGGTAAGCCATGCTTAAAAAGAAAAGGCCTGAAGTGAAAAATGCGCGAAGTAGGCTACACATGGACTTAAAGCAAAAAGTGCACAATGTAAGTCATGCATCAAGACAAAGGAGCACAGGATTGAAGCGAAAAATGCACAACATAAGCCATGTACGTAAAAGACGAGAAAGTGCTCAAGCTTGATACAAAAAAGTTATGCACGTGAGGTGCTAGAATTTGAAGTGAAAAATGTGCGAGGTAAATTTTATTTATTTATTTATTATATAAGACAAATTTAAATATGCACAAGGTAAATATGTGACCGATGAAAAATTCTTTGTAAAAGACTGAGCTCTTTCACAAAGAATTGAGGTGCAATTGATATAAGTCACACAGATGAAAAATAAAGTAATAATAATAATAGTGATTTTACTAATACTAATGATATTATTTTCATTATTAAGTATATATTATTACTATTCAACTTATATATATTATATATATGTCATTAAATATATATTTTTTTAAAAAAAAGATAAAGGTGGGGCATTCTCCTAAGCGGGAGAGTGCAACAAAGCAATCTCCTGCACTCTCCCGCACGGGAGGGTGCACAAAGGTACTCTCTTGCATGAGAGAGTGATGTGCGACAAAGTCTCTCACGCGGGAGACTCTGGTTACACTCACCCGCGCGGGAGACTTTGGTTAGTCTCTCGATATGGAGACTTAGTTTACTCTCTCTTGTCCAATACGGGAGACTGATTTTTATTATACAAATGGGAAGCCCACTTTGAGGCTTACAAGATATTGCCCAAATTCATTGGACCTAGACACGTTCTTGGACCATAATCAAATAAGTCTAGAAGAACAAAAAAGCAAACATAGCCCAAGCCAGTGATCGTTATAAATAACAAGTCATATGATCGTTGAATTCAATTAATAACTATTTTTCTAATTAGGACTCTGCTCAGCTTTCTGATTTAAGCATCGGGAGTGCGCATGCAAGAAAAAAATCCCAGTGTCTCTCTGATTTCTTCTTCTTTTGCAAAGTTCTTGGTAGACACATGGATACGGAGATCGAAATTCCTACGACATAAAAATTTATTGTTGTAAACAAGCAATAACACTAAGGTTTGATTTAACCTTGTTCTTTACTTTCAGGAAAAATTAGGTTCATGCTTTACAGAGTGGCGTAATCAAGAAAACTTACTAGTGGGGTCATATTTCAATTTTCATTTATATTTTTACATAAATATAATTTTAAAGCAAAATTTTTATGTAGAATTTAAGTTTTAAATTTAAAAATCTTATAGTTTATTATCTGGTAACTTATAAAGTTAGTACAATGAAAATGAGATATTATTTCATCCTTTGGACCAACGCAAAAGGAAATTAGTTTCATACCTAATATGATATGAGAACACCTAACACCATCGGAAGTTAGGGTTTTCGGGCTAACTTTTTGTCCTTTACTTAGTATGTTTGTCACTCGCTCAATGTAGCTAACTCCTAACAAGTAAATTTCTACTTGTTTAATTATTTAAGACTAGTTGTCTAAGGTCCATTAAAGTCTCCTCGTAATACATGCAAAAAAAAGAAACTAAAAATTTCGCCCCTAATTTGAACTATTATCCATTCCCATATGCAATACATCATCATGTCAACCTGTGACAATTCCAATCTTAATATAGTATCTAAAACATTTCATATCTATCAATTTAATATATCAAGGATACAACTCAATCACAAGGCACAATTTGTTTACAGTCTCGATATTCTCCTAATACTTACAACATCCCAATTCCTATACACTGTGCACACAAAAGAATTTAGTCTTGGATATAAAGAAATGAACAAGAGGATTGTACCTCAATTCAAAAATATAGCTTTGTGTAGCACGTAAAAAAAGCTATCTATGCACCACACTTGCATCGAGCCTACTGAAAGTAATTTATGAGGTGGAAGAGGGAGGTGAGCTTAAGCCCGGTAAAAAAATATACGCTAAGTAATGCTAGGCTCTTACTATGCTCAATGCATGTTTATGCGTGAACAAATGTACAAAAACTCATGTTTCAATGCACTTTATTAAGAATAATGTAGTATCGTTATACTTCTGTTTATAAGATATAAAACATTTATATCCATCAATTCCAAACATATTCATGCCCACGCATTTATAAAATCAAAATATAGTAGAAATAGAAATGATACATTCATTTGTTTTCGTAACAGTATCGAGATACACATTCAAAAGTATTACATGAGACAGGCATCAATTTGTAAGATTTGCTAACGTAACCGGGATCTTTGAAAATTTAACTAATGACCTTTCCATGAAAGCATTCACTGTAGCTAGCAGTGGTCACAGTCCCATACCAGGGCTCTATTCATGATCATGAATCATCCCAGCACCAGTGATCATCTAGTAGCTGAGGTATATGTCACGACTAGTTGTCGGACAATATACGTAATTACCGTAATCCATTGCTACACAGGCAAAATCCATGACACAATTACGTATATAATGTCTAAATGCCACACAAGCTTAATGATAGCCATACAGGCAGGCATAGAGTGCCCATAGGCATAAAGTGCCACACAAGCAAGTTAAGTGCCACATTGTGACAACTGTGATTTTTCAACCTTGGCTAGTAAACCAATTTATTTTTTATGCGTATAAGTTAATATGAGGTATTTGAGAGTCATGGAAAAATTTCTTGATTAAGTGATGATTAAATTTTAGGAATTTTATTAAATTGAAAAATTAATGAAATAAGTATGTAAGATATATTGAGCAAAGTATATACACATATATACATACATGTATGTATATTGAAGACAATATATATCTGTAATTTAAATGAAGATATAAATATATGTAGGAATAAATGATAAGTATAAATTAAATATATGTGTATGCATTAAATTTAATGTAATATATATTATGATATATATATATTTAATTATCAAATATAAATATATTTATAATAAATATATAATATATACGTATTATAGATAAATATGTTTTTAATATAGATTAGCTATTTAGTAAGCATAAATTATAAATATCAAACAATAAAAGAAAAATACATATTATAAATAT
Source organism: Heritiera littoralis (assembly GCA_031772115.1). Classification (NCBI taxonomy): domain Eukaryota; kingdom Viridiplantae; phylum Streptophyta; class Magnoliopsida; order Malvales; family Malvaceae; genus Heritiera; species Heritiera littoralis. The sequence continues at coordinate 311,196 of JAPDPK010000226.1, forward strand.
ATATTTTCCTATGGAAATATAAATATTCGTTATATATAGATATATTTATATATACAATTAAAAATAATAATAATATATTTATAAGAAGTCTACTTAGCAGACTTACTAAGTCTGTTGAGTAGACTAAATTGAGTCTGTTGATGTAAACCAAAAAAATAAAATAAAATAAAATAATAAAAATATAAAAAATCATTATTATTAAAAAAACTTAATAAAAAATTAATATTAACAGCAAGCTTCCAAAGGAAGCTTGCCATGTCCTTTTTCTATCTGCATCGGCTAACTTAAGAAAAAAAAAGAGAAGAAGAAAAGAGTAATACTTGATTAGAGAGAGAGAGAGAGAGAGAGCTAGGATCACTGTCAGCCAGGGAAGAAAAAAGAAAGAAGAACTTGCTGCGAATGACAAAGAAACGATAGGAAAGAAAAGGAGAGTGACAGGAGAAGACTGATAAAAGAAGGAATAAATCTAGCTTAATAGGAGAGGAGAAATCAAAGGGAGAGAGAAAGACGACATCGTCGTTGAGAAGAGGAAAGGAAAGTGAGTCGTGCTGGCGATTAGTGACGAGGAAAAGAAAAAAAGGAGATTCTAGGGTTGCCAACAGTAATCACCAGGAAGGGAAGGAGAAGAGGAAGTTGCTCTCGCTACATATGGGTTGTTTGAAATTGTAGAAAATATACAAGTGGTGATTGAGCTCGAGGGAGACTAAATCAGTAGCCTTGAAGCTTTGGGTAAGATATTTATATAAGATAGACATAGTATTTTATTGTGTAATTTAGACGGTGATCTACTAAATATATTACTATGTGGGATACTAAAGGAAAATTATTTAGGCGAGTAGTATTGATTAAGTAAATATATATATGATTGCGTGATGTTAGAATATGGTGGAATTTAATCACAATCCTGTCAGTGTAATTGAAAATGATGTAGAAATATGGATGACTGAGTGTTGAGAATAGATAATGGAACATTCCAAAATATTTGGATAATTGTATAATATTTATTTATTGATTGAGGTGGGTAAGAGGTGTATATTTAAATGTGAGATGAGTTATAGATGGACATGATAATTAGTCTGTTGTAGTACTTGAATTGAGATGGAGTATGTGTTTGAGAGGTCGTGAAATAATATTCGATTTTTTTGATACTTTGATGGACTTAAAGAAGTTGAAATGAGAATTGTAGCTATGTTTGTTGTATAGAATAGGTGTGATTATATATATACACACACACACACACATGAATATATATATATATATGGCTAATGTATGGTCTCGATCTTCATAGTGGTGGTGAGGATATGAAAAATAGAAATAAAAATATATGAGTATGCGTTAATGGAAAGTCTTTATGAATGAAATTATGTATGAACTTGCCGTGAGGTGAACTTAATTTTTGTAAGAATCTTGATAATTAAAGAGCATGATGAGATGACTTTTGTGGAAATAGAGAAATGCTAGAATAGTTATTGTATTGGCATATATGAATGTAAAATGGACTATGGTGAACTCTTTGATAAATTAACATGTATAACCATGTGATGAATTGAATGGTGAATTTAAACTAATGCATTGATTATGTATTTAAAGAAATATGTTGTTGTGGATTTTATAGAACTGAACTGGTTTGAGATGGATTGAGATTTATATTCATTTCTACGTGGAGGAGGTCTTAATTATAGAAATGTTATGTTGCCAAAAGTTTTATAAAGGATTGATATGGAAAATAGTTGTTTATGGGAATAATTATGATTCTTGGATAGAATAATTGAATGATAGGTTAGAAATGATTTCAATGTATTAGTTGAATGTACTGATTTGATTTATGCGATTGAACAAGTTTTGAAAATTAAAGGTTTGAATGATAAAAAGGTATTGTGGTCCTATAGTGATACTAGAGAAGCATGATAGCTTAAGTGAAACCATGGAATCGGAACAATATCAGTAAAAGCACGATAGTCTGTATGATATTGTGTTGTGCAATGATTTTTTTAATGACATGATGACTTGTATGGTATGTGGATTTTGATGTCTTATGGAATAATTTAATTGCGTTATAGTGAATTGAAAAATCAATATATGATATGTGAGATAAAAAGAAAGAGAAGGTATTCATATGGTACTCTATGAACTTGATGAAAATATATATACTTGTGTGATGGTACTTATATGTATTCACCAATTTATTGTATGAACTTATTAGCTAATGAAGGCATAGTAGCCATGTTGTGGTCGTGAAAATGAGATAAGGAAAAACGATATGATAATTACTGAATCATTGGGATGTCCATAAGACAACTTTGTATTGTGACAAGGCATGGTGCCCTTGACGTTGCATTTTAGAATTGAAGTTTGTGCATAAGCTAAAAGCATGTACTTCATATTTTGAGTATTTGGAAACTAAACATTATTTTGAACATGTATCTGTTAGAACTTCAAACCATTTGATTGGTTTTTAGAAAAGAAAGGATGTGACATAATGCATATGCTTAAATGGGTTTTAAAGCAAAACAAAATTTAGCCTTCTTGCTTTTCAAAACTTTCAAATTTCATTACACATTAATTATTTGAAAATCCAAACTTTCAGAACTTTTGAAATTCAAATTTTTAGATTATGGCTAATATTTTATACTTTAAGTCAATAAAGTACTATGGACACTTGTCTGATAATTGTCTTAAAAGAGTCTCAGTCACACCTGATCAATACAACTAGGGTTTTCGAATCTATGGCCATAGATAGCTCTTTAGTCCAGAGATGTTCAACACACTGATTAGCTGCAGTGTAATTAGATAAGGTTTTTATTGATAAGTTCGATATGATTTGACCATGACTATTTCTTAATTCGATTTTGAATATAAGTTTATTTGATTTGTGTTTGAACAGCCTGAAAGCCTTGTTTTTGAACTTGATCGCGTATGCTTTGTAAAAGGCTTGAATAATGCTAAAGCCTTATTATTAAAACGTGATTAAGTATGACTTACCATCAGTTTTAGATTTATGTTTTAAGCTATGCTGTACCATGATTTCGAACTCGAGACAATAGTCTGAGTATTATTTTGAACCATTGATTTTGAACTTGAGACAATAGTTTGAGTATTATTTTTGTCACGACCCAATGACCATGACGTTTACTTGGTACTTACACTTATTCCAGTTAAGAAATTTGCGAACTAAATTTTTCTTTTTCATTTTACAGTTTGTATTCGGTGTCAGTGCAGTCACTAAATCATTTTCATTCATTCTTCAATTCAATTATGATTTAAATTATTCTCTAAGGTAGGGAAAGATCCTTTATAGTTCATAAATTACTATTTCTTAGAAACAGATTGAAAACATCCCTCCTTATATTTTGAGTTTTCCCCAGTTAACTACCAGTAAAACATCACAATATAGCATAACAACATTTTCCCACAGTCCACAATATTCACCAAATGTGTCATCTCAACAGTCCTAGTATTCACAACTAATCACCACATACATATCATCTCATATCAGAATATTACATCAACTACTTATTATCATAGTTTACATCCCATCCTATAGTAGAGTGCAAAAATTGCCTAAAAATAAAAGCATATGCAAATGACGAAAAGTGTGGGTAGTGTATACCTCAAAAGCAACCAAGTAGGTTCGGAGGACAAGGACCAGTATCAAACTTAGATACCATCTTCGAAGTCCCACTCAAAAGCCCTTATGGCGGAGTTTAACTCAAATAGTCTGAAAAGAGATGAAATTAAGATGGTGAGCAAATCCACGGCTCAGTAAGTCATTTATATAAGTGCAAAATTAGACTTATATTGTCATAATACAAATGCATGAAACCTTTAAGTAAGGACTCTCATGTCATATTCACTCTGTAATTTTTATCAAGTAGCTCAGATCATGTCCCAAAGGTTTTTAAGTGAGCAAAGGCTTAAGATACTAATGGAAAAGAGTATTTCGAAATACCTCATTATCCACGTCGTAGCACGTCTATCACATAAACCTCTAATCATTTCAATTCAATCATTTTTCAATCTTCTTGTTCTTATACCATAGTATTTTGTACGACAGTGAAACATATGTAGATCCAACCTTATATGGTATTAAACTATGCTTATATCAATATCATATCATGTCACGTCTCATATGCAAACCATGATCATCACAGTATTTTGTATGACAATGAAACATATGTAGATCTGACCTCATAAAGCATTAAACTATGCTTATATCAATCTCATATCATGTCACATCTCATATGCAACCCATGATCAAACGCAATACCAAATTCAGGTAATTTATCATATAAAAATTATGTTTTTGTACGGTATTAAATCATATCATTTTTCATGTGTAAAAACATGGTCACTTGTATTATATAGCCATGACACTCCTCCTATAATTCTCATATTCGTGTACAATATAAGGTCATGACATGCCTCATGTAAAAAGTATATTGTTATGTCATGATTTAGTATGCAAATTATGTAACTTTACTGTATAAACTGCGATCATTTCAAATCATCACATTCAGTAAATAATCATGTACGAGATGTATATAATCTCGAAATCGTATTATATATTCTTTTTAAAGCATGTTCATAACATATAAAATCTCCAATCATTTCATATTTACTTTTAAAACATGACTAAAGCATGTATAATTCACAAACCATATCACATGTACCTTTAAAGCATGTTTTAAAATAAAACATGTAATCTCAAAACATCTCATATTCACTCTTATAGCATGTCAAAACATGCACAGTTTCCAAAACATTTCTCATATATTGTAAAATCATGTCAAGTCTAGAGTTCATATTAAATAAAATCATACTCTAGACTATAAATCATATCGGTTTGAGACTAGGTTAAATCCCTAATACTCTATCAATAAAGACTTAAATCACTGTAGCTAGCAATGAAGATCATGTCATCATCCCCTGGAAACCAACGAAGGCGTTATCTATGACCATAGACCTCATGTCTCTCAGCCCCACTGATCAAGTGTGACTGAGCCTTGTCCACGACTATTGTCGGACAAGCATCTCTGCCTAATGAGTAATCTCCAATTAGACGGTTTCCACTACGCTTTATTGAGTTTAACTCTCTTAGGATGCCTATAGTCTTGTAAAACATTTAAACATTTCACTTTTTTATGAAAATAGCGTAAATTATGTATCACATTTCTTTAAGATCATTTACATATATGAATACATACATTAACACTATATATTCAATCTTTTCAAAACAATTCAAACATATAAAGTATCCATATAAGTATCGCATGAATAAACCTTTTCAAAATCTCAAGTTATCAACAAAGCATACTTGAAAGGCAATGCAATTTAAAACCTGAGTTTGAAACGATTTACTATCATGCTCATGAATTGTATTGATGCAATATCATTTGATATAGTGCCAACTATAATGCCAATTTCTCTTTCAATCTTCACCCTCAAAACACATCGATATATCACCTTTATCCATCTTAACATCATTACACATTTCTCTTTAATTCCTCAATTTCATCCTTTCGATTTCAACAAGATAGTATCTAATAAATTAATTCAATATTTCCTATCATTCCATGACATTCAATTTCATTTCACCATATTTATTAATTAAATCAATCACCATTGCTTTTAATATCAACACTAAGACCCCCACCACCAATGTGGGTCCTCTTAGTATTTCACATATAATCAAATATGACCTTAGCAACTTTAACGGTAACACTATAATCATTCAAATATAATTGAACTCATTCACCGTAATTCATTCAATCATTTCTTTAATTTATCATCATACCATAGGCATATTATTCCTTATGTCACTAGGTCTTAACCTTTAATCACCATCATTATCACATAATCTAACTATAACTATACAATATAATTCTAAATCTAAATTATATAAATGTCTTACCGACTTCTCGCTTAGCGTGCGCGTATGCCAACCTTAGCCCAACTCGTATTGTCGCTTGTATGTCACGCTACACGTTTACGTATTACAATCGGATCAATACCAGTAAAATATAATTCTAATTAATTTTCGTAAGATTAACATAGAATCATACGACATTTCTTACCGATTTAAAGCTTAACATGCATGAAATCATGTTTCACATGCGTGCACCGAATTTCGTGTGTATGCCGAGCTTGACGCATGTAGACAGAGCTTAGCTAAATCCGCATTCGTCATCTTATCATCACGCTACATATTCAAGTATCGTTAAGACGGCAAAATGTCGAATCAATAAAGCTTAACATGCATGAAATCGTGTTTCACATGCGTGCACCGAATTTCGTGTGTATGCCGAGCTTGATGCACGTAAACAGAGCTTAGCTAAATCCGCATTCATCATCTTATCATCACGCTACATATTCAAGTATCGTTAAGACGGCAAAATGTCGAATCAATAAAACTCTAAATATTTTATAAAAAAATAAACGGTATTTTCTTATCAATTTTCTTACATGATTTCAATACTACTTTACCAATAATTTAATTCTTCCTCCTTTTCTCCCTTTCTCTTGGCTTACAACCACCCGAGACATCCTCAAACCACTTCAGTTCTGGGCTTAAATATTCTTGAAATTTTGCCCTTAAAACCAGCTTTAAAATCAGCCTTTAAAACAGCACCATTTTGCTGCTTTAGTTAGCTCATTTCTAACCCCTAGCATCTTTCCTTAAACCAGCCCATTCAATCCTTAAGAGTCCAGCAAATTTACACTCGAACAGCAGCTAAGTAATGCCTAAATTCCTTCCTTCAATCATGTTTTCAGGCGCCCAAAATAGTTCCCAAATACTTCATATTTTAGCCCCCCAAATTAGCACCCAAAAACCCAGATTTCTTTTTTGCATGTGCCCTGTTTTCGGTGCCAATTTCATTCTTTAAAAACTCATGTTGATAGCCCTTGGAATCAGTCTTAAATTCCTTTTTAAACCTCTGTATATAGTCTTTAAGGCATAGATTTGAAACTGTATAAAAGCTTTGAAAATATCATACACATGTGGTATTAGATTGATATCAGGTTAGATGATTGATATTGGGTTAAATGTTATTGTTGTGGATTGATATGGATGGGTAATAAGTATATTTGACGTTTTATTGACAGGTGCCAAGAACGGGGATAATGAGGTATTTCAAATTTACTCTTCCATCCGTACCCCAAAACCCTGGCATACCTAGGTTCTCTAGATCATGATATCGAGATTAAGTACAATGTCTATGATTGGAATATCTTATAAGGATTTATATTTAAGGGTTTCATGTATTGCATTTAGGACAGTATGATTCTACTTCTGCACTTGTATGAGTATCTTACTGAGCTGTGGTTTGCTCACTCCTTTCTAACAACCTTGTAGATCATACGAGCTAGACTCCACACTGGAAGTTTCTGTGTGAGGCTCGAGGACGGTATCTATTAGCGATAGTTGTCTAAGTCCTTTGAGTGCTGTTTTTGTTCCTTTTGAGGTATATAAGACTTGTATATCATTTTAGTTATCATATGACATTTTAAGTAAATAGTACATGCTTACTGGAAATATTTTGGGATGTAAATTAGCTAGGATAGCTGTAGATTATTATAGACTAGTATGATTATTGAGTGCGATCCAAGATATGCTTGTAGTATGGTAATTATGAACTTTATGGAATGTGAATATGTTAATCGATGATTATGAGAATGTGTATAATATATAATAATATAAACTGTAGATTGTGGAGTTGAGATATGATATTGGAAATATATATATTTGCAGGTTAATTAATTAGGAAAAATTAATTATATATAAGAGGAGGTTTTTGATCTTTTTCTTTTGCTAGGTCAATCTTGAATTAAAATGTAAGTAAGTTCATTTACTTTAGGAATTAATAACTTAAATGGTAACGATAAGTCAAATCAAATTGAGAAAGATAGCAATTGTTTAGCGGTGACACTGACACCAAATACAAATCTTAAATCGAAAAGGAAAGATTTAGTTCATAAATTTGGGTAAATAGAATAAATTTTAGTGTTAAGTGTACATTATAGCCTTCGAGTCGTGACACACACAAGCAGGGTAAATGCCACACAGGCATTATACAGTGCCCCATGTCTCATATGTCAAAACCCGTGCAAAGATAGCTTTTAGAACATGATTTGGGTACTAAAAACATGGTTCATTTAAACACTTGTAGTTTGTAAACATTAACATATGAAATCATGTTGTTAAAACCTTTATCTCAATGAATGATTTTATATTGGCAAAGCTGTCATGACGACAATAACTCTATTTATTTAACCACATGACACCTTTATAAAACCATATACTACCTTGCCTCAAGCATGCAAGTCTCAAAAATGAGTAGTGTTTTCTAAAATGCATGAGGTTAAAAATTTGATATATAAGTTTAAATTGATCCTAAATCGATTCTAGTAGTGATAAATATCCAAAACCGATACATACATAACCTAGGTGCACTAACAAACATTGAACATATATTCCCTTACCAAATTTGCATTACACAAGCCTTTTGCAATGCCACACCTTCACCCTTGAAATCTTTGCATTTCTTCAATTCCTTTCTTTTAGCTTTTTTTTTTCTTTAGGATGTTAAATATTCTCAATCTTTTAAATTTCTCCTACATCGTCGTAAAATTAATAAGTCACCTTAAGAGATTTCATGAATTTAAATCAAATATGCTCCTCCTTACCTTAGAGAATCTCAACAAAATTAAGGCTTCTTCCTTGCTTATTACCGCTACCTTTTTGCTGCTATTCTTACCTCACTTGCTTGAGTTCTTTCCACCTCTCCCTATAATGAAATTATTCCTTCAACATAACCCCACGTTAACTTTTTTAAGTATAATTTACAAAGAAATAAATCTTATATTTTTTTTTAAGGTTCAAAACCAAACCATGACCTACCTACTCCCTTCTCAGTTCAGCACTCTTCACTCTCCCAAATTCCACTCTATTTTGGCTTAGGAAAGAAAGAAACCAGTAGCGAAGCACACCTCCCCTGCTACTGCATTTTGGTTCAAGTCTCTGCCCCTCTTCAAACCCAAAGCTCCCCTGTTTTGAACCCCTCTGGTCTGTCACTACAATCAACACCAAAATCAATAACTTCCGATCCCGATTCAATCCCCCAACAATAACTTCAAACCACCCCAAATGCAATCACTTATAGCCCTTTACAATGCCTCTCAGTTCAGTCTCCTTGTTGGTGTTGGTTGCCTTAGCTACTTCACCAGTCACCAGCCAAACTTGAAGCTTTCACACGTTGCCCAATTTCGCCACTCAGCCTACTCTTCCAAGGATCCCCAATGGGGTCAAACTCCCTGGTTGCCCCACAATTCTGCCATAAGCTCAGTGCCTCACCACTGATCTCCCTTCCTTTGACTTCTTTCCCTCTCTCTTTCTCTCCTTCACTGTTCCTTCCTTATTCCGTTGGTCACTGCACCCTCTGGTTTTGCGAGAATCAGTCTCCCTGATTCTTCTCTCTTTTCTGTTTCTTTTTTTTTAATCCCACAACTATGGGAAAAAGGGTGAAGCTTATTGGCTTCTTCAAGAAGCCAATCGGTTTTCAATTTTTTTTATATATTTTATTTATTTTTTTATAAATGTATATATTATACATATTTAACATATGATATATATTATATAATAATAATAATATATCTATACACACATACATATACATTTATATATATTTTATCAATATTAGTTTATATAATATTTATTTATTTTAACATATATATAATGTATAACATATATCTATACATAATAACCCACTTACTTTAGATTTAATAAATCTGTTAAATTCAAATTTTAAATAAATTTTGCACTCATTCCTTTATTAATTATAAAACATTACAATCAACCTTATGAACTCACTTAGTTGATTTAAACAAGCTCTAGATCCAAGAAAATTCATAGGCTTGCTATAGTTTGTCTCACCTAAGCTCGAAGTAGACGAGGTCTCAGTTTCCTTGGACGTATGTGTTGTGCCAAGAGGTCCACATGTCTATATGTCCCTATATGATTATTTAAATTTATTTTTATCAATTATAGAATTTATATTAAATAGTAAACAATTAAATTAAGAAAGAAAAAATTTTCGATTATTACACATTTACACCAAAAAAGATATTATTTCATGTTTACAATGTATTGATTCATGAATTTTATGAGTTAATGACTTTTATTTCATTCTCTCTTTGTTATATTATCTATTTTTTTAAAAAGACAAATGTTATATTTAGGTACAAGAATAAACATTTTTTCTTTCTCAGAAAAAAAAAGAAAGAGTAAACATTTTTTTAAGTAAAATTACATGTATCACTAGAAATTATAATCATAGTAATTAATTTTTATACATATAAAAAAATCAATAAGCAAATCTAACTAACAACTAACACTTGGCCTAGTAGTTATTATGCATCCTTATGAGGGATTAGGTCAAAGCTTCGATTCTCCATTCTCCCATTGTACCTTCTATGAATAAAAAAAAAGAAACCTATATAAAAATAAAACAAAACTCACATTTACTTAAACATGAGAACTTACGATTCTAAAACCTCCTCCTTGCTATTGAGAAAAAGTTTTACTGATTGGCATATTTTTGAATAAGTAAAATTAAGTTATAAATTAATCTCATGTAATCATTTATTAGAAGCCATCTTTCTCATTTTAATCAAATATTATTCATTTTTGTTATAAAAATAGATGAAAATTTTAATTATAATTTCATTAATTTCTTTATAATATTTATTTAATTTTAATGGAGTCAATAAAAAAATTACATAGAAATTTACTATATCACACTTTAAAATAAAAATATTTTAAAATTCAGTGGGATCAATTGACCTGTCAAGACCCCACCTGTTCCAAGGCCGTCGACGAGCATCCCTTAGGCCCCCTCACCCCAGGTTTACCTTGACACGCGAGATAGGCGATCGCCCACTCTCACTTACGTATTGTCTGCTTTGGCGATCACCCACCTCACGGCTTTATCCAAGGATCCTGAAGAACTCAGAAATTAATCCCTCAGGCGTGTTTTCGTTGAGGCTCGAACCTGGTACTCTTAAGTACCCGAGCCTTACACTCATCATACCATTTGGGCAACTTGTCCAAATCCTACAGTATGTGGTGGATTGGTAAGATAAGTGTAAGACTCGGGTAGTTGAGGAATACCAGGGTTCGAGTCTCAGTGAAAAACGTGCCCAAAAGATTAATTCCTGAGTACTTCAGGACCCTTGAAGCCGTTTCACTCTGGTATAAGAATACTGCACATACAAATTTTGTATTTAATAATATAATCTAAAATAACTATTCAACATATTATTGATGTCAGTAAAATTTTTAAATTTTACAAATTTAAAAATAATTAAATTTATTTTATTTTATTTTTTAATTTTATTAAAAATTATGTGTCATTTTTTAAAATTCATTTGTGAAGTTTAAAATTTCACTGATAGTATTAGACAATTATCCATATAATATAATAAATATGGTCTATTAATAAATTTAGTTATACAATTGTAAATTTCAATTTCTAAAAATAAATTCTTATTTTTTTTTCTTCCGCAAAAATTCATTTTAAGGATTTTGATAACTTATTTTTGAATTATAATAGCTTTATTTTTGGTATTGTTCACAAGTACTTAAAAAATAGCAATATATAAAAATAATAATTAATTATACTTTTATAGTTAAAATTAATAAATTTAAAAATATAATTATTAATGACTCAATGATCCCAGTGTTACCTCCTATTTTTTCATTATTGCTTTATCTAATCCCATATAAAAATAATAAATTATTGAAATCAAAACTAAATAGTCTTTTCCGGTTTATCCCATGCATTTTCTTTGGTTATTATTACTATGGATAGGTACGTTAGTACTATAATAATGGAGTCAGTTTGTAAGTCGGTCTCTTTTTTTTTTTTTTTTGTAGAAAAAGAAACAAAAGAAAAAAATCTTTGGTTTGATGGTCAAGAAGAAAATTAAGGTAATTGCATACAAAATAATTGCAGTATAAAGTAATGATTGGAAAAGTAATATTGTAATATTTGATATGCAGTGTAAAGTTTTATTTAAATTATAAAAATTAATTTAATATAACTGAATTACTTAAAATTGTAATTATCATGTGAAAATGTGAATAATATCAAATTATAATTATTGATATTACTCATCATTTGAAATATCAAATTTTTATACATTATTATTAATTTAAAATTTAATTATTATAAAGCTTTTTAAATTTGAAAACCATCCTTTATTCACGAATATCCTTATAGTTATTCCACCTAGAAAGATGTATATGCTAGCAACAACTTGGAGGGTAAGTGCCACAGTAAAACATGCAGCCATTCAAAATATAGATATTTGAAAATCTTGCATAAAATTTAGATGTCTTCTCTTCCCAGAAAACCAAAGCTTTTCTTCGCATTCATTGCCGTCTGGCAATTATATTATAGTTTTGCTTCTTATATCCAAAATCTTCTAGGCATTTTCTTTTAACAGTGCCAATGTTTCAAGACGAATCATCGTCTGTAACATCATCGCCTCTCCAAGTTTTCCCCATGATGTCACTCTCGCCTAACTTAGGATCACCGTATCCATGACTTAGAGGGTTAAAATTTGAACAAAGGGGTTTATATTTGATCCATTTATTGCTCACTTGTGCTAGTTATGTAGCAACGCGTAGCCTTGAATCATAATGCAGCTCTTGGCTGCCTGCACTGTGTTTACAACTGTAATGTTAAAATGCAATAACTAATGTTTACCAAACACTGTCTTATACCAAACGGGTAGTAAAGGTCTTCCTCCCTTTTTCAGACATATTGCACTACATAATATATCGTGGAGACGTTTCAAAAGCGACCCGTGATGCTGCAAGTCTACAACAATAGAATTATTTTTTTTGTTCGAAGCAACAATAGAATTATTGATCGATGGTTATTGTCTCCTTGCCCTTTTCACTTTTGAGCTGTTTTCAGTAATTTTACCCTTTTCAGACAGATTGCCCTACATTATATATCGCGGAGACGTTTCAAAAGCGACCCGTGATGCTGCAAGTCTGCAACAATAGAATTATTGATCGATGGTTATTGTCTTCTTTCCCTTTTCACTTTTGAGCTGTTTTCAGTAATTTTTTCACTCTCATCTTAAAAAAAAATCGTACATACAAATTATGTATTTAATAATATAATAACTTTAATTATAAAAATATAAAATAAAATTTCTAAAAGTAAATCCTCTTAATTTTTTAACAAAAATTCGTTTATAGCGTCTTAATAACTTATTTTTAAATTGTAATATTTTTATTTTTTGTATTGTTCACGTGTACTTAAATAAGACAACGTATAAAAATAATATTTAATAATATTTATAATTAATAAATTTAAAATATAATTACTAATGACTCAATGATCCTAATTTTTTTTCCCCTCTTTGTCATTTTGTTTTACCTATCCCGAATGGAACTAGTAAATTATTGAAATCAAACTCTTTTTTTCTTATTTATCCCATGCATTTTCTTCGGTTATTATTACTATGGCCGGGTTAGTACAATAATTAAGTTCATGTCTAAGTCTTTGTCCCAATTTTATTTTGGTGGAAAAAGAAACAAAAGATTTAAAAGAAAAATCTCTAATTGGATGGTCTACCGTCAACTAAAAGTCCTCATTTCTTTTTCAAACATGTTGCACTGTAATATTGCAGAGGCGTTTCGAAAAGCGACCTGCAACAATAGAATTGCTTTGTTTTTGGTGAAAGCAACAATAGAATTGCTGACCGATATGTCAATGTCTGCTTTTTTTTTTTCAGCTGTTTCCAATCATTTTTCACTGTGTTACAGGAATATTGCACATGCAAATTTTATATTTAATAATATAATCTAAAATAAGTATTCAACACATTAATGATGCCAGTAAAATTTTTAAATTTTACAAATTTAAAAATAATTAATTTTATTTTATTTTATTTTTTAATTTTATTAAAAATTATATGTCATTATTTTAAATTCATTTGTGAAGTTTAAAATTTCACTGATAGTATTAAACAATTATCCATCTAATATAATAAAGTTGGTCTATTAATAAATTTAGTTATACAAATGTAAATTTCAATTTCTAAAAATAAATTCTTATTTTTTTTCCGCAAAATTCATTTTAAGGATTTTGATAACTAATTTTTGAATTATAATAGTTTTATTTTTGGTATTGTTCACTAGTACTTAAAAAATATCAATATATAAAAATAATAATTAATTATTCTTTTATAGTTAAAATTAATAAATTTAAAAATATAAGTATTAATGACTCAATGATCCCAGTGTTACCTCCCATTTTTTCATTATTGCTTTATCTAATCCCATATAAAAATAATAAATTATTGAAATCAAAACTACATAGTCTTTTCTGGTTTATCCCATGCATTTTCTTTGGTTATTATTACTATGGATAGGTACGGGGTCGTTTGGCATCGTTTCCTGTTTTTTGTTTTATGTTTTATGTTTTTGAAAATTTTGTTTTTGTTTTGTTTTGAAATTTTGAAAATAAAAAACATGTTTGGTAAACTAATTTTGTTGTATAATTTTAAAAACTGAAAACAGAAAACATGTTTGGTATCTAATAAGTTAAAACATAATTTTTTAATCTTATAATTTATTAATGGCTTAAGGAAAATCTGAAGAACATTTTTTTTTGAAAGACAAAATTTATTTATGTCCTGGAAAGTTACAAAGTGAGCATCAAGGCTGCAGCGATGGTATTATCACGTAACAGATATCAAGAAACCAAGAACTCAAACTTACAAGCCGTCGAGCACCTGGTGGGCAAGCCAACACATAAACAGAAAAAAGACCTCATCGCACAGACGACAAACAAGAAAAACTAACTGCAGCTAAACACATTTCAGCTGGAAAGTAAAAACCAAACCACAACCAATCTTTCAAAAAGAGAAAAAATAAAAGCACAAGCAACACAAAGGACTCTGAATCACAACTCAATTAAGAAGCCAAGAATCTCAATCAGAGGCCAACAGGGAAAATGGAAGAAAAGCTCCAAGCGAAACGTAGGGCGAGCCAGAGAAGAAACATCAACTCCCCTGCCCCATCGAAGACAGAGTCAGAGCAATGAAGAAGGACCAACGCCATACTCCTTAAGTGTTAGCAAGCAAGAGGCTTGAAGCTCTGTGTAACTCTCTGTTTAGCGAGGGAATCAGTGATGTCATTACACTCCCGAAAAACATGTTGGATTTGAAAGCCAAACATGTTGAAAATCTTAAGATCTTGACAGCTAATTGATCAAAAGAGAAGTGAATAAGAAATAGAGAACTGAAGAACCAAAAAAAGTGGCTAGGAAGAAGAATTAAGAAAGAAAGAAAACGTCTGGTGTTAGCGTTTGGTCATTGCAAAAAAAAAAGAATGGTAAATATGTTGATGGTGCGGTTCGAAGGAGAGAACTTCATTTAATATTATTCATTCCGTGTTTTTGAGAGAAAACATGTTTTGGAAATGTTGCGGAAATTGTTGGAACACAAATTTGGTGTTTCCAATCTTTTCGGAATTTTGTTTTCAATTCTAAAATTATAAAACAAAATCACAGTACCAAACAATTTATGTTTTATATTGCAAGATTTTGAAAACAAAAACATAAAACACAAAATGAAATTGATGCCAAACAAGCCCTACGTTAGTACTATAATAATTGAGTCAGTTTGTAAGTCGGTCTCTTTTTTTTTTTTTTTGTTGTAGAAAAAGAAACAAAAGAAAAAAAAATCTTGGTTTGATGGTCAAGAAGAAAATTAAGGTAATTGCATACAAAATAATTGCAGTATAAAGTAATGGTTGGAAAAGTAATATTGTAATGTTTGTTATGCAGTGTAAAGTTTTATTTAAATTATAAAATTAATTTAATATAACTGAATTACTTAAAATTGTAATTATCATGTGAAAATGTGAATAATATCAAATTATAATTATTGATATTACTCATCATTTGTAATATCAAATTTGTATACATTATTATTAATTTAAAATTTAATTATTATAAAGCTTTTTAAATTTGAAAATCATCCTTTATTCACGAATGTCCTTATTCCACCTAGAAAGATGTATATGCTAGCAACAACTTGGATGGCAAGTGCCACAGTAAAACATGCAGCCATTCAAAATATAGATATTTGAAAATCTTGCATAAAATATAGATGTCTTCTCTTCCCAGAAAACCAAAGCTTTTCTTCGCATTCATTGCAATTATATTATAGTTTTGCTTCTTATATCCAAAATCTTCTAGGCATTTTCTTTTAACAGCGCCAATGTTTCAAGACGAATCATCGTCTGTAAAATCATCGCCTCTCCAAGTTTTCCCCATGATGTCACTCTCGCCTAACTTAGGATCACCGTATCCATGACTTAGAGAGTTAAAATTTGAACAAAGGGGTTTATATTTGATCCATTTATTGCTCACTCGTGCTAGTTATGGAGCAACGGGTAGCCTTGAATCATAATGCAGCTCTTGGCTGCAATGTGTTTACAACTGTAATGTTAAAATGCAATAACTAATGTTTACCAAACTGTAAATACACCGCTCAGTGTAGACCTATCCACAGGTTGGGTCAGGCTTAAGTGAGGTATTAAGAAAGTAAACACGTGTCCAAGCTCAGTCTAGTTCGTTTCCAATGCTTAATTTTTTGTCAAAGTCCTTATTATATATAATAAAGTCAAAGCTCACCCAAATACTATTAATTTTTTAACAAAATTATAAGAAAACATAAAATATTAAAATAGATAATAGTTAATAAGTATAACACAATAAATTTGACTAAAGTTTTACAAAAAAGCAAACTCAAATTAAATTGCACATAAAACAAAAGTAATTAACAAACAAATTAACATAAAAATAACAAAAAATTATATTTAAATGGGCCAGATCATGCTTGAGCTTGAGATGGTGAACGTAAGCCTAGGCCGTTTTTAATATGCCTTGTTTTTCAAGTTGAAACCATTTAATAAGCCTAATATTTTGGAAAAACACGCTAAAAATAGGGTGAACCTTCAGGTCTTGATCAATAATCCGACCCTTAAACAGATCTAGTTCAGTGTGTTGTATATAATCTCTTTTGCTACACGCATGAGATAAGTAATATTTTGTCTAGTGCCAAAGCTTCTTAAACCAAATGATAAGAATTAAGGATTGATAATATTGGAAGTAATAAGAAACCAACTGATGACAAAGATGAAAGCATACTTCGCTTATTAAAATTATGTGAATTGAATCAAGAAAACGGTTAATGAACAGTCATCTAAGAAATATGTATTTTCAAGGAAACATCTATATATGCATGTAACTAAGTAGAAACTTCCCAGGCGAGTTAACAATCTTAATTCATTTTCCTTGACAACCGTTTAACTAGTCAGAACAGTCCTTTTGAAGAATTCTGAAATATTCAACAAATCTTGAAGATGGAAATCTAATCTAATTTTTTTTAAAGGTAGAAAAGAAATGAGAAAGTAATTTTAAGCCTCTTCAAGTAGTCTTAGTTCAGCTGACTTAGCAATGTTCAGCCAGCTAGTTGCTCCAGAGTATGAAATTTACGGGTCGGCCAAGCCGGTCCGTAGTTTCGGAAGGTAAAATTATGGTAGGACTTGATTTTTGATCGAATCTAGAATTTTTATCTAAATTCGTTTATTGCATTCAATATTTTTGTTCAAATCCACCATACAATTGATCAAGCTTTCAAATTTTAATGGACAATCTTATATTTAAACAGATCTAAATGAGATCTTCTTGCAATCTCGGGTGAATGGTGATGAAACACTAGTGTAAAAATGGATTGCATTGATATTAGTGATAGTCTATTTTTTTTTGGTACAGTAGTGATAGTCTATTTAACTAATTTCCATATTTATCTTCAGTGAAACCTAATGGGTGACAGTTTACTAGTGTATAAATCGATTGCATTAATGTTAATTATTGCCTACTTAACTAATTTCTCTAATTATATATATCTTCAACGATATCTACTTGCACTCTAGGGTGAATGGTGATAAAATACTAGTGTAGAAATTGATTGCATTAATATTCGTGATAGTCTATTTAACTAATTTCTATACATATCTTCAACGAGACTTAATTGCACTCTTGGGTGACAAAATACCTAAATCGATTGCATTAATATTAGTGATTTGCCTATTTAACTAATCTATATATATATATATAGAGGAGGATCCAGTTACACATGTATAAAACAATTTTAGTTTTACACACTTTCATATCTTTTTATATGATTTATAATTTTTTAATCCGACCGTTGAATTTTATGTTCTATTCACATAGATCATGCATGTCAAATTTCAAATTAATCGAATACGTCTAACTATTTATATCATAAAATAAAATTTCAACCGTTGAAATATATTGAAAAAAATACTATTCTCGATTAAAATGATAGAAATAGCATATTAATTCAAAATTTTACATACATGATAAATATGAGTTGGTTGTTAAATCTGACAGTTGATTTGTAAAAATATTAATCTTATATGAAGATATAAAATTGTGTAAAACAAATTTGTTTTACACATGTATAAGTGGATCCCTACTTATATATATACACACACACACACAAAATGAGACCTACTTGCCCTCTTGGATGATAAAATATACACACACACACACAATGAGACCTACTTGCCCTCTTGGATGATAATATATATATATACACACACACACACACACACACACACACACACACAATGAGACCTACTTGCCCTCTTGGATGATAAAATACTAGTGTAGCTCTCTCTCTCTCTCTCTCTCTCTCTCTCTCTATATATATATATATATATATATATATATATACACACACACACACACACACTAGTGTAGCACTCTTGGGTGACAAAATACTAGTGTCTAAATCGAATACATTAATAATAGTGATTTGTCTATTTAACTACTCTCTCTCTCTCTCTCTCTCTCTCTCTCTCTCTCTCTCTCTCTTTATATGCATATATATATATTTATATATATATATATGAGATATCCATTTATACAAGTGTAAAATAAATTTAGTTTTACACACTTTTATATCTTTTTATATTATTTATATTTTCTTTTAATCTGATTGTTGAATTTTATATTCTATTAATATAGATCATGTATGCCAAATTTCAAGTTAATCGAATATATCTAACTATTTGTTTCGTAAAATAAAATTTCAACCGTTAACATATATTGAAAAAAAATGTTATTCTCGATTAAAATGATAGGAATATCATATTAATTCAAAAATTTACATGCATGATAGATACAATTAGGTTGTTAAATCCAATGGTCAGTTTGCAAAAATATTAATTCCATATGAACATATGAAAGTGTATTAAACAAATTGTTTTACACATGTGTAAGTAAATCTCTCCCATTTATGTGTGTGTGTACTTTTATATATATATATATATATATATATATATATATATTAGGGATCAACTCACACCAGTGTAAAACATTTTGGTTTTACACTATTTTTATATCTTTATGTGGGATTAATATTTTTATAAATCAATTGTTAGATTTAATAAGCTATTTAATAAGCTATTCATATTCATTATGTACGTAAAGTTTCGAGTCGATCCAATATCACTATCATCTCGATCAAAAATAACATATTTTTCAATATATATTAATTATAGAAATTTCATTATCATCAAACTAATAGTTAAACATTTTCAATTAACTTAAAATTTTGAATGTATAATCTACTTAAATAGATGTAATACTCAATGGTCAAATAAAAAAATATAAATTGTATAAAAAGATATAAAACAGTGTAAAATAAAATTGTTTTCACCGATATAACTTGATATATATATATATATATTAATGTTTCATTCAGAGGTTTGTAATTAATGACAAGTCTTGGTGTTCCTCTCTCTAGTTCTGCATTTTTATTGACATAAAAAGCTGAACAGCTCCAAGGAGATTTACTTTTTTTGATAAGTTTTTTGTTTAGCAGTTCTTGTATTTCTTTTTTACAGTATTGCTCCATTTCTTGATTCATTTGTATTGGTCTTGCTTTTGTTGGAATTTGTTTTTCATCATAATCTTTTTCATATGGTAATTCTACCACATGTTTTTTTCTTTGCCAAAAAGCTGTTGGTAAATCAGAACAAATTGTTTTCTCAATTTCTGTTTGCAATAACTTTATCTTATTCTGTATTTGAGGATTTTGTAATTGCTGTTGGATTCTTTTGAAATTAATATCTTCTTTTAAATAGAATATTTGATTTTGTTTGTCTTTGATTATTATATTAATTTGTTGATTTGTAATTGTTTTTTATTTTAATAAATTTATATTTATTATCTTTGGTTTTTCTGTAAAGTTCCATATTAATTTTGTTCCAAGGATTTTTGTAGATATTCCATTATTTGTTACTTTATATGGTTTGATTAGGGATATAAATGGTAATCCTAATATAACATTTTGACTAATATTTTTTATTATTAAAAATGGTATTAAAAATGGTGTCTTGAATGGAATTTGGTCTTTACAGATTTCTGCTTTTGTTAATTTGTATTGGATTTGGAGTTTTTTATTGTTTGCTGCTTTTAAACTTTCAAAAGTTTTCTCACAATATTTTGTTGGAATTATTCCTTCTTTAATACAATTTTGATCAGCTCCTGTGTCAAATAGAGCTATTGTTTCTACTAAAAATTCATTATTGATTAAAATTGATATTTTTATTAAGTATTTTTGGATTGAGACTTCAGTTAGGATATTTAAAAATTCTTGTGATGGTTGTTTGTCTTCATCAGAAGATTCAATGGAAGTGTTTCCATTTGAGTTTGCTAAAGTTTTTAGTTGTTAACTGTGCTGCTGTTGTTGTTGTTTAAGCAATTTTATTTCTGTTTTAATATTGTGGATTTCATGTTGGAGGTCTTGGATAGTGATTTCTTTGTTGATTGTTTGTATTTTATCAAAGATTATATCTTTTAAATTATAAGATTTTGAAGTTGATGAGATAAAGGTTGGTGTAGAGAGGGATTTTTTTAATTGTTCTAAATAATCTTTCTTAATTTGAGGATCTTGTATTTTATCAATTATCTCCATCATCAATTCTTGGTCTTTTGTTAAGACATTGAGTGTGTCTTGATCTCCATCATCAATTTATTTCTCTAAATGCTGGCTTATTGTATGGAGATTTAGATATGAAAAATTATTTTGTTCGATTAAGAGTTTAATATCTTTATAAGTGACTTGGGAATTTTCTCTTTCAGGATTTGTAACCTTGAGTGGGGATGCTTTCAATCCAGATCCTTTATGTTCATATTGAATTTCTGTCAATGGTGGATATTGAGATTCAACTTGAGATTTATTTGTTTGCCATACTTTAACTGTATTATTTGTGTTAATACACTTATCATAATACTGTTCATACCATTTGAAAATTTTTGTTTGAATTTTATGTGTATTCATGAAATCATAATATTCCTCTTGGATTTCTTGTTTACTCTCTTGATGATTTTTAAAGAATAGTTCACGTTTGATTTTATTCTTTTCAGAATAAAATTCTTTTCTTATTTTTTCTTTATCAATAGAGAATTCTCTTTGTAAAACGTTTAATTCTGGATTATTTGTCATTGAAGAGTAAGTTGGGGAAATTGGTAAATCTTCATCACTTTGTGATTTGGTTTGGGGAGACATAGGCTGTCTTTACCTTTGGTAGATTGGTTTAGGAACACTTGTAGATGTATTTACAAATTGGAGATTAGTGGCTACAGATTGAAAATCTTGTAAAGTTGAAGGAATAGATGATGTTGAATATCTAGGAGTTTGAAAACTTGAAGTTGATCTCAAACTTTGATATGGTAGATGTATCGGAATATGGGAGGGATGTCCAAAGTTTATAGAATTTGTTCTATTAAAAGAAATCTTGATATCTCCATTATCAGTTTGAGAGACAACTCTTAATTCAGTTGTTTCTTGTGTTATAGGTTGGACTGCTTTTTCTAAAACCCATTCATCTGGAAAAGAAACTTCATTCCATTTAATTGGTTTGGGAATATGTATCTTGGATCTAGTCATGTCTGTTTGGAAAAGAAGTGTCTCTCCTTTTGGGCTATGGATTAAGGCTCCTGAACCTAAAGTTGAAATCATGGCTTTATAATATATTCTATAAGCTAAAGCCAAAGGTGCAGATCCTGGTTTCATTTTATAATTATGGGTTTTTATTTGAAGAGTTAAAACATCTAAGATGTAGATTTGCAATCAATTCTGAGAAGAAATTTTTGATTTAACAAGTCACTTAGAAACTTTGTAATGCATAAAACAATAGAAAGAATCTCAAAGGTCCCACTTTTCAATCAATCTTCAATCGAGACAGGTGTGATTTCACAAGAAGATGTAGGCCATTGTTTATTCAAACTTTGTAATCATGAGACATCTGATGTAAAAGAATCCTTTCTATAAAAAAGATTCTCAAACCATTGAGAGGCAGAGTTTTTTGGGAGGACAGATAGTTTCAATCTTTAAGAATTCTGAAAGCTCTGACTCTTTCTTTATTATTTTGTAAATCAAATTTTATATCAATCTATTTATCCAAATTTTATTTCATCAATCATATTCAATATTTCGAATTTTAATTTACTCTTTCAAATTTTATTATTATTAATTTTGCTGGGAGACTTCATCATTTCTACATCATATCCCGGGAGACACTGGTATCAGAGCCAGTGTAGCAAGAAGCAATTAGAGGTAAATATAGAGTTTATTTAAGAAATAACTTTTTAATTGTTTTAAGTTTTGTGCTGTTGAGTCTCAAGCTAGTGATTGCTGAGTCCTTTGATTGTCCTGATAAGCCATGGGTTGGCGCAATTAGGATTTTTCTCCCTTGTAGGCATTCAACCTAGCTTTCCTTTGTAGACAGCAATAAAAATTAAAATAGTTAAGTTTTTGTTTTAAGAATGAATTCTTTATTTAGATCTAGTTCTTCTGCTTCCAGTAGCTTAAGAGCCCATGAACCAAACGATAATGAAAAAGAAATCAATATGACAAACATAATTCAAGACATAGATAATTGGGAAATTCCTAAAATACATCTAAACGAAATATACAAACAAAATAAATCTTTAATAAGTCATCTGTTAAAAACGGACTATATAATCCAATTAAAAGAAAAAGATCTTCCAATTACAAATTCTTATGAATCAATCCAATTATTAGAAAGAGAATCAATTAACAAACATATTCAAAGAAAATATAAATATATTCATATAGGATTAATTCAAGTCGCAGTTAAACCACTCTCAAAAGAAGGTCTAAACACTTCAATCTTTATGACATTAAGGGACACCAGATTTGAAGATTTCAATGATTCCTCTTGGGAACTATTGAATCAATCTCTGTAATGGTCCAATTTATTTTAATTGTTTTCCAAACTATACTGTTTCTTTACAAGATAAAAACATCTTAGATGTTTTAACTCTTCAAATAAAAACCCATAATTATAAAATAAAACCAGGATCTGTACCTTTGGCTTTAGCTTATATTATAAAGCCATGATTTCAGCTTTAGGTTCAGGAGCCTTAATCCATAGCCCAAAAGGAGAGAAACTTCTTTTCCAAATAGACATGACTAGTGTTGGCTCTTATAGGCAATACCGAGAGGGGGTGAATCGGTTTTTACTAACCTTAAGTACGTTTTTCGGTTTCTCTAAATTCTCTAGCTTAGATTGATATTTTCTAAGTTCTCTAGGCTACTCAAGCATGCAATGTAAATTCAATTCAATAAGCATAATATAATTGAGAGTAAAGAGAGTAGGGAAAGAGAGATTTACACAAGTGATTTATAGAGGTTCGGCTACCTTGCCTACGTCCTCTACCTTGAGACGCTCCCAAGGATTTTCTCCAAATCCACTGTCTTGAATTTTTGATTACAATCCCTCTTTTTCTTAGGCTCAAGAGTAACCTCCCTCTTTTTCTAGGCTCAAGAGAAACCTCCCTCTTTTTCTAAGGCTTAAGAGAAACCTCCCCTTTACAAGGAACGGTGGGTTACAAATAATGTAATCAAAGAAGGGCCTCTAGATAGGCAAGTGATTACAGAAATTAGGCACAAAGAAAAGCTTATACAATGTTTGTGCTAAACAATACAAGAGATATGTGAATGATAGAAAATGAGGAATTTTTAGCTCTTGATTTGTTGTTGAGGCTTGAGGATTTGAGGAATATGTGTTTTGGAGTTGCTGAGTAGTTCCTCTTACTTTCTTTAGCTTCTAGGCCTCTATTTATAGTCCCTTGGATATATTCTAGCCGTTGGGTGGAGCCAAAACTTGAATATGACCGTTGTCTCACAAAAACTAGCCGTTATAGACTATTTTCGGGCAAAAGGATCGATCCCTTTCCATAGGGGATCGATCCCAAGCTTCCAGATTGCCTATTCTGGGCTTGAGGATCATTCTGCCTTGAAGGGATCGATCCCTTCCCTTAAGGGATCGATCTCATGCCTCCAGAAAGCTATTTCCTGCACTTTTTGGGTTAGAAATGATGTGGTCTTTGATCCCAATTCAACCCAAAACATTTTGGCATTTTTGTGGGAGTTTTTCTTGACTTTCTCAAATGAAAACATAGTCCAAAAATTCATCAAGTGATTTTTTAAAATATTCAAAACATTTATAAAGTATTAAGACCAATAAGGATGTATCATTAAATTATGATCTTAATGTTTGATATGTTCACTTGAAAATGATTAAGAAAATTATGTGTGATAAGACAAATTTACAATATGAATTATAACATTAAATCTTACTTAAGTTTTTGTCATTTCAAAATATATATGGCAATTTAAAGCTAACAACTAGATCCAGGATACATATTCCCAAACCAATTAAGTGGAATGAAGTTTCTACTCCAGATGAATGGGTTTTAGAAAAAGCAGTCCAACCTATAACACAAGAAACAACTGAATTAAGAGTTGTCTCTCAAACTGATAATGGAGACGTCAAGATTTCTTTTAATAGAACAAATTCTATAAACTTTGGACATCCCTCCCATATTCTGATACATCTACCATATCAAAGTTTGAGATCAACTTCAAGTTTTCAAACTCCTAGATATTCAACATCATCTATTCCTTCAACTTTTCAAGATTTTCAATCTGTAGCCACTAATCTCCAATCTGTAAATACATCTACAAGTGTTCCTAAACCAATCTACCAAAGGCAAAGACAGCCCATGTCTCTCCAAACCAAATCACAAAGTGATGAAGATTTACCAATTTCCCCAACTTACTCTTCAATGACAAATAATCCAGAATTAAACGTTTTACAAAGATAATTCTCTATTGATAAAGAAAAATAAGAAAAGAATTTTATTCTGAAAAGAATAAAATCAAACGTGAACTATTCTTTAAAAATCATCAAGAGAGTAAACAAGAAATCCAAGAGGAATATTATGATTTCATGAATACACATAAAATTCAAACAAAAATTTTCAAATGGTATGAACAGTATTATGATAAGTGTATTAACACAAATAATACAGTTAAAGTATGGCAAACAAATAAATCTCAAGTTGAATCTCAACATCCACCATTGACAGAAATTCAATATGAACATAAAGGATCTGGATTGAAAGCATCCCCACTTAAGGTTACAAATCCTGAAAGAGAAAATTCCCAAGTCACTTATAAAGATATTAAACTCTTAATCGAACAAAATAATTTTTCAAATCTAAATCTCCATACAATAAGCCAGCATTTAGAGAAAATTGAAACAAAAATAGACAATTCAAACATCCAAACTTCTAAAAAAGACAAACCAAGTGAAGAAAAACAAAAAACAAAAAATTCAAAAACCTTTATTTAAGCCACATGAAATATCATCAAACACAATTAAATTTCTTGTAAGAAATTCAACAAAGACTTAATGCATTAAACTCAGAAATAACTGGAGAAAATGAAAGATATATACCAGATACACCTGATAGAACACAACAAAGGTCAATTAATACAATAAAAGATTCAGAAACTAATAGTGAACAATTTCAATCATCTGATGAACAGATAATTCAAAAACTCCATTGGAAAGAACCACAAAAATTGTACTACCCAAAAACATCTGCACCAGATTTAGTATTAGAAGAAAAACCCTTAATCCAAAACAAATATAATGTAAATACAGTTTATGAATGGAACATAGATGGAATGTCTGAATATAACATTCTCAATCTTTTGCAACAAATGACAATGGTATCAAATATTTATAAAACTCAAAAAACAATATCTGATTGGGCAATAGCTGATTTATTAGTATTTGGATTTTTCGGATAACTCAAAGGATGGTGGGATAATTATCTCAATTCTAAAGAACACAAAGAAATACTTAATGCAATCAAAACTGATAATGATAATAATCCAATCTTAGATGAAGAAAATCAACATATACAAAATGCTGTTGCAACATTAATCTTTGCAATTGCTAAACATTTCATTAGAGATCCATCACACTTAAGGGATAAAAATGCAGAACTTTTGTCCAATCTCAAATGTAAGAAATTAGGCAAATTTAAATGGTATAAGGATAATTTTATCACCAGAGTCATGCAAAGGACAGATAATAACCAACCCTTTTGGAAAGAAAAATTTCTAGCTGGATTACCAAATCTGTTAGGAGCAAAAGTTAGAAACAAAATAAGAGAAGATTTCAAAGGAATAATTCCTTACGAAAAAGAATAATTGTGAACTAATTAGTTACACCCAAAAAGAAGGATTAAAAATTTGTCAGGATATCAAATTACAAAAACAATTGAAAAAAGAACAAAGACAATCTAAGAAAGAATTAGGAACATTTTGCAAACAATTTGATATAAACTATAATCCAGAATATTCTTCAACAAAATGTTGTAAAACAAAAAAATTTGAATACAAACGAAACTTTTCCAAAGACAAATATTACCAAAAACCCAAAAGAAATAAAATTCAAACTAAAAAGGAATTTAAAAACCAAGAAAACAAACCTAAAAAGGAATGGAAAAATCCAAACATAAAATGTTATAGATGTGGAAAAACAGGACATATTTCAAAATATTGTAAAATAAAGAGAAGAATAAATCAAATACAACTTGATCAAGAAACAAACCAGAAAATTTGTGAACTTCTGACATACACAACTTCAAAAACACAAACTTCAGATACTGAATCACAATCTTCATCAAATATACAAATTAATCAAATGGATGATATAGAGACATCTTCAGATCAAGACACACTCAATGTCTTAACAAAAGACCAAGAATTGATGATGGAGATAATTGATAAAATACAAGATCCTCAAATTAAAAAAGATTATTTAGAACAATTAAAAAAATCCCTCTCTACACCAACCTTTATCTCATCAACTTCAAAATCTTATAATTTAAAAGATATAATCTTTGATAAAAATACAAACAATCAACAAAGAAATCACTATCCAAGAATTCCAACATGAAATCCACAATATTAAAACAGAAATAAAATTGCCTAAACAACAACAGCAGCACAGTCAACAACTAAAAACTTTAGCAAACTCAAATGGAAACACTTCCAGTGAATCTTCTGATGAAGACAAACAACCATCACATGAATTTTTAAATATCCTAACTAAAGTCTCAATCCAAAAATACTTAATAAAAATGTCAGTTTTAATCAATAATGAATTTTTAGTAGAAACAATAGCTCTATTTGACACATGAGCTTATCAAAATTGTATTAAAGAAGGAATAATTCCAACAAAATATTGTGAGAAAACTTTTGAAAGTTTAAAAGCAGCAAACAATGAAAACTCCAAATCCAATACAAATTAACAAAAGCAGAAATCTGTAAAGACCAAATTACATTCAAGGCATCATTTTTAATAATAAAAAATATTAGTCAAAATGTTAATTAGGATTACCATTTATATCCCTAATCAAACCATATAAAGTAACAAATAATGGAATATCTACAAAAATCCTTGGAACAAAATTAATATGGAACTTTACAGAAAAACCAAAGATAAGAAATATAAATTTATTAAAATCAAAAACAATTACAAATCAACAAATTAATATAATAATCAAAGACAAACAAAAATATTCTATTTAAAAGAAGATATTAATTTCAAAAGAATCCAACAGCAATTACAAAATCCTCAAATACAGAATAAGATAAAGTTATTGCAAACAGAAATTGAGAAAACAATTTGTTCTAATTTACCAACAGCTTTTTGGCAAAGAAAAAAACATGTGGTAGAATTACCATATGAAAAAGATTATGATGAAAATCAAATTCCAACAAAAGCAAGACCAATACAAATGAATCAAGAAATGGAGCAATACTGTAAAAAAGAAATACAAGAACTGCTAAACAAAAAACTTATCAAAAAAAGTAAATCTCCTTGGAGCTGTTCAGCTTTTTATGTCAATAAAAATGCAGAACTAGATAGAGGAACACCAAGACTTGTCATTAATTACAAACCTCTGAATGAAGCATTAAAATGGATTAGATATCCTATTCCAAATAAAAAAGATTTACTTCAAAAACTTTGCAATGCTCAAATCTTTTCAAAATTTGATATGAAATCAGGATTTTGGCAAATTCAAATTTCATAAAAAGATAGGTATAAAACAGCGTTTACAGTCCCATTTGGACAATATGAGTGGAATGTAATGCCATTTGGACTTAAAATGCTCCATCAGAATTCCAAAGAATAATGAATGAAATATTTCACCAATATTCACAATTTATGATAGTATACATTGATGATGTATTAATATTTTCAACAACTATTGATCAACATTTCAAACATTTATCAATTTTCATTAAAGCTGTCAAACAAAATGGTTTAGTTGTTTCCAAATCCAAAATTAGTTTATTTCAAACACGAGTAAGGTTTTTAGGACATTATGTCTATCAAGGAGGTTTTTAGGACATTATGTTTATCAAGGAACCATTACTCCAATAGAAAGGTCAATCCAATTTGCTGATAAGTTTCCTGATCAAATCTTAGATAAAACCCAACTTCAAAGGTTTTTAGGGAGTCTGAATTATATTTTAGATTTCTATCCAAATCTCAATAAAATTCTTAAACCTCTTCATGAAAGACTTAAGAAAAATCCTCCACCATGGACTCAAGCTCATACAGAAGTAGTTCAATCTGTTAAAGCCCAAATCAAAGAATTACCATGTCTACATTTAGCATACCCAAATACCTTCAAAATCGTAGAAACTGATGCTTCTGATATAGGATACGGAGGAATCCTCAAACAGTTAAAAGATAACAAAGAAAGTATAGTTCAGTATACTTCCAAACACTGAAATAGTACCCAGAAGAATTATTCCACAATAAAGAAAGAGATTCTTTCCATTGTTTTATGCATCACAAAGTTTCAAAGTAACTTGTTAAATCAAAAATTTCTTCTCAGAATTGATTGCAAATCTACAAAAGAGATTCTTTAAAAGATGTGAAAAACATGGCATCCAAACAGAATTTTGCGAGATGGCAAGCAAGTTTATCAATCTTTGATTTTGAAATTGAGTTTATAAAAGGGGACTCTAACTCTCTCCCAGATTTCCTCACAAGAGAGTTTCTTCAAAATCCTTCACAATGTCTTCAAGAGAAAAAAGAGAAAAAGAGAAAGAAAGAGAGAAAAAAGACAAGGTTGAGCAAAAGCAAACCCATTCCCCATCAAAATCACTCATCTCCCAATCCCCTATACCAACATAGCAACAGATTTTTGCCCAAGAACACCAAAGACAGGAGTCATCATCCAATTTTGAAGAATCAC
The DNA here is from genome assembly GCA_031772115.1 of Heritiera littoralis. Lineage (NCBI taxonomy): Eukaryota > Viridiplantae > Streptophyta > Magnoliopsida > Malvales > Malvaceae > Heritiera > Heritiera littoralis. The sequence continues at coordinate 340,979 of JAPDPK010000226.1, forward strand.
AACTGGAAATGATTCGTCAATTCTCCGAGTCATTACCACAAACCTCTTCAGAGGTACAATCTATTTCAAAAAATAGAGAGGTCATGATTTCAAAAAACCAACCTCTCCAAACTATTTTCTCAAAACAAGGAGTGGTGATTACATATCCACGTCCTAAAGCTAATCAAAAATATTTTTCAAAACAACAATTTCAACATATGGTTCTTATTGAGCCTGAATATTTTCATGAAAATCCAAACATTGTTAGCAAAAAGATTTTCAATGGTTTTCATTACAAATCATGGGATCAACAAAAACCTCAAAGTTTTTATGAAAATATTTTAATTGAAACAGGTTCCTTGGCAATCAAACATTATGCCAACAAAGACCAACCAGACTTTATTACCCATTCAACTGCTCAAATTCTCAAAGTCCTCAGACCAATTGACTGGGGTAATGATCCAAATAGTCTCAAAAAATTTCCAGCTAGCTATAACACCAGACTTCAACATTGTCCCACATTTAATTACTGGGATTATCAACAAGCTTGGTTTAATACCTTCACCTTTGAAAACCAACACAATCGCCATTCATGGCTCATTTACTTCAAAAAAGACACCAAATACCAATTCCCAGTCTGGTTTACTCACTGGTGGCAGTGGTACAGACCAAATCATGAAATCCTTCCCCCTCAAGTATGGGAAGCTTATGAATTTTTTAGTGAATATTTCCAAGAAGAACAAACTCAACAAGGATTCCAAAAATCATTGATGTTTTGCTCAATCTTTAGTCTGTCTTGGATTTCTTCATGGCACTATGAATTTATGAATGATCCAGTATCAATCACAAACAGATCATTAGAAGATTCAAAACGAAGTGGTGGGAGAAATTTGACTACTCAAAATGCTTAAGAGATAATGTCAAAGACTGGTTTCAGAAACACCCAGAATTCTGCAAATCAGCTCAAACATCAGGTACCACATAGTTTCTCCAAGCCAAGTCACATGCTAGTGCATTGTTAGCACAGGCCAAAACAAAGAAAGAATACAAAGAATTGATGAAACAGATCCTCCAATCAGTCAACTCAGATGATGAAGAAAACAGTGATCAGAGTAGCAATCCTGAAAGCAGCACAGGATCTCTACTTTTGCTGGATTTAGCTCAAGACAATGAAGATGATTGCTTCGGAGTCTTACCTTCAATCAAAACAGACAAGACAAAAAGAAAAAGCAAACAGTAAAGTGAGATTCCCATCAGTCAAAGCTCCATCAACAGACACAGGCCCCGCCTTTCAATCAATCAAGAAAGAGCAAACAGTAAAGATTCCACTAGTAAGCACAGTGAGATTCCCATCAGTCAAAGCTCCATCAACAGACACAGGCCCCACCTTTCAATCAATCAAGAAAAAGCAAACAGTAAAGATTCCACTGGCAAGCACAGTAAAGATTCCCGTAAATCAATAGACAAAGGTCCCACTTTTCAATCAATCTTCAATCGAGACAGGCGTGATCTCACAAGAAGATGTTGGCCATTGTTTATTCAAACTTTGTAATCATGAGACATCTGATGTAAAAGAATCCTTTCTATAAAAAGGATTCTCAAACCATTGAGAGGCAGAGTTTTTTGGGAGGATAGATAGTTTCAATCTTTAAGAATTCTGAAAGCTCTCACTCTTTCTTTCTTATTTTGTAAATCAAATTTTATATCAATCTATTTATCCAAATTTTATTTCATCAATCATATTCAATATTTCGAATTTTAATTTACTCTTTCAAATTTTATTATTATTAATTTTGCTTTTATATATATATATATATATATATATATATATATATTCAATGAGACCTACTTGCACTCTTGGGTGACAAAATACTAGTGTCTAACGATTGCATTAATATTAGGATGATCTTAAAAAGTAAGTGTTTTAGGTACCAATAATATAATGACATCTCATATTTTCTTAATACATTTAATAATTATTTTACACGTATTTAATTTACTCAATAGTCTATTATTATTAAATTAATTTTATTCACTTATTTAACTCGGATTAATGGAAAATTTTAAAACTCAAATAATTAACAAAAAGCTATTAACATCTAACAAAAAGATTAATTTAAAAAATAAAAAAAAGGTTAATTTGATGACCTAGAAGTTGAGTTAGAAAATGAGCACACAGACACAAATTGAAGAATAAGAAAATGTCAAGACTTATCTTATGCAATGGCGGAATTGGAAAATTTATTTATTGTGAGCTTCATTCAAATATATTAAATTATAAAAAAATGATAATATTAATAGTTAAAAAATTAAAATTTTTGTATCTAGTCATAATTGTGAAAAAAAAAATTTTAATTGTCTTTGATACGATTTTATATTTTTAAAATTACTTACAATAATTTCATCACCAATGTTTTGGAACACACATTTTTTTATGGTACACAACTAATTTATCATTCGATCATTATTCTATCCTTTTACACAAACAAGATTTCAACATATTCATTGTTAAAAATACATTATATGTTATTATATTAACCGATAGAATCAATGTTAATGTCTACAGTAAATAAACTAACAAATACACTTTCTCATTTTCAATCTCTACCATTTTTATTGTAAAATCATAAATTATTTTCAACTTTGAAAACTCAATGCCAGGTATATATATAAACTTAAACTTTATCTATCAAATGTTTTACTAAAAAAAAAAAAGAAGAATTTTGAATAAATTTTAATAAAATATAAACTATATTTATTTAACATAATTTTTTTGCAACGAGGGGGCGGGGAAGGAGGGGTCGGTGGGGGCTTGAGCCCCCAATCGCCCCCATGGGGCTCCACCCATGATCGTAGGATATTTTCAAATATAGATACATAGTTTTTCGTAAAAACAATTTTTTTCAAGGATTATTAAGGGATGACTCATATTTTAGAGGACCAATTAAATTATACTATTATATTCGAAACTACTTCCAATAGCATATGTTAAACACGGTTTCTTTTTGCAATCTATCTATAAATTAATTTTTTTTGTTAGATATTAATAGCTATTTATTAATTATGTAGATTTTTTATTTTTTTATTAAATTGAGTTAAATAAGTAAATATATTCAATGAAAGTGAACTCTATATAAATTGATTTAATTAGAATTAATTTGATAAGAATAATATAAGATAGTTATTACATATCTTTAAAAAGCATAGTGTTTTTTAAAACATTGGTACCTAAAACACATATATTTTAAAATTATCTGAATATATTTTTTTTTATGAATAGATCTTAATATAAATTATTCTCCTTCTGTTGACCCCTTTTAGTTCCGTGGTTTCTCTGTCTCGTGGCCCTCCACGTCCCAGAAATTAACTGCGAACATTATACAAGTTGACTGGAGTGGAACTTATCTATAGCCAAGGGGGTAACTATCTAGGTGTTTTCTTAGAAGTTGCAAGTAATTTACCTTCTCTCTCCTTGTTTTAATTTCCTTTACATTGTTCTTCAGCTTCCACTATAAATAGACAAATTAATGGGAAAAGGGTGCGATTAAACTCAACACAGGAAAAGCTGTAGGAATCTGGAGATTGTTGGTTTTGTTGGAAAGATAATCAATGAATTTGATAAAGCAGGCAGTAACAACAGACAAGAAGGAAGTCTTCCTTGAAAAGAAGAGAAAGGTTTGTTTCTCTCTATTTCTCTTATTCTTAGGATAAGTTAGATTATGTCATACTGCACGCTACAGAAAGATTTCATTGTTCTCTGTTCTGTTCCGACTCATCTTGCAGAAAACCTGGGAAGATGCGAAGTCGGGTCACAAATGCTTCATGTTATATGCAAGGTCACTCTACATCACTTGGGGTAACAGTGAGTATTGGTGTTGGAACAGTTATAAAGACACAAGGTGAGATTCATGGGATATTTTTCATAGAAATTATTCTTTCGTCAGTTGCTCTATCCCCATGGCTCTAAATCTTGATTTGCAGTCCTGAAAAGATCGAAGTAGCGAAGCTAAACAGTGTATGTTGGCTAGATGTGAGAGGAAAATTCAGTATGTCAGAACTTTCCCCTAGAACTTTATACGAAGTTGTGTATGAAGTTAAGTTGACAAAAGGGGCATCTGGATGGGAACTTCCTATCAAGCTGAAACTATCCCTTCCTAAGGGCAGAGTCCAAGAAAGGCAAGTTAGCCTTTTGCAGAAGCCTAGAGGGCAATGGATGGAGCTCAACGTCGGCAATTTCAGTACAGAAGAGAACGGAGGAGAAACAGGAGAAGTTTGTTTTGATCTCTATGAACATGGGGGCCATTGGAAAGACGGACTTGTTATCAAGGGTGCTATTTTAAGGCCTAAAAGCTGAAAAGAAAGCACATGTTCTGTTCACCACGCAATAACAAAGTAGTTTTAACTACTTCTCTCACTTTAGTATTCACGCTTGTTACAGCTGGAATATGGGATGATCTTTTCAGCTGAACTACATTGTGGGTGTTTTGTCTGTATAAAGAATTAAGATGCCATAATTTATCTGATTCTGTACCAAAAATCTTTAAATTAAGGGGACTTCATGTCAAATTGCACGAATAGTGGAATCTATCTATCTATCTTTTATCTATCCATTTAATGAAAGTTTTAGAATTCTTCGGCTTCTGGAAAAGCCACGATTTTTAGCCTCATTTTTCCATCGTATGCCCTTAGTTTTGTACGGGTGGTTGGAACCGATTCCGGTCCATAACTGATGTGAACCAGTTTAGCCCGGTTCACAAATCGGGCCAGGTTACATCATTAGTAACCTTAATTTTTTATTTATTAATTTTAAAGATAATTATTTCATACAGTCAGTGAAATATTTTTATTCCATAAGCAATGTTAGGATCGTGACACTTGTCCTATAAAAATATTAAAAAAATAAAATCTAAATAAAATAAGACACATATCATGATCCAAATACTACTTGTGTAATAAAAATATTCCAGTAATAGTGTATGAAATAATTATCATAATCTTAATCAAAATAAACATTAATATATTTTTATGATTTAATTTAATAAATTTTTTTATAATAAATGATGTTAATAGTTATTATAATAAATAAAATTATTATAACTTATTTAATAAAGTAATTGTAATAAAGATAAAGTTATTATAATATTCATCATTTCCAATCAAAGAAAAAAAGTTATTATAATATTATCTAATAAAAGTATTGTTATATTAAAATAATAAATAATGATATTATAACAAAGTTGTTATAACTTATTTAATAAAGTTATTAATTTAAAAAAAATTATAATACTTTTAAAATTTTTTAATTTTGTTAAACTTATTTCTTACATTTGAAATATAATTAGAATTATCATTTATCATTTAAAATATAAGTAAACTTGTCATTTGACATTTAAAATATTTATTCATTTATTTAGAATTTTTTGAAATATTCATTCATTTTGTATTTTAAATATCTATTTATTTTCTAAACTTATAAGTCATAACATTAATTTATGTGACATTTAACAACAATAATAAATGAAAATAACAAATGAGAAAAAGGAGAGAGTAGGAGACCAAAAATCTTTTATGTGTTAAACTCCTTTAAAGATTAGAAGAGTAAAAATCATGGGATCATAGCCTATAAAAAATTTACTATAATTAAATCTATTTAAAATTTTACATACAATTACACAGAAAGAAAAAGTGAATTATTTCCTATTTCTCATAATTTATACGGACTATCTTGAAAATTTCTTCTTCCTCCTTCGAAATATTACCAGTGAATTTATTGGTCATTTTAAGTTTGATATTGCAGTATTCTATTTCAAATTAATCTTTAAGGCATGTTAGCCTGCATAATGAATCCAGATTAAGATTGGTTCTATGGTCTCCAATGATTCTTCCACAAGTCAAGAATATGGACTCTGAAGCAACGGATGATACTTGCACTGCAAAAACATTTAGGGCCATGAAAGCTAAAATTGAAAATTATCTTTGATTTTCTTTCTAACATTGGAGAATATCAAAGTTAACATGTGAGAACCCATATTTTAAACATATGGAATGATTTTGTGGCCAAATAAAATTAAATTGGTCAATAAAATAATAAATTATTGATTTTGATGCAAAAAAATGAACTTCTATATGAGCAGACTCATGAATCACATAGAAGCACAGACCCATTGAGACACATCCGAATCATCATAAATTAATAATATAAGCCATTTTAAATTAATTTAATTTAATTGAAGTCAATTTTGGCTTATCTAACGAAATTAAGCTTAATTGGGCAAAAATAGCAAAATCATAAGTTAACGCGTAAAATCTTGATTTAATACGAGAAAATTATTTTAAATAAATATTTTATCCTGTAATTTTATAAATTTGAGTTACTTTTCATTGGTTTATGAAATTAAACGGAAATAAGGAAAATTGGACTAAAAGAATTAAACATGTGACTAAATGGCTTATTAATGGCAAAGTTGTAAATAAATTGGTTTTACCGTGACAAAGCCAATATTGGCTTTCATCTTTTTCCAACCCGTGACCTTCCTTTCCCTCCATGTGTTCTTCATGTTTTCTCCTTGAATCCTCCATTAAAATCAAAATTTGAAGGAAATTGGAAGAAATTGGCGTTAACCAACCACTTCCCACACTAAGTCCAACCTTCCGTTTCCTGAAATTTGTTATGGTTTTAAGGAGTTTAGTGAGAGAATGCCGAAATTATCAATGGGTAAGGAATTCGATTTTCGCCAGATTTGTAAAGGAATACATGTTTGTTTACCTTTTTATCCCACAGCATCCTGCGGGCATAATACTAGTGTATGTTAAAAGTTGAATGAGATAAAGATCACATAACAAAATCAAATTGGTAGTCCCAGCAATATACTTTTGATATACAATATTTTAAAAAAAAAAGTTTAATGATGAAATATACTTTTAACTTTTTGTACAAAATAGATTTAAGCTTTTAATGTTTTATTGCATGTAGATCAATTCATAAATTTTTATTTTACTATATAAGTAGAATTTCAACCGTTTAAAATCATGCAATTAAATCCACATATGTTAAATAACGCTGCATTTTAGACATCTTATGTGACAAATTAATTTATATAACTTTGTGAGCTGTTGTATGGCATGTCACTTATACAATATAAACAAAAGTTAGTAACATTTAATAAATTTATGTTTAATTGCATGATTTTAAAAGTTAAATTTATTCACAATAAAACAAAATTTTATGAACGATTTTCATATGATAAAACATTTTATATATCATATAAATTTATGCAAAAAAGTTAAAAGGATATTAAGCAATTCTGGCAGTTCCCGTCTGTCAAACACTTGCACTGCGAGTCCTGCAGTACACTTTTGAAATACAAAACACTTCTGAAATACAAAACACCACCAATACTACCCAAAAGACAAACAAATTTTGGACAGTGGACGACACTCAAATTCAGAATTTTGTTTTCTTTCGTTGGAACGCAATGGAATTTCATTAAGAGATTGAACCAGAAATTACAAAATTCACAACATCAGGAGATACTAAACACACCAAGAACACCCAATTTCAGATTATAATCTGTCAAGAAATCCATGTATGATTCTATCAACGCTATTGTTCGCCTTGTCTGGCTCCAGAATTCACATGAAATGTTACTCTATGACTCTCATGAAAGGATGACCAGGCACCAACTTCCCCCTTTCTCTCTCTCATTATCTTCCTTTCTTCCTCTCTAGTGGACTTTGATCTCTCTAGCTCCACCCTGTCCAGCTGCGCTGTCTCTCCTTCACATTTGGCTTTTTAGGTTTCATGAATGGATGACAGGGCACAGCTCATGCTCTCGCCCTTTCGCTCTTTATTCCAAACACTAACCCAGTATGCATACCCCATCATCTGAAGTCAAGTTTGGGTATGTTTTTCACAAACTGGTTTGAAACTACATGAAATAAGACAAATATCTAGCTTAAATCACTGGATGTTTGATTCCCTAGCAAGAACAGAGTAAACGTGAAAAAAATAGTAGAAATACTTACAAAAAAAAAATGTAATTAACCAAGTATTGCAGTAAAGGGTTGCAATTGTCAAAAATATATATAAAACAGAAGGAACATTGTATCTAATGCCAGCCCTTTAGAGTACGAGTTGATGCACTTCAGATGGTGCAAAAAGGATATATATTCCACAATTCAGCATGTGGAACACAAGCACTCGCAATATTGAGAAGTAGAATTGACCAATCAATTTAAGAACTTCATAAATTGAGAAGTTTCCCAAATTAAGGAATTAACTAAAAAATGTTAAATTTCTAATTAAAACCATACACCAAAGAATGCATCAAAAGATTCCACAAATGAAATACTAAATTTCTAGTGCAGAAAGCAAAAAGATCTTATGGAGGATTTAGCATTTTAATTGATGCAAGACTAACCAAAATCAAATAAAGTACAATGCATGAAACTAGCTCTTTGGTATGTTCTTTCCAACAATCTTAGCCGGAGTTATACGTAGCAGATTCTCTGGCTTACCGGGGACAGCACCTTCGATCATCACAACTCCAAGCTTATTGTTAATTTTCACAATCTTGAGCTTTTGGATCTTTCTTTTGCTTCCACCCATCCTGCCAGGCATTTTCTTCCCCTTGTATACAAGCCTAGGCGTTGTTCCAGCAACAATAGACCCCAAGGCTCGATGACTTGTAGAACTGTGGGTCATTTGACCTCGCTTAAAATAATGGCGCTTTATTCTACCTGTATAAAAATTGGGAAGAAATTATGTTACATACTAATAAGTTCCACCAATGGGAATTTGAATTGCCAAAACCACAAGACCCACATTACAAAGGAAGTTCAAAATCTTTTAAGGAAGCCATAAAACATCAACAAAAGAGAACAAAAGTACACCTATACTCAGTTTTGCAATATAACATGTAGGAACATCTTTGCCTGTGTTTTTATATTTTAATGAATATACTTGAGCACTGCCTGATATAGGATTTGGTCAAATGTCTGATTATTAATTGAAAGGAGAAAAGAATTGAGAGCTTATTTTTGCATGGAACATCTGAAATCACTTATCTTTAAATATTTTTGGTTTATACAGTTAGGCAATGTCTCTAGGATGGTTTGCACTTTGGACTTTGATTCTCCATTGCAAAGGTAATAATTGTTAGGTTAAATTCGAACTTCTTGAGACTGATGCTAGATAATTAAGATTAGAAGCGGTTGGTGGTATTGGTCTATGCTAGTTTGCTTTTCTTTTATAGTTGAGTTTTATACCCATTTGTTTGAATTTCATATCCATCTTCAACAAATTCATCTACTCTTATTTTAACTGCCAAAATTGTTCATTGCATTTCAAAACTAGAGTTAGAAAGATAAAGAGAGCAATGAGAAGCAGAGGGTCATCTCCATTTGTAACATCTCTAATGGTGTTCTTGGGTAAATAGTTGGAGTGAAATGCTACCAACCCAAATTTCAACTGATGTGTTCTTGCTCAAAGTAGATTAACAAGCTCTTATGAGTTTAAACTAACAAATGAAGGCTTAATTTTGGCCAAATTTTGAACTTCAGATATAAAGAAAACACTAATAAAAACCCTACACCTCAAAGTAAAGCTCAGCTGGGCCTGAGGCATCTGAAGTGAAGCCACCATTCAGCATAGACCAGCACTTTGGTTCAGGCAGTTTTGGAAACTGCTGTTGCGGGAGCATTTGCTTCACTCACTTGTACGAAAAGGATTTTAGGCGGAAATTTTGAGGTACACTGATAAGCGATGTTTGTGAATGTGGCCGAAAGAAATTTTGGCATACTGCCAACTAAATTTCAAACATCGAGGACTACTGGATACAATATGCACTAGAAGTTTACCAGAGAATCACTAGAAAAAATTTTAAAAATTTTTAATTTATTTTAAATAATGGTGTAATTTATTTTAAAATGTTTAAACCTTATAACTACAATTATTTAATATCATAAACTACTCATAATGTAAAATATATTGATAACAAAAAATAAAAGAACAAGACAACATTTCGATTATATTCTTATTTCTTAAGAAAAAATAATTTTCTTAAAATAAATTTTAACAAGTAATAATGTTAATCACAGTTTTCAATAAAATATAAAGATGACAATAACATACAATCAACATTTGCAATAAAATTTTGACACTAATTATTATTTTATTTTTTTCTATTTTTATTTCTTATCTTTTTCCATTTTTCACATTGTTGGCTTATTTTTTTTCCTTTTTTATCTAATGGGTAAAGGGAAAAAAAAAAAAAAGGAATTTGGGGCAATGATTTCTTTCAACTGGATTACCTCATTTATGTGATTCTATATAAAAATTCTTTTTAACTTTGGTGTCAAAATGCTCGTTGACAAAGTACAGTAATTTTGACAATCTATAGTAAGAGGGTTTTTTTTTTAATAATAAAGTATGGTAAGAGTTGATTGAGATAAAACTTGTATGGCAAAATCCAGTTGGTTCAATTCAAGTTACATTGCCTACTTAAGGTTAGAACTACTTTTAAATTGCTGAAAGTAGCATTTCACATTCTCCTCCCAGACCCATGGCCTAGTTCAACAATCCACCCTAAATTGACTATCTAAACAACAATGAACCAAAAAAAATAAGACAAACATCTATCTCTAATCAGTGGGCATTTGATTCCCTTGCAAGAGTAGGGTGACTGAAAAGATTGCAGAAATAAAAATGAACAACTCAATGCACAAAACTCCCACATTATGGGATCTGAGGGTCATATTAACAGCATTCCCTCTGCATTAAAAGAGAAGCTGTTCCCGTTTGAACTCATGACTTTCAAGTCACAAAAGAGTAAACTTTATCATTGCATCAAAATTCTCCTCTTGAAAAAAATAGTAGAAATACTTGCAAAAAACAAAAAAGTAATTAACAAAGCATTGAAGTAAAGAGTTGCATTTGTCGTCGCAAAAAGAAATAACAGAAGGAACACCAGATCTATTGCCAGCCACTTATAGTATGAGTTCAGGCACTTCAGATAATGCAAGAAGGATATGTGTTCTACAATTCCGCAGAGGGAGCAAATGCATTGAGAATATTGAGAAGTAGAATTGACAGATCAATTTAAGAACTTCATAAATTGAGACATCATTCTCAAACTCGGGAATCAACTCAAAAAATGGTAGATTTCTACTTAAAACCATGCACCTAAGAATGCATTGAAAGATTTCACAGCTGAAAAACTAAATTTCTGGTACAGAAATTATACATGTTTAGCATTTTTAATGATGCAAGGCTAACCAAAATCAAATAAAGTACAATGCTTGAAACTAGTTCTTTGGTATATTCTTCCCGACAATCTTAGCCGGAGTTATACGTAGCAGATTTCCTGGCTTACCAGGGACAGCACCTTTGATCATCACAACTCGAAGCTCATTGTCAATTTTCACAATCTTGAGCTTTCGGATCTTTCTTTTGCTTCCTCCCATCCTGCCAGGCATTTTCTTCCCCTTGTATACACGGCCAGGTGTTGTTCCAGCACCAATAGACCCCAAAGCTCTATGACTCTTGGAACCATGGGTCATTTGACCTCGCTTAAAATTATGGCGCTTTATCCCACCTGTGTAAAAATTGGGGAGGAAAATATGTTACAGACTAAACTCCACCAATGGGGAACTTGAATTGCCAAAACAACAAGACCCACATTACAAAGGAAGTTCAAAATCTTTGAAGAATGTCCTATAGACGCATTTATGTAACATCAACAAAAGAGAACAAAAAGTACACTCATTCTGAATTTTGCAATTTGATCAACTTGAGATTAAGAGCCAACGACACCAGCAGACATTCAAGATGAAGCTTTGATTCACACAAAATAGGTTCACTTCAAATTGCATATAAGCATAACATGTTCTCGTACACAAAACAGGGCTTTGTATTTGAAATATCGAACATTTGCCGATCCTTCAACATCTCCAATAAACCACAAACCTAACATTTAGCAAAAAGACTACTTTCATAGTAATCTTTCAGGAACCATTACACAATACCTGCAATTAATCATAACCTTCCAAATGCAACAAAAAAGGATAAACAAACACTCGCACACACACAAAATCTAACCTTGAAATCCTTTCCCGATGGTAGTCCCAGAGACATCAACAAGATCACCTTCCTTAAAAATCTCTTCAACAGCCAACTTCTGAGCAACCTCAAACGCTTCCACAGTTGGCAACCTAAACTCTTGCAAGTGCCTCATGGGAATAACACCACCTTTCTCCAAATGACCCAACTCAGGCTTTGTCAATTTCTTATCTCTAACTCTCCTATACCCAACTTGAACAGCATCATAGCCATCAGTGGCCAAGGTCTTAACTTGGGTCACTATGTTTCCTTCTCTAAAACCAACAACAGTTACTGGAACGACTGTGCCATCAGGTTCAAAGTAACTCATCATGCCAAGCTTCGTGCCCATTACTCCAATGCCGGCTTCCATGCTCATTGAGACTACATGGGAAAAGGACCTTTTTTGGGTGGTTTTGAAGGCAAAAGAAAACTGGGTTTTTGTGGGTTTTGAGAGAAAAGAAGATTTGAGGCCGAAAGGAGGAGATTTTTGGCAGTAATGGCCTAAGGAAGGGAGAGATAAGGACGCAATTGGCATGGTATTTTCTGGGTTTGGTTTTGGAAGAAAGAAAAGAACGAAGAAAATTGAAGAGAAAAACCTCAGAAAGATGGAGGCTTAATGGCCTTATCCTTGGGGCAAATGGGAAGTAATCTAGTGCTGCTGGAAGCACAATTGGTTTTGGGACCCTTTTTTTTATTTTTGCTTTTATTATTTTTTTCTTTCATTTTTTCCAAAAAATATTTTTCATGAAAAAATACAAAATGAAAACAGAAAAAAGAAAAAGAAAGAGAAATAAATGTTTGTTTTTTTTAATAAAGTATCATTAATTAATATTCATTAACGAATATAATGAAAATTATCTCAAAATTAAAAAATTTCCATTTGATAGGTAGAAATGTTCGCATGATAGTCACATAATATTTTTTTTAAATAAAGAAAAAGAAACAAATCAAAATATAAAGTTTTTTATTTATTGTTTATAATGATATAAACATAAAAAAAATTAGAATTAGATTACATTTTATTAACATTTATAATTTTAATTTTTTTTAAAAATGTTTACAAAAAAAATCAGTTATGATAAATTAAAATAAATGTATAACTCATCAAATAATTAATAAATAAAAAAACCCAAATCGCAATATATAAAAGAATTAAATTAAATCTAAAACTTTAATATTTATATAACATTTTCGCATGTGGTTTAAAATTATTTTCATTATTTCTATCTTAAAACAATTATAAATATATCAAAAATAATAAAAATTACAATAAAATGCTTAATATATATTGTTCGCATAACATATGACAGAAAAAACATAAATCGATTCTATCAAATCAAATGCAAACTTGTTAAATCGAACTCGAGTAATTCAAATATTTTATCACGTCAAAAGTCAAAAACTAAACTCAATCGAATTCACATCAAACTTCGAAACTTAAGTTTTTGAAACAAACATGATATTAGATTGCCTCCACTTAATTAGATTACACCTTAGTCTATATTATCCAGAGATGTGAAGAAATTCATATCTTGAAGCTTACTCTTTCTTTCATATCCTCTGCTATGAAAGCAAAAAGAACAATCTCAATTCTCATGTTTACAAAATCAAGAGCCATCGTTTTGCAGTTAGCCGATTGGAATTGGAATGTGAATTCACTCAGCTCAATGCCTATTATTCCCTCTTCCACTAACAAAGAAGATTCATTGATACAAAATTTGAATAATATGATAGTAGGCATTAAAAAGTCTGTGTCGCTAAATTTTGTGTTGTTCCTCATGTTTATAGAATTCGGTGCATAAATGATTCGGTTCCACCTTTAAAGGTCTCTGGGATCATTGATCTCCTGAACAAAAGGCAAAAAACATAAGATCAAGCATCAATACAGGAGAAACTAGAATCTTCAATCGGTTATACAAGGATGATTTCAGTATTTACCTCATCCTTAAGCACAACTCCGTCGGGAATTTGCAATTTCACTCCAGGATTTGCAGCAATTTTAACTCTCCCCTTCAGAACACAACCATCAAAAGACAAAACGAGTTAAAACAGTAAAATTCATGACACGCTGGAAGAGTAATCAGCCAAATAGAACCACAAGAAAAGCAAACCCGTCCATTTTTACCCGATCCCAACCTTATTCAAGTATACATGAATGCATGCATGCATGAGTATCTACTCTACACACCTCCAGGCAATTGCCTCACATGCACCACCAAGTATAATTCAATACTCATGACAGAATATCGGTATTAGCTGTTTTCTTTGATCTGTTTAAGAAAAATAGTCGACAATGCATACCAAACCTTGCAAATAGTTAATTTTATTTTAACCAAAAAATTAATCACAACAAGTCAAACAGTATACTCGAACTTCCTAAGAAAGGATAGAATTTGTGTTGATGCTCATTTCTTGCATTTGAGGGAAAAAGGAATTATATGCAATGTACTAATGGATAACAAAAAACTTTTGAGATCCTTCTTATAAAGTTTCATTGGAAGCAGGTTCCCTCTTGCATGTTTTAGCCATCAAAAAAAAAACCGCCCTAGTGCACAAGGCTCCCACAGTATGCAGTTAAGTATACGCAGCTTTCACTCTACATTAACAGAGAGGCCGTTTACTGTTGCACCAAAGTTCCCCTCAGCCATCAATAATTAAAAAATATATCAAATTATAGGGCAAACTGAAAATACTCACACCCAGTATTCATCTACAACTTTCAATGCTCAAAAGATGATAGTCTCAAGTTTAAACCTAATACAGGAAGAAGGAACAAATATTTCAACAAAGAAGTAATAACATGGATACCTTGAGTGTTATATCAGCTCCAAACCAAACATCACCAGTCACCTTCAAGCTATCCAGCCTAATAATGCTAGGAATGGTTTTAAAGCGGCTTTGGAAATCACTAATCTGAAGAGGGAAACAGAAACGAAACAAACAGATTAAAGTAATTGAATGTAACACTAATACTAATACTAATGCGTTTGTAACTTGATAAACCTTCACCTTTTCAAATTCAGGTCCTAAATCAATGGAAGGGTTCATCGGACTAGTCCTTGCATCATTTCGAACTAAAACACCTTTGTTAAACATGTAAAGGTCCGACTGCAAAACACAGAATTTTGATGCTTAGAACCATAAGTCAAGATGAAAGAGTACTTTCTTTGGGTTGTAGCATAAAATTATAGTCGATAACTGAGAATCACCTGAAGAAGAAGTAAGTCTGATGTGAAATTCAATGGAAGAAAACGAGATTGGGGAATGCTAATGCCAACTGATTTTTCAAATAACTGCCTCAATGACAAAGTAACAACAATAAGAACATTAATTTCTTGCTTGATGTAGCATGTACAGCTGTCTATGAAAAAGCAAAAAGAACCTTTAAAGTAGAAAGGTCGTCCAACTTTAGCGCACTAGTATCTACAAGCCTTTTAACAGCTTTCAAATCTATCCACCTGAGAAAAAAAAACCCACAATTTAGCATATTTGCAATTTTTTAAAACAAATTCACAAGACATAGCAGTTCACTCACAAGTTTCTCGTATCAATGAATTTGAATTTTTTCGCCGACTTTTAATGACCATGACAAACAGAAACGCAGATAATGAATCAGTAAGAATTGAACAAGTAATGTCTAAATGAAACCACGCCATGCTACTTTTATCCTATGCACTTTGACATAAAATTTGGACAAAAAGTGCAAATTAATGAATTTGCACGCCTTTTTCTTCTTAGAAAAAAATGTTATAAGTAACTTACACGTTGTGTAGGGTTCGAAGTAAAGTCTTCAAGCTATAAGATAATGAAAGCAACAAAATCAATTAAGGCTGTTCTGAAATATATATAGATATCAAACAAATTTATCAGACATCAGGACAACTGAATAAATCACTTGCCTTAAACTTTCCTCGGAGTGAGCTAGCCATAAAGTTCATTAAATCAGTTGAGTTGGTTGGGGTCACCTGAAAATAGTAAAGACTTACAAAAAAATTTTCATTCAAAGCAGTATAATAAATGGAAATCATACTTGCATACCTCCATACAGCATTCAATACTGTTTTGAGCCAAATGGTTCAATATTTCTAAAATATCACTCAAGGGTCACAGCTACAGAATTCAAGGTCATTAAAAATAAAAAATCAAACAAAAGAAACCATACAAGGATACTTGGGTCCACAACAATGGCCACATCATCAGGGTTTACCACAAGGGCATACTCCTTACCCTGGAAACAATGTGAAAATTATTAACAGTTTGCATGAGGATTCCTCCTGCCCAGCATACTTTTGCATTTTCTTTCTCATAAATATTTCTTTCTCTCATAGATATAACAGGAACGGAAAGGAATATTTTCAAAATCACAAAACAAGCTTGCCTGGGAAAGTAATACATCAAGAGTTCCACCATTCATGAGGGAAAGGAATTGTGTGCCATGATCAGAAGAATACCTTTGTGCATCAAAAATTAAACAATCCAATGGGGAAACTTTCAGCAATTGGTGAGTAAAATCACAATGTAATCCTATAGATCAAATATGCAAAAAGAAAAGAATCTATCGGCTATTGGGGGGAATGATCAGGCCACCACATAAAAGTTGGGATAAATTGATATTTCACACAGGGAAAAAAAAAAACCTAAGATGGTACAAGCAAGAAAATTCTCTATGGCAACCTGTTGGACATGCCAGTATCAAATTAAAAGAACCAATGAAGAAACTTTCAGTGGCTGGTGAGTGAAACCACAATGTAATCCTACAAAGCAAATATGCAGAAGGAAAAGAATCTATTGGCTATTGGGGGAATGATCCAGTCGCCACATAAACGTTCGGATAAATTGATATTTCAAGTGGGCAAAATATACAAAGAAAAATCTCTACGGTGGTCCATTAGACATGCCAGTTCATTAGTATGAGGGTGCTGAGCTGACAGTAAATTATGCATTTTCCTGTTCATCAAAATGAATGATACTTGGATGCTAAAATCAGGGAAACATACAACCAGAATAGAAAAATATAAAAGGGTCAGTACTTAATGCAAAAAATGAGAAACAAAAGTAAACATGAAGAATTAATTCATGAACTAATATCGGTGGGGCTACCCTTATTTCTATTCAACTTTATGGTTAAGTTTTGGAGCCTTACCCTGAACTTAACATCATTTTCATAATTTAGCCATCACCAGACAATCTTATATTTGAAAGAAAGAAAAAAAATGCTGTGTGGGAGGAAGGATAAAAAATGGACTTACCAGTCATCCTCACCTCCCTCACTGACAGATAATTCCTGTTGAGTTTGTTCCCCCTACATAAATCCAATTATTTTATCAAAAGGAAGTCACAAATTTAAGGTTTGTAGAATGAATTCCAGAACCAGTTATACAACAAGAAAATACCAGCTAGGTTTTCAAACCTGTCTAAAAGGATGTATATCTGTCTTTGAGCTGGAATATTTCTCCAAAACCTACATATGGCAACTTAGATGAGTACCTTTGCTGAGATACAAGGTAAGAACGTAATGCAAGAGTGGAAATGGTAAATCACCTTTACGATATCATTGTGCGTTCTACTTGAGTTCATCAAAAGCAGAGAAACATTGCATCCATACTTGGAATTTAGCGACTACAAAGAATTGAAAATGTTGAACTAGTGAACTCCAGTGCAAGAGAACAAAAGTACAATATATATATATATATAAATATAAATATATATATAAATATATATATATAAATATATATATATATATATAAATATATATATATATATATATATATATATATATATATATAAAGCAACCAACCTGAATTTGGTTAACAATTAAGTCCAGTGATGTTGACTCATTTTTAACTTCAATCAAAGATCTGCACAATTGAAACAGGAATTACACAAATTCAACCAAGTGTCCAAGTGTTTCTATGACAAGAATGCATTGTATGTTAAAGACCAAGTAAAGAACGAACATCCTTTTCTCAACTTAAAATTGGAAAATTTTTAAATTCTTCTACAAGTATTAAGTTCACTAAAAAATAGTAGCAAATCACATATTTATTCATAATAAGTATACTTCACACACAAATGCCCAGTAAAATAACAAAAGAGATTCATTCAAAAGGCTCCTAGTACAAAATTAAGGCAGGAAGGAACATAATCAAAATAATACTGGCAGATGAAACCTTTTATATCAGACAAAGGATTCTACTCAATCCATCTTCATGAAACAGCAGAACATTCATACGTAACAGAAACTATATTCACTTAAGAAGAGGCAAATATTAAATAAATAAATAAATCTGCAGTCATCAAAAAATCCTGTATTTCTCTTGAAAACAAAAATGACTATCAAATTTCCAGAAGATTTTGCTTACTTGGGACCATTGAAACCCATATTTTTTCCCAAAGCTCCATTAAACTTCACTACAGCAAGCTTGTCCAAAAGCTGTTTAGTTTCAGTAATATCTGCTTCAGAGCAGAAAGAACACAAATAAATTATGCATGTTAGACGTCGAAGATAGCAAACTCCAATGTCTGGCTATAATTTTTGAGGTTGTTATAGCTGGAATAAAATAAATTCACAAATAAATGAATAAAGAGAAAATATTACCCCCAGAAATAGGTGCTAAGTTATCATAAGGAATGACAAGCACTTCATCATCTGCAGTGCCCACCTTGTTCTCCTCAATTTGATTAACTTCATCCCTTTAATCAAATATTAGATTTCATGTAAAACAAACAATTGGATAGACTACCAATATAGAAACAAAGAACAGAAGAATCAGCGCAACACCAAGCTCTGAACGCTCAACATATATCAGATACTCAAAAACTTCATGGCAAGAATTCCAAACTCACACTAGAATATAGAAAATAAACCTATCACTCGGCAAAATTATCAGAAGTAAACCCCATAAATCAGAAATGAGAACAGATATTCTCCCTAGACGAAAATCCTCAACCAAGTTCTAAAAAAACAAGGAACTACTTAGCAAAAACTCACAATACTATCTTTGACATATCAAGTAACATATAAATCATAATCAAAAACTCAAAATCACGCTTAAATCATTGATGCATAAATGCATATCCTTACAAAGATTACTAATAACAACCTTAGTTTGGTACCAAAATCAGTATCCAGTTTACACCTTATACCCTATGTAACACAAATTTTTTTTCACTCATTTTCAGATACAGCATTCATATTCCAGGAACCAGTAACAAAATCTATTTGAAGCATCAAAATATCTTCATATTCATCTTCTAGCTAAGCACTAAGCATTCAAATTTCAACATCCATTATACTCATTTATATAGAATCCACATTTCAGTAACAAAATTCACTCAAAAGCATACCTCCAAGACTCCAACCAAACATATATTCCACCTAACTATAAAGCTGAGAAAAACATCTAAAAAAATCATTTCTGCAACATAAAACTACATTTTTAAAAAATTCAAGTCTCTATCTATGCACAAAGCATTTCAATACCCATGAAAAGAAAATTAAAGCAAAAAATTCCATACCTACTTGTGGCCTTACTCCCAATCCTCTTTTCCCCCTCTTTTTTCTTCTTCTCCAACATGAAACACTTAGTGATCAAATTACAAACCAAATAAACAAACTGAACAGAATCATTAGCCGGAATAGGATACGTAACCTTCTTGTAATACTCCCACGGCATACTCGAATCAACCAACCCAACTATGGGAATTCCCATCCTTTCCGCTTCCAAAAAAATCGAACTTTTCCTCTCAGTGTCAAAAACCACAACGCAGTCCGGCATCCTAGTCGGCCCAAAAACCAATTTCTTGTTCCTAGACCTAAACTTCTTCGGACTGAAACTGTTTGTCAAAAACCCACGCAATTTCCAAAGGTTGCTAGCCCTTTCAGGGTTTGAATTTGTCACTCTCAACGTCATCTCGTCGATTATGGGTTGGAAAAGTGGGTTGGTGTTGATGAAGAGGAAAGAGGAAGATGGGTCACGTGAGAGGCACGTGATGAAGTTGAGAGCATTGCGAAGACAGATTAGGGTCTTGTCGGAGTCGATAATCGCTTGTTTGTTCCGGAAGCCGTAGGTGAATTGCTTGAAATGGTTGGTTGCCAATTGCCGGCCGATGTGGGCATTTGTTTTTAAGAGTTTCTGGATTACTACTGAATGGATTGTCATTTTTTTTCGAAGGGAAAAACTTGGGACGAGGAAATTTATAGTTCTAATGGGTGAATTTGAATCTGCCTAAAAGTAAATTTTAGTGAGTCATTTTTGTTTTTCAGAGAAATTCAGATTTAGGGTTTATGGTGTTTTGCATATTTTGGGGAACCACCGGAATGAAATGGTGGTTAGACGGATATTGGATAGGGTCGGGTTGGGTTAACCCGATTTTTTCGTTTCTTTTATCTACGTCTCCAAGTCATTGCGCAGCAAAAGTACAATAAATATTTTCAATGCCATGTTACATACACGGGCTACAAGCTGGAGCTCAAAGCCATTGCCCTTCATGCTCCAAATGCTGAATGCAACCCCGAGAAGTTTGCTGCGGTGATGTGATCATGATAACTCTCGTACTCCTTTGAAAAGATGGTTTGCACCGGAGCCAAAACCGAGCAACAGTTTCACTTGGCTGCTTGTAAGCATGCAAAGTTCAAGGATTTCAACATTCCGATCATGGTTGCCTCTGGTGAATTCACATACCCTTTCAGTCCCATATAGCTGGCGAGTTCTCACAGCAAATTTTCAATATACGAGCCTGAGTTGTTTCAAGGATTAACTGAATTTATCGGGTGAAAAACCCAAAATTATGGTTTTGGCTTTTCCACGTGAAAGATTGCCATTGCTGGAGCTCAGAAAGAAGATGAAAATTTTAAAGCCACTGGGAAATTCTATAGTAAGGTCTGCGGTCTATATCAAGTTTTTTGTGTCTTCCAGCAGGATAGACTAGTAATGGAGCTCTTCAAGACCTGACAGAGTTCTAACATTCAGATTCTCGTTTAAATTAATCAACTAGTTTAAAAGGAAACTTATTGTTGTGCAAATTCCCAACCTCCTAGATTGCAGAATAACTGCTGTTTAGATAAAGTAAGCTGTAAGCATTAACAGCAATTCAATGCGGCAGATGGATGTTACAAACTCTTTTCAATCTTAACTTGTTGGCTAAGCATTTTAGCAGCCATTGTCTTTCCTGTACCGACATTCATTTCAAATCCGAGGTTGATGCGCAGAAAATACTGGTAAGAACATATACCACCCATGAATATAAATACACCCTTTTCTAGATACATAACCAATGCTGTTACCTAGTAAATATAATTCTAAAAATCTGGCACTTTTCACAATGATGTAAGAAGCATAGCTTGGTTGCCCTATCAGCACTGCTCATCTCGAGCCATCAGAACCGTGTGAAGGATGAATCTCCTCGGGAGTAGATGCATTGCGTAAAGCTCTCCCCATCTGAATTGCAACAGAAGCGCGTTCCTCAGAGGTTGCTTGAGCCGCACCCTCAGAAGCAGTGTTTTTCTTTTCCTTCTTCACCTTCTGTGCCCAGCCAACAAGGCGTGCTTGTACATGCTCTTCAAATATCGCCTTCTTGAATGAGCTTCCCATCTTCAATTCCATAGGAAAGGCACGTAAATCGGAGTTCCAGATAAGAAATTGAAGTTTATGGTTACAAGAGACATAACTAACCTGCGTGACAATGGCATAGAGTGGCAGTGTGCTATAACTACAGAGTACCTGAATGAAAACCCTGAAGGAACCAACAAAAAAAAAATAGCTTGGCAACGTGGTCATTGTGTACATATAAGAATCTTGACTACACAGAAAATTTTAAAATCAACCAAAATCTCACAATAGCATAAAGGAATAGGTGATTGGTTCTTAGTTCTTACCCAATAACAAGTCTTGGAACAATATAACCAACTTGACCCATTATGCAGGAATCGAAGCCATATTGAACCTAGAGATGAAGAAAGTATCATTATGGAAAGCATCTAAACACACCCTGTTTTTTTCTTCTCACACCCATTTTTCCCTTTAAATGAACAGTAACATATAGTGTAAAATAGGGTATGGGAAGAAAAAATTAGGGTGTGTGTAGTTGCTCTCATCATTATGTCATCCCGATTACCATGTGGTTCGTATGGCAAAATAGTGACCTGTAATATAAGCTTACCCATATCCAAAAGAAAAATGCAATCTCAAAAGCATTTTGGAAGAGGATGAAATGGATCAAGAAGAGGACAATACGAGGCTTGTTAAACCAAAAGTGGTCATCTGATGGTTGAACTACTAAGTCCCCTTCAATAGCTACATGTTTCTCAGCAACCTCATGAGCCAACTGGGCAATCACATGCTCGAGCTTGGTGCCAACAGCAAGTAGAAGCTGGAAAACAAATAAATGTGGGAAAACAGAATGGTTAGACAAAAAGAACTTATACATAATTAAAGTTGTGTGGAGGACAGCTTTGACACATCTAATGTCACTACCTTTTAATGTCAATGAATTTCTCCCTTTTCTATTGAGTGTCTGTTTCGCATTTACTTTTTGACAGTACTATGAGGATCATTGTCCTAAACATTAATCTTGATATGAGATTCTATCATCCCATCAATCAGTTTCCCAAAAGACTTAACAGAATATGGAGAGGATCTCTTGAAAAATTTAGTCTATTCAATTATCTCTTCCATTTGGAATCACAACAATTAATTATATTTTGTGTTAAGTAGTTATGTTTTTAGTTTTGTGCATGTATATATGTGTAAGAAACTGTATTAAAACTACTCACAATGAAAGGTATGAATGCTATCCAGAAATATGTATGCCAGCCTGCAGAAGAAAATTGAGAAAATGTCATCATCATACATGGTAGATTAATGGTAAGTAGTAATCTCAACAAAAACATCTATTACATGCCACAGTAAAAAAAAAAAACCAACAGTTCATATTATAAGAAGCTGCCATAATCAACATTTTTCATTCATTACATGGAAAGATTAAAACAAGACCTAAAATTAAGAAAAGAGAACAAATAAAAATAGCACCACAAGAAAACACAGTTCTACATTACAACGAATGTAGTCCCACATTAAGTAGTTAAAAGTTCTATGAGTTGGCATAAAATTCGCAACTCTTTCTGAACTGTTAAAAAGAAAATTCTTATCAGAAGAATAACTATTTGACAAGATTGTGAACGGAATTGAACATCAAAACATGATAGTGGGAACAGCATAAGGCATCAAGATGTAGTTAATTGCCAATAATCAATGGTATTACATACCGTTAACATTCAGCAACAAGAAGATGACCACAAATACCCAGAGATACCAACTGCAAACGAACGAATGAAACGATAAATCAGAATGAGTTAGCAAGTAAGCATGATTCAAAGACAGAAATTACAAGTACCTATTTGACATATGTAAGAAAAGAAACCATATGACACATAAATCTTCAAAAATATACTCTCAAACATCACTTGCCTTATACCAACAACTTGCTTAAAATCATCTTCTAAGGCTCGAATCATGTATTTGTGAAAATTAAACTGGGGATTCCCCCTGCAATGGGTCTGCAATAAAAGTAGAAAATATTGATAATTGGCTATGACGAAGAATGACATCACAACCATAACAAAGTTCTACAAGACAACCAGTTTTACAACAGCAAACTTACCCTGATGAAACCTAGCCTTAGTGTCTTGTAATCTGATTCGGTCACAGATGCATAGAATTGCTTAAAAAACGAATGCTGTAAGAAAAACAAGAGGAAAATGAAGAAGAGAATCAGAGTCATGGTTAGCAAAAGCAGACAAACATCTGGTTCTGGAAAAAATGTTAAGGCTCAATTAAGATTGCTTCTTTGTCTTTAGTGTTGAAATTTATGAAAGAAAAGTGAGGCCAGAAGATAAAGATGCCTGACAGAACTAAAAACTTCTATTCTCTGAAGGTGACAAAACAGAGCAGGGGAAAAGATATTCATTGCATGCAGAAACAAACCCAAGTTTAACTATGGCCTTCAATATTATTCCCCGTCTTATGATGCACAGCATCACTTTTTATTATACTACAGTATTTCTTCCAGTTTGTCCAATACCAGGTTAGAAAAAATCTCGTGGAAAAATGATCCTTCCCTTGAGAATTGAAAAACAGATGATAGAAGGATCAAACATAAACTTATCAACCACAAGAGGCAAAAATGAGTTCAAGCACATATACAGACACATTTATCTATTAAAGCATACCAAATTCTCAACAATGGCAAACAAAAAGGCATTGGTATTTAACAAAAAAAGCTGTCATAAGAACTTGAAGACAAACTCCAACTCCACCCACAAAATCAAACCTAGGCCATGGACAAACATGTGCATATTTCTCATATATAAAGCAATTTCAAGTTTACCTTTTCTCTTACATGCATATTTCATGCCAATTCTCACACTGACAGGCAAGGGAAGCAGGTGGGCAAAAAAGAGAAAGAACAGTTTAGAATCAACCCAATTCCATTAAGTTCAATTGTGTAGATATGAAAGGCAAAAATATTGTTTCATAATTCATAAATGACATAGCAGCTCACCAACCACCCGAGCACAATGGAGTCTTTACCAAAACCCTGAAAATGCTCTTTGATAAAAGTATGCTGATGGACATGAGTGAATTTTTTGTTCAACACTGCACTAACACAGTCAGAAATTAGAAGCATCAAAGACAAATATGAACTAGCAGACCACTTTAGAGACATATTAATGGAGAATGGGAGCAACAAAATATTTTAGTTTTAGTCTTTTAATTGTATTAGAATTTTAGGCCAGAAAATATTGTGTTTAATTTTATTAATAGGATTTAGGATTTTATTTTAGTCTTTTATTGTTTAATTTTATTAATAGGATTAGGATATTAGAATTTTAATAGAGAGTTTGTATCCTATTAGGATTAGGTTTGCTTGCCTATAAATAGGCTTTGTACTCTCTTTAAAAGATAGAGAATAATAATTTCAGAATTTTCAGCAAAGTTTTTGCTCTTTGGTTGTGTGACTCAACCATTCTTAGGTGTGACTCCTAAGAAACCCTAGGTGAGACTCCTAGGCTTTTATTCTTTACTGTTTTAGTAGTAAAATTAGCCCCAATTCACACCCCCAAACCCTAATCCAAAACTAACTCAGATCTGTCCTACATCAATTGGCGCCGTCTGTGGGAAACGAAAAAAAAAGAAAAAAAGAAAGTTCTGGACAGATTTGAGTTTGCAATTAGTTTACTCAATTTTGCGTCCATGATGGTGACTAACGCTGAATTAAGTAAGGCTACGGTGGAACTCCAACAAGACCATGAGCGTACCAAGAGTATTGTGGAGAACATGAATGAACGTCTTAATGGTTTACAACAGACTGTTGAAACAGTAGCACATACTGTTGAAACACTAGCAGCTTCTATGGCACGAATGGAAGCACGTCTAACTCAAGCCCCACAAGGTGCTCCTGTCCAACCTATTGCTCAACTACCTGCAGTTGTAGGAGAGCGTGCCGTGCCACGTGATCATGCTGGAGATATCACTAGGAAGGTGAAAGTAGGAGTGGCAGATTTTGAAGGTAAAGTGGATCCAACTTTGTTTCTTGATTGGCTCAACTCCCTTGAAGATTATTTTAATTGGTATGATATGTCGGATGAAAGAAGGGTTCGATTTGCCAAGATGAAGCTAATTGGGTTAGCAAAAATCTGGTGGTATGGTGTGGAGAGTGAAATAACAAGGTTAGGACAGCCCCAAATTCAAAATTGGGAAGAGATGAAGGCCAAGCTCAAAGAAAAGTATTTGCCGCTTAATTATCTTGAGAAGATGCGCCAACAAGCCTATAGTTTACGGCAAGGCAGCATGTCTGTTGCTGAATACATGAATAAATTTGATGAATACAAGATAAGAAGTCAAGTTGTGGAAAATGCTACACAAGCAGCATCACGATTTCAGGCTGGGTTGAGGATTGACATCAAAAGGGAGATGCTTAGGCAGCCTATTAGCTCAGTAGAACAGGCCTTCCAGACAGCCCTTGATGCAGAACAATATTTGAGCTATTCTACTAGCAAGAGAATGGATTTTCAAATTGGGGAAACAGCAGCTAAGAGGAACTTTGGTGCAAATCTAGAGAAAGCGACTACTCGTCCTGATGGAACAAGACCCTCTACTAATGTCAACAATCCTAAAATGGAGTATGTTTGTTTCAAGTGTGGGGAGGCTGGACACTTTGGGCGCGATTGTCCAACAAAAAGAAATATGCATATGGGAGTGGAAAAAGAGGATGAAGAAATTCAGAAAGATGATGACAATTATATTGATTATGGCACTTATGAGGCTGATGATCTTGACTCTGATGGTGTAGATACATCTCTCTTGGTTCGACATATATTGGCAGCCCCTAAAATGGAAAAGGAGGATTGGCGACGCACTTCAATATTCCAAACACTTGTTCGTTGTGGTGGCCAAGCCAAAAAACTTGTTATTGATGGTGGGAGTTCCATGAATGTAGTTTCTACCTCCACTGTTGAGCGTCTCAAACTAAAAACTACACCACACCCTCACCCCTATAAAGTGGGCTGGATTGACAGAACCACAATTCCGGTAACACAACAATGTCTTGTATCTTTTAGTTGTGGTGATTATGTTGATTCTATACTTTGTGATGTTATCCCTATGCAAGTTGCCCACATCCTTCTTGGTCGTCCTTGGCAATATGACCGAGATGTGAGCCACGCGGGCAAGGCAAACACCTATAGTTTCTGTCACCGAAACAAGAATATTGTTTTAATGCCAATGAGTTCAGAGGATTTCAAGAAGTATGAGAAGGAAAGGACTCCAAGATCTAGTAAAGTTGTGGAGGGTGAGAAGAAACATCTCTATATTTTGACTAAAAGGCAGTTTGAAGTTAAGAGCAACAAAAACTACCCAATACATGCTAATTCGAGAAGAAGGCCTACTGATTTCAATGAAGGTAACATGGGTATGAAGTGGAATAAATCCAAGAGGTATCCAAGAGGAATTCACAAGAAGCTTCATCCACATTACCATGCTTTAAACTCGCCGGAGTCGAGTTTTTCCCAGCGGGGGAGAATAATGGAGAATGGGAGCAACAAAATATTTTAGTTTTAGTCTTTTAATTGTATTAGAATTTTAGGCCAGAAAATATTGTGTTAAATTTTATTAATAGGATTTAGGATTTTATTTTAGTCTTTTATTGTTTAATTTTATTAATAGGATTAGGATATTAGAATTTTAATAGAGAGTTTGTATCCTATTAGGATTAGGTTTGCTTGCCTATAAATAGGCTTTGTACTCTCTTTAAAAGATAGAGAATAATAATTTCAGAATTTTCAGCAAAGTTTTTGCTCTTTGGTTGTGTGACTCAACCATTCTTAGGTGTGACTCCTAAGAAACCCTAGGTGAGACTCCTAGGCTTTTATTCTTTACTGTTTTAGTAGTAAAATTAGCCCCAATTCACACCCCCAAACCCTAATCCAAACCTAACTCAGATCTGTCCTACATCACATATAATGCATAGTCTATTGACTTTGAGATAAGACTTCATTAATTTGCAGTCCCATTAACAATACCCTAAGGCAATGCTTCTATCAGTAGTGACCAACATTCTGAATGTGCATGCACATGTGTGCCAGACCAATGCAAAGAAATCAAGGAAAACAGTGAGCATTTAAATTGGTATTAATCCTTACCTTGCTCTGAATCATAATTTTCTTTTGCAAGTGAATCTTCCCAATGTTTCCATTGACGTATCTAGATCAACAAACAATATCTTTGTAATAAAAAGCTGAGAACAAACAAATGATTGAAAAAGAAAATCATCTTTACAACACATAGAAATAGTTGAAGAATAAGCAAGTGAAACCTATTAGACTGCTTACCCTTAGGCCTCCAAAAGAAACTGTGAGAACACAGAATGTCACATGGACAATGGCCAGGACGAAGATAAAAATATGCAGATGATGTAGCGCTTCAACAGACAACAAGGGTACCTTACCCTGAGCACACATATATAGAAATAATAAGGTACTTTAATCAAAGTGTTTGTCATTAAAAAAAAAAGGAAAAAGAAAAACAGCCAGAACCTGTAGTACTGTATTAGATAAGATTCATACATGGGATCCTTTTGGAATCCTAGATGCATTTGCTACACTGTTAATGTCCCAGTTTTAACCATCAGAACTATACTACTCTCATCAGAATTTCCTTTCTAACCATGAGAGAAGATACAATAATTCCTTGGTTTTCCTTGTTTGAACATATAAAGCAAGAACTATTGACAATAAAGCTCAAATAACAGTAATAACAATTGATTTGATGATGGGTAATCAGGTTACCTTCTTAACACAGTATCCCGTCTCCGAAGATGTTTCAGCCAGTAGGCGCCTGGTGCCCCCGGACAGGGTAAAAGCAAAATACTTTTGAAAATGTGATGTCGTACTATTGGAGCCCCCTGCTGTTTCTTTATTGTCTTCAAGTTTACAAGGAAGCATGCTTGTTAATGCTTCTCTTGATACGCAGATTTTAGAAATTGCATTCTGAAACACTGTCAGCAACAGTGATATAAACCCCAACAGCATCAACTCTACCCAAAAAAAAAAACATTTCAAGGTTACAATTTAAAAAATAGCAAAAGAATTTCTCAATGGCAACACATCAAAAACCCATATTTCTGAAAAAGTGTACGCAACTTTGCACATCCTTAGACATCCAATCATGAAAAAAGTAAATATGCAACTGTTTCTTCATTAACATGCTCAAAAGATCCTCCTTTTCGCAGTCTTAGCTCCTTCTACAAGAAAGAAAAAAGAACTACATCTATAAATCAAAAAATGAAACTTACCTTTTTAACTTTCCTCTTTAGGTAACCGTAGATAGATAGACAAGGAGAAAAGATTGTCTTGTGAAAATGGAGAACAAGAGGAAAGAAAAAGCCTTATCTTTAACACTTCCAAACAAATTTAACATCAAAAAATGAAAAAATAGAGAAGAAAAAGAAATGGGTTACCTTCTTTAACTTTCAAAAGAGCCTCAAAGAGTGGTTTCTGATGTTTCTTCTTCAAAACAGTCCCAGCATAGTGAAGCAAACGTTCCATAGCCAAAGAAATGGCAACAATCACCGTGCAAACTACTGCTATAACCCATGTTGGTGTATACTCCAACGTTGCCCCTTCTCCTTCTCCTCCTCCAGCCATTTGTCTCCAAAGATTCTCCCTTTACCTTTGTTCTCTTTTCTTCCCAGCGTGTCCCTGACTCTGTTATTTGGTGGGTTCTCCGCTCTCAGGAAACCCAAAGGCCGGCCAAAATCAATCTTCTTACTAATATTCTACCAGTTTTATTTTAAACTTGAGGTGGGTTTTTGAATTTATTTGACTAACTCAACTATAAAACACGGCACAACTTTGCTGGTTGTTCATTTTCTATTTTTTTCGTATGCATAAAAAGAAAAAAACTTTCTTACCTAATTTTTTTTATATATTTTATCATTGATAATTTTTTTAATGTATTTGATTAAAAAAATATCGTTTACTTGAAATTAAAAATGCTTAATAGCCAAATAAACACTCAACCTTTAGCCGAAAATAAAATTCAGCCTTCAACGTTTTATCGCATGAAATTCAGTCCATAAATTTTTATTTCAGTGAAAATAGATCAAATCTGTTAAATGAACTAACTACCGTTAGTTTTGCATACGTGGCATGCCACGTGGCAGCTAACTAAGCTATCCACATCAGCTGCCACATATACAAAACTAATGGCAGTTAGTGTCATTTAACAGATTTTGACTTAATTGCATAATTGTAAAAGGTTGAGGGTTTATTTTTACTAAAATAAAAATTTATGTACTGAATTTCATGTGATAAAATGTTGAGGATTGAATTCTATTTTGGACTAAAAATTAAAGATTTATTTGACAATTAAGTTAATTAAAAAATATATAAATACGCTTTATTTTATTTTATTTTATTATAATTAAAATAATTTTTAAGGAGAAACAGAGATATTTTAAGGTTGGAGTTTGAAAGGAAACGAGTTCTCATTGATGGCGTCATGTAATAATAATTCATCAAAAGAAGTGTTCACGTGATGTGATTTCATGTTGTATTTTTGTATGCATGTGATTTTGAGCTGTTGTAGCCTTGAATTAGAGGGAAATTGTTTTGTTGTCATTATAATGAACTTCAATTTATTTAGGTGGGAAACGAGAAAAGCTAAAAGAAAGGTTTAAAATTTTAAGTTTTTTGTTAAAACAATTGTCTTTTGTCAATTTTGTAATATAGTAATAATTTTAACTAAATATCGTTCGCACACTTGTATCATATCTATAATAGACTGTATCATTTAAAAAATATGTAAAACATAGAAATTATCATTGGCATCAAATACAAGTTAAATATTTTAATTTTTATTAAATCCATAATAACTTTTATAAAAATTATTTTGTCATTTTCATATTATATCCAAAATTATAAAATCTAAGTTAAAGAACCTTTGTAATTCCTTTTTTATTAATTTTACATATAATAGGGTTGGGGACCAGGATTTTCTTTTGGTGGAGGAGGTTAGATTAGATCTTGAAAAAATGTTGAGTGTGGTTGGGGTTTGTTTAGACGTTTGCTTTTAAATTTTTTTTATGTTTTTATTTTTTTGCACTTTTTTGCTTTAGAGATTTTAGATTTTGATGAAATTTTTAGAAAAATGAAGTCATAGGATATTATTCTGTGTTTTTCTATTGGTAATTTTCTTTGTAATGCTATTTTCTCCATATGGAACTATTTATTATCCACAAATAATAATTTTTTAAATATTTTATATTTTGTGAACAAGTTGTCAAATATTTTAACATTTTTGTTTTTTTGGGCGGTTTTTTATTATAAACAAATTAAATTGTAAAAGATAAATTAAAAATGAACCAACAAGGTGAATTGTATCTTTTCTTCACCTTGCAAAAATGAAAGCAAAGAGAGAGTTTATACAATATTAGATGAAATAATTCTAACTACGATATAACGAAAATAATAAGAAAAAAAACACGAATTAAAATTTTAATAAAAATAAAAAATATATTTTGTTTTTAAGGTTTTAACATAAACTATAAAATAATAATTTTTTTATTTTACACGTATTTATTACAAAATCAACACAATAAAATATACGAATTATCATATATATATATATATTTATATATGCAATATTTGTAATGTGAAAAAGAGGGAAAAAAACATGTTTTTGTATGAAACAACATTTTGCCTGTTGGCTCAGCTTCCTTAGTGCTTTTGTTTTGATTTTGTTTTTTTTTCTAATTTATATTTGATGTATTATTAATTCATAAATTTCATAAATTATTATTAAATTATATCTCATTAATTAAACAAATCTAATAATATTTATTTTTAAATTTTTAAAATTTATAAATTAATGATTTGATAAATTATGATTCACTAAATATATGAAATATTTATATACTAACAATACATAAATATTAATTTTGCTTTCTTCTTTTCTTTCCTTACAAGTACTTGTGCAAATCTTAGGCATGTCATGTGTAAACATAAACTTCTTATTTCTTTATCATGGTGTCTTGCCTTTGTCTGTTCATTTCGGAATATTTTTTTCTTTATCATATGATGCCTCGCCTTTGTCTTTTCATTTCAGAATATTTTTTTGGTTATGATAATTTATCCAAGTACTATTTTATAACTGTATAAATCTTAGACTTTTTCAACATGGGTCATGGTGCACATATCATGAATTCAAATTGATCTAAATATTTTATTTTTATCTTAATTGAGTAAAATAATTAATCAACCTGTTAATAGAATAGGTATGACTTTTTTATTAAGCTCGTTACTTGTGAGATGTGACACATAATTATAGGCAATATCTTAACTCTTAAGTAACAAAAGAAAAACAAAAGACAAAACCATCATATCTTATTAAATAATTATTTATTTAAACGAAATTTGTTCTTTCTCTCTCTTTCTCACTCAACATCTTTTTTGATTGTCAATAATTTTTTATACTATTTGAACTTACCTCTATAATATGCACGCGTTCACAGAGTCACAAATTATTGGATGAATATCAAGTACAAGTGAATTTGGTATGATATTTTATTTTTTTATTTTAGTGTCAATTGAATTCTTAACTTTCAAATTTATTATTTAATTTTTATACTAATCATTGTTACAATATTTTGTTAATAATTAAAAAAATTCATTTAAAATGACAAAAAAATGTTCACTAGGGTTGTAAACGAACAGAACGTTCGTGAACTCGTTCGATTTCTGTTCGTTTATTAAGTTTAACGAACGAACACGAACAACATTTTAATGTTCGTTTGTTAAACAAACCAAACATGAACAGAGGTATGGTTCGTTCGTTTTTGTTCGCGAACAGGCTCATTTATGTTCGTTTATTGTTCATTCGTTTAAAGTATCATTTATTGTTTGTTCGTTATTTGTTCGTTTATTGTTTGTTCGTTTAAAGTGTTATTTGTTGTTCGTTTGTTGTTCATTCGTTTATGTTCGTTTGTTATTTATTAAAATACTCAAATTACTTATATTATATAAGTTATATAATATATATCCTATTTTTAAGACATTAACCTAAAATATTAGTACCTAATTTTTAAATATACTTATACAATATAACTTTGTTGGTTTAAAAAAATAATAAAATATAATTATAAAATTAAATTAGTTAATTGTACTTAAAATAATTATTTTTTTAAAACTTTAAACATAATGTACTGAAATAAAATTAATAAAAGTCTCATAATAAGTTAAGATTTCATTCATATGATCTTATTCATTGACCATTTACATATATATATGTTACACATATTTGTTTATACACATACATATATATGATACTTTAATATATGTATATGTGTATAATATAAATTGTATTTAAAATAGTAATTATCAATTTTAATAAAACATTGTTGACTTAAGTTTATTTAAGATTTTGTATTAGATGATTTCAATTTGCATGTGAAATTTAATATTTATGTAAGATTTTTAATATTTAATAGTTAGTTTATTCTTATAAATACTTGTTCATGAACATGTATTCGCAATCGCGTTCATTTACGTGTTCGCGAACGCGTTCGTCAACACGTTCGTTTACATGTTCACGAACTGTTCGCGAACATTCACGAACTGTTCGCGAACATTAACGAACAATCCCTACCAAACAAACAAACGAACGAACACGAACACACTCCTTAACGAACATGAACGAACACGAACAGCACTAAAAAATAAACAAACGAACAGAAACATCAATTCGTTCATTCGTGTTCGGTTCGTTTACAGTCATAATATTCACACGACGTATCTGACATAAACATGTTGTGAATTTGATTAAATGATCAAAATAATAAAAATTAAAAACACAAATAAAACAATTCAGATATTATAAACTAAAGTGAAATGGAAGTAAAAAATAAAGAATTATGAGTGGAATTTACTCATTCAAGCGTAAAGTTTACATTTATTTTTATGCAAGTATAGTAAATTAGTAATCCATGGTTATTTTTTTGCTTTCGATTCAACCATCTATTTCATCAGTTACATTTATTTATTGCATTAAGTAATCTTAGAACCTAATCACAGAACTTGTCAGTATTGGAGTTCTTTTTTTTTTGTTTTGTTTCAAAGTATTGGAGTTCTTTCAGATTTGAAGTCAACTCCTTATTGTTACTTTTTCAACAAGTGGGAGAGTAATTAAAGCCCCTGGTATTGAGCATTGACAATAAAATCCTAAGACTTATATATATATATATATATATATATATGATGTACTGACAGTACATAATTTATATATATTGTTAATATATCAGATGTTAACATCTTATTAATAAGTCCTTATATGTAAATATAAATAAATTTTTTTAATTTACCAATAAGAGCCTATTGATGATGTGTCAACCTCTTATGCATTGATAGTGTATAGAAATTATACACTGTCAGTAAATCATATACAAACTCAAAATCCTAACCACCCCTTATAATTAATAGTATATTCTAGAAGTTTCTATTCACGTATCATAAAAACCATATTTTAGTTTATTAATTCCTTTAAAATATTTTTATTAATCCCTTGAATTTAATTTTAGATTTTACACTTGTTTCATTTTTTTTTTACAATGGAAATTAAATCTGATAGGAAAAGTATGCTACACAAGTGAAATAAAATCAATAATATATTTAGTAGAAAAAATGTCACTCTCACCTTCACTTCTAATTGTCCCAATTCAAACTTTTTTTTTTTGAAAGAAATAATAAACATAAAAGCAAATCTAAATCATATATCAGTGATTAAAATTAGAAGAATTAAGTTTGAGAGCAAAAAAAAGTGATAAACTAAGGTTTTGCAAAATATCTTCTTTTTCCCTACCAATATCAATATCTATATATATATATATATATATATATATATATAGGATAATTATTACATACACTGACAGTGGAGTTTTTTTACTCCACAAGCAGCGTTAAGATCGTAACACATGTCCTGTTTTATTTATTTTAATATTTTTATAAGACACATGTCATGATCTTAACGCTGCTTGTGGAGTAAAAAAACTCCACTGTCAGTGTATGTAATAATTATCCATATATATATATAAAATAACATTTGGCCTTATAGGGAAGTTGTTTTATTGTCATTATAATGAACTTGAATTTGGGATGGAAGCAAGAGAAGTAAAAAGAAAAAGTGGGGTTTAAAATTTAAATTAAGTATTTTATTAAAAAAATGGCATTTGTCTATTTTGTAATATTATAATAATTTTAATTAAATTTGAAATTTAAAATTTCGTGTTTCTTATAATCTTTTTGTAATAAATTATTCAAACGTATTGTGTTATACTTATTATATGTTTTAATATTTTTATATTTTATTATATTTTTCAAAAATTAATGGTATTTGATCGTGTTTGGATGATTTGTATTTATTCGTTGTATGTAAAATCAAATTTGGATAAAAAAATTAAACTCAAAAAAGGGATAAGATTAAGTTCGAGCCCAATTTTAATTTTTTAAGAAAATTATTCCATATATCATCGGTGAATTTTTTACTTTATAAGCGAAGTTAGGATCATGACACATATTTTATTTTATTTATTTATTATTTTTTAATATTTTTATAATACATGTATTTTCGCAAATCTTAAGTATTTGTAAACATAAATTTCGCACTGTAACCAAAAAAAAAAACATAAATTTCGCATTTCTTTATCATGATGTCATGCTTTTGTCTTCTATTATTGTATTAATTTCTTTGCTTTTGAGTTTTGATAATTTTATCTTAGTACTATTTTATAACTGTATTAATCTTGAATTTTTTTTCAACATTGTTGAATTTGTCAAAAATCCAAATTAATCCAAAAATTTTAATGGATCTTAATTGAGTAAATACTTCCCCAAATCGATAATAGATACCGACAATTTTTTAAGCTAGCAACTTGTGACACATACTTAAAGCCAATGTCATGGCTTATAAAAGAAAAAGCAGACCATATTATTCTGTTCAATATTTTTTTATCTAAAGAAAATTTCTTGCTGACAATAAATATTTTGACTAATTATTTATTTTCCTGTCAATAATTTAGAATTGAAAATACATTTTGAACTCACTTCTTTAATTATATATATATATATATATATATATATATATATATATATATATACACACACACACAGAGATTGTTGGGTTAATATCAAGAAATGGAGAATTTCTTAACTTTCAATTTTTTGCATTTAAATGATTTTTATATTAATAATTGTGTTACATTATCGTGCTAATAATTAAAAGAATTCATATAAAATGAATAAGAAATTTTCACGTGACATATCAATATCGGGTAATTTCCAACATAAACGTTACGTCGATTTGATGAAATGATCAAAATAATAAAAATTAAAAATTAAAAACACAAATAAAACAATTCAGATATTATAAACTGAAGTGAAATGGAAATAAAAAAATTAAGAATTATAATATAAGTGGAATTTACCCATCCTTGGGTTCATTTTCAAGAGATTGTTGGGTTAATATCAAGAAATGGAGAATTTCTTAACTTTCAATTTTTTGCATTTAAATGATTTTTATATTAATAATTGTGTTACATTATCGTGCTAATAATTAAAAGAATTCATATAAAATGAATAAGAAATTTTCACGTGACATATCAATATCGGGTAATTTCCAACATAAACGTTACGTCGATTTGATGAAATGATCAAAATAATAAAAATTAAAAATTAAAAACACAAATAAAACAATTCAGATATTATAAACTGAAGTGAAATGGAAATAAAAAAATTAAGAATTATAATATAAGTGGAATTTACCCATCCTTGGGTTCATTTTCAATTCAACCAGCTACTTCATCAGTTATATTTATTTATTGCATTAAGTAATCTCAAAGCCCGATCACATTACTTGTCAACTCTTTATTGTTACTTTTCTATTAAGTGGAAGATTATTTAAAATCCCTTGTATAGACCATTAAATCCTAGCCATCCCTTTTATTCTCAGTGTATTCTATTCACATATCATATAGCATGTTTAAGTTTACTAATTCCTTTAAAATATTTTATAAATCATAACTGTCTGAACTCTACAAAAAATTTTCCAACAATCACAAAATCAAGGACTATGTACACAACATGTGCATCATACTCGTGATAAAAAAAAATAGCAACTATATATATATATATATATATATATATATATATATATATATATATATATATACACACGAAGGATCCAGTTA
This sequence comes from Heritiera littoralis, assembly GCA_031772115.1. Taxonomy (NCBI): domain Eukaryota; kingdom Viridiplantae; phylum Streptophyta; class Magnoliopsida; order Malvales; family Malvaceae; genus Heritiera; species Heritiera littoralis. The sequence continues at coordinate 377,853 of JAPDPK010000226.1, forward strand.
CACATATGTAAAACGAATTTAGTTTTACACACTTTCATATCTTTTTATATGATTTATAATTTTTTAATCCGACCATTGAATTTTATGTTCTAGTTACATAGATCATGCATGTCAAATTTCAAATTAATCGAATACGTCTAACTACATATTTCGTAAAATAAAATTTCAACCGTTGATATATATTGAAAAAAATACTATTCTCAATTAAAATGATAGAAATAGCATATTGATTCAAAAATTTATATACATAATAAATATGAGTAGGTTGTTAAATCCAACGGTTGGTTTGCAAAAATATTAATCTTATATAAAGATATAAAACCGTGTAAAACAAATTTATTTTACACATGTGTAAGTGGATCTCTACTTATATATAGATACATATTGTCTTATAATCATGGTATCTGCGGATCAATTTGCGGAATTTTACCTAAGAAAGTGAAGTTTTGTTTTTTTTCCTGTTCTTTGAAGGCAAACAAGGTAGAAGCAACAAATAGAGCAAGAAGAAGGGGCCCTAGGATTTGGTCGCAGGTGGTGGGAGTGGGATGAGGCTGTTAGATCTAACCACAATATATAATTATTAAAATTTAGACAAGTTATCATAAAAACATGCTTGCTTTGTTTTGTTGCTTAATTTCTTACTTGTCTTCCATGTTAATGTTATTGTTGTGATTCCAACTCCAACCATTAGTTCCGGCGTGATTTCGGGAACATCTTTGGCAAATTACTAAAATGCTACTGCTGGTTTTTCAAATGGAAAATATAGTTTACTTGAACGGTAAATTACATGATTAATCATTTACTTTAGTCAATTTTTAATAGTGATCAATGATCATATGCTATGGTTGCCATGTCTGAAAAGTAATGATGCGGTTTAAGTCTAGATCTGATAATTTGTATATATGTTTTATAATTGTGTTGTGTTGAATTATATTTTTGTTATGTAAATACGAAAATGGCCAAATATCAAATATAAAATATTTGTTTAGCTTCTGTTAATTTATAGTTTTTATCAAATTTTAACCCACTTTTGTATTTTTTCGTATCATTTCTACGTCATATCATATCGTGTCTAAAATTATAAAATTACTTAAGTCATATTATTTTTAAGATATTATGATCATTTAAGTCATCATTATCATAAATAAGTTGATAAATAAATCATTAATTTTTATAATTATTTTTTTAAATTGAAAAAGTAAGGGGGTATTTCATATAGAGTTCGTATATGATATACTGACAGTGTATAGTTTTTATACATTATCAATGCATCAGAGGTTGACACCTCATCAATAGGCTCTTATGGGCAATTTAAAAAAAAATTATTTATATTTGTATATAAAAATCTATTGATGACGTGTCAATCTTTGATGTATTGACAGTGTATAAAAACTATACACTGTCTATGTATTATATATATATATATATATATATATATATATGTATATAAATCCTTTCGGTTAACCTAAAACTATAATAGCGGCCTGCCACTGACAGCTTAGCCAACAGGGAAAGGAAAGGGACTGGAAATGTATATTTATAAAGAGATTTTAAGCGAAGGCAAAGCTAGTCAAGTCCCACGTAATTCTTTTAGCATGATAAAGAGTTTTTTTTTTGTTCAAGGATGATAAAGAGATTTTAAACTAATATATATATATATTATATATATATATATATATAAATAGAGCTGGCCAAAAGAAAAAAAGATTAGTATATATTTTTTGGTGCAAAAGGAAATTTCATAAATAAAACAGACAGATTAATTAGCCCCCAAATTGGTTACAACCAGAAGTTCTTGGGAACGTGCGCCCCATTCTATCAAAAAACAGCAAAAGACTAATACAACTGGGTGGGGAATCCATGACAGCAAAAGATCAATGCATATTTATGTGTTAGATGAAATATTCAATCAGATAGTAGCTGACCCTGCAAATTAGATTACGTTATTTAAGAAGTTGGTTCGGATTTCTTTTTCATATTTTATTATTATTAATTTTTTCATAGAGGTATAAAGAAAAAAGAAATTCAAACCAAACTCAAAAGATTGATTTAGTGGTGTATAGCCTCATTGAGTTTCTGAGGGATGACGATCAATAACGAGAGGTCTCGTGTTCAAATTCTCACAAGATTAAGTTCCCTTAGGCTAGCATGAGCAAAGAAATCAAAAACCAATTCTTTTTTTTTGTTACAAGAAAAATATTAAATAATTAGAGATAAAGATGGACTTGCTTGGATTTGAATTCAAGTCTTACAACATACTTTATAACTCATTATTAATTACTCGATCAAGAGATTATCAGTAAAAAAAAAAACAATTCTTTGAACATAAAATATATCAATTTCTTATCTTGAATATAAATTTACCGAGTCCTAATAAATAAATACAAAATAATTGCTTCATTATTTGTAAGTTATTTTTATAATGCATAGTAAAGGACTTTTTTCGAAATATTTTAAAAATATGTATTTTTAAATCAATTTGATGAACAATAAAAAAAATTCATCTTATCAATAGATTTTAATATAACTTGTGTAGAAACCATTTCACAGTTTCTTTTATTTCTTTTTAGTATCAAACATTTGCAATTTCCAGTTGTACTAAACCTCCCATTTAAAACCACTAATTGAGATTGTATTTGGACTATCTTTGAAGCATAAAGTAGTGATATCACATCGGTGATGAAAAACTGGATCCTATATGCAAGCAAGGAGGATGGGAGTTGGAGTAATATATCTGTTTCTTTATTTCATTTCAAAAATATTTTAGTATACTAGGTAAAAAAATTAAATAAAATGAGAATATATATTTTTTAAAGTTGACAAAATTCTATTTTTAGAAAACCTAAAAATTATATTTTGAAATTTTTTATGATTAAAATTTGTACTTTTACAACATTTTTAAATTATTGATTATAATTAATTTCTTAAAATAAAAACGACCTTTATTCTTTATTTTTCAATGTTATCTACTTTTTAATATCTTTTTAGAACACTGTTTGTAGCGATGTCAAATATTTTAAAATCTCAAATCATATTATCTCATAGTAATTTTTAATAGCATTTTCAAATGCATTTTTTTATTCAAATAGAGCTTCTTCAGTGGAAAAATAAACGCCAAATTAGGCTATAATACTATGAAATCTCAGTTGAATGGTTATATTTAGTTCAACCTTGAATCGTGGGCAATTAGAGAAGGCCTACTTGTTGCCAAGGCTAATTAGTTCTCAAGCTTTTAAGCAGATTTTCTTGGGGGTTGCCATACTCTTTGCTTCGATCTTGCATTCTTTCATGCTATTTAAATGATTAATGTATATTATATCTAACCATATAACATTGGGCTTTTTTAAGGATTAGATTTGAAATTTGAATTACTCTTATTCTAGTTTAGTTTGGTTTCCAACTCAGTTTAAACATTTTTAACAAGACAAAAGCGTTTTTTTTTTCCCAATATTATTACTCAAATAAATTAAAATAACTCATATTCATTCTAGACAAATATAAATATTAATTAAATTGAACAAAAAATGTAAAAAAGCTACTAGCTAGGTTAGGATTTTTTAATCACCTTTTTCGTTCTCTTTCTTTCCTATCAAACCCAACGTTGGGGTTTCTTAATCTAGGCTTAGATATTGGTGATGAAAAGAAGATGGTTTGATTGGTCGTCCTTGTACTTGCGACATGGGATTGATTTAATTGTTTTGTTTTTTAGTTTATTAGTCATCCCATCATTTTTCATAACTCTGTCAAATGGATAAAGAATTGCATGCAATAAGAGACAGAATTTTGCTCCTTTCAATTGCATTAATTGTAATCTTGATAATGTGCATAAAGTATGGCATGCAATATGGGGCAGAAGTTTGCTCCTTTCAATTGCATCAAGTGCATAAAGTATGGTATGTAATATGGGTTAGAATTTTTCCTTTAGGTTGCATCAATCATTATCTTGACCGAAGTTCCAAAACTTAATGCTAACTCTTAATATAAGACGTGGAGAAAGAATATGCATGGTTTGCAAAATGTTGTAGAAGTTTTTTTTTTATACAAGGGAGACCAAAGACTTCAAGTTTTAAGATTCCAATTCCAACCCTACTAAATTTCACTTTCTAAAATAGATGGGTGTATCATTGAATTGCAACAATCATAACCTTGATTGAGGTTGAGTCAAAGCCAATTTTGCACGACAATTAAGATATAAATTGAAGTTGAGCTCGTGCCTAGCAGTGGGGATTTTTTTTCTTCTTCTTCCTAATATTACACTATATAAGGTCATTAATATTATTATTCAAATAAATTAAAATAACTCATATTCGTTCTAGTCAAATATAAATATTAATTAAATTGAACAAAAAATGTAAACAAAACTACTAGCTAGGTTAGCATAAATTAATCACTTTTTTCTTTCCTATCAAGCCAAACGTTGGGGCTTGTTAATCTAGGCTTAGATATTGGTGATGAAAAGAGAGAAGGTTTGATTGGTCGTCTTTGTAGTTGCGACATGGGACTAATTTAATTGTTTTGTTTTTTAGTTTATCTGTCATCCCGTAATTTTCCATAACTTTGTCAAATGGACATAGAATTGCATGCAAGATAGGGCAGAATTTTGCTCCTTTCAATTGCATCAATCGTAATCTTGATAACGTGCATAAAGTATGGAATGCAATAAGGGTTAGAATTTTAATATATATATATATATATATATATATAATATAGAGAGAGAGAGAGAGAGAGAGCACCAAAAGAAAAAATATTAATATATATTTATATATATTAGATGAAATATTCAATAAGATAGTAGCTGACCCTGCAAATAAGATTATATTATTTAAGATGTTGGTTCGGATTTCTTTTTCATATTTTATTATTATTATTATTTTGTTTATAAAGAGGTATAAAGAAAAAAGTTTTGAATATTAAATCTAATATTTTTTAAGAAAAGATAAAAATTGTTAAATCAAATCTTGATTCATTATTATTATTGTTATTATTAGACGAAGAAATTAAAAACCAATTCTTTGAACAAAAAATATATGAATTTCTTATCTTTAATATAAATTTACTGGGTCCTAATAAATAAATACAAAATAATTGGTCTATTATAAGTTATTTTTATAATGCATACTAAAGGATTTTTCGAAATATTTTAAAAACATGTATTTTTAAATCATAAAAAACTCACCTTATCGATTGATTAATATGATTAATTTGCAACGAGATCGTGTGAAATTCTAAAATAATGATTTAGTATTGAATAAATTTTTTTTAAAAAATATTTTCTCCGAAAAACTCACATGCTGAGCAAAAGCAAAGCTTGGAAAAAAAAAAAAGAAAGAGACAATAACTAAAAAAACTTCAAGGTTGAGACTAACCAAAAGGAAACGCAGCATTCCAAGAGATCAAGCAACATTCAAATTGTTGATGACTAAAACAGCTGCTTGGTCGAGTTTATAGGAATTTGTACACACAAAGTTTGTTAAAGAGACTATAATTAAGATTTTGATATGTATTTTGAGGCTAAAAAAAAATTCGAAAATAAAAGAGTAAATGAATCAAAACACATGTGCATTATTCGAATTTGATTTAATAATTATTTAAATTTATTTATTTATTTTTGAATTAAACTTAAATTCAAATTATTTGAATAATAAATTAAACCAATTTTGAATATTTTAATACTCTACTTTAATATTTTTTCGAATCGAACTCGAATTTTTAAAACTAAATTCGATCAAAATAAACCAAACTTCAAAACTTAAATTTTCACTAAAATCAGATCTAACTTAAATTTTAATTCAATCAAATTCGAATTTAATACTAAATCATTTTGACTTAATTAGGCATTAGTGAGAGAAAAGAGTTAGAAAGAGAGGCTATTGAGTGTGCGTGGACAAGTGTATTCAGTTTTGGCAAATATGATTTTCTTTAAATTGAGAAAAGAAGGCATATACAATATTCGGCTTTACAATTCTCTTCCTGTCATTTCTTACCAGCTCGTTTCAAACTCCGACGTTGAGAACTGAGACCAACCACTCTAAAAACACAGCTTCTTTCCCAGCCTCCCTAATGCCATCACAGGATACACAAAATTTTGGGATCAAAGGTAAAAAGGATAAGAATGCAATTTAATGTATTAAAAAAAATGAAGCTACGCCTAAAATTTGCCAAAATTGAGGTCCCGAATTAGATATTTATATACACTTTGTACAACGACCCAGAAGCTGGCTTCTACCAGACCAGACCAGAACGAGTTAGCCTCAATATGAACTGTGTGGAGTATGCTCCTTCGACCCATTACCCTACCCGAGTAAGTCCAGGTCTTTGCGTGCAGCTTGAGTTCAGCCATTCAGTTTTGCTAAGAACTGGCTTAAATTGTATTCCTCTGTGTACTGTGATTGATCCCAGAGCTCCTCCAATCCGCTGAGGATGGCTTTTACCCCCTTCCCTGTACCCATTACTTTCGGGTCTCCATCCATACTGCTCTCTGAACGTTTCGAAGTAGTAGCTCCCTGCAAATCAAATAAATTTTTATCAGTCTCCCCAAGAAAACTACGGGAAGAGCATGAAATGAAATCTCAATAGGTTCCATTAATGCTACATTTTGATGTCTTAGAAGAACTTCGAAATCTAATTCTGATAAGGCCACTATTTGAATGTTTCTTTGGCCGCTGAGGCCACTATATTCAGACATGCCACTGAAGAATTAGGGAACAAAACCTATAAAAGAACCAAAATAAAACTCGCAAGCATATCATTGCGCCATCACACTTAAAATGTCCTAATAGAAATACCTTTTTAGATGTTTCTGCTGAGGCAAATAGATCAAGCAACTGGTCAGTGTTCATGGTTTTCAAACTGGCATTTTCAGCATTGATAACGGCATTGGCAACCGAAACTTTGAACCGTTGGAGGCTCATAACTTTCTCTTCCAGGGTGCCACGCATGATGAGACGATGGACGTTCACAACTTTCTTTTGGCCTAATCTGTGTGCTCTGTCCATTGCCTGAAAGTGCATACAAGATATTAGAAATCATTAAAGAAAATAAAAAATACCCTTGAAAATTGAATATAAGAAAAAGTACAGTTCCTTTCATAGAAGACAGTAAGCTGCAAAGTGATAGGTAAAAACAATTATCATAGAATACTATAGGAGGAAATTAATTTCCTTGAATCATCAACACCTGCATGGTAGATTCTGTACAAATATACATAAAAATTCAGTTACCTGATGATCACGCATTGGATTCCAATCGTGTTCCATAAAAATTAGAGTATCGGCTGATGTCAAGTTCAGACCAAGCCCACCAACTGTGAAACAGAGCCATCAAGTAAAACATCAAAAAGAAAAATCACTCAGCAATAAGAAAAGTCTTACCATGTGTTGTGAGCAGCAAGGCATCTATCGTTGGATCAGAATTGAAAGCTTTCACAATGTCAAAACGTTTTTCTGGTTCAACTGATCCATCCAGTCGTAGATATGTAACACTGTTTGATGCAAAATTTAAATATTTGATGAAAATTTCTAGAATCACTAGCACCGGATAATACAAAGGCAAAATACGCTTAGAGGTGGAATCTTAAAATATATAAATCATACATCAAAATGAGGAAGAAAATTAAAACAACCCAAAAGATCTGAAAGTTGGTTTATTTTCATAGCATATTTTATAGACATTTTATAAAGGCTAGTAAAGTTTCACTATGTCTTTTTGGTGTCCCCCAGTTGTCAATTTAAAACTTGGCACTGCAAAAAACCACTGATTATAAAGAACAAAGAAGCACTAACTAAACAATTACACTGAGAGTCTAACACTTGTTTGACCATTCAAGATCTCCCTAATTCTATTGATTTTAAATATTCTTATAATGCAAAACAAGCAGGTTCTAAGGGGCACAATCTTTTAAAGATCATATCTGATCCAATAAATGGTTGCCTCGCAACAGATGCAAAGATCCATTATCTCTCCACATATGTAACAAATGGCTATAAAACCAATATGAACCAAAAAAGATATGGGAAAAAATAATATTTTACTACAGTTCTTCAAATTTCCAATTTCTAGTACTCTCCAACAAAAAAAGGCAAAAATTCTTCGCCCTATGCAATGATGACTAGCTAAAAGGTGGAAGAAGGAATAAGCAATTGCCTTCCAGAATTACAAGTAGTAATTAGAATAGCTAGTACACCTGACTAAAGCACAGGACAAGATGACTCAGGTAAAAATTATCCTTTTTCATATTGGTTCAACGAACAAGACCAAACAAGTGAGGTAAAAGTCAAAGCAGTGTGAAGCTGTTTTTCAACATTTTTAAAAGCTCGTACAAAAGCAGCTATTGTCACATCACAAATCCAGAGAACAGCTCTATGATGCTCAGATGACTGGGATATAGGACAACATTATTTTTTTTGGCCAAAGACAAATATAATATTGTCCTGGACATGTTCATAATTCTTTCCATAATTTCATTTAAAAAAAGAAAAGAGAGAGGGAAACAACACGAGAGTTGAGATCTAAATGCACAAAATAAAGCAAAAACTGGATGAACCTCAATTAAGTACAATTTCAGAGCCAGCCAACCAAATAAAAGTTATATCATTATCCCCATAAGTTACATTAGAAAGGTATAGTAAGGAGTAAGGACACAAGGAACAAATCAAAAGTTACAGATCCAGATAGTGGAAAGGTATAGTAAGGAGTAAGGACACAAGGAACAAATCAAAAGTTACAGATCCAGATAGTGGAAAATTATACCATCCATTTATAACTAAATACTGGATTTTTCAAGTGCAAGTCAAACAAAATGATGCACCAAAAAAATCCAACCTTTAAGGCCTTAAGTGCTTCATGAAGATTGGACAAAATAAATTACTTTCATGGAATATTTTACTACACAATCAACAATTCTAACATTCAGCTAAAAAAAGGAAACAGAAGACTCACCTCTTCATGTGGATGTGAAACAAGTCCTTTTCAATAATATCCAGTAAGGCCTGCATGGAAAACCATTGTTAAAGTGGTATTGGCAAGAAGCATACATGCTTGACTTAGCAAGCAAAGAGTCAGAGAGATAGGATGATCATTACTTTATGTTGTGCAAATATCAGAACCCTGTGCTGTCCAACTGTGACAGCACCATCAGAAGCATTAGTATCCACCCCAATTCCACACTCTTCCAGAATCTCCTGAAGAGCAACTAATTTGGGAGAGTGGTGGAGTTTATGTAGTTCAGCAATGATATCTGAACTTGCAGGAAAGAGCTCAGACAACTGCACTGTTAGTGACTCAGTAACCTTTTCACCAACAACGAGCAAGGGATGGCTACAAAGTTTTAGCAAGTATTGCAGTGCCTAAACATAACAAAAGGGACATTCACTCAGCCCATAGAAACTCCTGTACATGGGGAAAAAGAAAATAAAGAGGAATGCAAGGAAAAGAATCTCTTCACCTGGAATACATGTGTGGATGCTTTTGGTGAAGTAATCTTCCCCCCTCCCGCAACTGCTGATTCATCAGTCTTTACCATGCTTGAAATTTCTTGTTTCACATGTGAACCAGAGAACTGTTCATAGAGTTTTAACTGGACAGGGCTAAGGTCACAGTATCTGTCCTGAATGATTTTCTCTGGCAGGTCCGACAAAACCTCATCCTTTGTTCGACGAAGTAGGAAGGGCATGACCTGCTTGTGCAGTGCTTCCATAGCAAGTGCCCCAGCTTCAGCATCCTTGGCAGAGCATTTTGGATCTCTAGCAGCCAGCAGTGGCTTCCCATAAGTGGCTTGGAACTGCCAAAACAATACCAAATAAACAGAGTGTTCGATACCAAGAAGACAAGACAATAACAGACAAGACTTTTGTAGCTAAAAGACCACAAATGATCAATTTGTTAAAGAAAGTAAACAGACAAGCAGGATTTTCCAGATAACTCGGTGATCAATCTCCCAAGAAATATAAAATACAGCAAATCAGGAAATCAGCAATAGGGTCACTTTGGGCAAGACCAGGTAATTAACGTCCATCACTATGTTCAACAAAATTGTAGTTCAAAATTTCAAAGTGCTGATACGTGTTACCACTGACTGAATGTTAATAACATACTCGGGTAATTAGCAACATTCACCACTTTCATAACAACTGGAGGCAGTTTGGTTTATAGAATGTTTGATTTCCTCAGTAATCTACGATTCTATAATATTAAGGGATTTCCACATTTGGTTTGAACGCATTAAAAATAACCCCAGAAAAACTCAAGCCAGACTCTCAGCCTTTTTTTGGTTTCCTGAATAGCCCAACAATAGCCTTTTGAGGAGGAAAAATAATATACATAAACAATAGGCAGCATTCCTTATGAGAATTCAACAAGAAAAAAAAAAAGATACCTGTCTCTCTGTTCCAAGAAACCCTGGCATTAGAAAGTCAAAAAGGGACCACAGATCCATGATGTTGTTCTGAAAAAATAATAATAATAACAATAATAATAAAAAAAAAACAAAATCTATTAAGAAACTTTCTCAGGAAACAGCAAATTCTAATATATACAAGCAAAAAGACTTTGACCTAACCTGGATCGGTGTTCCACTTAGTATTAACCGGTGCTGGGCTTTCAGCTGCTTTACTGCCAAAGTTATTTTAGATTTTGCATTTTTGATGATATGTCCTTCATCTAAGATACAGTAGTTCCAGAGAAATTGACCAAGATAATCAGCATCCTTGCGCACCACATCATATGATGTTATGACTACATTATGCTTATCAAACTGTTCTCTCAAAGCAATGCGGTCCTGAGCAGAACCAACATATTGGAGTGTGGATATTAGAGAAGCATCAATGTATTTTTCTATTTCAAAAGCCCAGTGTCCAACAAGGGTTGATGGGCAAACAATTAAGGACGAATGAGGATCCTCGTTATTAGAAGCACGACACTCTGCTATGTCAGATGCCACAATTGCTGATGCTTGAAGCGTCTTCCCAAGTCCCATATCATCACACAAGATCCCATGAAGCTTGAAACGTTTTAAAAAGGCCAACCAGTTTATACCTTCTTGTTGATACCTGAAAGCACACAAGCAATTTGAAGATATTAGGAAAAAAATGCTCTAGAGCCAACTACTAAAACCACCAAATCTGTTTCATGCTGCATTCAATTTGCAAACCAATATTCAGTGTACAAGACTAAAGCTTTAAGACCTTCTAGATTAACTGAGTTTTTAAGTTGCCTCCCCATAAGAAGAAATAAAATATCTCAGGTGATTGAAGGAGAACTAACCAAAAGGTGTATTGCCAGTTTAGAGCAGAAAACAAGTGAAAATAAAGAACTGATAAAAAAAGATCTGTAAGATATGCAAACACTCCAAATAATTGGCACAATAAAATACCAGTCAAGTCAATCCCAAACTGCAATCTATTTCTATATAGAGAAAAGAACCAAACAAATGGTCTAATATTGTTCACAATTCTTCCAAAGATATTTAATGTGAAATCATCAAAGAGAATTTGGCCTCCAATAAGAGATCATCTATGAAGCTAGTTTTAGAGTGTTCCAACATAGATTCGGCCTTCAGTTGAGTTTTCTAAAATGAAGGGAAAGAAGGGTAACTCATAGGAGCTGGCATAAATTTTGGAGGTCCCAGTGCATTAACTAAAACCAACTTAACCTCCAGTTCACCATCAAAACAAAACTATCAGCATGAATTATTTAAAAGCAATTATTCCCACACAGCATGCAGTTGGGTGCAAGTGTAAGAAAGTGTAACCCAAAGTGAATTTTCCTATTAAATACCAGATGACATATAGAAGCCAAAACAACATAGCAGTCAACAATAATGCATCTTTACTCAACTAAGAAGCTAAAGTAGGGAAAAAGAATACAGAAGAAAGTTACAAGGACAGACAAAAGTACCTCCTCAATGTCACTTTCAATTCAGTGAAGAGCTTGTAATCCTCAATATGGGAATTATCAAGCAGTTGTTCCAAAAATTTCACATCTTCTGTATTGCTAGATAAACCTTCACTCAGTCCAACAGGTGGAGGAAGACCTCTTGCTAAAGGAAGAAGAGGTACCAGGGCAGCAAAACTGCGCGTCACGCTCTGTCTAACAGAATGATCACAATCACTCATACACCTAAGAAGAGGGACAACTAACACAGGTGCATATGGAACCAGTTCCACGCCCAAGCCCTGAACAAGCAAACTAATAAGCATGCCAGCACCTTGTCTTGCATGCACAGATGTCACATCCCCCAACATAGGAATTGCATTATCAATCACAGCCCGCATTACATCTATAGTCATAGACTTGGCCATAGCAGTGATACACCTGGAAGCTGCCAATCTTACTGCCACACGGGAATGACTAACACATTTGAATATGCAAGGAAGAAGCATAAGCAGTTTGGATTTTAGGGCTTCATCCAACAATGGAGCAATAGAACGTACCACCTGCAAAAAATAAATAACAGATAATCGAGACAAATAATTAAATAAAATAACATAAACATATGAATTAAGCACCACTAAATGATTATTTGAGTCAATAGCAAAGAGGGCAAATTAGAGTCTGCTCAGATTAGGGCAAAAAGGCAACACCAAAGACTGCAGAAAAGAAGCATGGCTGATAAGTGCAAAAAAGAAGTATTGATGGTGCCAGAAGTTTAAGAATCTCATTTTATAAGCAAAGTGACCAGGAGTTCCAAAGGAATGGACAGGTTGTCCACTTCTAAGTTATACAGCATACTCAGATTTCAATAAACAGACATACCAGAAACAGGTACCATTTTCCATAATTCAGTACCAGATAACAGGATATTAACAGAGAACCACAATTTACCGTTTCAACATTCTGTATGAAAGGAGTGATGGTTCAAAGATCTTATAATGATTAAGCTGTTTTTTCACAAGTACATGAGCCAGTTAAAAAAGAAGTCAATGCCACTAAAGCCACTAATTTCAGAGAATTGGAAGCCTAGAGCTATGATCATATCTTTCCTCTCATGATGCTATTAAAGTAGGAAACTCATGTTACCCTGAATTCAGACAATGTAAAATAGCTGATTGTATTAAATCTAGAGATTGATAAATTATGATCACATCTGCTGCCGCCACTTGGGCTGCTCTAACCCAGATGTATTTCACACGTTAATGCACTTGCTTTGGTTGTATCTTTTGTTAAAACTAAAGCTCCAACAAAAAGCAATAAAATATTTAAGACCAATTTAGGTTTTGCCTCCAAAGGAGAAAGGGTAGACATATTAAACACCAGAATACAAATCCCTGTGTCTGAGAGCATTATCATTAATGAATGTTTAGCTTATACATTTCAAGGTTCACATATTTTGAGCCAAGTATACCATCAATTTCCACCATAATCAGTTAACTAATTCTAGATACCCCAAGATTGCTACAAAATAGCAAGGTGCAAAAACTCAATCAATCAGTTAAGAAAAAATAGTGTACAAAATTTAAAAATAGTCTTGCAACCAGCTTGAAATGGTATTATCATATGTCATATGTTGCGATTCCTAAAATAATGAAGTTTTTATCATGAGCAGATATTGTCACATTGGCCATGTGAGACAAACATTATGCAATACACTTGGACGGTTTCCGATAATCATAATTCTAATAGACCATATTGACATTGCCAACTGTTATCACATGAGAAAATTTCAGAACAAGAAAGTAGGAAAATCAAGGAAGACAATGACCTGGATATTATTAATCAAGATCTGAGGATCTTTGATGGATTCAACAGCTTGCACAACTTGCTGTTGCTCTGCAGGACCGCCAGCTATAAGAACCTCAGTAATGCAATCCCACAGTTTGGGAAGCTTTTCGAATAATGTAGGACCAAACTTCTCACACAAATGCCTCAATGCTAGTTCCGCCCCTCTTCTGCTGATAAAACCTTCCACTCTTGATCGATCTTCACCACCAGCTAGCATGTTAACTTTTGATTTATGTTTTCCTGTGCTAGTCCCAAAGGAAAGGAAACCATGGTCATCAATAATCTCCATGGAACTGATAACTGCAGCTTGAGGAGTCTCAGAAGGATCTGTGCATGTCAAACTACAAATATTCTTGATTAACTTATCATTTGGGCTGGGCTTACGAGCCATGCAATGATAAATAAGTTCTGCAAGTGCCTCAGCCGCCTTCTGTTGCAGTATTTCCTCCTAAACAGTGTACGAGAAATTAATCAGAACCAAATCAATCCGTTGTTTGTCGTACATAGAATTGAACTTGAAAATACTACCTGTTCTCTTTTAATTGAAGCCATTAAAGGCAAAATAATAGGATTAAGTCGTGCAGGAAGCTCTGACATCCAGACAACAGCACCAGCAACTAAGGAGGACACTGTAACATGCAAATTACTCTGCGGGAAAAAATAGTTGACAACTGTCAACAAATATCAATGCATAGAGTAACATATCACACATATAAAGCTGAATCACAAACAAACCTGAACACATTTCAAATAGCCTGAGGTTGTTATAAGGCGTTGTTTAGCAGACTCTATATCATCAGTGTTCCTTCCCATTGATTCATTGCCAGCATTATCATTACACAATAATGGCACTTTTGAAGCAAAACTGATTGCATCATCCACAGTTATGCTTTCCACATTAACTTTCATAGTTGACAATAAATCCACAAACATGCCAGATGACTCAACAGCATACAGTAATTGACTAGCTTCGTTGCGCATTTTAGCATATGTCCTCGACAGCTCAGCATAAGGTAATACTGAATCTTTTGTAGGGAATGAAGGGTCAGAACATGCAAGCAAATCTAACAGCCATTTCCTAAGATGATCTGGAAAAGCTTGCATAATTTCCTGGTTTCCTAATGGCTCCCTGCTTTTGATCTCTTTGAACCAAGAAATAAGAACCATGGATGCCACCTGATAAAAAGGAAAAGCTATTTGACAAAAAGGAAAAAGATATCATGCAGTCATGTTTCCTGTTGAACATAATTAGTAGCTACCTGTCTTTGAATTCCTGACAAGGAGGTAAGTGCATTCCACAGTGGATCAACTACGTACTGCAACGAATTTGCCTGCAACTTGGATGCAAATATTCCCAATGCTGAAGATGTAACGACTCTTGTGTTAGTTACTGACATGTCGGCATCAGCACCAACAATTATCTTTGCTATGTTGGCAGAAGCATCCCCATTCTTTTCCTGAGAAACAGTTCCTCTCACAGAATCCAAGCCAACAGTTCCACAAGATTCATTCTCAAGCTTCACAGCTTTCATTTTAGCTGCTGCTCTATAGTGACTCTTTCGAGGAAGAGCAACTGGCCAAAACATTTTTGTGGCATCTAGTGCCGAACCATAAGTAGTAGTTGCAAGTTCAATCCAAGAGGACATAAATGACGCTGCAGCGACTTCCAATTCCCCAACTGGGCACTAGAACCATTGAGAAAAAGACTATTTTAGAACAAGACCAATGCAAAACAAGTATAGAAAGTAAAAAATGGAGGTAGTATGCCCCCTAGTAAATAGGGTATAGATAGAACGACACCAGGTAAAGAATCACACTAGTCTACATCTAAACACAGACAAACTCAAGAAAGGAAAGCAAAAGCAAAAGAAAAAAAAATTCTAAAAATCAAATTCTAAGCCCATTTCCAGGAAGTTCAAAAATTTTGAAAATTAAATTTTTGTAAGGGCAATACAGTCATTTTATTAGGGGGTATTTTGGTCATAAATTAGCAAAAAAAAAAAGGTTATGAGGAGAAAATGGTAGGTTGTTAATGTAAAATAGTTCCATTTTGGCACCCTAGACTCCAAAAATCAATAGAGAGAGAAGAAAGTTCACCTAAGCAAGGGGAAATGAAATGATGCAAAATTTCATAGTGATTACATGAAAACAAAAATGTTTTAACCTTTTCGAATCAAAAGCAACAAGAAGAGATCTTTGTGCCCTTCTTTCAACAACTTTTAACAGAAGTTCCTTATGCGAGAGATAAATTAAACCATATTAAAACAGAAAGTTTCATATGTAAATGGTCAAACTATAGGGATTTTATCTGCAGTTGACACTTTCAAGAATCCAGATGAAATACAGTATACAGCAATGCAATAATGAGCAGATGATACTGCAAAAACTAAAGATATATACAAGATCTTGCTAAATATACATCTTCTGGTGCATAAATTTTAAAGTTAATACAATTTGGATGAAAAAAATGAAACCGCACAATAAACGTATTTTCCAACAGAACAAAAACAAGGACATCTATCATACCATAAGCACTGAAACTGGCCATAACTTGATACTCATTTCCATATGATTGTTGAATGATCAAAGGTATAAGAACTGAATAAATAAAAAAGAAAGAATGAAATACCAACTTCTGATAAATTCATGAGAGATACCTGCAGAAGCAATCTCCAAACCCTCTCAGAACACTGCAGAATTTTCTCATTTGATTCTAGGAGCAGGTTCTGGAATACAATCCTCAGAGTATCTCCCAAAATAAAAGATGGCCAAAAAGAACTATCAGATGGCTCGGAAATGCTCCTTTTATAACCGGCTTCTAGAAGCCTCTCCTGCAAAATGAATTTTCAAATGAATAATCCATCAAAGAGAATTTTTTCTAATATTCTAAAAATGTATGAAAAGCATCTTGTAAGGAAATAAACATCCTTCAATAAGAGACATACTCATGAGTTATGCCCAAAATTGATAACCTGACAACCACAATATGTAGCCAGTTTGCCAAAACAAATACTAATAGTTCTGTAGTTTTCACAATTTAAAAGTGACCACTACTTAATGGACAAAAAATAAAAAACAATTCATAAGCAGTTTACCAAAGTACGAATAGCTGAATGTCGAACTGATGTAATACTGTGCCTCATAAAGGGCCACAATCGAGGTGCTAACATAGACAACATATAAGGATTTTCTTGCAGATCTTTCCCTTCTCCAACCTCAGCAACATGAACTACTTCATTTAGATCAAAATTTTGCTTTTCATTTGCTGTCGATGTCCCAAGCATTTTAGGCATCATATCCTCTTGGGAGTAGATTTCTGCCAACAGGTTCATAACACTGCAAATAACAACATTCATGATGAGGACCAAACAGGGTTCAGCACTGCTTGACATAAGCTCCACGGGAAAATTAATATCCAAATGTGCCAGAACAGTTAAAACTTCAAAAAAAGTAGTTATTATTCATACAAATGTATTAAATTAAGTATTTTGTTTATACTTTTAACTGAGGATAACAGCGCCAGTGAAATAGCAACATAAACAACAAATAATGCAAGAATGAAAATATTACCAAAAGAAAATTACTATACAGACCATATTTTCACAACTGTCTTTAACTACAGAACATTCAGGTCATAATGAGAAGAGATATGTAAATTCATGCTTAAATAAACGAGGAAAGAAAAGGGATAAGAGAAATCCACAAGCCTGCTAGAGTTAGTGAACTCCACCATACATCATGATTGATACTAAAAAAAAAAAAAAAAGAAGAGGGAACAACCGTAAAAGTACTAAAACTGACATAAGAAAGCTACATTATTAAAGTATATGAATTTTTATATGCATGTCTAACAACAACAACAAGAAAAATTAAAAAGAAAAAAGAAAGGATTCATATTGACTATTATCATCGTTCCTGGCATCTCCACATCAGGTCAACCAAGCTCTCTCTCTCAATGACATAGGATTAACTTTCAGAGTATGAATAATCTCCTTTGCACATTTTAGGTCTGAATTTTGTCCCTCTAATATATCAACAATGTGGTTTTGGTCCTTGTAATCAAATTTAAACCTCTACTTTTACAAGAAGTCAACTTAAGGACAATTGATAATGGTGTTAAACTTTTGCAATTAAATTTGACTGCAAGATTTTTTATTTATGATCTAACATGTTAATGGTTAACCTATACTTGTTTGACCACATGGCACATAGTAATACAACAAAAAAAAAAACTTTACTTTTAATAAAAAAGAAAACTAAAAATTGTTTTTTAGAATTTATAACTATTAATTATTATTGAATTAAAATAAAACATGGAATTTTTTATATTGATATGTTTCACAGAGTAAATAGTTCTACCTCAACATGCCGAGTAATAACTGAAATTCCATGTCATCCAAATTGAAGGTAAACTATGAATATTGTTATCAATTATCCTCAAATCTACTTTAAATAAAAGTAAAAGGGCTAAATTCATTAAATTTGGAGTTAAAGGATTAAAACAAAAAATTAAGATAGTTGAAGGACCAAATTCAGACTTTAACCTGCATTTAATTATTTAAGTTGAAAATAGCAACAGGACTTTGTGTGCTGAAGATTTTAGAAAGATTGTAAATGCTAGTTGCTAGACATATTTGGAATACACCTATAAATTCATATGGAGTTAAGAATGAACACACCATTCAGCTTGCCACATGCATGAGTATCAAAAGGCTCTTCAGCTTTTTAAATTTTTTGATCATTCTCTTTCTTGACCCTGCATAATACTATCTTATGACAAGCAGTTGGATAAAAGTATAGAGGTTTGGAAATTTGTTTAAAATTTTGAATGGGTCTGCTTCTTTTGTTGCAAATTTTGTAAAGCATAGTCACTAGTAAAACAATTGAGATAGTCTTTCTGCGTGCAGATAAGTCATATCAGCGAAAATTATATTGCTTGTCAACTGACATGCTCACATGCGGTATTTAGCCAAGATATTATATTTTCAGTTTAGAAAATCCTAAATTTTTTTTCTTATGGAAAAATGTTTTTCAGATGTTTTCTAAAGACAAAACCATTCATATTTTACAAGCCCTCGCCAAGTTCAATACAAAAACATATGCAGTTGCAATAATCAGAAAAAATTACCTCTGTTGCCCGGTAATCCATAGCAAAGTTGCATTTCAAGGATCACAGTCACAAATGTTTACACACACACATTACATACACTAGAAACATGTTCCATACATGAGATTTTTAAGCTAAGAATAATACTTTACAAAGTACTCAAGAATTTCAAAATTTTGCAATGTGTCATTTCTAACTAAATTGTCATCAGGAAGTGCAAAATAAGTAAAGCATAGAGAATTAGTGCAATGACTTGGAAAATATCCACATTAGGTCTTTTTCCCTCCATATTAAAAAAGATTTAGCTGCAATTTTTTTCCCTAACAAATGAGTCCACCCAGAATTTTTGACTCATAAGTGAACTTTCAGCTCAAAGGTTCATTTTGTTACACATCAGAATGCTTAAATGTACTGACCAATTATATGAGACCACTAAACAATCTTAGCCTAGAATTTTCAAAGAATGTATTACTCTATATGAAAATTCTCAATATTTAACAATAATAATTTGAACAAAAACAGAGAAAAAACCGATCCCACAAGGGGTAGAATACATGGAAATGTAAATAGATTACCTGCTAGTGGATGGACTAAGGTCATCCAAATCAAGTAGTATATCCCAAAGCAGCATAACAATTGAATGCAATAATTGACCTTTTAAAGCAACAATAGCAGCTGCAGCAGGTATCAGAGCATCTGCAGCCACAGCTCGCACATCATCATCGGGGTCCTCCAATCCAGCCTTACAAGCCGGGCGAACATAGCCAAGTAAATCTTGCAGCATCTCCTGGTATGCACAATGGAATTGTGATAGCATGTTTAATGCAAGGTCAAACTGAAAAAAGAAAATCTATACAAATTTCTCACATGTGGCATTTATGCATAGCATATCAATAGAATCAGTGCAGGTGGATGGGTTACGTAATAATAGAAAATCCTGAACTAATTATAGTCTAAAATCAAAACTACTTATAAGATGACCAGTGAACTACATGTTACACAAAATCAAAAAGAAGTAAATATTGTCAATTACCGTTGCATCAATATTTTTTTCCCAGTCCACAAGAAAAGATAGGACTTTGTTAACTCATCTGAAACAGATTGATAATTTAAAATTTTTGCAACTACATTTATTAACAGATCAGAGAGCACTGCTTCCAAAGGCTAATTACAAGAGAGGAACAGTTATGAGCCTTTCATTTATTAAAAGATCAAACAACAATGCATCCAAAGGCTAATTATGATGGAGAAACAGTTACGAGCCAAAAAATCCAAAATTTCATACTTAGAACAGGCACCAAAAAGTACTGAAGACAACAAAACCTTACCTGTCGAACAGCAACCAAGTACTTGATACCCAAAAGGCTTCCATGACGAATTTCCCATTCTGGCCTACGCTGAACAAAGAAGGAAGACAGCAAAAACCACCATACCAACAGTAAGAAATGGAGAACCAACTAACCTTCATTAAATGAGGATTTTAAGCATCAGCTTATAAGGTATTTACCTGCATTTGCAGCAAGACATTCAATGTTTCATGAACCAATGAAGGGTGCATATACTTAAAAGTAGCACCTAACGCTTGGGCACAAGTTTCCCGTACTGGAGCAACAACCTGATCGGATACGTAGTCTCCAAAGCTGCATATTAGAGATATATTAAAAACAACTAATATAAGGACCTATCTTTTAAACAAGTACCCATTTCTCATCCACTAATACTAAAACAACAGTATACAAGAAACAGTAATATCTCACGGAATAAAACTGATTAGTAGTTTCAACAATATAACTAGCACCAAAGAGGAAACAGGGCATACCGATCTAGTGATAGTACACACAAGAAACGAATTGCACAATCTTGGAGAAATTCACAGTTCTTAAACCAAGAATGCCTGGCTAGCTTAACTAAGTTGATAATCTCGCAATTTTCAGGGAGATCTTTTAGTACATCTGTATTTGCAAATGCACCTTTATCTTCATAATAACTCTTTGGCTCTTCCACTTCAACAGTTTCCTTAGATTGGTAAATCAGATCATCACGATAAAGTTCAGAATCTATCTTCACAGAACTAATATCATGTTGACCATTCTGTCCTGAAGGCAAGGTCCATGCAGCATCCTCAATCTTCACTGCAACATCGAAGCCACCATGCTGACCAGCAGAGATCATTTTGTTCATCACTGGAGACGATCCTTCTTCAAGCTTTGGCCTCTTCAGATTTGGCTCTAATTCATCTGGTGATACTTGCATATTCAAATCAATTTCTCTCTCACTCTTCATTTTACTCAAATAATCTGTATCTTTTATTTCAAGAAATAGTGCATCATCCGAGTTCAAGTCAGGCAAATATACTCCGGCAGAAGCACCATGATGGGTTAGAATTTCTCTCAAAGCCATAACACTACCATGGCGAATCTCCCAAACTGATAACACGGTCAAGGAAACCATCATCAGATCAGAAAAGCACAAAAAATGAATGATAACTTTTGAAGTTTATACAAAAGCATACCAGGATCAAACATATCAAGAATGAGTTGTTCAACAAAACTACGAAAAGGCCACCGGCCATCTCCATCATGATCAGTGCTATCTTCATCAATAACAGCATCAAACTGCACAGGAAGTCAACATTATTTGCTACATCTGATAGCTTAAAATGGAAAAAGTAAAATAGAGGAAGAAGATAATTTATCTCTTTGAAAAGAAAACAACCAAAAAGGTGCTTCTGAATCCTATCTGTAATCTCACAAACTAAATTTGCCAGCCTTCTAACAAGGAAATTGCAATTTTTTACCCAAAAAATTGATTGTTTGTAACATCAACTATCTAATAGTTTTCTGCTTTTAACTGAGATAATTAAGGTTTTTCATCTTCATAAACATTTTACCTAGGTAGCTGTATCAGGGTGCAGCATTTGCCCCAATCCACCCAGTTACTTTTCTCCAAAATATCAACATGTTCAACAATTTATCAACTCCATCAAATACAATACCATTTTGTTTTGATTCAAAACAGTGAAACACCCACCACTTTTACTTTACACTAATTTTCATGACATCATTATAAATTTATAGACATTGCTTGCACACAGTAAGTTTCATGAGTTAAATACATCACCAAAGGAAGCACAAAATTATTTAGCACATAATTTATGTAAAGCTCGTAAAGGTTCAAGACTCTGCAGAAAGAAGACAAATACACAAGACAGAGATGCACACAGAAGTTGTAGAACAATGAGATTAAAAAAGGCATGAGTATTAGTGCTGGTGAGATCAGACAAGAGAGGGTCAAGAATTAAGTTTTCAGGTGTAAGATCATGCTCATTGCAGGGCTAAGCTTCAAACTTTTAAATTCATTTTAAAATCAGGTTAAAGTTTTTTCTTTTTAATAATGGGGGGTAGGCGTTGAGGTTGCTTAGGATCGAACCCAAGTCTTACCGCATGCCGCAACTCTCTCTTAACCACTCAGCCAAGAGGTTATCGGCAAAAGCAGGTTAGAGTTATATTTTCATAGAATCTTACTTAAAATTATTAGGTTGTCTTCTATAGGTCACTATAAGAAAATTATATTTTCATAAAAACTCTTAATTTAATTAAATGGTTAAAGTCAAAACTATTAATTTAAGCAAATGGTTTATTACTTCTATAACTTCTAATAAAATTGCACATATCTGTTCATAGAATCTTACGTACAATTATTAGGTTGTCTTCTTTAGGTCACTACGAGAAATTTATATTTTCGTAAAAAGCTAAAATCCTGATTGAAGTAGCAAAAAGCAAGAGTCCAGATTATGCAAATTCAGTTCATATTCTCAGACCAAAACCATAAACTTATACGTTAATTAGAGAGTGAGATATTTAAATACCTTACTCGAACCTAATGGATCAGGACATGTTACTCTTGGAGTTGATACATTATGAGCTGGTGATACCTCCATATCTCCATCATCAGACCAACCTTTTGCTTGATCTTTCGAATTTATTTTAGCTTTTCTCTTTAACTTATTCAACTCCCTTGCACTTGGCCTTCTTTTGGACATAACAGTAGGTACCATACGTGAAACAAATTGCTGGATATTATGTATAGATGGCGACGTGTAAAATCTATTAGCTAACCCATTTCCATGGTGGTGTAATTTTTGAACTATAAGGTCCTCATCTCTAATCATATCATTGACATCCATGAACTGCTCACACATATCCAAACCTGCACATAACAACCAAGACTGGTGTAAGGAAACCATGTGCATAGAAAGTATAACAAATCAAACTCAGTAACCTCTCACGAACTCAACAAGGGTGACAACTGAAGGTTAAGAATCATACATGCAAACCAAATTGACACTTTAGAAGTAACATAGAACTCATAACAAAGGGTAAACACATCTGCAAATTACAAAAAAAGAAGAAAGAAAACAAATAAAAATGCATATAATTATCGAATTCTACAGTAGAAAGTCCAACTCTTTACATCATCAACCTTACTTTAATATTTAATTTGCTGGAATGAGAATATAATTACAGCAAAGGCTCTGTTTATGTTCATATAAATTAAAATTTCAATATGTCTTGGACAGAAAAACTTTATTACCTCCTAATTGTTTGCCATGTGAAAAAATTAACGAAATGACGCCATTCTTACAGTTGATGGCAACCTTACTGGAAACATCAGGACCCACCCACAAATTTCAGCTAACATGTTAAAATCACTTTTAAAGCTCTTAAAAAGGTGAAGCATATCACAAATATTAAGGAGCAAAAAGTTCAAACTACAATGCCACACGACCAACCTAGTTTTCAGTGATAAAATCGAGCAAAAATTAATTTTCTATACGATTAGTTTTAGGACAGAAAACAACAGTAATTTGTTCTACATTCAAACAAAAGACACTAACCTGCTAACTGGAACCTAAAATGTAGCAACCTATCAAAGGTCCTCAGTCTCTAGTTAATACCAAGCAGTTTTGGTAACTTCAGACAAAGGAACAAGTGAAACAGCTTCACCTAAACGGAACCTAATTGACAACTTCCCATGTTAAAGAACCCATTTCACACTCCAAATTCTGAATGTAACATAATTGCCACTTCCTGCTTAGATTATAGAAAAACCTAGATGCATATAGAAATCATATGCAAGATGCATCTTCCCAATCTACTCCATCCAATGTACTTTTGCCAAGCAAGCTAATGGATATGTATGTGTATATGACACACCCAACACCATACCACTAAGGAACTATCAGCCAAGACTGTTTCAATTGAAGGCCAGATTTCTTTAGGTTTGAAATTTATATATAAGGAATCTATAAAACAAAAGATAAAAACAATCAAGTTATAATAACACCTCTTATAACTTCCATCCTCAATATGAAGTCTGAAATAAAATCCAGTCTCCCCCACCCCACCGCCACCGCCAAAGTTATAAGAGAGAGAGAGAGAGAGCCAACTCAAACACAACATGGCATAAAAACGACAAATAGATATTATAGATTCACTAGATCTTCATAAAACCCTTACCAATGGATAGATGAATAGAGACAACAAAATACCAATTGTCTCAATCTAACAGACTTGCCGGAAACTTTAAACTCCTAACAACATTGCCAGCTTTTACCCTAATAATGAATCATCTCAATAAAAACTTCTTTCCCTTTTTTTTGGATAAAATATACATGCTTCTTTCTAGTATCATACAGTAACAAACCAAATGTCAAATACAATGCATATCTGAAAGTATCATCAGCTCCTAATAAACCCATAAAAGCCAAAAAAAGTACTAACCTAAACGTCGTTTTAGATTCTGTTTCTGGCGAGCTAATCTCTCTTTAGGATTCCTTGAGTTATCATTTGCAATATCGTACTCCTGCATTGGAAATGGATTCAAATAATTTCATTAGCACAGAAAATATTTGAAATTAAAATAATCTCATGAAATGACTAATGTTGTAACATCATCATCATCAGAGCTTTTATCCCAATAAAAATAAAAATGATTAGGTGGCAAACAACAAAATCAAAGTGAAACATAGTAGTGCCAGAGAGGAGGAGGAAGAGGGGGATGTGGAGGAGTGTAGAAATAACTAAGCCTGGAGGACAGAAGTGGAAGTTCAAATTTAAATCTTTAAAAATGCATGGAGAAGGTGCTCAGAAACAGATTTAATAAAATTTTTGCATAAATAAAATCATTATTGGTTAATTCAAATAATCTTCATCTAACAGCTTTATTCAAACAGTTGTACTTCAGCAACAACCTTTGGTCCACCTTCAATCAACCAAAAGCCACTAATACTGACTTGCAAATCTAAATATCATTTTTCGGAAGGCAAATCTAAAGAATTATTACACTAAGAAGCAGACAAATGTCAGGATAACAAATGATTATTAAAATGATGCTAGTTTTAATAACAGAATAACTACCATTCAAAATATACTTTAAAAAGAGGAATAAAATGTCAAGGCAATCACAATTCTCTTTAATTCTATTAACCTTTATTTTTATTTTTAGCAGTGCAACATTAGGGTGAGAAAAGGCTCTGATGATGGCCTAACCCAAGCTATTGCGATAAAGGCTCAAATGATGATGATGAGTAGTGCAACATTAGATAACCCAGAATAATATCTTCAAACATGCCATATTATTACATAAGTTTACACACTTCTCTATATTCAACGAAATCATCCACAGGAACACTGATAAGAGGACGGTGAGAAAAGGGTTCTTGATATTGATTACAAAAAGAAAAGGCATTTACAACGTCAGACATGGAAGAAAAAAAAAATAAAACAAATAAGAAAAAGCTACTTTTAAGAGCATCAAAAAAAGTAAGAAAGAAAACGAATGACAGAAAAAGAAAATTAAAATGTAGCATCTGCCATAACAAAGCTGGAAGATTCTATCCCTTGACCATTTATCACAACAAATAACAAGAATGGAAAGAGAGGGTGCTGTAGATTTACTGAGAAATTAACAAAAAAAATTAAATAGAAAACTTTCAATATAACATGTGGAATTTTTCCAAGGGTATTAAAATCCTAATGAAGAATGCTACATAATATTTTGACTAAATTGTTCAACATAAAATGGAGATCATTCACCTGTCCGCCAGAGGCCAACAAAGCCCCAAACTCCAACACCTTGTTGATGTCAAAGCTGTTAAAACAATTTATTCAAAGAAAGATACGTCAACAAAGAAGACAACCAGTTATCATTTGGAAAAATGCATACTAAGAAAGATGGAAAAGAAATTCATGACAAATAAAATATTTTCCCATCCATCAAATAAATATTTGGTACAATAGAAACTGGTAAAAGAAAATCTCATAAACAACCTTCTAAATGAAACACCTGCTACAATTTTAGAATGTAAGTCAGGTGATGCCACCACATCTTCAACACTAGCAGATATCCCAGCCCCAGTCATCTTTGCTCCAACAGAAGACAATAAATCAGTCAGAGAAGTGTGCTTGACATTTTGAGCAATAGCTCCTATGGCATGAGCAGCAGCAACCCTCGTGTCCCAATTTTTACTACGAAGATACTGAGAAACCTAATTGCACAAAACAACGTCTTTTAGGTAGATGATAGAGTACAAAACATAACACTAACATGCAAGTTGCAACTGACAAGTCCACCCCAAAAGGATAGTCGATAGTAATAAGATTTCATAACACCACCACAAAGAAAACAAAGGTAGAAATACATAATTAGAAAATATAAATTTCACACAAGAATTAAGAAAACAACAATTTTTATATATACAACTCCAAGAAAAATACCTTCCAAACTAAAATTAGAAGAAGAATCTTCAATTACAGCCTCAATGATTTTTCTAGGTTGAAAAATGAATAATTTCATAAAAACTTGCAACACAGCAATTAAAAAATGTCTAATTTTTAATAAATTTACAGTTGAAGAGCAATTAGTGAAGCAGACCAATGCGCAGGGGAAAAAAGACAAAAAATGGAGTGACAGAGAGAGATAGGTCTAAAATCTATGGCGTTCAAAAACAGTATTCTTATTTATTTTCCTTAGAACAACAAGAACGTCCAAGCATTTTCTGATAACAAGTACCAAATTCCACCTTAAAGCTCTATAACAGAACCATATTAAAAGTGAGAATGTTAAAATAAACTCCTAAGGATACTAATTTAGCAAGGTTCACTACCAACTCCTGAAGAACCTAACACACATAAACTCAATATGTTAGCTGCCACCTAAAAGTCTTTTACTTCGTGAATACCACATGCACTGGCATGTTCTGCGGCTTACTACACCAACCTCATCTTATTTAGGTATTTTTCTGGACAATGATTTCTGTTTTGAATGAAAAACAGCAATTCTTTTTTTTTTAACCACAGGTATCCTCATCTGTTTTACAGTCTCAAACTAATCTTGTTCAGACTGAGAATAATAGATTATAAAGCCCTCCCAGCATTCAAACCATATCCAAATGCCATGAAAAGAAATCCACTTTCACTTTTTCCAATTTTCTCAACAACTCGCATTATTAAAAAAAACAGTAATAACCGTCAAAATTCAATCTTCACAACGTAATATTCAAGGTCTAGCTTCTTTGCTTCCTGGAAATAATCTTTAAAAAAATACACCGATTGCATTATATTAATAGCTAACCAAAAAATAAGGCAAATGTAGCTTTCTTTTCTTCCTCAAAATAACAAGAAATCCCAAAAATGGCTAATTAAAACCCATAAAAACAAACTTATTACACTAAATTAATAGCTAGGAATGCATAGAAATTTAAAAATAATTAAAACTAAAAAGTTGAAATCAGTACCTTCTTAAGAAGAGAATTCAAGTCCTGCGGATGCGATTTGGCGATATCCCCGATCTGTCTCGCCGCAGTGAATCTTGTCGCTTGCGTTGAACCAGCTTTTTAAAGCAAATCAGTCAAAGAAACAAAAAGAAAATGCTTCTTGAATTTCGCAAAATTTCAATAAGATCCAAATAAAAAAGAAAATTGATTAAAAAAAAAAGGAAAAAGAAAAGGATACTGTCCAACAAAGTGAGTAAACGATTGAGACGCGAAGATTGTTGCTGAGCCATATAGATGAGATGGCGTCGGATTAAAATTCGTGACTAATTCTTCGGCATCGTCTTCGATCATTCAATTCGAAATATCAACAATTTTTCGGTTTCGAACACAAAAGAAAGGAAGTCTTGGATTTGACTTCGTATTTTCTCAGTGGAATCTGTTCGGCTTTCCTTTTCTGGCACTGGTTCGTTCAATTTTGTATTTCTCTTATTCGCTATTTGCTGATAAACGAAAAGATAATTGAAATGGAAGAGAAAGAGGAATCGATGGAGAAAGTTAGGGTTACCTGCGACACGGCGGTAACGTTTTGGTGATTTTAAGGAAGAGCATGACGATGCATTTTTTTTTCTTTTTTTTATAAAATATAAAAAATATATTATCGCAATTTTATTTTATAAAATATATAAAAATGATTTTTTATTCAAATCATTATTTTATTTTTCATTAAAAATTTGTTTAATTTTATACATATGACATAAAAATAAGGTAAAAATATAAAAAAATTATACGAATTAAAATTATAGAAAAATGAATTATACATTTAATAAAAATTAAAATTTTATTTGATTATAAATTAGAACATGATTATTTTTATTTTTTAAATGATTTAATACAAGATAAATAATTATAAAAATACAAGATAAACATAATAACACAAATTATCAAATTTAATTTTACCATATTTTCTGTATAACAAGAAGGCTTATGATTTATTCAAAAGTCTAATTTATTGATGACTATAGTAATTTTCATTTCCATGGTTTTTGACTTTTTCTATTTTTTATTTCATTTATATTATAAAGGATTTTCGTGTTATTATACCAAAACAGAAAAAAGAAAAAAAAAGTTTGTCTTTTGTCTCTTGAATTTTGAAATTTTTTTGGTTGTATAATATTTTATATTTTATTTATTTTCCTACAAATAATTTTGAATTTGGCGGGCCAGGGCCGGCCTTTTAGTTTGGGAGAATTAAATTGTTATAATGGGGCCGGAGAGGATGATTAATTTTGGAGCCCATTCCGGCCATTAAAAAAGGTAGGCCCAAATTTATTTCTAATTACTTTCCATTAGAGGATTTTCTTTGTTTATTTATGAATAATTATTGTATATATTGTCAGTAAAATATTTTTATTTCATAAATAGTATTAAGATCATAACACGTATTTGATAAAAATATTTTAAACAATAAAAAATAAATAAAATAAAATATGTGTCACAATTCTAACATCACTTATAAAATAAAAATATTTTACTGACAGTATATGAAATAATTATTCTTTATTTATTGGTACATGAAATTTTATTTTAATACTTTATTAACAGATTAAGTGATTGTTGATAAAAATAAATTTTTTTTAAATTTTCAAAATTGACTTAATCAACAAATAGTTACTAAAAGTAACTAACCAAGGATAAAACAATGATCATGTATTATTTCGAATAGTGAAATAAAAATATAATTAAAATAAAAAAAAAGATATGTACCAATCTTTTAGTCCTGTTTATAAAGATGACAAATCTTCATTAATATAAAATCATTAAACAATTATCCTTTCTAATCCAAAGGACATTTCTCAATGATAATTACAGTTTGAAAAATTCATTTACAATTTTTGTTACATCTGAAATAATAAGACTTTATTTGGTATGAAGGAAGGAAATGTGTGAGAATAGAAATTTTGTTAATTCAATAGTTAAGTTATAAAGTAAAAATTATATTATGAACTTTAATCATTCTATTAACAAAATTTATTTATTCATTTTTTTACTAAACAAAGTCTAAAGAGCAAAAATCATTTCAAATCATTAATTATTAAATATATATAATAATTAAAATAAATGTGTTAAATATTTGGGAATTCAAATATATAAGACTAAAATAGAAACAATGACAATTAATAAAATTAAACGTATCATGTTAAAATTATACAAGCTCAAAACTCTTCATCATTTGTCGAAAAAAAGTGTAAAACACTATCAATTTCCTAAAATAAGAAAATGAGTCTTTTGTATAACTTTAGAGGAGTCAAATTACGCTATATCAACATTTTGGTCTAGTGATTAAGGATAAGTTGTGATATATATAAGTCTTAAGTTCGAATCAAAGTATCTATTTCTTCAGTTATTTAATATTTTTCTTATAACAAAAAAAAATATTACGCTACATCCATGAGCCACGAATAGCCCAATGAAGCAAAATTGATTTGCCAAATAGCCCAACAACAAGAAAACCCAAGGGTAAATGAATCTTTAGCATTTCAAAATCATGAAATTAAATCTAAATTTATTAAACAATACTTATTCTATTTGTTTGTACACTAGCATACTACGTGGTAACCTACATAGTATTTACATCAACTACCACGTATGATCAAATGGTAATTAATATTATTTAACAGATTTGGATTTGGTTGTGTTATTTTGAAAAATTAAAAGTTTATTTTCAATAAAATAAAAAGTTATTGACTTATTTGCATGCAATAAAAAAGTTAAAAATTTATATCTATTTTGTGCTTACGAGTAAAGTCTGCTTCAAAATATTTATCTATTAATTCAATCTAATTTAATAAAAAAAAATTCGGAACTGAAATTTATCTACTTTAAATTTAAAACGTTCCAAATTTAAATTAATGAAAACTTTAAAATAATATCGAATGATTCTAAAATTTAATTTAAATTCAAAAAATTCAAAATAAAAGATTTTAAATGTTAAATTCAAAATATTCAAATTTTAAAAAAATAAATCCTTATATTTTCTTACACGAAATAACATAATTGGAGCTATCAAATTACCATCTCCACATAGAGAAATTCATTTGCATGCATGGATTAGAAAAATTGAAACACGTGACAGGCGTCTCCTAGAACCTACGGCGCCGTTGATCCAACGCCCTGGGCGTTGGGCGGAAGCAAGTGGGCCACGTGTCCAATCCAACCGAGCCTCCTTCTCTATCATACCATCCACCGCTTCCTAACTCTTCCAAAGTCCAACCGGCTAGTCAAAATTGCAAGGCTCTCACCTTAATCATTTCTCCCCATTATTTTATTTATTTATTTAGAATTTAATCTTCAGTAAAAATAAACATACAAATCTTCTTCCACAAACAATTTATCAACTTCCATGCACGTAAGCTCCTTGTCTTCTTTTTTCTTGTTTTGATCTTCTTGACTGTTTCTTATCCTTCTTATCTTAATTGGGTTACACCTGTTTCAACCATTCTTTCTCTGTTTTGTTTTGTAAGACATTTATTTTATTCAATATCATTTCTGAGTTTGTTTCTTATTTTAACTTATTTTGGTGTTTTTGACGTGGGTTTCTTCTGGATACAGGAATGATTACTTTTTGGTGGTAAATTCATCGATCAGATAAGCCAGATTTGCTAAGGAAAAGCTTCAAAGGTGAATTTCTGTTTTGAAAAACTTTTACTTTTCTATGCTTTATTTATGATCATGTCATAATTCGATATAATTTTGGTGGGATTCTCTTAAATTTTATACATTTTTCAGTGACGTGATCATCATAAAAGTTGCGACTTCGGAAAAAAGAAATTGAAAATTTTCATATTGAGTTGAAAAGGTTGATATCTCTCAAATTTTGGTCGGTTTCTAAAGTGAGCTGTGATGTCCTTTAAAAGGTTTTTCTTTTTTTTTTCCGAATAATATTGAAGGTAACTCTTGAAGCGAAGAATTTTGGATTTCTGTTACAGTCTGAAGAAAAGAATGAGCATTTTTGGTTGCCAAACCCTTCCCTCAAGAAGTTTTTTTCGCGGGTTTGAGTGGGAAGGTATAGAAGACATGAATATAATTAATTAGCTGATGTTTCATGAAAGTTAAGAATTGAGAAACTATAAAGCTGGAAATTAGGGAGATTGGATTGTTAAGGTATTGTTGGGGTGTTAATAATCTTGACTTCAAGTAGGCTATGTAAGGAATTCCAGTGAGTCAAGTGGAAGTCTCAAAGTTTTGGTGGAAAGTGCAAAAAAAATTGTTTATGAGGGATAAAGGAAATTAGAATCCAAAGTTTTTCTTTTCTTGCCAAAACCCATATCGTTTAGTAGATCATTGGTTGGATTGCTAGGTCTCTTGGAGCCAAGAGGCAAACCAAAGAACGGGCGAGGGAGAGCTGTCTTTGGCTAAAAGCCTAAAACGCTTTTGAAGGGTGGGTTGGGGGAAGATAATTGTTTTTCAACTGCTGTTAACTGGATTCCTTTTAGTTCAGAATAAAAGTGGCAATGTTTGATTGTTCATAAAGTGGAAATTAAGTGTTTAATAGTTTGTCACAGCTATAGGGTAGATCAAGGAAACTTGGTTTTGTTGTGTATGTAGCTTTATATACGATACAGATGTTTTTTTTTTTGGTTTCATTTTCTGAAAACGAAAGAAAGATTAAACATGTATAAGTTTCTTTCTTGTTCTGATATATCAGACGGTTAAAACCTTTTAGAGCTTGTTTTTGCTGTTTGTTATAGTCTTATCAAAATTTAACTCAATTTTTAGGTTGTAGGTATTATGTTTTCCGTTTTTGGGTATCACAATCTTGAGGAAAGTAATCCTTAAATTTGATATGATCACCATGATTAGTACAGAGACGTTGCATCCTCTTGAAGACAACTTGAAACACATTTCTCAAGGCACGATAGTAGATAGTGCTTCTCCACCTAAATTGACCCTCCTAATTTTATAGAACTTACAGGCATAGAATTTCCCTATCATGACTAAAGTTGAAGTTCTTATTTATGTTATATTCCTTTATCTATTTTCCCTGATAGAATGATGTTATCTTTCTGGATTCTCATTTTTCATTGTCATTTCGACAATTGTTCTTTATTCAATTTTTGAATTTCTTTTGGCTTTAATTCTTGGTTTTCCCCATCCCCTCTTCTTTCTTTTTTGTATTGCTGTTAAATGTAGACTTTTGTGACATGCTAAAGTTAGGAGGGATAGAATCATATAAATGTGGATACTGATCATATGACATTGCAGTTTATATGTTGAATAACAAGGAGGGAAAACACAGTTTCAAATTCCAGCTCTGCTTGGATATTTTCTGGGTGCTTATACTCTATTGTGGAATTAAATTTAGAAACACATGCAAATAGAAAGATGAATAAGTTTCCTTTTTGTGAGTTAATTTGAAATGTAATATGGAGTTTCATATGTCTATTCCATGTAAAAGCCTGTACTGTGGTCCTTTTTCAAGCATTGCATCACGTACTAAACACAGAATTTATGATTTTTTTCTTATCATTACTCTTTGCTATCTGCTATTAGATTTTGCTGAGTCATAACATGGTTACATTGTAACATTGTTTAATTATGACATAGGCTTGTCTTTATTCAGCTTTGAAATCCATAATGAATTTTCATGTGTTTTGGGATTTGAGATCCTTTTTGATGCCATATTCTGCTGATTTTAATATGTAGTTCATTCTTGGTTATAGGTTCCATCCTGTCCTTTTGATCTGTTAAACTTGGGAAAATGTTATCTAAACAATTGAAAGGAAGTACAAAAGATAAATCTTTGTCACTTGAGGAGCAACAAGCAAAGGTACATCTTATAGCTAAATTATTCAAACAAGAAGGTTTTCTTTTTCTTTTTTTTTTCCAGCCAAATAAAATGGACTATATTGTTGATTGATTGATTAGATGACTAACCATTTATAACTTTTCTTGGTCATTTGGCAACTATTGATAACAAAATGGTCTATCCCCTTCTAGAAATATGCATGGACTCGTCTTCTATTAGCTTAGGTCATAGGTTTCAGAATAGAAAGAAATAAGAAAGTTTTTCCTTATGAAGTATAAGTGATTTAGAAGACAAATTGCAATGCACTAATAATAACCCTGATTAAAAAATAAACCTATTTAATAAAAGGCCTAACTGTTCTCCGTCAATAAGTCATGAACTCATGATCACTTCTTGTCACATAAAGGCTTATAAGCTTGACTGTGCAACCACCCATGTAACTGTCTAATGGCTTTGTGCCTAAAAGGTTCTATAGCAGAGAAAATGAAAATTGGATAAAACAAATTATTATTCCGAAGAAAGAGGTTCAAAAACTCAAAGCAAAACATTATTGAAATCAAGATATATGCCTTTGTTATTATACATATATTTTAAATGATTTCAGTTGAACATACAGAGTAGTTCTCCTATGTAGGTGCAACTATGCTAGGCTGGTGCCCTTGATCGTCAAAACCAATTCAGTGTAAAATAAAAGAATATCTAATTTCTGGAGGTGATAGAGCCTCAAAAGTCTTTTTATAAGAATCTCTGAGCCTTCAGAATGTCAATATATTGATCTCCCTGGATGACAGGGTATATTTAAAGAATTTAATCTATGGTTATAAAATTACAGTTGTCATCAAGAATATAAGGAAAATGACATTTGTGATAATTGCAATAAAATCTCTTGCCTCCAATCTGAATGCTGGATATCTGAACACATTCCTATAATATGCAAGGCCAAAAAGACGTAACACTTAAATCGCTCAACTTATGACATGTTATACCAGTATTAGTTTTCATGGATTGATCATGCTTCCTTGTAGGATCCAGAATTATAATATGCTAACAGAGTAAGCAAAAGAAAAAACAGTGGTGAATCACTAATTATATAACATATTAAGACTTTTCCCACTGGATAAATATGTAACATTAGGGAGGATATTACATGACAGATATGGATTGAAATTGCATATGGCAAGTTGCTGAGAAGTTAGATCAAATTCTAAATAAACTGAATTGTCTGAAGGTCCAACTAATAGACTCTCCTTCACTTCAGATTGATGAGGTTAGAAAATTAATTGGCCCAATCGCTGACAAGCTACCAGTCCCTTGTTCGGATGAATCAATATCAAGGTACCTCAGAGCAAGGAACTGGAGTACAAAGAAGGCAAGCAAAATGTTAAAAGAAACATTGAAGTGGAGGCTCCAGTACAACCCAGAGAAAATCCGATGGGTTTGCATTCTGTTCCAACTGAACTGTTTTAAGATCAATTTTATTGATTTTTTTAATTCACAAACACTCACACCCCACTGCAGGATATTGGTGAAATTACTCAGTTATTATTAGTGATTATGTATGGTTTGGTAGAGCTGTTCAATTCTCATGTTTGAGGGATGCTTAGATGGTTTTTAACTCTACTCCTACTCCTCTCCACTTCTCATGATAAGGATATTTTACTGCCTTTCCATGTGTGCCCTGGGTGCTCAGGGTTGACAGCAGAATTTGTTTTGTCTAAAAAATGGATCTCTGGCCCTGGGAGTCTTGACTTTTAACTATAATTAATGGCTAGCTGGGAGTTTGAGCTTCTTGGAAGACTCACACTTCCCCACCTTGTTTAGTAGTAACAAGTGTAAGTTTCATATATCAGTTTCTTGCTGACCGTCTGTGACTAACTTTTTGTAATGCTCTCAGGAAGATATTGCTCACGAAGCTGAGACGGGAAAAATTTACAAAGCTAATTTCTGTGACAAACTTGGGAGGCCTGTTCTTGTCATGAGACCTGGCTTCCAGGTACTCGTTGGATGAATTATCTGGCTTTGTATATGTTACTGTTCTAGTTTTCTATATCATGACGATTATGATGAATTTGGACAAATTCACCTTTTCAGAATACAAACTCAACGTTAGGGCAGATCAAATACTTGGTATATTGCATGGAAAATGCCTTAATGAATTTGAACCAAGACCAGGAGCAGATGGTTTGGCTAGTTGATTTCCAAGGGTGGGCAAGGGCAAGTATCACTGTTAAAGTGACTCGGGAAACAGCTCATATCTTGCAGAATCATTATCCAGAGAGACTGGGCCTAGGAATCCTTTATAATCCCCCAAAAATATTTGAATCTTTCTGGGTGGTATGTTATCCCTCATTTAATCTTTTCATTTTGAATTACAATGTTCCTGTGACACTGTGAGTATTTTTTATCAAAAAGGTGACTTGATGTGTATGGTTTCTATAGTTCTATATTTATCTTGCAAAATATATGGACACGAGCAGCTACACATGCATTTGTTCCTTTGTAGACTCTCATTTGTTTGTGGATACTTGTTTTGTGGCACCTCAGCCAGACCATACACGAGAGATGCTAGTGTGGTAGCGTAGACAAGATATTTACTATGCTTGTTGCTTCACTGTCTATTGTTTCTTATTTATTCTCTCCCTAGTCTTATGGCTGGTTATTTAAGATCCTCCTGCAAAGAAATGAAAGATAAGGCTTTGCTTCAGACATCATAGTTGTGACATCTAGTCTTCTCTCTTTTTTACGCTTTGTTGAATTGGTGTGCCATATACATTAAGTAGCTTATTTGAACTTTACCGAGAATTAAGAAACCTATGATCTGTTTCTGTCTACAATTCCTTCTTTTTTTTTTCATTTTGGTTTCGGTGGCTCCCTTTTATCTGATCCTCACCGTCTATAAACTTTGGCATGCTTCATTTACATGATATTCATATGGTTTTAATGGATTGAAACTCTGGCGCAGATAGTGAAGCCATTCCTCGAGCCTAAGACATACAAGAAAGTGAAATTTGTCTATTCTGATGATCCAAAGAGCCAAAAGATAATGGAAGAAATTTTTGATTTGGATAAACTGGATGTTGCATTTGGTGGGAGAAACACAGCTGGATTTGATTATCAAGCGTATGCACAACAGATGAAGGAGGATGACATTAAAATGTCAAATTTCCTGGACTCCAGTTGTTCATCGCCAACTGATCCTTCATCGATTTTGTCCGAACCACATCAGTCCGAGTCACCGGATTTAGACCATGATTCTAATGCTTCAGATGAAGGTGGATTATCATCCGCCGAGGAAGCAACTTCTCCAAATTTGGAGCATATTGATGAGAAGATACAAGAGTTGTCACTCAGCTGCAAAGATAGCCAGGTGGTGGGTGAAGCAGCAGCAGCAGCAAAACAAGTAAAATAAGCAAGTTGGCAGAGACCTAATCCACCTTCTGGTAAAACAGCATTTTTCTTTCATACTTCGAGCAATCAAGTTCCAATTGCAGATGATATCCTGGATGCAATCGTTCATTGCAGCTAACTGGTTAACTGATTAGATAGCTTGAGCTATCACAGTTACAAAACTCAGCTGTGGAGAACAATAAAAAGTTTTTACACCAATAGCAAATGATTTATTACATACAAGAATATTTGTTTTCCTGAGAGGGACTCATGGATGCAACCCTCATATATTGACATAAAAAGTCATCATTCAAGTAAAACTACACTTTATTGATCCGTTGAGCTTGGTGTAGTAATTTAGATAAGCCTGAAGTACATATATGAGGAATAAATGAGGAGATTAGGTATCCTTGGCGCATTTATTGATCTAAAATTTAGTTATTAGAAGGATAGAAATATTGGCATGGTAAACATTTTATCTTATTCGAATTTTTGGGTTCTTTACATTTTTTTAATTAAAAGTGTTAAAAGCAAGTCAATTTATGAATATCTTTTTCTTAAAAAAAAATTAAAGTGATATTGATAGAATATTGAAGTGATGGGTTTCAATATCTATTATTGAATATATTGTATTATTTTTTTTCAAGAATTATGGATATGGGAATTATTCGTATCCATTAAAAATTGTTAGAATAAGATTTGATATGAATTTAAAATATTCAATAAGTACGATATAAAATGTTAATGATGCCGAAAAGAGGATCTGCGATTCGAAATATACTACCTACTCATTACCCACTCTCTCTTATTTTTATTTTCAGATTTGGTAATTTATATATATAATTCTATTTATATTCTAATAAAATTATATTTATATAATATAAAATATAAAAATTTTGCATCAACACGTTAGATACAAATTTATTTTTTAGTTTTTGTTATATTGATATATAATTTTTATTCAATTTTAACTTGTATTATTTATGTATATTTTATTCGTATCGTTTTTATAACGTGTCAGCATGACATATATAAAATTATCAAATTTACCTATTTCTAATCAAAACTCACAAATTGTCATATTTTTTAACAATAAGCTCATAATCTGTTTATTTAAAATTTGAGAATTTTTATTTTAACAAATAAGATAACTACTTAATAATGATGATGATGATGATAGCCTAAATCAACTCATTTCATATTTAAAAAATAAATAAATCAATATTTTCTTTTATTTCCCACTTAATTAATCAAAAAAATCAACATCGAACAACACTTTAGTAGGGCCGGCATTGGCTATAAACGATGTGACGATATGCATTAAATTTTTATAGCACATCACTTTCATTTTGTTTTTTCAGAAACAAAGCAACTATAAAAATTGCAAAATACTTATAGTTGACATCTTCAAAGGATGGGATTGCCTACTCCATAGAATAGGTCTTACATAATCTTTGTACTTGAATTCGATTATTTTTAAAATTATGATCAATATATGTGATTATTACCATTAATCACATAGATTTAGTTTATTAATTAATTTTAATGGACAAATTAAACAATTAATTTTGATACTATAGAGAAGACTTTTCATCCCTGCCTGCCAACCATACATAAATTTATCACTTATCCAAATACCTAAATAGATTTTTTTATTAAAATATTGATGACAAGTCATCAAACTGCTTTTGTATATAAGATGTTATTTCAAATATTTTTTTGTTTTCTTTTCCAATAGTTGTGAAGATGTATAATAAAGTTATTCATAATTTTTTATTTATAATAATATTCTTCTTAATTTTTAATTGAATTTGTATTATTTGTCTCGTAATACCAAACTCAATAAAAACCTTCATATTATTATTATTATTATTATTATTATTATTATTTAACATATATAAATAGAAAATAATTTTTATTATTTTATTCAAAAAATAGAATAATTTCTAAACTTTGAGAAAAATATATGTACATGTCATAAGCTTTTGAACCAAATGTTCCCCTCAAACTACTTTACTAATAAAATCAATGTTGTAACCAAAAAAAAATAAAATAAAATAAAATCAATGGTAGGTACTCAAGTTCAAAAAAAGAGCTTAACCCAAAGACCGGTTTAGTAGAAAAGAGAATCTCTTGAACTTAAATATCCCTCTACAATCATTTGTGGAGTCGATATAAGATCATAACATCAACCATCCCTTTGAGAAGTCAAAGTCCACGGCAACCTACTTTAGACTGTTTTCACTTCAGACTTTTCTCAGTACCAAGTAGCTCTTTTCTATGTTGTTATTTTCGTTCCACAGTAGCTCATTCTAAATGGCTTTGCTCTGAACTTTTTTAATGCCCAATTAACCCTTTTCTAAGTTGTCCTCTTTAATACATCGACTATTTAACAAGAGCACCAATGATAGGTATTCATGCCCAAATAAAGAGCTTAACCCAAAAAAACAGTTTAGCAGGTGAATGATCCCCTCAAACCTAAATACCTTTCCACTTTCCACAATTGTTTGTCAACGAAAGTCCCAACAGCAAAACTAAGAACTTTGTAAAGAAAGCAAGAAGAGAATAAAAATACTGTTTATCAGATGCAATAATCATCACGGCACAATCCACACTACATAAAAGAATAAATCACAGTCTAGTTTATACTTTAATAAGGCTGGTTCTGGCATTAAATAATATAATTTTTTTTTAACATATCTGCTTATCTAATAAAAAAAGAATTTTTATATTCATAATATCAAACTGAAACCATCTTCGTATCCTTGCTGGATAAAAAAAGAATTATTACATTCATATCTGCTTATCTAATAAAAAAAGAATTATTCTATTCATAATATCGAGCATCGATATATCAAAGCTGCCATCATTAGCTATATTAATTAAGAAATCAACACAAAAATTTGTTTCTCTATAGAGATATCTTAAGGAACAATTCTAATCGAGCTTCATTCTTAACCATATGGTGATTAAAGCTATCATTAATAAATCTCAAAGTTAGTTACTAATAGTTAACCTGAGCTTCATTCTTAATCGTATGGTGAATAAAGCCATCATTAATAAATCTCAAAGTTAGTTACTAACAACCTAGGTCAATAAATCATCATTAACATGTAACCATATATATATATATATATAATATGCATTTATATTTAACGTACTATAAGTGTATAAATATTATTTATTGTCATCGAATCATATCATAGCATTTGCATCTCATTAACTACTGAATTTAATAATATTTATTTTAAAAAGTTATTTTAAAAATTATGAATTAATGTGATATAATATTATAATTTATTAACAATGTATGAAATTTATTAAATATAAATTCATATAATATATAAAAATTTATATTTATACAATGACAATCCTAGATTAGTAATAAATCTGTGTGTATATATATAGCTTTTGGATTTATTCTTTTTTGCCTTGAAATTAAAGTTAAATTATATGTTTTTAAACTTGGATTTTAAACCAAGCTTTAATTGTAATCATTTTAAAATAATTAATTATACTAAATTAAGACAATTCACTAAACTAAGATTTGAATAAATACTTTAAAAGAAATTATTTGTAAAGTTTTTAGGTTTCATTGATAGAGATTATTAAAATGATGTATAACTTTTGAATTTTATTAAAAATAAAAATTAATTAAAATAAACGTAAGATAAAATTTTAATTCATATATAAAGGTAAAAAATTTTCACTATTAATTTACCCAAACAATTTGGTACTTTAATAATATTTTTAACCGAGAAAGTTAAAATATTCTAATGCCTCATAAATATATATTTAAAAAAATTATTGATCATTATTTTATATATGCCAAGTTGGATTGGATTGACCTTTAAGAAAAGAATGATAAAAGAAATTAACATTGTTTTTCTCGTAACATAAATAAATTCTTCAGTACAATAAAATAAAAAAGAACAAGAAAAGAAGAATATAATAGTAACTGTCTCCCCTTTGTTTTCAATCTTTCTCTTTCTTTCTCTTCTTTTTGTGCCACCCCATTTCTTCTCGCTCCGTTCTCTTTCCAAGCAAAACCAATTGAATAAAGAAAAGAATGAAACCATTACAACTTCATAGCTTTTTTGTTTTCGGTAGAATGCAACTTCATAGCTAAGCCCAAAAAGTGAGCGAAAAAGAAGAGGAAAAACAGAGCAGAAAAGAGAAAAGCAGAGGATTCCATTTTTTTTCTTTCTAATTACTTATCCCTTTGTATTTAAGCCATTTTCAAAATTCCCTTTAGTTTAAATTTCTCAACTTTTACAAGGCTCGGGGTTACTGGGTTTTTCCAGGTATTGTTGGGTTTCTGATCTCTTGCTTGAAAGTTTTAATTTTATGTGATTGAAAATTTTCAGCCTTGCTTAAAATTTTATTCTTTTCAATTAAATTTCCTTTTATTTTTGTTTATTTACCAATTTCATCACTCAAAAACTCTTAATTGTTGATTTTCAGCTTTGGGTTGATCTGCATTTGATTGCTCTGTCTTTCATTTAATTCTACCTCGAAGGTGAGTTTACACTTAAATTTTGTGATATATTTGTTCCTTTGGATCCAATGCATTGTTTTGTTTTTAATTGCTTCTTTTTTTTAGAACAGATTGGAAATTGAGAAGAAACAAATTTATATATAGAGTGAGAGATGGGGCCTGAAAGATTGGAATTTGGAGTTAGAGTTAGGAAACTTATGGTGATATCGGTTAAAACATGTTACAGATCGGTTTGGAATCATCCATTTTTGGTTGGTTTGGTTTGTTTTTTGATATATTTGTATAGATCTTTTCCTTTCTTGTTTTCTGTTTTGGTTACTGCATCTCCTGTTTTGGTTTGCACTGCTGTTTTGCTTGGTGCTCTTTTGAGTTTTGGGTCACCAAACATACCTGAAATTGATGACAAGGAAGAAGGAGAGAAAGTTAGTCATGAAGTTTCACAATTGAAAATTTGGGCTACTGAGGATCACACTGTTGTCGAGAGAGATTTTCGTGATGATGACTTTGTTGTAGAAAGACATGTAGGGAAGAGGTGGGACATAGTAGAGAATGATGATGAGAAAGTTCATTTGGTTAATAATGAGGTCAGTGAAGTTGAGGAAGCTGATGGTTCAGTTTGTTATAAGCCGTTGGTTGATAAGGATTTGGATTCTCGGGATATTCATTGTGAGAATGGGGTGATTGATGAGGTGGAGGGAACGTTGAATGATTTGGTGGAGAAGAAGAGGGAAATTCTGGGGGAGATGTTAGGGATTGAAGCTGTGTCTAGTATGGGGGAGGCTGCGGATGATCAACATGTTTTGACAGACAAGGTAAGAGATAGGAATCTGGAAGTGGAGGATGGTAAACCCATAGCAGATTTCAGTGATGTAGCAAGGGGTGATGAATTGGATTCTTCTCTGGTGTCATCTTGGAAATGCACTGCAGGTGATGATGATGATGATGAATCGTTGGATTCTGATTCTGATGGTGCTGAGAGTTCCTCTCCTGATGCTTCAATGGCAGATATAATTCCGTTGCTTGATGAGTTGCATCCTCTTTTGGGCCCAGAAGCTCCACAGCGGGGTCAGTTATCTCATGATGGTTCTGATGCTGCCTCGGAGAGGTCTCATGGCAGTAATAGTGATGAAAGTGTTGAGTCATATGAGATGGAGAACCAGGGGGAGTACGAGCATGATGATGAGGAGGATGAGGTTGAGGGAGAAGGAGCGAAGGGAGATAAAGAGGATGAAAGTAAATCTGCAATTAAATGGACAGAGGATGATCAGAAGAATCTCATGGATTTGGGTACTTCAGAGCTAGAAAGAAACCAACGATTGGAGAATCTTATTGCAAGGAGAATAGCTCGTAAAAATATGAGATTGATGGCTGAGAAGAATTTAATCGACTTAGATAGTGTTGATATTCCCTTAAACATCGCACCAATTTCTACAACAAGACGTAACCCATTTGACCTTCCATATGATTCCTACAATGACCTAGGGTTACCTCCCATTCCTGGGTCAGCTCCATCCATTTTGCAGCCAAGAAAAAACCCTTTTGATCTTCCTTATGACTCAAGTGAGGAAAAACCCGATCTTCAAGGAGACAGTTTCCAAGAAGAGTTTTCAGGTCTTAATCAAAGGGAAGCAGTTTTCCCAAGAGAAGCCTTCTTTCGAAGGCATGAAAGCTTCAATGTGGGATCATCATCTCTAGGTGTTCCCCTGCAAGATCTTAAGTGGAAACCTTATTTTGTTCCAGAGCAGCTAGTAAAAGAAGGAGCTATCCCTTCCTCATTCCAAAGGCAGTCAAGTGAAGTTAGTGAGTCGAAGTTGAGTTCTGTTCATGATACTGAATCAGTGAGTTCGGTTGTGGATGATGAGGACAACAAGTCGTATTCTCAAGAAACTGACCTGATTGTGAATGAAGATCATGCTTCCATCCATGATGAACAAGAAAGCCTATCATCTGGGGATGTTGAATCTGTGGATGTTGAGCAAGCCGAGAATAGAGATGTTCATCATGATGTGGTTGAGATCACATTGGGAGATGGAGAAAGTCAGCTGAAAATGGAATCAAATTTGTCTGAA
Source organism: Heritiera littoralis (assembly GCA_031772115.1). Lineage (NCBI taxonomy): Eukaryota > Viridiplantae > Streptophyta > Magnoliopsida > Malvales > Malvaceae > Heritiera > Heritiera littoralis. Next base: position 421,212 of record JAPDPK010000226.1, read on the forward strand.
GCTGGAGCAACTGCTCATGTAGAACTCAATGCAAGTGAAATTGAACCAACATCTCATGTTGGCCAAGCCGAGAATAGAGATGTTCGTCATGATGTGGTTGATATCACATCGGGATTTGGGGAAAGTCAGTTGGAAATGGAATCAAATTTGTCTGAAGCTGAAGCAACTCCTCATGTGGAACTCAATGCAAGTGAAGTTCATCCCAGAACAGAGCCAGTTGAGGAGGATTATAGTAGTAGGTCAAGTTTGTCGTCGTTATCAGAAATAGATGAAAAGATCTCTGATGTCAGAGGAGAAGGATCTGCCGGTTTTGAACCCCATGATCATGAAATTAAAGAATCTGACATTTCCACACAACCATCATTTGAGGAATCAGAGTTCCATTTTACAAGTAAGGTGGTGGACAATAATCAGCATAATGAGCCTGTTTATGATTCAAGTCCTCCATCAGATAAGAAGCTCCTTTCATTTTCATCTGTCTCTTCTGATACACAAACTGAGGTATCTGAAATGGGTTCACCCTCAATGTTGGTTGAGTCTACTGATAAGGAACCCGAAGGGCATGGTGAAACAACTGAGCAGGGTACTTCTAGTTTTCATGAGATGCATGCAGCATCCTCAGATTTACTTAATGAAAATGAACCGAGGGCAGGGGATCTCCCAGAGGTTAATGAGCATGTTACATATGCTGGTTCATCAAGGGTTTCTTCCACTTCTGCTGATCGGAATGTATCAATGGTGCCTGAATCTTTGGTTGAATATGCTTCAACAGATGCAGGTTCATCATCTTCTGATGAGCAGTTAGAGGAGGATGTTCCAAGTAAGGAAGAAAGCTTTATCCAGACTCATGTGGACTTATTGAGCCTTGGTGCAGAAATGGCTCTTGCTGTTGACCAAGGAATGGGTGAGGTGTTGGATTCTTCACCAGAGGAACAACAGCATCCAATGCACCCCAATGAATCTTCACAGGCCAAACCAGGAGATAGGCGTGTGGTTGATAAGGAAGACGCTCAGCTTGAGCAAGATGAAATTCACTTATCAAGTTCATCAGAAGATAACATTGTAGAGGGCAGTGTCTTGCCCAAGGAAGAAATCGTCCAGATTGAATGTGATAAAATGCATTTGACAAACTTTGATTCTAGTCTTGATGTTGATGGCCACCATGATAAGGGTGAAGAGTTGTCCTCTGTGGATTTGACTTTCCAGCAGATGCCTTCCAACTTACTAAGTTCATCCACAGAAGATAAATCAGATCACATGGTTGTGGCTCGAGTTTTGGAAGTTGACCCTTCAGAGGCTAACCTCAGGGAGGTGCATAAAAAGGAATCTGGAATGGATGAAGTTCAATCTTCATGTTCTGATTCAAAGATCGATAATGATCTTGACCATGATGTGAATGTGCAGGGAGTTTCTTCAAACTCTAGTTATCAAGCTACGCCTTCTAGAGAAAACCCTTCACCAGAATTGGAGAAACAGTTGTCACGGTCTGATAAATCTATGAATGAATCACCAATTGATGAACATGATAAGCTTGAGGTAAGTTATTCAAATATTTCTTCCACTGGATGAATTTTCGTACATTGAAGAGTAATCTTATCAATTATTTTGCATGTTTTTTTTATTAAATACCCGATGCTTATTTTGATCTCATTAGATCAAGTTCTCCCTGTTATGACCCTCTTTTTTTTTGAAGTTTGGTAGGAGTAAAATGATAATCTATCCTGTTTGTTTTTTCTTGCTCTTTTTTTTTTTTTTAATTTCTCCTTTTCCATTTCTTTCTGTACCTACTACAGAATTGATGGCTGTATAAAAATAACCTTTAATGCCGATGTACCAGCAAAGGAAAGAGTTGAAAGCAATGGTATTATTTTTGAATCAAATAATGATGTTGAAGTGGATAATTAAACATGGATTATGTGATATACATTTGCATCTTAATTCAGACTTCATAGGGCAGAGTGATTGATTTGCCCAATATGAAATGTTTTTATTGCATGTATGCTTAATTAGTGTGGCGCTTAAGCAGTTTTAATACACTATATATTTGAGTTTCCTTGGATATATCTGAATTTTCTCACCAGTTAAATTGTTTGCTTGCATTGCTTTCACTTGCACCCCTTTTCCTCTTGTGTGCTTGATGGGCATGGTACTCTGTTTCCCTGCATTTCTTACAATGTATCTCAAATTTTATGGTATTTTCATATCCCAATTGTAATTATATTGGCGATTTCAAAACTAACTCTGCCCACACTGATTCAGGAACCATCTATAATTGCAACTGAGTCTAGAGGGGAAGTAGACATTGTCAACAATGATGTTAATGTACACAAAGTTCATGTGTCTGTGGACAAACTTTCAACCAATTTCTCTTCCATGAATTCAGAGTCCACTTCTTCACCTACTGAGAGTCCTGAACATACATTGCTAACCGATCGAGAAGATTTGAAAGACAAGATCCTAAACGAATTTGAAAGTGAGGGCCCCAAAGAGGTATCAGAACAATTTAATTATGCAGCAGAAGTATATGGCACTCATGTTGATGAGGAAAGTATCAGTGAAGGGGAGGATGAGATTAAAGAGATTGATGAAGGGATCCTTTCTGAATTGGATACTGTGGGGGACTTTAATGTCAAGGAAATTGGTTTATCAGAGGGATCTCATGTTGGCTATACTGAATCTGCTTTGTTACCAGAAGATAAAAAGACCGAGACCAATGTTGAGCTGCCTGTTCTTGAAGCAAGATCAGCAGAAGATATCAATTTGGCTTTCGAGCAACTTCATGGAGTAGATTTTCAGGAAGTAATTCTTCCAAGCATGATTGAGAATCAGCAAGATCATGCAGATACCAATTCAAAATTACCTGTCGTTGAGGCAAGATCTCTGGAGGATATACATAATGCTTTCCAACAAGGCCCAGAATCTAATCCAGCTGAGCTGCCACATTCTTCAGACTTAAGGAATGGATCATCAGAAATAGAGCGGCATGATGTGGTTTCTTCTAAAGAGCTTGAAGTTAGTAATGCAGTCTCTGGTATTCAAGAAAATACTGAGAATGCTTCTAATGAACCAAAAAAATCAATATGAAGAAGCATCTGAAAAATCAAGTCTGAACCTTTAAGGTAAGAAGGCAAAATCTCAAGACTCAGGTTCTAGTTCCAGCTCGAGCTCCAGTGATTCTGAATGAAAATCAAAATATAGTTCCGAAAGAAAGAAAACTAGAGAGTTTGGCGTTTTCAGTTTTCTTCTAAATGATTATTTTCCTCGCCCTTTCTTCTTTGCAGGGATGATTTTTGGTTTTTTAGTTTGGTTACCATCATGTTTTTGATTAATGGTAGTCATGTTTTGTTGAGCTTTTGATTGATTGATTTCTTCAACAACGAGTTTTCATTTGCAGTTTGTTTTCTTCTTTCTTCCTTTTTGGTTCATTTCTGCCTCTCAAGTGAGGCAAATTGAGGTTTAAGATTGATTTTGATCCTTAAATACTTCTGTAACTAATATATTTGTGCAATTACTTTCTGATGTTGTCCATCTTTCCCCTTCATCATGTACATGTAGTCTTATTGTTTTGCGATTTATATCTCATCCGGAGGGAGATGAGAACTCCTGATCTCACCTTCCACTAGGCCAGTCTCTCAAGAAAACTTAAATTGCCTTCAGGATGTTCATTTAGGTCCCCTAACTATGGTCAATGTTCAAAGAAAGTTATTATCTTGTCAACTAGACACTTGTTTCTCCTTTGATATTAACAAACTCTACATGTTTTTTGCATTAGAAAATACATGCCAAGTTGTCAAACTTATGGTAGCAGTGAGCATAGAGATGTGCCTACTTGTGTGTTTGGGGTTCAAATTATGTTGACCATGTTATGAAAGGAATATATGATCCGTGTGTTTCTTCTAAGATTTATTATTCGAAGAACCCTTTGAGATGTGATCTTTAGAATGATTCATTATCTTCTCAGCGAAGCAAGATTTGTCAACACCAAATCTAAGATTTGGTTTCTTTGCTTATGTCTTAAAAATTTGGTTACTTCAATATATTGGTAATGGAGTTTTTAAATTCTATGATTATATGTATCTCATTTTTATTTTTATTTTTAATATTCATTAAATAACCCATTTAAAAATGCTTTCTCGATATCAGTGATTGAATTTTTACTTTGGGGTGACAACATTTTCACGAAATAAGTATTTTCATGGAATGATATCGAAATTTCACTTAATAAAAACCTATACTGAAAAAAAAATTGAATAGTTTCGAAATATGATAGGAATATCTTTTTCTTTTTTTTTTTCGAAATATGAAAGAAATTTCAAGTTAGCCTCGAGAAGATGAAACATTGATTCTGTTATAAATTGAACTGAAATTTCAAATCATGATCAGTTAAAAACACTTGATTTGATCAAATAATTATACAAGGATTGATTTTTCATTTTGATCGAAGTATGAAAATTATTTTCAAATTTTGGCAACTTTTTTTTTAGTGTAAATTTAATTCTTATATTATTTAAGGTAAATTGTGTAAAAATACATTGTAGTTAAAGAAGGACTAAATGTAGCACTTAATGTTTAAAATTTGACACTCAACGATCTTAAAATTTATTTTAGTATTATTTTACCTCAAAACGTTATCTTTTTTTTTTTTTTTTTTTTTATTTTATTTCATCTTTTTCAAAAAAAAAATTTCTCTAAAACTTAGAATCCGAATATCAGCAATTGTGCCAATGCTGATGACTGCCGTCGATTGCCACTCACAAGTGGCAAAATACACCAAAATTTTCAGTTTTTTTTTTTCTCTTCTTTCTACTTCTTTGGTTAGTTTTACTTAAAAAACTATAAAATTTCTTAGATTTACACTCAACGTCGTGACCTTCAACTTCTAAAAACTCTAGTTTCACTTTTTAAAAACGGAGCTTCTTTCAATATGTTGTTCTATTTTTTATAACCAATATTTTTTCCATTAGCCCAAAAACAATATGAAGATTCCCAAAATGAAAAAAAAATTTTCTTTGCCATTTTTCTCATTTTTTGGATTAAAATTTTTGTGTATGTTTTAATGGTTTATAATGCTTGTTTCCTACAGATTTGGGATTTTTTAGGAAAGTAGCATTTTTTTTTAAATTTAGGCTCCGTTTGGTACGCGAATTTCATTTTTCAGAAAATATTTTTCATATTTTCCAGTGTTTGGTACCTGTAAAACGTTTTCGGTAAACGGAAAATGAAATTCGGTAAACGAAAATTCTTTAAGGATTTTGGGAAATTGCCTTACCATTTTCAAAAGGGGAAGATAATTTCCAAACCTATGTCACTGTTAAGAGAAAAGCTTCACTGAAACTCAACCTAATCTATATAGAGTTAAAACAACAAGCAATAGAAATATTTTTCAGCATATCAACCAAACAACAGAAAATATTAGTTTTTTCAGAAAATCAAATTTTCAAAAATCATTTTACAGAAATCATTTTCTGAAAGTCATTTTACGCGAACCAAATGGAGCCTTAAAGAGAAAGAAGTTTTTTGATTTTAAAAAGAGAATATACAAAAAAAAGGTTGAATAAGACAGAAAATGAAAAAAATTTATAAAAAATCTAAAGATAAAGGAAAATATAATAATTTGAAATGAAGTGATAATAAATATCAAAATATTTAAATGTCAACTTTTAAACATTAAATGTCACATTTAGCTAATCCAAAAACACAAGATATTTTTAATTTATAAATATGGAAATGTAATAGAAAAATATAATTTATTTTATATTTTAATATTCTTTTTTTATATAAATTATAGATATCCTCGTTCGTTTTAACGATTTGAGATTAATCCTACTCGGAATTTAGTCAAAATTAAGGCTTCCACCCCTCTATAAAAGTATGTTTAGTAGGGATCGAATATGAAAATTTTTCTCACAAACTCAATTTAATTTGTCAACTGAACTACAGCCAATGAGTTTTATATATATATTATATATATATATATTATATATATATATATATATTCTTTTTAGTTTCACTCGCTTAAAGTTTTGATCTACGATCCTGATTGTCCCACGTAAGCTCCCAATATTCTCATTTTTTTGCATTAATTAATATTTCTCCCGAAAGAAGAAAAAAAGTGGTCTCTCTACGACAGGCTTCCTCGTCTCTCTCTCTCATTCCCTCTCTTGCCCCCCCTCCCCGGAAAAAAAAAAAGATTCTTCCCCTCTCTCAAAAATTTTAGGGTTTCGCTCTCTTCACCAAAGTTTCTCTCTCTTAAAGGAGTCCTAATTTTTCTACTGCTGCTAGAAATCTCAGGTTCGTTCTTTGTTTATAATCGTGATTGAGTTCTTGTTTGTTATTTTCATTCTGCTTTGGAAACTTAATTGGATTTTTTTGCGTGCTTCGAAACCCTAGGGTACTATTTGGTCGCTAAGAAACTTAAGTAGAAATGGAATTGACAATTTGAAATATTGGAAGCTAATCTCAGCTCTGTGGAGAATTTTGATATTAGGCACCGTTGAGAGTTCTTTTTTTTTCCTCTGTTAGTTCGTTTCTACTTTTAATTTGTTTATTTTCTATATGTAAGTTGTAAAATTAAATAATTTAAATTTTAATCATTTTAATTAATTTTGCTGAGAAGTTCTTTTTTTTTTTTAATTTTTATTAGTAAAAAGATTTTATAGTTAGAGTTTTTTGTGATTGTTGTTGAATAGTAGAAGAAATGCTACAGGCAATTAATAGACTTGATAGACTTCGGTCTGCAATTGGAGAAGGCCTTAGCTTATAAAATTATGGAGAAATGAAAGCTATAGTTGAAAACCTGTTTTTAACTGACTCTACACTGTGAGTACTAATTTATTAGGTTGATGCGGTGGTCTTCATTGGATTTAGAGTGAAATGTAAACTTATGAAAGCTTGAGGAAAGGCTTTGAGACTTTGCTGCTGTATTTTAATCATTGAAAGAGGAGAAGGAAAATGACAATAATTATGAAATTTTATTTGTGGGAAAATTTTGAGTTGTGTCCTATAAAAAATCTTGGTGTACCATGTTTTGAAATCAATTTTGTTAGGACACGTTAAAATAGTCTAGGGAAGAAATCTGGAAGTTGTGAACCTAATTGTGGTTATGGTGATTAGGACTGTAAAATGAAGGGTTTTGTGGTTTGTTGCTATTGTAGGAATAAGGTTAGGGTTTAGGAATCTTTTAGTGATTGGATTAGCTGAGATTTTTTCTCAAGAGCAAAATGAAAATTAAGGAAACTTTAATTGTTGAATTGAGAGGTTTGACTAGTGGGAATTGATATGAAAAAATGGGAAACAAATTAGGCTTGAGAGTCACAAGAGAGAGAATGTGGTTAGGTTGCAAAGAAGGGAAGTAGCTCAAGAATACTGTGGGAAGAAAGAAGAATATGAGGGAGGGAAAAGTCAAACACAAATATCTAAGAATTCTCAAGAAGTCTCAATAACTTAAATTTTCTTTAAAATATAAATTAAAATTTACCAAGTTGGCAATCTTAAGAGATGTAGGCAAATGATCATTTGTCCTACTTTGACTAGAATCCTAAAACCATCATCATCATCATAATCATTAGAGCCTTTATCTCAATATTGGTGTAGGCTATATGAACTCATGCTAAGTCGTCATCATGAATTCTTCTCCTCGACTCATTCCTATCTAAAGCAATATATTTTTCCAACTCTTGTTCCGTCATATTGTTCCAAATGACTTCCATCTCTTTTTTGGTCTTCTCTTAGCATTGACCCTTTTTACATCATTCATAGCATCCAATCTCCTAACTATAGCATCCAGAGGTCTATGTCATATGTGTCTTAACTAACGTAAATGACTTTCACCTATCTTATCTTTGATAGATGTCACTCCAATATTTTTACAAATATCTTAATTTCTCATTCTATTGTTTATCGTATATCAGTATGTCCATTGCAACATTCGCATTTTTGCTACGCTCATCTATCTTAAAACAATTATGCTTAGGAATTAAATTTAACTAATGTAAACTAAAGACCGTATTTAGTTACTAAATTAAATGGTAAAAAAGACTCAATGGACCATGATCAAGGCCCACACTAGCAAAGCAAATTATTGGTAAGCTCAAAAACTCCAATTAACTGATAAATGCTTATAATAATGATTGGATAACCACTAAATATATTCTCCTTTGGAGAAAGAGGTTTCCTTGATGGAAGGCCCATGATATCAGATTTTGGCTTCCTAAGAGGATAAAATTTTAATCAACCAAGCTCTTGGTTGCTATTAGAAAGTAACATTGTTGTTGTTTCCTCAGATGTCCTTGGGCATAATGTTCATCGTGAATGCAAGTTATGTAGAGTTTATTTTATTTTTCATTATGATTATTGAAGCTTGCAACCAGTGTCATGGATGTAGCAAACAAATTCATCTGCTTATTTTTGAATATTGAATTCTATGATTTGCAGTCATTAATGCTAAAGATTCGAAAAATGTACATTAAAGAGTTTAATATGATTGAAGTGAGCATGTATTATGTATCATGGTCAAGTGCAATGCGGAATCATGAATGAAGATTTTTTTTCCTTCAAATGCAAGAGTTGTGTTAGGGGGTTACCTTTTGAGTGATTCACAATTCTAGGCTGGTGATGACCGCTAGGGAAAGCAGGATGGTTATTTTGATGTAGCTAAAGTTGCTATCAAACTACAAGGGTATGACGCTTATGACTTTCAATACTTGAGGCATGGACTTTTAGTAGAATTTAATGGCTGACTAGAAGCCTTTAACAAACCCGATTATGTGGTATTTGAGGCGATCTTGACTTTTCTTTGGCTCAGGGAGTTAATAACTATTCTTCTGGATCCATTGCCAGATATTTTGTATTTAAGAATGAGATGGAAATTTTGTGATATAAATGTTGGGGAAAGCTTCAATGTTACCTGAATCATCAGAGAAATATCTTGTAATTTGTCTCTCTGAAATGTGAATTATTCTTGTTGTATCAATGTTTCCATGATATATAAAGAGCTTTCTAGTTTTATACTTTTAGAACTGATAGAAGATTGCTTGAGCATTTATGAATAATAATTTTACTGTTTTTTTTTTCTTTCTACTATAATTTTCTCTGCTGCCTTGCCCCTCTCCAATCTAAGTTCCCATATTACTGCAGGCTATGTAAAAGCTCATCAAGCAGCAAGATGAGCAGTGATGCTTTTGATGGGCAGATACTAACTGAGAAGCTGTCAAAACTAAACAATTCACAACAAAGCATTGAATGTATCCTACAGTTTCAAGCTTATTTGGAGGTTTTTGTTAAGAATTTCTCGTTCCCATTAGTGCTATATAATTATGGTAACACGTACTGGCTTCTAGTCTAACTCTAAAGTTCTTAATTGAAAAAGAGGAATTTTTGTTTGTCTTGTTTTCTTTTAGATAAGCATTCCTCTAACTGTGTATGCATGTAGATTTGACTAAAAATATATCCTGTATCTTTTTCCCTCATGAAGTACCTTCGCATGTTTTCTTTGATTATGGTCTTTGTGACGTAAGCTGATGTGATGCTTTTAGATTTATCTTATCATGGTTCCCTTATTTTAGCCACATGTTTTTGTTATTTTCTTACTGTCTGGGTCTTATGCATGAATTTATATTGACGACTGTACTAGTTGTTTTGCATAGAAACTTTTGCACAAAGTCGTCATAACATATTAAGTTTTCCGCTATTGAAGCTCTTGTTCTGGTTGGATTTTAGCATTTTGCTTTCTATATTTTTAAGTAGTTTCTCTCACTTGTATCACTTGCCTTTTATTTCTTTACATTTCGCTGATCTTGTTCTACTTGTGAGTCATGCATATTATTTTGGTGATCTTTCTAAAGCAATACAAATTTATGCTGTCTTTAGCTGTTTTAGTTTGGACCTTTGGCTGTTAATCTTAGATGCCTATCAATTGCTTCATTAGTGGTCTATTGTTTTCCACTAGGCAATAATGTTTAACTAAGACATAGCCTGAGTGGCTGGCATGTAGGTGCTTGTTTTCTTTCCAACGGTCAATTGCCTTGAAATATAGGGAGTGCTGTAGATTGGGTTCTTCCTGTAACGCCTTCATCTATTTGGTCTAACTACATGAAATTAGTTTTGGAAATTGTCTCCAACTAATCTTGGCTTGATGCATTTTCTTCTCAATCCAGCAAATTGATAGTAGAATTAGATAATTGACAAAACAATTTTTTCTTTTCAATATTAATTTTTTTTCCTTTTAGCATTTTAGTAATGTGTTAGATTCTTTTGTATTTAGTTTCTTTAGTTTTAGTTCTTAAGGTATTTATTTTACAAGTTTTGCATTTGGGACATTGTGTTTACTTGTAGGTCTGAGACAATGTGATTAATCCTGTAGGCCTTGTTGTTTTTGATCAAAGAGAGGTTTGATTGCAAATTTAAGCTTTTTTATTATTTATATTAGCAAGGTTCAATTCTTGTGGGATAGAGAGTACTTTTTGGTTCATAAGAAGGTACAAGGGGGATTAAGAGTATTACTTTATTAAGCGCTAAACTCATGCAATTTAAATTGAAAGGAGAATAAGTTTATGTAAATAATCAGCAACTACTGAATTTTTTAAAGATGTTTGATCCAACTGTGATGCTTATAGGCCTTAGATTGATGCTTTTAGGGTCTGTTTGGGTGAGAGATTTCTAGAGAAAATTCATTTCAACCAAGATATTTAAAATTCTAAAATCCAATTTCCTTGTTTGTCAAAAAATTTTGAAGAATTTTAAAATTTAAGGGGAATTTTAGGAGGGAATTTGAGATACTCGAATTCCTCTCAAATTCCTTCTTGAAAATCTACCTAAAGAGGTGGTTTTTCAAAATTTCTCTAAAACTACCTTTACTTTATTAAATATAACACACCGTTAATTACAAAACCAAAAAAAAGAATATCATTTTATTTAAATATGACATATATTTTATCTTCTTTCATTTTATTAATAATATCTATACATTTTTACAAATCTAATAATAACCGTATTTCATATTTTATTTTATATTATTGTAATTAATATCATTATTTTATTTTATAGTTGTTTTTTATTTCATCAAATTCCAATAGTAAAATTTTCTTTTTAAAAAAAAATTATCCAAACAATACAATTACAAATGCCAGTATTTCGAATTGATGAATTTCAAAGTGCTTTCTTTTTTAAATTCTTCAAAATTTCATAATTCTTCATCCAAATGCACTGTTCGGATTTTCTTGGTGATAATGATGTTATTGGCTGTTCGTTTTTCTGAGGACCTGTTATTGACATTATTGTGGATTTTTGAATTAGTTTGAGTTGTTCTGTTTTTTAATATTTAATCAAATGTCATATAATTAGATATTCTGCATGCATAGCATAATGGGCCTATATGTAGGATTTAATACTTTGAATGGTTGATGCTTCAAAACATTTCAACAAACTATTTTTAATTCAAGTGGGAAGCATTTTGAGTACTTATAGCTCCTTGTTTGGTATAGATTAAAGCTATCTGCACTATGAAACTCTCTCAACATAGTTTTCTTACTAAATAGATAACCTCCAGTAAGGTTCTTGGTTGAAAATTTTTTTCCACAATAAAACTAGCACTATCTCATTGTTGCCCAATATGCTTCTTGTATTTTTTTTTGGCTTCAAAGGGAGATACAAGGGAGGATGTAGGAATCAAACCTTGGAACTAATCCCTCCTAAGAAGGGGTAAAAAAAATGTTAAACCAAGCCTTGGTTGTTTGCGTCTTGTATTTCTTATTTACTACTATGGATTGATATTAGCATGCATTCCTTAACGTTGAATCAGCGTTGTCTCGATGGTGTATTACTCACCGGAAGAAGGCAAAACAGATTGTTGAAACATGGGACAAATTGTTTAACTCTTCCCAGAAAGAACAGCGTGTTTCTTTTCTGTATTTGGCTAATGACATTTTGCAAAATAGCAGGCGAAAGGGAAGTGATTTTGTGAATGAATTCTGGAAAGTTCTTCCTGCAGCCCTCAAACATGTGTATAACAACGGTGATGAATACGGAAAGAAAGCAGTAACCAGACTGGTAAGTTATTTATTCAATTTTGAGCCGTCTTTCTCACTGTTGCTTTTGTCAAATGGATTAGGTACTTCAGGTTTTGACTACTGGTCTGAAAATGTGATAACATTCTTTTTTAACGGTTGCTTTATCACTTTCCAAAGAATTGAATGGCTTGTTTGTCAAATCTTGTAACTTTTGGTTAGGTGCTCCCTCATCTCTCTTTCTCTTAACACTTGATATATTGCTATGAATGGATGTGGATCTGCAATTGTCTAGTGTGCTTTCGCGCGGAATCAGTTTACATAATGCTTAATCCGGATCCGTTAACTTATTGTCATTCTTGCATTTTGTTTTCTTTTGCTTTGAAGTGGCTTTATTTGGTTGTATATGGTTAATGTAATAAATTCCGGGATATGTGCAACATTTTTTAGGTGATGGAATTTTAGCCTAAAATGCGAGTAGTAAAAATGTTGTATTTCTAATGCTGATTAGTTCCACCCAAAGCAGGATTTAATGGTAGAATTTGCTTGGAAACACATGCTGAGTGTACTGTCCTTTTGATTTGTTTGAATGTGAGTTTGGGGTCTTTGTAGAACTGTTGTTACAATTTTGTTTCTGATAATTGATATTACTGATTGTTGTCTATGTTAGTTCCTTCTCTCCTTCAATGGCAGTGTTAATTGCCTTGTGCTGCAACAATTCTGAAAATATATAGAAACACAATTTTGCTTCTGATCTTTGGTATTACTGATTGTTGTCTATGTTAGTTCCCTCTCTCCTCAAATGGCGGTGTAAAGTTGTCTTATGCTACAACAATACTCAATCTATAGAAACACAAATAAAATTTGGTAAACTTGAATTTCACAAGATGGTTTGTTTGTTTTCTATTGTTTTACTATCATTATCATATGTAAGTATTGCTGCATTACATTCATTAATTTTGGGGGAGGGGGGGTGTGTGGGGAGGGGAGGGGAATTGCCCTTAGCAAAGTTTTTGGGCAGTTTCCCAAAAAGCCTCCTAGCCTTTTATTGTACCAAATAAGCTCTTATTCTTTGATTTTTGCCCAGAGAAGCTCTTATGTTAATAAAAATGTTACATGCACGCATGACCTTAATGGTCATTAGGCTCATGGCAAGCTGGCATCCCTTGCACTTGTGGCAGATGATGTGGATTTTTTGACATTTCGAAATTGGCTGAATAGAATGACTGTAGCTTGGGTGGAAAATTTTCTCAGTCAGCCAATTGTTTGTAATGTCAGAAAGGTGAAATTAGCATACATGCGTGCAGAAGATGCCAGCTGACCAAAGGCCATTATGGTCATGTGGTTTCTGTGACATTTTTCGTCAACATAAGGGCCCTTCTGCAAACGAATTACAGAATAGGGGCTTATCTGGATACAAGAGAAAAATTGGGCATATTTAGGAAAAGTGAGAAAGTTCAGGGCATTATTTAGTATTTTAGCCCCATTTGTTGGTAGACATTTGTATTTATGGTGGCATTTCCTGGGTGTGGTTTAGTAGATTATCCTTTGTTTACCGAAATTTTTTTGTAGTGGTTCATGCTGTTTTATTGCATTTGTCTCACGGTGCTCCTATCATTTAACAAGTAGTTTTCCTTTATCCCTCCGTGTTGTTGTGGTTTTTTCTTCTCTGGTGATGGGTTTGATGGTGTTGTTTGCATGATAATTTTCAGGTTGACATATGGGAGGAGAGAAAAGTTTTTGGTTCTCGTGCGCAAAATCTTAAAGATGAAATGGTCGGTAAGAATCCTCCTCCTCCTCCTCCATCAGTGAACAATGGAAAAAACTCAAATCCCATCAAGATAGTGAAGAGGGATGCTCAAGCAGTGAGGATCGTAAGAATTTATCTGTTCAATATCAATTTGATTCTAGTCATTTTGTTTGTATTCTTTGATAACCTGGCTTGTTCTTTTGTGATTTTGGATATGTTTCTTTTCTTGGTCATCTTACCTTCAGAAATTGGCTGTCGGAGGTCTTCCAGAAAAGATATTAACTGCATTTCAATCTGTTCTCGAGGACAATCCAAATGAAGATACTGCTATAAACAACTGTAATGCTGCTGTACAGCATTTGATTAAAATTGGGGAAGATGTTGGAAGTAGTTTAGCTCAAGGTATGAGTTCTAATATGGATTTAATGATTTATGCTTACATTTTATTTAGATTTTATTTATAAATAAAAAGAGAGGAGTACTATGTCTCCCCCTTTCTTTGTCATACAGGTTTTGTTTGCCCCAATTAATACTAGTTTTGACATAGAGCTGTGCAGCTGTAATAAAGTATTTTTGAGTTTAATACTTATCGAAACTTATTCATTTGTGAAAAGAGAATACTGAAGCTTTAAAACCTAGAAGATCTCAAGTAATTATCATTTATGACTCGATACTTGTCAAATACTTGCTGTTTTAGATTTACGAAGATATATTGATGGGCCCAAAAAATTACCTGGGATTCTTAATCCTGGAACAGAGATCTCTTGGTTCCTGAGATTGTTAGCCTTTCCAACTAAGTTCTCCTGTCAGTTATAATTTGTTCTTACCTTTTTTGAGTCCATTTTTCCTAATATCCCAGTGGCACAAAAAGTTTGCCTTTTCTAAAATTGCAGCACGATGAAATCCCTTGAGGCCTTTAAGGCTTTGAGCAATGGTATTCAGCCTGACTCTTAATTCCCGGAAATGTGCTATTAGTTGTTAGTTTCTTTTGATTTTAAGATATTTTCTCCTAGGAGAACGTCTCTCGCTGGTCCTAACATGATTTTACTTTATCATTCGTGGGATTTTATTGTGCTTAGTACCTGTATTTTACCTTGATGGATTTGTGAATGGAACGTCATAAGAATTGATCCTAAGTAATTGAGGTAAGCTCTTTCAATATTCAGACAGTTGGCATTTTAAGGTTATTGACCTCTGATTTCTTTCTGCCCTTTGTGATTGTTTATGGGTCCATTGGTTGCGAATATAATGCATAATACACTCTGATTGATCCAAACCAATCCAACAAAATGCACACACATAACTGTCTTCTAAAATTTGATAAGTTATGCAAATCTTTACACAGGATCAACGTATGGAATCTTCAATTAAGGGATAAAAGAACTTTATACTTATCAATTTTTCCTATGACTGAGATTGGTGCATGTTCTGATTAATAGAGAAAGTTTCTCCTCTGTAAGCGTACTCTTATTATTATTATTATTATGTTTGTAGTGTATCAAAATGTCTCTGGTGCAGCTGCTCCAGATAGTTCTCCCTCTAGTCAATTGATTCTTCCATTAAAAAGTGATGAAAGAGAACATAAATCTGACCTTTTTCGTGCTTAGGAATTTTGTCTTAAATGTTATGTATCAAAAACAATTTAATGGGGGATCTCTTGGTTGAGGTTGTAAGCTGCTGATTATTTGTTTTGGTATACTGAACTTCTT
This sequence comes from Heritiera littoralis, assembly GCA_031772115.1. Lineage (NCBI taxonomy): Eukaryota > Viridiplantae > Streptophyta > Magnoliopsida > Malvales > Malvaceae > Heritiera > Heritiera littoralis. The sequence continues at coordinate 436,673 of JAPDPK010000226.1, forward strand.
TATTATATCTTGCTTTCAGTTCGGATTTACTGTGTTTGTCTATTAACAAAACTAGGTTTTTATATTTGATTTTGGTTAGGGAATAATGGATCCGCCTTTCTAGATGCGCTCCAGCAGCAAGAAAATGCGCTCCAGCAATGCATTGAACAACTTGAAAATATCGAAACAATCAGGGCTGCCTTGATTTTTCAACTTAAAGAAGCACTTCAGGAACAAGTATGGTTTCATTACTATCATGTGTTCTTGAGTTGGCAATTATAGTTTGGAATCGTTTGTCCTTTTTTAGCACTTACTATTTTAAAGTTTTTCAGGAACCAAAGCTGGAGCTTATTTGTAGTCAGCTGCAAGTAAGGATTGTTATCTTCCTAATATCTTGAATTGATATTTTGGAGCCAATCAACTTCATAAAATTTCAAATTTTGTCGGTTTAGTTCCCTTTAAAACAGAAATTTTTTTTAGCTATGTAACATTTGTGTTAATGTTGGAAGGAATCACAAAATTGACTGTCCCCTAATAACAGTTGGGAAACATTTTCTGCAGTAAGTTCAGAATAAAACTTGGTAGAAATCCGTGGAGTTTCTGTTAAGGCATTTTACCTAAAACCAAGTCACAAAAGGCAGAAGTGCCCTCTTGAATAGAAAGCCCTAGAAAACTCCAAATTGAATTTGTGATATTTATCATCTAGGACTCCATCTCATGTGCAGAGAGAATAGGTTTAAGGCAAACTTTATAGGTACAGAATAGTGAAACTAGAAACTAGACGTATTAGGGGGTAGTATTTACAAACAGGGACAGTTTAGCACTAGTTGATGATGCTTCCTGTCATAGGCAGAACCAATGGGCCTATCGCATTCCCCATGTTAACATATTTTGTGAATCCTAGGGTAACTAGGTGGACCAAGTCTGATGCTATATGCAAATATGTAGGCATTTTCCTAAAATTGATTGGCTGTGAAGTATATGTTTCAGACCTGAGAATTTGATATCAGTGGTATATTCTTGTTATTGCTTATTAGTCTTATTATCTTTATACTAGATTATGATTCTATTGTTTGATTGTGCTTTTGTGTGATATAATGCAACTTTTAAAACATTTGCTACTTTTTCCAAGATGAAGTGAAACTATTGATGTTTGTGCAGGTTGCTCGTGGTCAGATAGAGAAAGTGAGCAATCTAAGGAAGAGGCTAACTTTACCCCCTGTTCCTGGTCATCTAACTGCTACATCTATTCCAACAGCGGAAGCTGTTGTTGTGTGTGAACAGAACCTTCCTTCAGCTCTGCTGACGAGCACACCACCTCAACCTCATCTTCCGCAACCTATACTTTCCTTTGCACCTTCAAAAACAACTGAAGAAGATAGCAAGAAAGCAGCAGCTGCTGCTGTTGCTGCTAAGCTTGCTGCTTCAACATCATCTGCTCAGATGCTTACCTCTGTACTTTCTTCCCTTGTTGCTGAAGAAGCCGCCTCGATGAATAGTAGCTTAAAGTCTAGTGGGTTCTCATCCGGATTATCAATGTTTCCTCCAGAAAAGCGCCCCAAACTTGAGAAGCCAATGCCTGTATCTGATGCAATCAATTCAGACATCACCAATGCAGCATATTTTAGCTCGCTAAAGCAGCAGACAATCAACAACATGGCAGTTGCACCATCAACTGGTATGCAACCGATGTCCCAAGGCAACCAAATTCAAGCTCCCTTTGCTTCTGCTCCTCCTCCTCCGCCTCCCCCTCCACCCCTATCTCCTGCAAATCCACCAGCAAGTCAATATGTGCAGTCAACTGGTATGATGGTAGGGGTAATGCCTTATGGCTATGGAGCAACCATGCTGCCACCACCACCTCCCCTTCCCCCACATATAGCAATGAGTTTACCTAGGCCTGCGTCTCAGCCTCTACAGCAACCACAATCTCAGTCTTCGCCGCAGCCACAATCTCAGCCTCAGCAGCAGCCAACCACTGGAGGATTTTACCGGCCACCAGGTATTGGGTTTTATGGGCAAAACCCTCAGTCAACACCGCCCGTACCTCGGCAGTGAGGTTCGCTTGAAAAACCATATCATACTAGAGGTAAAGGGTCACGAAATGTGCATCTGGTATTTTTTTAGGTCAAACCCATGTACTGATACCACAGTCCATCAACGATATATTTCCTTGAAAATTGTGGAGGCTTAGAGCTGCCATGTATAATGTAAATTAGTAGAGAATTTTTAGGTTTTTGCTGTCTTGGACTTAAAAACCAGAGCATGAGATGCCTTCATCAGCCTCAATCCATTTGCTGTGCTGAGTTCCATGGTTTGTCCAGATGTTGTGAACTGGTCCATGGTTCCGTCCACCTCTTTTCTAATACTGCTACACTACATGTTACGTCAGTCATAACCTGAATGTTGATGCACCGAGATGGCAAGGAGCTGCTGTGGATTGTCTCAGACGGATTCACAATGGGTGCACTGAAATCTTTGAAAAAACTTTTTTGCTAGTTGTATGTAACTAACACTACTAGTTCGAGGGAAGTATTTAACTCTTTTTTGTTTGATAAATCCTCCAAAGTTGGTAAACTCGCTATAAAATAACGAACTGCTTGGCAGTGAATGGTTAGATATTATAAAGGGTTTTCGGAGCACAAATTCCAGACTTGCACCATCATGTTCCTATAGGCTCTGGTTTTAGGTTTTGCTTGATAAGAACGATGAAAAAGGGTGAGAAAAAAAAATTGTTAATGGTTAAACTATAAAATGAAAAAGTTATAAAATTTAATCATTAGATTAGGTTGATCCCGCGCGTTGCGCGGGTAGATTACCATTGGTGGTTATATAAAGACTATATGATTGATAAAATTAGTAAAGTTTAAAGTTTTGACATAGAAAAGAAAACATTTTAGATATGTTGATAGATGTCAGACTTTGATTTCAAAATATTAACAGTTATTTTGCTTAGACTAAAGTTTTTCCAGCCACTGGTAAAGTATCGATTTCATTCTGTGGTTTCATTTTTTGTGTTCAAGTTGAATCAGAAAAGTGTTGGGCATATATGTTTTTATGATGGAGTTGGCCGGTGTTTGGAAATTGGCAAAATAAAGGTGAACAATTGGGTTGGGTAGTATCTGAGAGAGACAGAACATCATAAGAAGTAATATTATTAAAGGTATAGTTATTAGACAGAACGTCCAAGATAGTCATGTTGAATTTTTTTTTTGGGATAGCATCCTATATAAGAAATGGTGTCCAGTTTGAAAAAGGAGAAAAAGTGGAGACTTGTTTGCTTACCAGACTTTGTTGTTGTTTATCATCTTGAAAGCGAATTTCAAAGTACCGGGACTGATGACTTGGTGAGTAGTATGTCATTTTGTTGTAAGCTGAAATGCTCTTTGTTGTTTGAGAAAGACATTGAAAGTGCTATTATTAGTTTTTATATATATATATATATATATATATATATATATATATATATATATACTGATAAAACCAGAGAACGTATCATTCAGATAGATATAATGGTTATGAAAAAAAATGAGGAATTATGTTTGTTATTTTTTAATGCAAATGCAATGTACAAGAAATGAAAAGGTATGATTCAGATAGATATAATGCTTATAATGAAAGATGAAGAGTTATGTCTGCTCAAATGGATGGCTGAGCTATTGTTCTCATGGTTAAAAAGGTTAGTTATGTTTAATAATTAAAATTTTGATTTAATGGGGTACTGGGAAAAAAAGAGTAGATTACATGAGAGAACAAGAGTAATTACATGTAAGATAATATGCAATTAAAGAGCTAAAGTAGTTGTTCAATTTGGAATAAGTTAAGAGTCTGATAGATATTAAACAAATAGAGCTACAGGAGTTGGTAATTGGCAGTTTTCACAGACATAAAACGAATTACATAAATTCAAACAACCCTTTTCTGAAACGGTAGATCGAAACTTGAAAGACTATTGGTTGTATCATTGCGAATTCGCATCGGTCTCCAATCCTTATGCTGTTATCAACCATAAACTTTTTCCACCCTGCTGAGAAAACTTTGTTTTTCTTTGAGTGAATATATAGGACAGTCCATGTTTGTGGGTTTTCTGGGATGGATAAGGTCAGCTCAATCCTTTGTTTGGGTAAACAAGTTTGATGAAATTTTACAGGAATATGCTGTGAGAAAAATGAAAGCTTTTGTTTAATAAGGTGTGAATATATGGATATATGTAGAGGGATTAAGTAGAGAAAAGATTACCAGTACACATGATGTTTCAACATTGGTCCTTGTCATTGTGCATGCAAAGGTAGGAGGGTTTGAATCTAGCTTGCAAAATGGTTTGTTTCCAAAGTCTATGTAGTAGTGGGTTGGTTCAACATCATCTTCAGATTCATTTGCTTGTTCTTGATTTGATATGTTGCCAGCTAGTTGTAGGTATACCAAGAAACATAATCGATCATGCAAAAAGATTGATATACAATTCTGATGTTTGTTTGTATCAAAACAAGTTTAGGAAATGATATTACCTTTTCTTGACTCAATTTGTTCTAGTGTTAGCAAGGATGTTTGCTTGTGATAGATAAAGGCGTTGAAATTATGTTGGTCATTTAGGTGAATTGCGATCAAGTCTCCATATTGTAATGCATGAGTTTGAACGAAGGTTGACTATCCATTTGCTAAGCAGAGTCCTTCATGTGTTTGGATCATTTTGACGGTGAAGGTCTGTGGAAGTACGCCTTTGAGACTGCAGTCGAGTGGTGTTTGTATGTTGTAGAAATATTGGTTTGCAAACCAGTCAGGTAATGTCTGGTATATAAGCAAGAATATTGTTAGCAAAATTTTGTTTATTTTTTTTACAGGTATATATTGTTAGATAGGAAGTAAATGGGAGTCAAATACAACAAGCCAGAGTAAAAAAATAGAATGCAAAAAGCAAAAAATATGAAGCATAAATAAATATGAAAAAAGGCTTTTCGCGAAACAGATATAATGGAATTTTTATATGATATGTGCTAACAAATAACGAGGGAACATAGTAGTTGCAAAGAGTTCCAATTAGCATAGGCAATGTTGAAGCTGTATGAACCAAGTGAAAAGTTGATATGTATAATGTTAATTGTTTGTGTTGTATAATGAGATAAAAATCTGACGAAAAAAAATATTCAGATGAAGTCAGATATGAGAAACAAAAAAATAAAGCTTAGTATGGCAAACGAGTTCAATATCAGTTCTGTTAAGGATTAAGAAATTTGATACGGCAAGGGATTCTTTATATATATAACAATGTTTGAGATTTATATGAATATATAGTATGTAGTTTTAACATGTGATACAAAAGACGGATAGAGATGAAATTGTTTTTTGCTTACCACAGAATTTTTCTGGTCTTGCCTTTTTAAGTAAATGCAGAAGAATCGGGGCAGTAGAAGTGGGTGGTTGCTTGCCATGTCTGATGAAGGAACTATTTGGAGTTAATTGCAGATAAGTTATGTTGATAAAAGAATGGAAGTGTAGAGTCAGAGAAAGTAGCAGAAGGAAGAGTGTAGAAGAAGTGAAATAATCACTGAGATGAGTTGTTTTCTTGGTTTGTGTGGTTGTCAGTTACGTAAGCTATGGTGAGGGAGGCAGAAGCAGAGTAATAGCATTGGGAGACGAAGGCTTTGGTGGTTTTTAATATGGTAAGATAAGTGTGATTTGACAATAGAGTTAATGGAGTCAGTAAATTTAGATATGATTTGACAAAAGAGTAAATAAAATTAATATTAAACTCAAATAAGCGAGAAATTTTTTTTTGAATATCTGAAAAAACATTTAGGTACGTAATGAATATAAAGAAAATAAAAGATAAAAGTTTATTGTTTTTTTAAAATAATTTTTTCTGGATTATATATTAGTTATGAAAAAATTTATTTATTTATTGATTTATTTACGTAGGTTGTTTTTTTTTGTTAAATAAGAACAATGAAAAAAGATATTTTTTTATTAAGGAAAAGTGATAACCAGCAAGATTGGATTTGTTTTTTTGTGGCTTTAGCAAAAAAAGAGTATTGATTGTTGGTTGGTTGAATAATTTTGTTAATCTTGTATGTGAAAAAATCTTTACTCTAATATATAGTAAAAAAATAGGTAATATATTAAAATGATAATATTGGTTTCTTGTGTTATTTAAATGTATTTTAGTATTAGTAAAATTGTAAGTGTTAGTTGAAATATTAGTATGAGAAGAGACAAAGTTCTAATATCTTTTGTTAGTTTGTTTACTAACAGAATTGGTGAAAAAGTTTAAGTGATTGTTCAAATATTGTTCATTCATTATCATAAACGATAAAGACAAAAGAGTTTGATTTTTTTTAGTAAAGGTAACAACAAGTACATGTTTAGCAAGAGTATTGCTAAAACCAAAAAGGAAACCAGTCAAAACAGAGCTAAATACAAGTGATATAAGAGGTTGTGGAGTTGAAAATTAACAAAGATATTCTGGTGATGGCGGCAGGTAGACAAGATTTTGGTCATCATCATTATTGTCGTTGATCTAGCCATGATATGGCTTTCGTTTTTTACCTGTGTTATCATATTAGAGTAATTGTAAGGATTAGCAAATTAAATACAAGTAAGAAAATTAAACAAACAAAAAATTCAGATGGAAACAAATATAAGTTGTTTAGTTTATGAGAGCCAAAAGGACTAAGGAAAAAAATGGTTCATGCTGAATAGACCATAAATAAGTTGTTAGTACTACCTTTGCTAACTTGCATGTGTGTGTTTCTAATCTTTGAAAATTTGCAAGTGTCTCCAACTTTGATATCATTGTCAAGAACAAATTTTTTCTATCCAGCTGAGAAACACTTGTTTTGATCAGTATATATATAGTGAACATTCCATGTCTCTAATTTGTCAGACATTGAAATAACATGTGCACATTGGATTTTGGAAGGCAGTTATGTGCAAACAATCTTGGCACATGCTGTTAGCATAAACATTATATTAGACATTTGTAGAAATCAGAAAAATGAAAAACAAAAGAGCAGGGTAAGTGCAATGAGGAGCACCAGAACATAGCATGTTTCTGTATTTGCTGCTGTTATTGTTGCTGTAAAGAAGGATCAGCATTGATGTTACATGTTTGTTTCGGATAATTGCAAATCTGGAATTCCTGTTCAAGTTGGTCAAGTGATACTTTTTGTGATGGTCCAGCTGTATACCAGAGTGGAATATCAGACATACGAAACAAAAAATAGGAGAAGTTAGTAAGGTATAGTATGGATGAATTTCTTGCTGGTAAATTATGATTTTGATGAGCGAAATACCTTTTCTGTTTTCAATAATTTGTGCTGATAATAATAGTCCTTCTCTTGTATAGATGTTGATGTCGAAATGCATCTCTTTCTTTCTGTGAAAGACGAGTATGTCTTTGTGATTCAAGCAGTGTGCGTCGAAGAAGTTCTCCCAGCCATCAATTAAAGATAAATATTTATCTACGGATACCAACATCATCTTAAATGGTCCAAACAAGGTAGTTTCTAAGATAATCGGGCATTGATAACGATATGATTGCACATATTGAATTCCAATTTTTTCTGGTATACACTGTGAGGTTAATAATAGAATTTATGAGTACTAATGTGTATTGGTTTTTCTTTGATCATACAACATTTACAGTAAATGAAAAAAATCAGAAATAAGACATGGGCAAAGATATTATGATTTACACATGTTGCAGATGAAAGAGAATACAATGCAAAGAGGAAGTCAGTAAAGAAAGTTTAATAGATAGTGAGGTATATTTTTGTAAAGAAATGAGCTTATGTTAAGTCTGAAGAGATTACTTACCAAATATTTGCCATGCATAAGTTCTTCAGTCATGGTTAGGCAGAAACTGGGATCTGGCTGTGGCAGCAGAGGCTCCATAATGTTTAATACTGGAGAATGTATGCGGCAGGCAAATGATTTGTTGACAAAAATAGTCTTGATTTTTTTGTTATATTTTTTACTATTCTTGCTTGTATTATTAACAAAGGAAACAAAGAAAAACAAGGATTCATTTGTTGTAGGAGAGAATAAATGATGTTAAAATGGTTAGGAATAGAAATAACAAGAAAAAAAGTAATACGAATTAAAAATTCATGAATGGGTGCCAATGCGTATGAGTAGTTTACAAAACAAGGCAAAAAAGAGTTTAATAGCAAATGTATATAAAGATGGTTAAGATAATTAATATATATAATTGATTACAAGGTTGTTGAAAATAAAATATATATATTTTTAAATCAAGAGTTAAGCTTGAAAGTATAGTTGAAACCATGTTGTTAAAATAGAAGAAAATTTTATTGAAAAATGTTTAGTTACTAATGATGTTTTTTGTTTGGCAAAATTGCGAAGATATTTCTATTAATTTCAATTTTACATCAAGTTGTAAGCACTAATATATATATATATATATATATATATGTACACACACACATACAGGTACATAGCTAGGTATGAGCAGAACAAAGAAAAAAGTGGAAAGAAAAGCAAGCATTTCAGGAAGACGAACAGGTGGACAAGATAAGCAGAGAAGGAAAAAGGGAAAATAACTATAGGTTTGAAAACAATGAGAAAATAATAGCATCATGTGTAGTTTACAAGCAAACATGGCAAATTGAATAATATAAATAAGAATGATTCAGCAAACTATGGAGATAACACGAGGTGTTTCTAGTTGAAAAAGATTGTGTCAGAAAAATTGGTCAAGAATATAAAAAGCTAAGAGTACAAAAACGAAAAAGTAGTAGATAGTTGACAATAATATTAGACAAATAAAAGAGATTGTCAAATGTATGTGAAGCAAAGAAAAAGGAAAAACAAAATTATAAACAAAACCCAACTGAAAAAAAAAGTGCAGTAAAACAAAAAGACTATTTATTCTAGAAAATAAAGACAACGGCGAACAAAAAAGCAATCAAAGAACAAATCGGAGATAAAGTAAGCAGGCAAAGAAAAGCGGAAATAGTGTTGGAGAAAGACTGGGACTATTTGGTACTTATCGGAATGTGTTTATGCATGTTGGGTTGGCAGAAGAACTTGAACAATGTTGGGTCCGAGTGTGGTCAGTTAAGCGGGATGGGTGCTTTTCTGTTCTAGATTCTTTGGGGGAGTAATGGAAAGCATGGATGTGGTTGGTGTTAAAGAGGTGGTTGAAAAGTGAGTAAAAGTTTTGTTTGTTTTGGACCAAATTTCTGTACAAGGTTTTGATTATTCTTGGAAGTTGGGTTAGTTTTTTTATGTATGATTAAATGAGAAACAATATGTCCTGAACAATAAAAGTAAAAAAAGATAAGATAAATATGAATTCTAAATAAAAGGTACAGTGATAGTGAAGATATTTTTATAGTTGTATATATTATATATAACTTATAAATATAAGATCTTTTTTTACGAAGAACAATAGATAGTGAATTGTTATTTTAAAAGATAATGTAGCTAGGAAATTTTATATATATTTTTTGTATTTACTTGAAATGATATAAAGATAAAGAAAAGTATAGAAAAGATAAATTAGAGAAAAAATGTTTTTTTTTTAATTTTGTTTATCAATATTTTCAGCTTTTTTAATTTTTTCCCTGCTATTTTATTTAGAAAAAAAGGAAAATATGTGGTATTGAAAAATGAATGAAAGGTGCGGCTAAGAAGAAACAAAAAGAGGAAAAACAAGAAAGAATGGAGAAACAAGAAAAAAAAACACAATATTGTGAATTTATAAAATTTGATTGTTTTTAGATAAAAAAAAGTTTGATTGTTTGGCATATAATCAAATAGTATTTTTGTTGATCAAAGTTTGTTTATCAATTTGGATTTATTAGAAGTTACAATTTGATTTTGATTTTTATTTTTTGTGCGAATTTATTTTCATATCTTATGTAAATAATTACAAGTACTTAAATTAGTAAAAAAAAATATTAAGCGATAATGGTTCAGTTTATGAGAGAAAGACTGCCTTGAATAAAGTTATGCTTGTTAAGAAGCTTGCTACTCTACAGTATAAGGGGGGAAGATCTATCTTTGAGCATTTGAGTGACTTTCAAGATTTGTTTAATCGGATGACCACTATGAAACTGCAAATGGATGATGAGATGAAAGCATTGTTTCTTCTGGGCTCATTGCCAGACAACTGGGAGACATTAGTTGTGACTGTTGTTAATTCATCTCCTAATGGCACGGTGACTTTGGAGATGGTAAAAGACAATATGTTTAAAGAAGAAGCAAGGCGAAAGGAGACAAACTCTGGGAATGAAGCTCTTGTCACAGAGAACAGGGGCAGAACTAAAGACAGAGGTCAGGATTTTAGAGGTCGTAGTAAGTCCAAGAACAGACATAAGTCCAAAAATAGGGTGAAGTGCTTTCATTGTGACAAACTTGGTCACATAAAGCGGAACTGCAGGATATTGAAGCAAGAGCAAAAGGATGAGAAAAGTAAGAATAACTCAGATGATGAAAATGTTACAACGGTGAATTCTGATAGTGAAATGGTTTCTTTGGTTTGTACACATGGTGAGTGTAATCATGTAGGGGATTCTGGCATAGAGTGGATAGTTGACACCGGAGCGTCATATCATTGTGTTCCCAATAAGGAATTGTTTACAACCTACAGAATAGGTGATTTTGGTTATACCAAGATGGGAAACAAGAGTATGTCGCGGATTGCTAGGATTGATGATATAGTGGTACAAACAAGCACTGGTTGTACATTGACTTTGAGGGATGTCAGACACATTCCAGATCTGAGGATGAACTTGCTTGCCATGAATGTCCTTGATAAGGAAAGATATGAGAGTCAGCAGAAAAATAGGGGGTGGAAGCTTCTCAAAAGGTCTTTGATAGTTGCAAAAGGAAAGTTGTGTTGCACTATGTACAAGACTTGGATGAAGTTGACAGGTAGTCAGGTAAATACCGTTGAGGATGATGCTTCAGCAAATATGTGGCACAGGAGGCTGGCACACATGACTGAGAAAGGGTTAAAGATTTTGGCGAGGCAATCCCTCATTCCCTCAGCCAAAGGTATTTCTCTTAACTCATGTGATTATTGTTTATTTGGTAAGCATCGTAGAGTTCCTTTTAGGAAGATTTCTAAAAAAAAAGAAAAATAAACTTGAGTTAATTCATTCTGATGTATGCGGTCCCATAGAAGTAGAGTCATCAGGTGGTAATAGATATTTTGTTACTTTTATTGATGATGCTTCATGAAAAATTTGGGTGTATATGTTCAGAAACAAAAGCCAGGTATTGCAGTATTTTCAGAAATTTCATGCCATGGTGGAAAGGATGACAGGATTATCCTTAAAGTGTATTCATACAGATAATGGTGGTGAATACACATCAAAAGACTTTGAAGCCTACTGTTAAAAGCATGGGATCAGGCATGAAAGGACAGAACCTGGGACACCACAACATAATGGTGTTGCTGAAAGGATGAATCGCACCATTATAGAGAGAGTCAGACGCATGCTGAGGATGGCAAAATTGCCTAAAGCATTCTGGGGTGAAGCAGTTAATACAGCCTGCTATTTGCTTAATAGATCACCATCAGTGCCATTGGGCTTTGACATTCCTGAAAGGGTATGGACAGGGAAGAAAGCTTCATACTCACATTTGAAGGTCTTTGGTTGTGCAGCATTCGTGCATGTGCCAAAGGAGCAGAGGTCAAAGCTAGATAGCAAGGCTACTCCATGTGTGTTTGTTGGGTATGGTGATGAAGAATATGGTTACAGGCTATGGGATCCAGAGAAGAAAAAGACAATTAGAAGCAGTGATGTGGTTTTCCATGAAAATGAGTTCATCACAGACTTTGAGAAAAATGGAAAGACTACACAGGTTACGGTTGAGTATGATGACTCAACGCCTGCAGGGATTCCACCTAGAGGTGCCACCAATGATGGAAATGCACAAGATGTAGAACTTGGGGATACAGATGAGCCAGCCACAGTAGGTGATGGGATAGATGTTGATAATGACATTGCACAGCCAGATGCAGTGGGTTTTGAGTAGAGGGCTCTACCCTCTCAACCAGGGAGTGTTGAGTAGGGGGAGCCAACCCCAATACAGAGGAGTGTGGAGTCTCAAGTCAGAAGATCTACCAGGGAGCATCGACCATCTATCAGGTATCTTAGTTCAGATTATATTTTGGTCACAAGTGACGGGGAGCCAGAGAGCTTTCAAGATGTACATGATACTCCAGATAGGGAGTATTGGTTAAAGGCAATGAAAGAGGAAATGGATTCATTGCAGAAAAATGGCACTTATGACCTTGTTGAGCTTTTGAAAAGGAGAAGACCATTGAAGAACAAATGGGTGTTCAAGCTGAAAAAGGATGGTGACAAGTGTAAGACCTGATTCTACACTACTGTAGACCTTGATTTCATAAAATTGATAATGTAAATGAAGTAAATATAAAAAAATTCATTTTCACTTGGATGAAAAGCTTCTTACAACTTGAGATGTGCATGGTGGAATGTTGGTGAAATAATGGATGGGCCAGGACGTCGAACAGATCGCCTATGGGCGAGCAAAAAAGGCTGTTCGCAAATGGTCGAGCAGAATTGGCGAGCAGAACGCCAATTATGATGGCGAGGGCGAATAGGGAGTTCACCCAAATAGGCGAGGGCGAGTAGATGAGTTCGCCCAAATGCTGCGAGGGCTTCTGATCGCCCATACAGATTGAGGAAATTAAAATGTTAAATAAGAGTGAAAATTTGTGGGAAATCATAGCAATGTGGCGAGTAGAACAATACAAGTTTATCGCCAACAATATGACAATTTCCGTACCTATATGTAATAGTCAAGAAAAGGAAATTATCTTGCAATTTCCAGATATTGAGTTGGCGAATTGAAATATCTTTGGCGAAACTCAAATTGTGTTAGCGAGCTGATGTCTCACAATGAGGAGGCGAACGGGGATTAGCACAGACAAAATGAAAATAGATTCAAATAATTGGCAGCCAAAATTGACTTTGTAAGTCATACGGTTGAAGACAATAAATTGAGAAAGAATCAAGTCAATAAAGAAAGTAACCTTATTGGTTGAGGAATAAGACAAAAGGTGTAATAAGTCAGGAAAAGAGGCTGTGGACTTCACGCCATTGGCTTCTCCTGATAGTTGGTTTAGCCAATTAATAACAGAGTAAGGTAAGTCAAAATGTGCAGAGAATAGTTTCTCATAGCCGTTCCTTTTGCTGCAGTTTTTTCTACGGTTTTTAATGCATGAAAGACGTGAAATAAATGAAAGAAGATAGGATAAGGCCAAGTGAGGGGTTCTGATTGGATAGCATGGCTATATAAGGAGAAACAATTGAGGAAGACCGACTTAGTAAACTTCATCTTCCTCGCAAAAGCTATGCAACTGCTAGTTTATGTTCTGATTTCATACATTTCTACCATACTTGATTTACTAAACTTCACCCTCAAATTGGCTAAACAAGTAAACCTGCTTACAAAACCTTTCCTCCCTCGTTGATGAGCTAAAGGAATAAGCAAAGTAAGGCTAACAGGAGACAGAAAGAATTCTGTTCTGGAAGTACAGTTGATTAAGGTGAGATTTAATGGTTCTTGAGATTTAATGATATATTTCTATGATTTCAAGTATGAGAAGCATGAGTATAATCTTGCTTTTGATTTATTCTTGATAGATCATAGAAATAGAATAAATTCATGTTTTGAAGCAGATGAAGTATAAAATGAAACTGGGTTGATATTATAGTAGAATGATGGGAAAATAATCGAGAATGAATAAGGAAAGTAATGGAAATGGTGTAAAAGTGATGAGAATGGTGACTATGGTGATTGCCTATGTTGAAAGTTAGTAATCGCCAATGAGGCGAGTAGGAAATATGAACTCGCCAAGTTGAAAGTACTTGTCCAAATGGGCAAGGTCGCCCGAGGCTAGTTCGTGGGCGAGCCCATCCCTGAGTAGAAAGCCGTATGGCGAACTCACATGCATAAGAAATTAGGTGAGTAGAATTGTGGGCGAACTCCCTCATTTAAGCCAATGTTGGTCTGGCGAGTTCAATGTTGGGTGAGCTCCCAGTTGTAAGCCATTTGATGAATGGCGAGCTCGATAGGGCAAGCTAGTTGAATATTAAGTCTCGCCAAAGTGTTGGAAATAGTTGAAAAAGAAATATTAATAGAATTTAATAAAGTATTTTGTAGTTGGAATTGGAAATGGCTATTGGGGAGCAGGAAGCAAGGCAAAACAAGGTTTCGTTGAACCAGGTAAGGGAGATGTGTGTGAAGTGAATGCATGTCCTGTGGAGTAAATTTTATGAAAATATTGAGAGATTGTTTTGTTTTATGACATGCGTTGGTTTGATAAATTATATGCTGATTTGGGCGAGTTAAAAGCCAACCCTTATATATGGTTGGGCGAACTGGCCCTCCTGTTTTGATGTTAGGCGAACTGGTATTGGCGGGCGAGCCAAATGTTTTATAATTTTGGACGAACTGGTATTGGCGGGCGAGCCAATCCTTTAATAATATTTGGGGGCGGGCGAACCCTTTTGTTAAGAAAGTTATGGGCGAGCCGAAATGGGCGAGCCGGTGTTTTTGTTCTAAATGTAGAGTTTGGCGGGCGATTACTTGTTCACCCTTTAGAGTTTACCATGGGCGAGCCGGACTGGCGAGCTGACCATGGCGAACAGATTTCGATGGTATTTTCTTAACGATAATGAGCCATTTTAATATCTTTGAAAATAGAAAATATAAACCCTTTTGGGCGAATTGACTAATGGGCGAGCCAGTTTTGCTTGTTGTTTTAAAAGCAAAGGTTGGTGGGCTGCCATGAGCAAGCTGCCATGGGCGAGCTATATTGGGCGAGCGGACCATGGGCGAGCAGGTTTTGAAGGTTGAGAATTTGAAAGGTTGTCAAGGTGTTTTGTAAACAGAAAGCCTAAACCTTTTTGGAAATCAAATCATTTTGAGAAAATGATACTATGGTGAGATAATTCCATAAAGGTTTTCATGAAAGATAAAGTGATTTTTGAGACTTTAGGCCCTGAGTTCATGCTTTATTATTTATGTAGTTGCGTGACCCGCCTGGGGCGGTGGCTCGGGTCGATGGACCTACGGGTGCACCTCAGGGCGTCACAGGGCTGGTGATGGACCCGCCAAGTCATCAGCGGTCTCGAGGTCACTTGGCAAGTGGACCCGAGGACCATCTATAGATTATGGCCATAGATCTAGTTGAGATAGCCGTAAGGGGCGATGGCCTACGGGTGCACCCAAAAAGCGGATGACTTGTGTTCCTGGGGGAACAATGAGAGCATGATTTGTTTGATGCCTAGTCTCAACTTACTAAATTCTGTTTACTGAGAGGATTTGCGAAATCCTATTTACTGTTTACTACATTTTAAAGTAAACTGGTTACCATGTGATGTTATATGGTGTATTGAGAGGTGGTTTACTATATCCACTGTTTTCCTACTCGGTGTAATTTTAGGAAAAACAAATAAATTGTGATATATAGTTTTGCTTTAATGAAAGCAGCATACGTTTCCTTTACTGAACGTATGAATTGCTCACCTTTTTGTTTTAACTCCACAGATAAAAGATACGAGTTAGAGAATTAGCTCTCAGATGGGTACAGCTATGTTTAAAGCGCTGAGGCATGTTATGTTAAACGTGACAGGTACAGTCTCTTCTCTTTTACATTCCAGATATATGCATACAGTACTACTTTATTGAAATAAAGACAATAGGGGATGTCAGATGTAAGGAATAATGAAAAGAATTTCATATTCCGTATTTGATAAAGAAATGTTATTATTTATCACTATTATTGTAGAATGTTATTGGCATCGCAGACAGCCCAACCGGTAACGTTGTATGGAAATACGTGAAAAAGGTGGTAACGGGCTGTTACAACAAGCTAGTGAGATACAAAGCTTGATTGGTGGTAAAAGGCTTTGGTAAAAAACCAAGCATTGATTTTGATGAGATTTTTTCTCCTGTTGTGAAGATGAGTTCCATTCGAGTGGTATTAGGATTAGTAGCTAGTTTGAATCTTGAGCTTGAGCAACTTGATGTGAAGACTGCATTCTTGCATGGTGATTTGCAAGAGGAGATTTATATGGATCAGCTCGAGGGTTTTGAAGTGAAAGGGAAGGAGCACATGGTTTGCAAATTGAAGAAGAGCTTGTATGGCTTGAAGCAAGCTCCTAGGCAATGGTACAAGAAGTTTGATTTTTTTATGGTAAGCCAAAACTATAAAAGAACGGTAGCAGACCCTTGTGTGTATGTGAGAAAAGTCCTAGATGGTGACTTCATTATTCTCTTATTATATGTTGATGATATGCTGATTATAAGGCAAGATGCTCGTATGATTCGCAGGTTGAAAGAGGCATTATCTAAGTCCTTTGACATGAAGGATTTAGGTCCAGCAAAGCAGATTTTGGGTATGGATATCATTCTTGATAGGAAAGCTGTGGTTGTCACAGGAAAAGTATGTTGAACATGTGCTAGTGAGATTCAATATGCAAATGCTAAGTCAGTTAGCAGGCCTCTTGGTAATCATTTTCACTTAAGTAAGCAGTCTTGTTTGGTGACTAAGGAAGAAAAGGATGCTATGTCTACTGTTCCTTACTCCTTTGCAGTTGGTTCTTTGATGTATCTTATGGTTTGCACACGACTTGATATTGCTCATGCAGTTGGTGTAGTGAGCAGATTTCTTTCCAATCCAGGAAAGGCTCATTGGGAAGCGGTGAAGTGGATCTTCAGATATTTGAGAGGTACTTCTAAGATGTGTTTGAGTTTTGGGACTATAGAACCAGTTCTTGAAGGGTTTACTGATGCAGACATGGCAGGTGATCTTGATGGTAGGAAATCTACTTCAGGGTACATATTTACTTTTGCAGAGGGAGCTGTATCTTGGCAGTCCAAACTACAAAAGTGTGTTGCCTTGTCTACTACAGAGGCTGAGTATATTGCAGCAACCGAAGCAGGCAAAGAAATGCTTTGGATGAAGAGATTTCTTCTTGAATTGGGGTTAAGTCAGAAAGACTATGTGGTATTTTGTGACAGCCAGAGTGCTTTGGATTTGAGTAGGAACACCATGTACCATGCCAGAACGAAGCACATTGATGTTCGGTACCATTGGTTGCGCTCAGTGATTGACGAGCAACAGATGCAATTGAAGAAGATTCACACAAATAAGAATACAGTTGATATGTTAACGAAGACACTTCCCAGAGATAAACTTGAGTTGTGTAGTGACTTGGCCGGGATGAACACTTTGGCCAAGGTGAACTCTAAATGATAGGTCGTGATGGTGGATCTCCTCCTAATGGGGCTGGAGGGGGAGATTGTTAGATGTGTGGGGTCTAGGCCATATTAATTATTAGAGTCCTACTTGGAGTCAGTTAGGGATTTGTTTTTTCTCTATATAAAGTGTTGCATAAACAATTTGTAGAGACAGAGTGAGAAGTCTATTTTGGTGAGAGGCGACACAAAGGAGAAAAAGTAAGCTTTAGGCTTTGTGATATTTTTCTTGTTCCATAGAGAGAGCAAGGGGAGAGATAAGCTTGTACAACAATTGGGTATTCTTTGGGTAGACTATCTTAGTGAATCCAAAGAGGTAAACTTTATTGTTTTTAGGCTAATTGTTAAAACCCTGAGCTTTGGGCAAAAAGCCTAGGGTATTGAAACTTTGTAATTTGCTTATTTCTCATAGTGGATTTTTATTCGGTTTGCCCCGTGGTTTTTCTCTCTACACTGGAGAGTTTTCCACGTTAAACTTTAGTGTCATTTTATTTACGTTTTATTGTCTGCATATTATTTGTGGCTTGATAGCTTGATTTATTATTATTATTGACTTTGGATATTGCTGTTGATTGTTGTGGGTATTGTTATTGTGACATTGCTTCCGCGTATTTGTCGTTTGAGCCCAACACTTGTAAGTACTTTTGGATAGTTACATTAAGGAGAAAAGCATACAGGACAGGGATGAACCATACTGAGATATATCCCGCTTGATTTGCTACATCTTCTTCTTCTCCAAGTAATTTGAGGATTTGTGAAGTAAAGATGAATATTGGTAGCAAAACCGTCATAGCACCAAGGTTAATAATCCATGATCGTTGCAGGTAAATTCCCATCATATGGTACTGCTTTGCGCCGAATGCTTGCCCACATAGCGTCTCAGTTGCGCTAGACATGCCCAACTACAACATACAAATCAAAAACAAGACAGAAGCAGAATACATTAGGAGTTTCACAGTATAGTTTTCAGGGGCTGATGCTACAGTATGCATCTTACCAGTATTCCATAGGCAAATCGTACTGTAATGATTTGTACGAGGGAATAAGCCGCAAGCTCAACTTTGCTAAGATGACCGATAAATGCCTGAGTGATCACGAACATTCCGAATGATGTCAACTTTGTTAGCATTTCAGGAAAAGCGACCCTCCATAGCGTTTTCGATTCCAACCACACTCTCTCTTTTAATTCACCACTATTCTTTATCTCTGATTCAAGAAGCCTCTCATCCATGCTGTCGTTTCACTTCTGTACGAGTAACCAAAGTGAAATCATGAAGCTTTCCTTAGGCTAAAGTAATCTTGTATCTAAATATTTTATGCCTCAAGACTGATTCAAATCGTGTTGTAACTCTTCTACCCTATTGCATCTGGAGAAAATACTGTATAAATACACAAAACGTAGTCAAACTTTGACAAAATTTTAATTGAGGTTGATATTATACTTTAGTTGTTGAGCAATAATAAAAAAGTTAAGATATCATTTGAAATGAAGAATAATAAAAAAGTTGCAGGAATTATAATATTGGCATTGCAAACATACCGGATGCCGACCTTTTTAAATCTTTGACACAGCAAAACTTTTTTTTGGCTTATAAAGAGATAAAAATAGAAGGAAATTCAAACCTTTAACTTAGTTGTAAATATAGCAATGGTTGGTAAAATTTTATTTTATTTTTTTGGTACATCAAATTTTAATTGTTGATCATGCAACAAAACTCTTTATTTTTGTTATTAACGTTTGCTGGAGATTGGGGTATTTTGTTGATTGATAAACATATTTAAAGACCAAGCCTTTCAAGCAGGGGTAAAATAATGGAGTGAAAAGGCTGTTTGAATTGTGGTATAGTGTTATTATATTATAATAATGCATCACGTCGACAACATGAATTTTAAACAAAATATATCACACTAGAGTCTGGTCTTAGCTTCCAACTCCCAACCACTCCTTGCCTCTTTTCCTGTATGTTTTTTGACAGGTCTTTGCCAGAATTCCACTAACACTAGTCTCTATAAGCTTTCAAGGGAAGTCGACAAAGTGTTACGGAATAACTAACAAATAGTTGAAAAAAAAATAAAAACGGATTTTTTTTTCATTTATTTGAATATAATTTAAATTTTAAAATTATTATTGTTTGGAGAAATTTATCCTTTATTACTCTCAATTTAAATAAAATTAGAGATTCTTGTGATTAAAAAAAATGTTATCTAACAAGTAACCCATTTGAAAAAGAAAAAGGATTTAGGGCTAGTTTGGATGAGCAGTGCAATTGGCTTCGGTGAAATTGAAAAAAAAAATGACCACCGTGAGTATAAATTTTATAAAAAAAATTTAAAAGAATGGGTAAAAAAAATAATTTTATATGATTTTTTTTTGTCTTTTGCAATTTTTTTTTGTTTTTTCTGCTCCCACTGGATTGGAGTCACCGCTCCAAACAGAGCCTTAGATTTTATGGGTAATAGAAGAGATTATGTTTTATTTATTTATTTTTTTTAAAAAAATATTATTTCCATTGCTACAAGACAACTGAAAGAAGGCTTCAACTACTGGAAACGATTTGAAATTGAATGTCGTTTTGTCAATTATGAAAATATTTGTTGAAAGAAAAAAATTACTTCGAAATTGTTTAATCGATTAATTTAATTAATTTTGAATTGAATTAATTGAATTAATTGAATAACATTATTTTATTTTCATTAATAGAATATAATTGATAAATTTTTGAAGATTTAACAGATGGAATTGGGTTTTTATATTTTTTTTTTTTTTTCAAAGTTTTGGTTAATTTTATTTTTCAAATCGAATGAAATAAAAGTCGAAATTTTTTCAAAATTATTTTTTTAACCGATTTAAATTAATTCATTTACTGATTTATTAACTGAATTAAACGTGTTTAGTCTCTTAATTCGATTAAAATAAAAATAAAATATAAACATCCCTAATGAGTTGCACATGTATATATTTCTCTCTATATCTCTATATATATATATATGTATATATGTTATTTTATTCCCTTTAAGAAAAGAGGATTCAAAGTTCAAATTTACTTCTTAAACACAAAAAATTTGTGTTTGTTATTTACTATTGAGTCAAAATGTCGTAGGGGTATGTTATGTTTGTTCAAACCATCAAATAGATAAATTTTATGAGATTTCCTCGAACGTTGGAGCTGTTAACCTCAGTTCCTCTTTCTTTTCCACCGTTTGCCCTTAAATGCTCTTTTAATTTAGTAAGTAGTAAACATACATAATCAATTTAGTAAATAGTGTACATCTGGTTATCATAAATTCTTCCGAAAGAAAAATTAATTTTAAACATTCGAAAACCTACAATAAATCATTCGAATATTTATAAGTACAAAATTCTACAAAAATTAAACTTGTTCATAGACAAGACGGGATCTAAGTTGTATATTATAAGATTTTATGTCAATTCAAGTTCGGCTCATCGTGAATTTCAGACTTGATATTTTGTCTAAGTCCCTTTCTACAAACAATGGGAAAACCCAAGCTTGTCCATTTAAAAACCCAAGCCATTCCTCATTTCTTAATTGACACCAAGATGCATGTTGTGACTTGATATTACTAACGAACATACCCTGCTAGCTTATTGCACGCCGTACACCAACACGTAGTTCTCCATGAGGAGAGGAAGAAATGGGAGAGAGGAATTTAGGGTTTTAATTTCGGCCCTGCTGCCTCATTCCTTCTCCATGGCATGCCTCTTGATGTGGGGGATGGAATGGGAGATAGAGAGATAGAGGAAGAGGAAGAGAAGGGAACAAAAGGAGAGGTTGAATGTTGGCGGATGATTGTTTCTTGTTTAGTTTGCCGATTTCCCTTTGCAATAGAAGAAATTAAAAGGTTTTGGTTTTATTTTAGGCTGAATGCTTAAATAAGGATATAAAGTTTTCGGAAATATTCAATTCAGGATCTAAACTTTTATTTTGCTTAATTCAGGATAAAACGTTTTCGATTTTGCTTAAATAAAGATTTTTTAATGCGTGTGAGTTACACGCGTCGTTAAAGAGAGTGACTGACGATGAAAGGATAATTATTGCCACGTGTCACACTCACACTTTGCCACGTGTCACAATCACACTCTGCCACGTGTCCATTTATTTTTACCTATTAAAAGAAAATAATTATAAAATCACTATCACGTGTCCCACTCATAGGTTGCCACGTGTCTCACTCACACGTTGCCACGTGTCTCACTCATACGCTGCCACGTGTTCACATAATTTTTTATTTTACTTTTTTCTCTTTCTTTCTTTTATTCAAGAAAAACTATATATTTTGATAAAATAATATTTTCTTGAATAAATTTTTTAAATTTTTTTTTGAAATAATTAAAAATTTTAAATTTTGTTTTAGAAAATAAATTCTCAAACATAAAAATTATTATAAAACTTTTTTTAACTAGTATAATTATTATTTTTTATTTCTTGATTTTTTTTGTTTTGAACATAAAAAAGGAAAAAAACTATTAGCCACAAAATTATTAGAAATTATATATTTTTTAAAGAATAAATTTTAAATTACTAAATTTATTTTGTATTTTTCTTCTGCCACGTGTCTCACTCACACATTGCCACGTGTCCACTCCTACCATGTGTCATACTAATACGCTACCACGTGTCCACATATTTTTTTACTTTTTTTCTTTCTTTTTTTATATTCAAGAAAAACTATATATTTTGATAAAATAATATTTTCTTGAATAAATTTTTTAAAATTATTTTTTGAAATAATTAAAATTTTTAAATTTTGTTTTAGAAAATAAATTCTCAAACATAAAAATTATTATAAAATTTTTGTAACTAGTATAATTATTATTTTTTCTTTCGTAATTTTTTTTCATTTTTACCATAAAAAAGGAAAAAAACTATTAGCCATAAAATTATTAGAAATTATATATTTTTTAAAGAATAAATTTTAAATTACTAAATTTAATTTGTATTTTTCTTCTTTTTTTGTTTTCTATATTTTCTTCTAATTGACAAAAAAATAAAGAAGATAAAGAAACTATAAAAATAAAGAAAAATATGTAAGAATTGTCTTTTTAGAAAAATTAATGTAATTAAAAAAAATAAACGTATTTCCTAGAAAACTCAATTTTCTAAAAATAAATATATTTAATTTACAATAAAAAATTATTTTAAATTTAAATCTTATAAAAGAAATAAAAACAAAAAAGAATGAAAAGAAAAACAAACTGAAAAAAATACAGAAATATTTTTTATAAAAATTTATTTTTTAATAAATTTTTTTTTGAAAATGTAATATAAATTTTTAAAAGTTATTTTTTATTAAAAAATCAACTAACAAAATTAACTACTAATTATACTATTATAAATAATTTTTAAATATTTAATTTTTTATTAATATTTATAACAAAAAAATTTGGCTGAATTCTCAAATAAGGATCAAATGTTTTCGAAAATGTTCAATTCAGGATCTAAACTTTGCCACGTGTCCCACTAATGATTATAAGTCACTGCCGCGTGTCCCACTATCACGCTGCCACGTGTCAATCTTGCCACGTGTCCCACTAATACTCTGCCACGTGTCCATGTATTTTTTACCTATTAAAAGAAAATTAATTATATGTCATTGCCACGTGTCCCACCCTTATACTACCACGTGTCCACTTCTACCACGTGGCCCAATCACATGCTGCCACGTGTCTTTTATAAATGCCGTTATTATTTTAACGGCGCGTGTAACTCACGCGCTTTAAAAAGTCTTTATTTGAGCAAAATCGAAAACGTTTTATCATGAATTGAGAAAAATAAAAATTTAGATTCTGAATTGAATATTTTCGAAAACTTTATATCCTTATTTGAGCATTCAGATTTTATTTTATTTGTTTAAAAGAGAAAAAAGAGAAGTGAAACGTGCAGTGGAAGAAGGGTAAGATTTCAACAGGTGTGATGCATGCAATATCATATACTGACAGGTGTTCTGCTAAGAAAACAGGTGTGAAGTTACAGTCAGTAAGTTCCGTGTAATATCACACTTGTTTTTCCTGCAATAGTACAACTGTCAAGCACAAAAAAATCTTACAATCCAATTGAAGTCAAAATTGGTCAACAAAATTAAAGAGCAATTGAAGTCAAAATTGGTAAGCAAAACTAGAGAAATTGGATTTAACATTGATGATCTGTCAAACAAAGAAAAAAAAAAGACCATATTTTATCTATTTTCTTCAAACATTCTTTTAATATATAAGTTATTGATGTTGTAAAATTTTTATATTTTAAAAACATTATTTGAACTAATACTAAAAATTTTATGATGTTATTTCTCAAGATTAAGCTAAAGGTGCCTAGCTATATCCTATAGAATTATAATTATAAAATTACTTATTGATAACACTTAAAATGAATCAATTTAATTATTAATTAAATCAATTTTAAGGACTTTTTCATTAATATAATTTTAGCTTTGCGTTAAATATTTGAAATAAAATTACTAACATCATCAAGTTTTGAAAAAGTCATGATTATATAAATGGTTTAAATTTTGAACAATTAAGAATTGTAAATAACATAAACTTTAAAATTTATGTGTTTCATTTAAATTATTTTAAAGAATTATCATTTTAAAAATTTACTAGTAGAGTAGTCCTTAATTGTAGTTTATATAATAGGTGAAATTTATTTTAATGATTTTTCTATACATTACAATAAAAAAGGATTTATATATGATGCACTGACAGTGTATAGTTTCTATACACTGTCAATGCATCAGAGATTGATACCTCATTAATAGGCCCTTATATACAAATATAAATAAATTTCTATACACTGTCAATGCATCAGAGATTGATACCTCATTAATAGGCCCTTATATACAAATATAAATAAATTTTTTTAATTTGCCAATAAGGGCCTATTGATGAGGTGTCAACCTCTGATGCATTGACAGTGTATAGAAGCTATACACTGTCAGTGCATCATATACAAACTCATAAAAAAATGTTATTAAAATACTGGTTAGCAAAAAAAGGTGGGGTTTGGGCTTTTAAAAGCAAGAAGAGGGCTCAAGCCATTTTAATTGAATCGCATTTGTTAGTTCAAATCCAATTTGTTAGATTAATATTTTTGCTCAATTCCACCCAAAAATCAGGTGAGTCTTCGAGTTTGGGCAAAAAGCCGTCCATGAACAGGCCTAATAAAGATATGCACATTTTATTATAATATATATGTATTATATTACAAGGTACATAACAAATATGGTTATATGTCTACATGGATGCTTTTTTGGACATTCTCTTTGAATGACAAGTAAGCATCTATTAATGTATAAATCAAAACAAACAATAAATGCTTCCCCACCTTACCATTTTCCTACAACTTCTCAATCTTTTTAATAAAATTATTTTAAAGTAATATTAAATACTATCTAATCCAAAAAAATATAAAATATATATAATTTTAATATTATCTTTTTGAAAAACTAAATAAATATTAATTGATATTTATTTATATTTATAGAATAAATAATTTTAATTTATTTAAAAATGTTTTATTAACTTAACTGAAAAGTATAAAAATAAGCTATCAATATCATATATATTATCTAAATATTTAAAATGATTATTTTTCTAAATAAATAAAATTCGTGTGTAAACCATATAAATTTACAAATATATATTAACATAAATAATTTAATAGATAAAATTAATTATATAAATATGTTATAATCAATTATATAAATATGTTATAATCATTCTCATATATATGTGTGTGTGTATATATATATATATATATATATATATTTATATTTATATATAAAAGAGTGCATATGTACATTATATGTAAATAAAATGCATAATTATAATTATAATTATTTAGGTCACTAATAAAAATCTAACTCAAAATATTGCTCTAACACTTGAAAATTTTTAAAACTTTTAAAATATACTTTTAATTTTTATTTTAACATTTTTTAATGTGCTTAATAATATTATATATAATGTTTTCGTTTTTTATTTTTCCTAATATTTGTTCTATCACGGTCCAAAATACCATATATTTTACTAATTTCATATATTCAAATCACATATGGTTAGGCTCGTCTGCAGTGTTGACCCATATTTAAAATGGAATTTATTAATTTTGTACAAACCTAGTATTCGGAATTTACAGAAATTCAAATACAAAAGTAATTTACATCTCAAATATAACGTACATAAAAGTAGCACTGTATGAAAAGTTTGAATACATAAAAGTCAGATCAGTATATCTCGACGAATTGAAAAGGTAGCCTGAGGAATATCGAGAATTAGGTCCTCTAGAAAAGTAGACCCGAACTCACTGCAAATAATTTCAGAGTGAAAAATAAAAGGGTGAGCTAAAGAGCTCAGTAAGAATTATCTATATAAAAGCTGATCCAGCATATCCTATATGCAATTTAAATAAATAGATATTTATACGAAAACCATGAATTCAAAATATAAAAATTAAATAGGCACGGACTAATAGAAAGGATACTATAGTGGATTAGGTAACCAGAAGAATATGGGAGGTACTTTAAAGTACCATACATGTTCTGGTATCCAAGTCCCCTATAGGGAATTCATTAGATTTTATTAAATCACAAATTCAAATATAAATCCAATATTTTGAGAAATAAGACATACTTACATCAGAAATTAAACGATTTTTTTGTAAACATTATAAATCATATTTGCTCTAGCAATTTCTAATAGATAAATCAAATATATAATTTCACAAAACATATTATTCATATCAAGAAACATAAAATACAGATAAATCAAAATTAGAAACATATCACAACTGGAAGTGCTTGGATCTAAGTTAACCAAGGATTTACCACCCCAATATAAATTTAGTGAAGACTAGGCTACACCCAATAAACACATGCACTATAATAGACATACGGCCATAGTCAAGGGGCCACAGGGTGATCACTAGCCAGGTGTCAACTGTGGGAGCTAAAGGTTGGGTTAGAGTTAGTAGCATCGAAACGAAATAGAAATGCATGTACCCGCAAGTAGCTACAAGGCTAACAATCTCTAAAATCCATATAAAACATTTCATAGTGGTTTATGGAGATAAATTTAGAAATCTAAATCTTCAGTAAGTCCATAAATACATATTTTGAAATTATAAGCAGTTCAGAAATAAAAATTGATAAAATATTTCCAAATCAATATTCGGTTGTAAAAATATTCTATTTATCTATAAATAAGTTATAGAAACATGTAAGAACTCTCACGTACGCAAAATTCAATAATATGAATTTTTAAATATTGAATTTGTGATTTAATTTACTTAAAGCCATATTTAAGGGCTTAAATGTTTAAAGTTCTAAAATTTATTTCTTTTATCTTAAATATCATGCTAGGTAATGTTTTAAAGAGATTTAGACTATTTTTGGAGAATTTCGACGGCATAACAATATATTTTAGCCTAATCCTCTTGCACAAAAGACAACTTCAAAACTACAATTTTCATATTCCAATTCCAATCTAGAATATCAATTCCAATTTCACCAAAAATCAGTTTTGTCAAAATCATGCAACGAAGTATCCCTACGCTTCATACAAATATCCCTTACCTCTTAATTTCTCGGTATTAGGCTCATCAATACTGGTAGCAGCTTCTGACCTCAAGGCTGCAAATCATTATTCAAACTTGATAAATTCACTATATTTCAATTAAATTTTTTTTTAATAATTTAAATGCTAATGAATTGTCTGTAAAATTCTCTAAATGCAGTCTATTTTCTACCGATGCAAAATTACAACTTTTGCTACATAACTCTATTTTCAATTTTGATTGCTCCTACATGTTGACACCTAATTTTGTCTCATTTTTGTTATTATTATAGTTATTATTATTATGGTAATTATTATATTTATTTTTATTTTTATATATTTTGTATTTATTTTTATTTTCATTTTCTTTATTTTTATCTTTTATTTTATTTTTATTTTTATTCTTATTTTTGTTATTATCATTATTTTTATTATTTTTTATTTTATTTTATTTTTTTCTTTCTTTTTCTTTCTTTCTTGTTTTTTTGGTCCAATCTGTCTCCCATCAATCACCACCAACTCCTGCCACCGGCAGGTCTGCCACAGCCACTAGCCCCCAGGCAAGCTACTCTGCCAGCCGTCCCATCTACAACCGGAGACCAAGAGAGAGCCAAAGCTTAAAGCTCTCCCCATTCACCCAAAAAAAAGAAAACAAAAGGAAACCTCACCCAACCGAGCCCCGGATCCTCTCCCATTTGAACCCTCACCGAATCCCTCACTCACCCTCTCGGTTCAACCAACCATCACCATCATCAGTCGAAAACCCCAAACAGCAGCCACCCGATAACCACACCCCAAACCCACGACAAAAACCCGTAGCCACCCTTACACCCACCTGCAAAAAACACACAAATACACGCACACACACACACACACATATCAACCACCAGCAAACCACAGCCACAACCAAACATCATCCAATACCAAAACAAAAAAAAAAGGGGAGGAAACCAAGGGTTTCAACCTCAGATCCGTAGGGTTAGGGCGATTTTCTTGTGAAACGGAGGCTGGATTCGGGCTTAGGAGGTTTAAAGCTTTCGGAAGTTGAAACCTTTTTGATTTCCGGCCACCAGAGCGCGGCGGCCGGCAGCGGCGTACGGCGGTTCGGCGGCGGCCGGAAATCGCTTGGCCTGGAACTTTGAGAGCTCCGGGATTTTTTTTAGAAGAGAGAAGAAAATGAGCTAAAAAAAAAGGATTTAGCTTTTATAGCTAAAAAAAAAAAAGAAAAGAAAAACCTAGGATCCGCGCGTGGACCCGGGACCCGACCCGGGACCCGCGCACCTGACCCGGCCGGCCAGGGAGGAAGATCCGCGCTTTAACCCGATCCGACCCGACCCGCGCGTCCGACCCGATCCGGCCCACCTGTTTTGGGCCACGTGGAAGGCCTTGTGGGCCCTCAATTTGGGCTGTGCATTTGGGCTCTTTTGAGGGCTTCTTTTGGGACCAAGCCCAATTTCGTTTTGGTATGTTTTTTTAGTTGCTTATTTATTTATTTATTTATTTATTTGTTTTGTTAAGGGAAAATTTTAATTAGAAAATTAAAATTAAAAAATTAAAAAAAATTAAAATTAAATAAAAAATTTTAAATAAAATTAAAAAATTAAAAAAAATTTTAATTAAATTAAATTATTATTATTGTTATTATTGTTATTGTTATTATTATTATTATTATTATTATTATTATTATTATTATTATTATTATTATTATTATTATTATTATTATTATTATTATTATTATTATTATTAGTGCATGTCGTAAAACAAAAGTTTTTGAAAAAATTGTCTTTCATTTGTATTTTCCTTAATTATTATTATTGATTAGAAAATGTTATTAAAAATAATGAAATTTAAGTTTGATTAAATGATTCCGATGATGGGATGCTACGGAAGTCACAAGTAGTGATTCCTAGCTGATCCCTAGGTGAGAATGTTGCCAAAAGTATTGGAATATTTAGTATGATTTTTCAATAATTTAATCTTTTTAATTAAAAATAAAAATAAATAATTTTTTTTTCTAAAAAGAAAATAGAAAAAGAAAACAAATAATAAAATTTAAATTAAAATGAATGTCCGGTGATGGGATGCTACGGAAGTCACAAGTAGTGATTCCTAGCTGATCCCTAGGTGAGAAGAGTCGTACTAAGTGTTGCCAAAAGTATTGGAATATTTAGTATGATTTTTCAATAATTTAGTTTTTATTAAAAATAAAAATAAATAAGTTTTAAAAGAAAATCCAAAAAGGAAATTAATAATAAAATTTAAATTAAAATGAAAGTCCGATGATGGGACGTTATGGAAGTCACAAGTAGTGATTCCTAGCTGATCCCTAGGTGAGAAAAGTTGTACTAAATATTGCCAAAAGTATTGGAATATTTAGTATGATTTTTCAATAGTTTAAATTTTATTAAGAATGAAAACGAGAAAATGATAAAGAAAAGTACTCTCATATGTTGGGAGGACATTGATCAATGTTGGAAGAACTTAAAAGCAACTGCGATAGTTGCTAGACAAGGGGTTTACACACCCAAGTGTGTCACCTTAAGGGCTTTACTATTGTTAGTGAAAAAGACAAACAATAGTTTGTGACTGTGTATAGATTATAGGCAGTCAAAACAGGTGACAATTAAGAATAAATAACCACTGCTTATGATTGATGACTTATTGGATGAGCTTAAAGGGTACCCAAGTAATTCCTAAGATTGATTTGAGATCAGGGTGCTTTTAGTTAAGAATCGAAAGGGAAAAGGTCCTCAAAACAACATTTAGGAGAAATTACAATTAGATCAAGACTTGGAGTATAAGATTAGTCATGATGAGTTGTTGGGGTATAAGGGCAAGATATGTGCTCTGGAACTAATAGGGGAAGCTTCTGAGAATGTGAAATTGATATGTGATTGATTAAGAATAGCTTAGAGCATACATAAGAGTTATGCCAATAATCGGAGAAGACACTTGGAGTTTCAGGTTGGAGGTAGAGTATTTTAAAGATCTCTCCATCTAAGAACATAATGAGGCTGGTAAGAAAGGAAAGATGAGTCCTCAGTATAGAGGGCCATTCGAGATACTTGAGAAAGTGGGTGATGTGGCATACCGATTAGTTCTACCATCGGAGCTATTAGGTGTGCACAACATCTTCCACATATCCATGCTTAGGAAGTGACATATGAATGCCTCCCACGTGATTGAGTGCAAGCCTTTGGAGATCATGGAGGACTTAAGATGTAAAAAAAACTGATATAGAATTTGGATCGAAAGGATACGGTACTAAGGTCTAAGACAATTCCCTTGGTAAAAGTGCTTTGGCAACACTGTTTTTCAAAAGAAGCTACATAGGAGTTGGAAAGTTTAATGAAACAAGAGTATCCTCACCTATTCTAGATGACATGGAGAAATTTGGAGGACCAAATTTTCTAAGGAGGAGAGAATGTGAGAACTGCAATTTTCTTAAATCAGTCATGTACTCAACATGTAATTGTGAGTATAGATAATGCAATTTATTGAAATGAAGTCTTCGAGAATAGAAATCAAGAATGACGTGAAACGTGCACGTATGCAGTATATACGATGCACTTAAATTGATATGGAAGGAATAATCAAAGTTCTACGTATAGGTCACGTACATGCATGTGCTAACCAATGCATGTAATGTGTATGCATACGTACAAACGTAAATACATATATATAACTAATTATATAAATGAACGACCAAGTGAAGTAAAAATAATATATATGAATTACACGTGTAAATATATATGTATATATTTGGAAATATACATATATAAATATATTTGAGAGAACAAGGAATTTAAATAAGTATACCATGGATTAATAAATGTATATATATAAAGGTATATATTTATATAGAAATTAAAATAAGATATATGTATATTTTAGGAATTTAAAATAATATATTTATCATATCTTGGGATAAATGTGTGTGTGTATATATATATATATATATATATATATATATATATATATGTGGATTACATATATCTTATAAAAAACAAAAATATACATTATATCTTAGTAGTTAATATATATATTTATAGAAATAAATATTTTTACAAAATATATAGATATTTTAAGATTTAAAAATATATATAAAAAAAGGAGTAATAAATAAATACAAAAAAATAAATATATTCTAAATTTTTGGGTTAGTGGGAAAACTCCCACCAACCCTACCCCATCGCATCACCTCATTTCACCTCTCCCTTCCCAGTCCGTTTCTCTATCCATTCCTCGGTCTCTCTTCACTTCCATCTCTTCTCTCATTTCTATGTCTTTCACAATCACTCTTGGCTTCACTCACAACTAGGGGTGTAAATGATACATTAGTACTCGCAAGCTACTCGAGATCGACTCGAGGAAAACTCGAATTCGGCTCGATTTTTGTCGAGCCGAGCTCGAGCTCGAGCTACTCGAGCTGTCGAACGAGCCGAGTTCGAGTAGTGTAATACTCAGCTCGAGTAGCTCGCGAGCTTAATCGAGCTTTTTATTTAATATATATTTTTATTTATTTCAAATTACAATATTACCCTTACTATATATATACTAACAACCCTAACCCTAAACTCTCATTTCCCCTCTTTTCTTTCAAACCTCTCTCTCACGCCGCTCTCTCCTGTCCCTTTCTACGACTCTCTCTCCTGTCCCTTTCTACCTCCGATACCCCCAAATCACGCACCCTCCCGGCGACTTCCTGCACCCATCGATTCCTCCTTTGGGTCTGGCGACTGTTGTTGTTGCTACTCACAAGCGCTTGACTTCTCTGTGAACATTTGCTCGTTTCGAGGGGTCAAGCTACTATCTGGTTCTCTCAAGCTTGCCCTCTTGCAATGGCAATGGTATAACTTTTGAATTTCTTTGCCCTTTGTCTGACATGGAAGTTTTCATGTATTTCTTGATGATTTTGAAACTCTGAGAAATACCCAAAATGAATGAGATATAATTATAAAATATCATGCCTCGATTTCAGACAATGGGTCTATTGATTTTCATGGTTGGTGATTTGTTTATCAGATCTTGTTGATTTTTATGGGTTGGTGGACGACATTAAGAGTGAAATATATGCTGGGTTTACATCGTATGGGGTTGTAACCGGGTTGTTCATTCAATTTGGTTCTTGCACAGGTATATGGAAATTGATGGCTGGGAGCGGTCAATATTCAAAAGCTGATTTGTTCAAATTGTGGATAAGTGTAATTTTTTTTTTGTAGTTGTTTGTCAGATTGGTTGTGTAATTTTTAGGATATCAAATTTGAATTCATATTTATAATTAATTTGCATCTGGGTACTTTAGGTTGAATTAGCACTCTCAATATATTTTATATAAAATCTGTAAATTGCAAGTGAAGTGTATTTGGCTACACGCTTCTTGTTCTCATTCTATGTTTAGGGAAACAAATTTTTAATCCCATTTTTGTTAAATGAAAACGAAAAGAAAACTATTTTCCTCCTTGTGGTTGCTACATTGATTCGTGTCTGAAACCAGAGCCAAATCTCCCTGACTTACCATTTATTTTCCATATATTTGCTCTGTTGTTTTTTCTTACAATTGATTATCTTGTTTTATTTTTCATCGTTGTCTACTTATAAAGAAATGAATTTAAGTATTTAGATTTTGATGCATATACATGGAATTTAATATGTGCTAAACTCGAGCTCGAGCACAAGAATCGAGCTCGAGCATGAAAATCGAGCTCGAGTTCGAGTGTGAGAATCGAGTAAGATAAACGAGCTTAATTGAGCGAGTTCGAGTAGCTCGATTCATATCTCGAGTTGAGCTCGAGCTCAAAAATTTAGACTCGGTCGAGCTCGAGTCGAGCTCGAGCAGCAAGCTTTTGAACCGAGCTCGAGCTCGAGCACTTCATTGTACCGACTCGGCTCGGCTCGATTACACCCCTACTCACAACACAATGCTCCCTCTGTTATCTTTACTGAACACAAAGAAAAGAAAGAAAACTCCAGCAGAAGAATTGAGAGGGACGGATGGGAAGAAACTGAAGTGGAATGGTGAAGAGAGGGGCGGCGCGAGAGAGGAAGGAAGAGCTGAGGACAGAACTGAGAGGAGAAAGAAGGCAGCCACTGCCAAGGGCCAAAACAAAAGGCAGAATGAATGCGGCTTAAAAACAAAGGGCAAGATCGGTTGAAACAGACAGCTTTGCTTTGTTGCAACAGGCGAAGGAGAGAGAGACGCTAACAGTGGCTGTATGGAGGCTGAAATGTGGCGTTTAAGGGCTGAAGCAGGTAGTTCTTTGGCTGGGTTTTAAGCACGATTCAGGGGTCCGTCATGGTATTTATTTAGTGCCAAGGAAAACAGGGCTGTATCAAGGAGTTAGAGGCTGAAATGGTGCCTTTAGAGTTGAATTTGAAGGCTGGAAGGTGGCTAGCTTAGGAGAAGAAACTGAAGCTCATAATGGTGTCATTTTAGAGGGCTGAAAGCATGACTTTTGTACTGATTGGGAGTTAACGTTTGGCTACTGAAAATAAACGTTGAACAAAGTGCTAAATAGAGTGAGATGAGGAAGAAGACAGGCCAAAAGAGATCAAATAAATCGGAGTCGGAAGTGGTGTACAGTGGCTGTTGGGAAAGGGATTTAAGGCTAACTTATGGCAATTGTAAGGAGGCTATATAGTGGCTGTTTAAGGAGGTTTTAGGCTACTGTGACGAGGGAGAAGCAGGGCTGAGAAAAGGCTCAAAAATAGACTGTTCAGTAGGTGTTTTGAGGCCAGAATATGGGCTGAAATTGAAGAGGGTTATGGTGTAGTTAAGTGGCGTTGTACAGGGCAGTTTGAGTGAGTGTATGGTGGCTGTGCTCAATGCTAATCAAGGCATCAGACAAGGGTTATTCAAGGGCTGAAAGTAGGCAGCTAGGCAGGGGGTTAAGGTCGACATTGTGGTGCTATAAAAGGGGCAGCTATGGTGGTTATGCAAGCGTGTTTAGGGTTGCCAAAAACAGTGAGTAATCAAGGGTTGTAAAGGCTGAAAATAAAGGAGAATATATATATATATATATATATATAAAACAAGGAAGAAAAAGGACGAAATAGGAAAAGACATGTGGAGGATTTGTTAAATCCTTATATGATAATTTGGTGAGATAATAAGTGAGCTTAGAAATATGTTCATGAAGCTTTTATGAATATATTTAATTAATACTTGACTAGGCTACAATGTGGAATTGTAGGAAAGCTATGAAGTAGGGACTTCGTGGGTGATTGAACGACAACCGCTAACCTAGCAAATCTCAGGGCAGTCGTAGAGTGTTTGGTTTAAGGAAGTCGGTAAGCAAACGCCACTTTTATTTTTATAAATATCTAGAATAGTATTAGATCGACGCTAAGCCTCTTAATAATATTTGAATATGTAGCACGACATAAGGCGACAATTCAAGTTCGGTGAAGTTTAGCGCACAAACGCCAAGCTCAATAGAGGTAAGACGTTTATATAACGTAGAAGTAGAATTATATTGTATAGGTTAATATATGATGAGATAATGATTCAAATGCTTAAAGAGTCAACTTAACTAATGGACTTGAAATAGTAGAACTGTAAAATCCGATTTTACACTACGATAGACTCTAAATTCATCCAATTGATAAGGGAAATTAAAGAAATAATGAATAGTGATTCACTTAAGTGAAAGGCTCCTTAATCTGAAATATGAACGGAGCAAATTATGTTAAATACTCGACGGGCGAGTAGTAGAATTGTACAGCTCGCCAAGTATGATTGCCAATAGTGATGGCGAGGGCGAATAGGTGAATTCACCACTACGTTGATAGCCTAGTAGGCAAGTGAGGCAGTGATCGCCAATAGTGATGGCGAGGGCGAATAGGTGAGTTCACCACTATGTTGATAGCCTAGTAGGCAAGTGAAGCAGCAAGGTACTCGCCAAAGTTACAATGCCAAATCAATGTGATCGCCAACTTGTGGCTTGAGTCATAGCAAATAAGCAAGTAGAGACAAATGTTAACGCCAATTGGCAAGTTGAGCACTAATGGGCGAGCGTGAGGATATTGGCGAAGATGAAGGTTGGCGAACTGATGTAGTGTGGCAAGCTGAGGCCTCAAGTTGACCAGGCGAACTGGTGTCAGCATGGACAAAATGAATAGAGATTCAAACCATTTTGCAGCCAAAATTGATTTTGTAAGTCATACGGTTGAAGACAATAAATTGAGAAAGAATAAAGTCAATAAAGGAAGTGACCTTATTGGTTGTGGAATAAGACAAAAGGTGTAATAAGTCAAGAAAAGAGACTGCGGACTTCACGCCATTGGCTTCTCGGTTTAGACAATTAATGGCAAGTGAAGTAAGTCAAAATATGCAGAGAATAGCTTCTCATAGCCGTTCCTTTTGCTACAGTTTTTCTTCATGCATTAAATGCATGAAAGACGTGAAATAAATGAAAGAAGATGGGACAAGGCCAAGTGATGGGTTCTGATTGGCTAGCATGGCTATATAAGAGGAAATGCTTGAGGGAAACCCATTTAGCAAACTTCACCTTCTTCACGAGAGATATGCAACTGCAAGTTTATGTTCTGATTTCTTCCCATCTCCACCATGCTTGATTTATAAAAACTTCACCTTTAAGTTGGCTAAACACATAAACCTACTTGTAAACCTTTCCTATTGAATTTGAAAAGTTAAAGGAATAAGCAAAGAAAGGCCAACGTGAGATAGAAAGCAAGTTGTTCTGGAAGTGCAGTTGGTTGAGGTGAGTTTCATATTTCTGAGTGTGTTCTTGATATTCAATGATAGATTTATATGTTTACAACATGGTAAACATAGAATGCAGTCTTGTTCTAGTTAGATCTTTAGAGAATATGAAAAACAAGGAAAATATTGGAATAAGTGACGAGAATGGCGACTATGGTGATCGCCCATGTTGAAAGTTAGAAATCGCCAATGAGGCGAGTAGGAAATAAGAACTCGCCCAGTATACAATTTTGATCATATGGGCGAGGTCGCCCACTGATAGTGAATTGATGGGCGAGCTCAAATGCATAGGCTTTTGGGCGAGTTGAATTGTGGGCGAACTACCACATTTAAGCCAATAAAGGCTTGGCGAGTTGAATGTTGGGTGAGCTCCCAAAAAGTATTAATGGTGAGTAATGGCGGGCGAGCTCCCACTTGTAAGCCATTTTGATGAATGACGAGTTCGATAGGTTGAACTAGTGAGAACTCGTGTGGGCGAGCTATGTGATTATGAAGTCTCGCCAAAATGTTGAAAATTTGGAAAAGGAAAATATTAATAAATTTAATAAATCATTTTGCAGCCGAGAATGGGAAATAGCTGTTGGCGAGCAGGAAGCAAGGCGAAGCAAGGCGAAGTAACATCCGGTAAGGGAGATGTGTGTGAAGTGAATGCATGTCCTGTGGAATTAAAATTTATGAAATTATTGAGAAATTGTTTTGTTTTCGACATGCATTGTTATGAATAATTGTGTGCTTGAGCGAACGGATAATGGCGGGCGAGCCATTTGGGCGAGCTCCTTTTATTGTATTTGATATTGTGGGCGAGTAGCCTTGTGTTCAATATAAATCCGGGTGAGCCAACTTGGCGAACCCCTTTTTATGTTGTTTTGGGTCGGGCGATCCCCATTTTTATGATATGGGCGAGTTGGCCATGCAATGCCATAATGGGCGAGCCACTGGGTGAGCCAGTTTTACGTTTTGTGTTAAAAGCAAGGCTAGCGGGCGAACACTAATTCATCGTACCTGGCGAACTGCTCATGGGCGAACTGATTTATGAATATTTTCTCAAATAAAATGAATTATTTTTAATATTTTGAAAATAGAAATATGAAATCTTTTTTTGGGCGAGTTGACCTATGGGCGAGTTGACTATTGGCGAGCTGACCATGGGCAAATTAGCCATGGGAGAGCCAGTTTAACCCGTGCCTTTCTTATAAGGAAAATGTTGAGATTACGGGCTATTTTACTATTCAATAAAACCTTTTGGAAATCAAATCATTTTGTGGAAATGATAAAAGTGATTTTTGAGACTTTAGGCCCTGAGTTCATGCTTTATCATTCATGTAATTGCGTGACCCACCTAGGGCGGTGGCTCGGGCCAATGGACTAACGAGTGCACCTCAGGGCGTCATAAGGCTGATAGACCCGCCAAGTCATCAACAGATTCGAGGTCACTTGGCAAGTGGACCCGAGGACCACCTATAGATTATGGCCATAAATCTAGCAGAGATAGCCGTGAGGGGCGATGGCCTACGGGTGCACCCCAATAGCGGTAGATTCCGTTCTCGTAAGGGGGAGGGGGAACGATGATAGTATGATTTACTCGTAAGGTGATGCCTAGTCTCAACTTGTTGATTTATGTTTACTAAAAGGATTTGCTAAATCCTATTTACTGTTTAATTCATTTTATGGTAAACGGTTGAGTATGAGTATTTGAATGGTTTATTGAGAGTGTTGTTTACTATATCCACTGTTTCCTATCGATATGATTTTAGGAAAAATAAAGAGTTTGTGGTATATAGTTTTGGTTTTATAAAGCAGCATATGTTTCCTTTACTGAGCGTATGAATCGCTCACCCCTTTGTTTTAACTCCACAAATAAAAGACACGGAGTTTGAGAGAATTAGTTCCCATATGGATAGCTACATATAAAGCGCAGGCACAACTTATGTCCAATATGACAGGTACAGTCACTTCTCTTTTACATTTCAGACATCTGTGTACAGTACTACTTTAGTGAAATAAAGACAATAAGGGGATGTTGGATATAAGGAATAAAGAAATTTCATATTCCGTAATTGATAAATAAATGTTATCACTATCATTGTAAAATGTTATTGGCATCGCAGACAGCCCAACCGGTAAAGACGTATGGAAATATGTGGAAAATGTGGTAACGGGCTGTTACAAGAACAGAGTTTGTTGATATGGTGCAGTATATGATTCAAATGCTTAAAGAGTCAACTTAATTAAGAGACTTGAAATAATAGAACAGAGTTTGTTGATATGGTGCAGTATATGATTCAAATGCTTAAAGAGTCAACTTAACTAAGAAATTTGGAATAGTATTGCAGAGTTTGTTGAGATGGTACAATATAAGAGGTGATATTATGAAATTTTGAATTAGTGAAGTGAAATGCAGGAATGATATAGAGCTTGATAAGGTACCATAGAGATGCAATGTTATGAGGAAATGATTCAATGTGGTACCGACGTATAGGCATCACCAGGGGAAATGATATTGTATTGACCCATTTCATAGGTACTATATAATACTGTTTTAAACTCGTACGTTTAACTACAACACCTTTAAATATATTTCATTTACAACTTGACATTTTGAAAGGATTCCTTAATGTAATACTTATATGAATAATTTGGTTATTTGAATTGTTTTCAAATGACTGAGTATACAATGTAAGTGTATGTATTTATATATGTAAATGATCTTAAAGAAATGTGTTACATACTTCACATTGTTTTCATAAGAAAAGTGAAATGTTTAAATGTTTTATGAGACTATAGGCACCCTAAGAGAGTTAAATTCAATAAAGTATAGTGGAAACCGCCTAATTAGATATTACTCATTAGGCAGAGAGGCTTGTCCCACAATAGTCGTGGACAGGGTTCAGTCACACTTGATCAGTGGGGTTGAGAGACATGAAGTCTATAGCCATAGATAACGCCCTAGTTGGTTTTCTGGGGATGATGACATGATTTTCACTGCTAGCTACAGTGATTAAAGTCTTTATTGATAGAGTATTAGGGATTCAGCCTAGTCTCAACCTCGATATAATATGCTGTCTAGAGTATGGTTTTATTTGATATGAATTCTAGACTTGACATGATTTTATGGTATATGAGAAATGTTTTGAGACTGTACATGGTTAAGACATATTCTAAAAGTGAATATGAAATGTTTTGAGACAGTACATGTTTTCAAACATGCCTTAAAAGTGCAAGCGATGTGATTTACGAATTGTTCATACTCTAACGTGTCTTAAAAGTGAACATGAAATGAATTGAGATTTTACATGTTTTGAACATGCTTGAAAAGTATATGTAATATGATTTGAAATGATAGTCATTTTTATACAACAAAACTTTCATAAGTTTACATAATAAATCATGACAAAACGAGATGCTTTGCATGAAAGATGTCTTGACCTTATACTGTACATGAGTAAAAGATGTATATGAAGAAGTGTCATGACTTATATATTACATATGATTATGTTTTTCCCCATTGAAAGTGATGTAATTTGATACAGTACAGAGTTTACTTACTAGATGAAAAATGATCTGATTTAATAGTTTCTGAAG
The DNA here is from genome assembly GCA_031772115.1 of Heritiera littoralis. NCBI lineage: Eukaryota > Viridiplantae > Streptophyta > Magnoliopsida > Malvales > Malvaceae > Heritiera > Heritiera littoralis. The sequence goes on from JAPDPK010000226.1 coordinate 475,792, forward strand.
ATAATTTTCATATGAGATATGATATGACATGAGACTGATATGAGTGCAAACTAATACCACATGATGTCGAAGTTACGTATTCATTATTGCATGACATACTATGTAATAATGACAAGAGGATTGAAAATGGTTGATCGGTTATGATCAAAGATTAATGTGATAGGTAGGTGTCGAGACAGGTATAATGTGGTATTTCGAAAAGACCCTTTTCCACTGATACCTTAAACTCTTACACATTAAGAAACCTTTATGACATGATCTGAGCTGTTTGATAAACGATTACAGAGTGAATATGACATGTGAATTTTTACTTCAAGGTTTCATGCATTTGCATTATGACAGTATAATTGTAATTCTGTACTTATATAAATGACTTACTGAGCTCTCACTCATTAAATGAGAACTATTTTTCATATTGATTCGAGGGACACGTTGAACAATTTTTGTGACTTGATAATGTCTCAACTCTTGAAGTTCTTATTGTTGAATACCCTGGGTATAGTAATATTTCTTCTTTATATGCTTTCGTTTTTTAGGTAACGTGTGTACAGTGGTATAGAATGGGATGTAAACTAGGATAATGAGTAGTTGATATAATATTCTGATATTATATGATGTGTGTGGTGATTAGTTGTGGATGTTAGGATTGTGGAGATGATACATATGTGGTGAATATATTGTGGATTGTGAGAAAAGTTGTTATGTTACCTTATGATGATTTTTAGGTAGCTTACTGGGAAAATCTCAAAATATAAGGGGGATATATTCAGTCTATTTTTAAGAAATATTAAATTATGGGCTGTAAATAATCTTTCTCTATCTTAGAGAGTAATCTAAATCATAATTGAATTAAAGAATGAATGAAAATGGTTAAGTGACTACACTGACATCGAATTCAAATTATAAAATGGAAAAGAAAAAAAATTTAATCCGTAAATTTGTTAACAGGACTAAATGCAATTATCAAGTGAACGTCACAGTTTTTGGGTCGTGACACTTCTTCTTTCCCACACTTAGTATTTCTTCCAAGTTTAACTTTCTTACTTAATCTAAACTTGTTCTTTTAATTTTCTATACCATTTCCATATGAAATTCACATTGATTAACATCAAAATCATGCTCCTCTTGTGTTGGCCGAACCACCCACTTTGCCTAACTTATTGATTTTCTTCCATTCAAGCTAAACTAAGCTTGTTTTCTTACTTTTCATAATTTCTACAACTTTTTTACATCAACTACTCATCAAATTACACCATATTCATGGACATGGAATGTTGACAGAAAGCCATGCTTACCCAAATTCATGATTCCAACATGATTCAAGCTAAGGGAAGCATGGAAACATCATGAACACATGGTATTTAACTTAAGTTTCATGAAAATGTATAAGGTTCCCCATGTTCTTACCTTGACTGAAACTTTCAAGGATTCCCACACCTCTCTTTTGGCTATTTTGGCAAGTGATTTTGGTGTAGGAAGATAGAGGAAGTTGTGTAGAACAAGTTTGGAGAATGAAGTTTTTGATTTTAAGGTGATTTTCCTTAAGTTTTCTCACTTTCTCTCTCTTCCACCAAGGTTGGTTATGGAGGTTTATGTTGCTGCTGGTTGCTGCCGAAAATGGGAGAAGATGCAGCTGGAAATTCAAGAAATAAGATATTTTAATGGCCATTTTACCATTTTGCCCTTACACTTTAATTTTCTTTTAATTTTGCCCCTAAAGTTTGACTTTGTTGAAAACAATCTATCCAACCTCCAAAATATTTTATTTAACCATAAATCAACTCTATTTAACTTACTCTGATGTTTGGTGAAGCTTTTGTTGAGGTTCAGTTACTTGTTTGAGTGAAATTACTAAAATACCCCTAACCGTAAAATCGCGTAAATTTCTGTCGTTACACCTAGTTTATTCCACTGTCTAGATGTTCTAAAACTATATTTAATGAGGAATTATTTACTATAAATAGAGGGTCAAAAGTCCTTTTACTTTGACTGTTATTTCCGAAAACATGCAAAAATAATTGAGTTTGAGGTTAAGATTCTTACTATTATATTTTCCGACCCTGAATATCGAATCCTCCGAGTTCCACATTCATCTGGGGCATAGGGAATCAGTGGGGCCCACCTAATGTTTTACCTTAAAACCTAAGATATAATCAAATATTTATTAATTATAAATATTGCATAATCTCAATTATATAAATATAATTAAGCAGGACTCTAAATTACAAGGTCTCACATGTTTATCTTATGTTTAGAATTTTATAATTTTTAATTAAATATTTAATTCTTTTATGATTGAATATTTTTATTATATTATATGTATTTTATATAGTATTATTATCTAATACACTGTCAATCGAGTTTTTAAATTCCACAAATGATGCTAAGATTATGATGCATACTCTTTATGTATATTAATAAAATAAAAAAAATAAAGGAAAGGTATGTGTCATTATTTTAATATTATTTATAATGTTTAAAAATTTTACTGATAGTATATTGAATAATAATCATTTTATATATACTTTAAATATATAAATTAAATAATATTATTCTATATATTTACAAATTTAAATAATTAAAATTAATTCGTGCATCTCACGAGTAAAAACTAGTTATATATACATCATGGTATAAATATATGTATGTTTATTTTTAGTGAGAAATTAATCTTGAGCATTCAAATATTTACAATAAGGCATTTGAATAATTATATACAAAGTTTTATATAAAAATATGTATATTTTATGATTATTATATGTACATTTGATATATAGCATATGTATATTTTTTCCAAATCAAATAAAAAAAGAATCATTTTCTCTTGATCTTTGGTTCTTTTCTTTTAATACACACAAACGATTGACTCAAAGTATTTTTAGTGGTTTATTTATTGAAACTAATTCTAAACAAAAGAACAGCAAGTGTAACATGCGCATTGAAACTAAAATCTTCTTGCTAATAAAACAAGAATAATGTTTACTTTCTAAGAAGGAGGAAAAAGGAAGGATTTAAAGAGAAGTTGAAGGATAAGTCTAAACGAAAAAAAAATCGATGAAGAAAATCATAAAAGAAAAAATGGAGCTAAGTATTTTTTTTCTTTTCATTATTAGTTTAAAAAATTTTCATTTCTTTACTGAGGTTGCTCTTTTTTTTTTAATAGTACAAAAAGTTGAATATTCCTATTATATTGCATCTTTTTAAATTTCAAATAATTATTTAATATATTGTCACTAGAATTTTTAAATATTATAAACGATGTTAAGGTGATTATATATATTTTAAAGATAATAAAAAATAAAAAATAAAAAAATATTTATCATCATCTTAATTTTATTTACGAAATTTAAAACATTTGCTTATTAGATAACAATACTTGAACTTTTCCATAGATTTTTACTATCTGCCCAAGCCCGAAGGCTCGTTCGAAATTTGGTCGGGTTTGGACAAAAATATCAGACACATTTATCAGGCTTGGACAAAATTTTTAGGGCCGATAAAAAATGAGCCCGGGCCCGAGCTTGATCGTCCAAAGCCTAGGCCAGGCCCGGCCCGGCTCGAACATAATGTTAATTAAGTTTTTTTTAATATATACTAAGTATAATATAATTTATTAATCAATAATATTTTATATACATATAATTATATGTATATAAAATATTATTAATTAATAAACATGATTATATATATTTAATATGAAAATTAACATGAAAAATTTGACAAATCAAATTTTAAAGAGAATAAAAGAATAAAAAACAAATAAATAAAAAAATTAAAAAAATAAAATATAAAAATAAATAAAAATAAAATATGGGCGGATTGGGCCAGGCTCGGGCTTATATAGTAAAATAAAAAACGAGCTTGGACTAAAATCTAGGCCCGAATTTACAGGCCAAGCCGGGCTTGGGCTTGGGCTTAGACAAAATATATTATTATGTGTCTTCGACCCGGCTCGGCCCGCCTAATGAGCAGGTCTAAATGTGATGCGAGTCATGCCACTAGTACTAGTTTGGTTTATGGAGATTTTTCGAAAACTTACAAAAACATGCTATAACATGGGAATATTTATTTTTTTAATGCTAACACATATTTTAACTAGGATGATTATTCCATATACTATCAATGGAGTTTTATTACTTCATAAATGGTTAAGATCATGACATATGTTCTATAAAAAAATAAAAACTAAAAAATAAATAAAAAAAGATATGTGTCATGATCTTAATCTTGCTTATAGAGTAAAAAAACTCCACCGATGATGTATAAAATAATTATCCTTTTAATTATTAAAAAAGAAATGATAATTTTAGAAATTAATAAGAAAGAAGTGTGAATGATCATTACATCTTTAATGAACTGCTAAGAAAAAAGTTACGTTTTTTCATTTTGAAAATTAATCTAGAATATTTGAATAGTTAAAATAAGATTTTTGAACACCTTTAAGTATAAAATTCTATAAAATTTGTACATTAATAATATAAAAATATGTACATTTCTTCCAAAAAAGAAATTAATCTTGAGAATTCAAATAGTTATAATAAGATAGTCGAATACATATTTCTTTTAGAGAGAAATTAATTTTGAGCATCCAAATATCTAAAATAAAGCATATGAATACTTATATATACAAAATTCTATAAAAATATGCTCATTTTATGATAACTATGCACACCATTGTTATTGTAATATTTACAATTAAATATAGTTGACTTAGACAAATTGATTATGATTGATTATTAAAGTTAATTGTAATATTACATTTGAATTAGACTAATTGATTATGATTAATTTTAGGACTTAATTATAAAGTTGATTATTATTCTGTTTCCTTAATTGATAATGACATATTTACATTTCTTTTAAAAGAGAAATTAATCTTAGGCATGTAAATACCTACAATAAGTACCTATATGTACAAGCTCTATAAAAATTTGTACATTTATGATAATTTTATGACATTATGATTGTAAGATTCGATTCTACACTATTGTAGAGTCTAATTTCATAAAATTGATAATGAAAATTAAATAAATAATGAATATTGATTTCACTTAAGTGAAAAGCTCCTTAACTTAGGATGAAAAAGGAGCAATTTCTGTGAAATACTCGACGGGCGAGTACCATGAAGAAACGGCTCGCCAATGGGCGAGCAAGGTAATGGTGTGGTCGCCAATGGATTATGGCGAGGGCGAATGGTAAGTTCGCCAAGTTAATTGGTAGAATTGATCGCCCAATGAGTGTGAGGGCGAGTAGGATTCAATGGCCTCATTGGCGAAAAGGTGAGTTCGCCAAGGCTGTGATTAGATGATGGCCCGTGTGTGGCGAGGACTGTGATCGCCCAAAGAATGTTTTTGGCGAGTAATGTGGTTGCCCATATAGAAGAACAAATGATAGCCTAGCAAAGGAAATCATTTCGTAAATTCCAGATATTGAGTTGGCGAACTGAATCGAGTTGGTGAGCTGAAGGTCTCCAGAATGAGGAGGCAAAACTGAAATCAGTATGGACAAAATGAAAATAGATTCAAACCATTTTGCAGCCAAAATTGACTTTGTAAGTCATACGGTTGAAAACAATTAATAGAGAGGATGTTAAAGTCAATAAGGAATTGACCTTATTGGTTGAGAAATAAAACAAAGTCAATAAAAGCAGAAAAAGGAGTGTGGAAGGGAGACTTTCACGCCAGCTTAAGCTTCAGTTTTTCTTCATGCATTAAATGCATGAAAGACGTGAAATTAATGAAAGAAGAATGGGATAACGCCAAGTGATAAGCTCTGATTGGATAGCATGGCTATATAAGAAGAAACATTTGAGGAAAACCGATTTAGCCATATTCATCTTCTTCACGAAAGCTATGCAACTGCCAGTTTATGTTCTGATTTCATACGTTTCTACCATGCTTGATTCACTAAACTTTACCCTCAAATTGGCTAAACAAGTAAACCTGCTTACAAAACCTTTCCTCCATCGTTGATGAGCTAAAGGAATAAGCAAAGTGAGGCTAACAGGAGACAGAAAGAATTCTGTTATGGAAGTGCAGTTGATTAAGGTGAGATTTAATGGTTCTTGAGATTTAATGATATATTTCTATGATTTCAAGTATGAGAAGCATGAGTATAGTCTTGCTTTTGATTTATTCTTGATAGATCATAGAAATAGAATAAATTTATGGTTTGAAGCAGATGAAGTATAAAATGAAACTGGGTTGATATTATAGTAGAATGATGGGAAAATAATCGAGAATGAATAAGGAAAGTAATGGAAATGGTGTATAAGTGACGAGAATGGCGACTATGGTGATCGCCCATGTTGAAAGTTAGTAATCGCCAATGAGGCGAGTAGGAAATAAGAGCTCGCCAAGCATAAAGTTTTGTTCAAATGGGCGAGGTCACCCAACGCTAGTTTAATTCATGGGCGAGCTGGAATGTGGTAGTGGTGAGGTCGCCACATGCTAGTTTAAACCGAGGTAATGGCGAGTTGATTTTGGGCGAGCTCCCACTGATTGGCCAATGTGTGAATGGCGTGAATGATTGGTGAGCTCCCACGTGTAAGCCATTTGATGAATGGCGAGCTCGGTTGGGCGAGCTAGTAGTATATTTATTGGCGAGCTGATTGATTTATCTCAAGTCTCGCCCAAATGATGGAAATATATATATAAGGAAAATATTAATGGAAATTATAAAGTATTTTGCAACCGGGAATTGGAAATGGCTATTGGCAAACAGGAAGCAAGGCAAAATAAGGTTTCGTTGAACCAGGTAAGGGAGGTGTGTGTGAAGTAAATGCATGTCCTGTGGAGTTAAGTTTTAGGGAAATATTGAGAAAATTGTTTTGGTTTATGACATGCATTGTTTGAGAAATCTATTTGATATTGGGCGAGCTACTAAGCCGACCCTTATGATATTTCTGGACGAAATGATATTGGCGGGCGAGCCAAACTTTTATGATTTTTGGGCGAAGATCCCTTTTATGACATCTTGGGCAAGTAACTCTGTTTGTAAATAAAAGGCGGGCGAGCCATGTTGGGCGAACCCCTTTATATTCTTTTGGGCGAGCCGGGTTGCTTTGTTTTGAAAAGCTAAGTGGCGGGCGAATACTATTTCCCGCTCTGATGATTGACCATGGGCCAAGCTGACCATGGCGAACAGGTTTCACGTTTTCAAAGTTTCTTAATTGAAAAATAAACTAATTTTAATATCTTTGAAAATAGAAAATATAAACCCTTTTGGGCGATTTGACTAATGGACGAGCCACTGAGGGCGAGCCAGTTTTGCTTGTTGTTTTAAAAGCAAAGGTTGGCGGGCGAACACAAGTTCACTGCACTGGGCGAGCTGCCATGGGCGAGCCATGTTGGGCGAGCGAACCATGGGCAAGCAGATTTTAAACGTTGAGATTTTGGAATGTTTTCAAGGTGTTTTGTAAACATAAAGCCTAAACCTTTTTGGAAATCAAATCATTTTGAGAAAATAATAATATGGGTGAGATAATTTCATAAAGGTTTTCATGAGTTATAAAAATAATTTTGAGACTTTAGGCCCCTAGTTTCATGCAGTGTTACGAGTTATGAGGCTGATGGACTCGCCAAGTCATCAGCGGTCTCGAGGTCACTTGGCAAGTGGACCCGAGGACCACATATAGATTATGGCCATAGATCTAGCAGAGATAACTGTGAGGGGCGATGGCCTACGGGTGCACCCCAATAGCGGTAGATTCCGTTCTCGCAAGGGGGAGGGGGAACGATGATAGCATGATTTATTCGTAGGGTAATGCCTAGTCTCAACTTGTTGATTTCTGTTTACTAAGAGGATTTGTTAAATCCTATTTACTGTTTACTACATTTTAAAGTAAACTGATTAGCCAGTGATTTGAATGATGTTTTGAGAGTACTGTTTACTATATCCACTGTTTTCCTACTTGGTATGATGTTAGGAAAAACAAATACTTTGTGGTATATAGTTTTGGTTTTATAAAGCAGCATATGTTTTCTTTACTGAGCGTATGAATCGCTCACCCCTTTGTTTTAACTCCACAGATAAAAGACACGGAGTTAGAGAAGTGGCTCCAAGATGGATGTTAAACATGACAGTTACAGTCTCTTCTCTTTTACATTACAGACCTAAGTATACAGTACTACTGTAGTGAAATAAGACAATACGGGGATGTTGGTTATAAGGAAATAAAGAAATTTCATATTCCGTAATTGATAAATAAATGTTATCACTATCATTGTAGAATGTTATTGGCATCGCAGACAGCCCAACCGGTAAAGTTGTATGGAAATATGTGAAAAATGTAGTAACGGGCTGTTACAATGATATAAACATATATAAATTTTTTCCAAAAGAGAAATTAATCTTGAATATTTGACTACCTCTAATAAAGCATTCAAATACCTATTTCTTCCTAGGGAGAAATTAAGGGAGGGGTTTTATTCACACCCTATTGGGTGTTAGACACACCTTAAATTAATGATTTTTTAATCACAAAATATCATTAATTAAAAATACAAATTTACCCTACACAAAAAAAAATTGATATTTTTGAAAGTGAATTTTAGGAAGTTATAACTTACACCTTGGCAGAATGGTGCTGAGGTGCCTAATTGTTGCCAAGGAGCCTGGGGGCTTATGAGCCCCACAAATATGTGGCTTATCTGCCCCATATATATAGGGCAACCCCTTATGAGCCCCACATATATGGGGCTTTTTTGCCTTATATATATGGGGGCATATTGGGTGGCTTTCAGTAATTCCATACAGTGAGACATGATTTCTGAAAAATATTTTTTTATAAACTCATGAATTTTAATCCCAAAAACTTCACAAAAACCCTCGATGCAATCATTTTCAATGCAATCAAATGAAAGAAAAACTTAGAAGATTAATAAATTGCACAAAAACAAATTTAACTAAAGATTAATGATAAATTTAGTTTATATTATTGCAAAACTTAAAAGATTTTGAAAAAATTTGTTTGAGTTTTTTTTTTTTTGAGAGGATGAATGAGAGAGATAGGATGCATAGAAGTGAAGAGGGGTTGAGGCATATTAGGAATAAATGTAAGTATTTTAGGGTATGGGTGGTAAGAATGAAAAAAGAGATTTTGAAAATGGAGTTTTTAAGTATTTAAGGCGTGTCTAATGAATAATAAGGTGTAAATAGAATTTATCAGATTAAGGGTGTAATGGCCACTCATTAAGGGTGTATTATTCATTCCAATTTCTTTGCTAATAAATTCAAAAGTTCTCATTTTTTTTAGGTGATTAAAATACGTTGTAATACCAATAACTAAATATTCTTTTTATTTTTTATTTTTTTGCTAAGCTAAGAAATTTTATATATTAAAAGGACAAAAAGCATCTAAGATGGTTTACAGATAGACCTGTTTAAAGGTTGGGCTACGTGCTCAAGCTCAAAGGCCTGTTTGATTTTTTATCGGGTTTGGACAAAAATATCTGATGCAATTATTGGGCTTGGGCAAAATTTTTAGGCTTGTTTAAAAATTGGACTGAGCCCGAGCTTGACCTTTCAAAGCCTGGGCCTAGCCTGGCCCAAATATGAATATTAATTAATTAATTTTTTTTAATATATTTAGTAAGTATAATATAATTATATGTATATAAAATATTATTGATTAATAAACGTGATTATAAATATTTAATATGGAAATTGACATACAAATTTTGACAAATTAAATTAAATTTTAAAGAAAATAAAATAATAAAAAATTAAAATATAAAAAATAAATAAAATTATATTTGGGCATAACCGGGCTTGGGCTTATAGTATAATAATAAAAATGGATTTAGACTAAAAATCAGGCTTGAATTTTCTGATCAGGCCAAGCTCAGACATACGCATAAACCATTATTATATATCATGGCCGGGACTCGGCCCATGATCAGCGTACAGATGGTATGGTAGAATTAGTCACTGTCAAAGCAACACCTAAAATAAAAGAAAGAATGGATGTCCACATACAAAAAGAAAAAAACTTCAACCATTGAAAGCTTTAAAATAATAAAAAAAACAACCACTCTTGTCAAAAGCGTACCACTCCAAATTCATCTATCAAAAGCTATCCATGATGAGTTTGCTTCAACCTCAAAAATGCTCACCTCAATAATTAACACAAGCACACCTAGGACCATATCCAACAATAGCTTACCTGGACTAAAACACCATGTCCCCCCCTATAATTGTCACTGAGCATAAGGAGATACGGCACGTTCTTGAAATTTTCCTTTAAAATTTGCATATCCCCATGATGATGTTATTACTAATATCAAACAAATCATTACTGTTGAAGTTCCATTAGATTCTTTCCTGATCTGGGCTTCCATTAGATTCTTCTGAAGACTTCAAGCACCACTTGTTTAGTCTCTCCGATGCTTTCTTCACCTGAAAGCAAATAGTATTTGTTCATACCAGATTTAAAGGGTTGTAAAAAACTCAGCTTGAGGTTGTTCCATGACATGATCCGAGTTTGGTTCAAGTTCTGTTGTTCTGAGTTGTTGCAAATAAACTAGACTAACCAAAGGAAGTAAAAGGTAAAAGTTTAATGACAAATGTGTGGCCAATGGTAGTTTGCGGTCTCATTTGAAAATAGATAGAAAATTAAAGAAATTTAGTACTACTATTTTTCTTGGTTACCTGTTCTTCCCAATCAGTCCTGGAGGTAATATGGCCAAGAACAGTTGTTTGCATCACAACACCAATTATCATCCCAATCCATATGCCCTTTGAATTCCATTGAAGAAATTAGTATTAATGAAAGGTAGTTAAAACCCCAAACCAATAATCGATTCATTGTTGAAGGAATAACTAAAAGAGATTTCTCACCTTCACTTCTAAATGGGCGACATAACCAAGCAGAACTCCCAGTGGTACCCCAACGATATAATAAGAACTAACATTAACATAAGCAACTATACCTTGCCTGCCAGCACCTACTGCTCCCCCTGCATTAATTAATTAGTTTACAGGAAACTAATTTCAGAGTGGAAGTTATGGTTCAGTCATGGTTAAATTCAACTGTTCTTAAGTCTTTATGCTTGCCTGATAAGACTGACTGAAGACTGTTTAGCAAAACTGAGAAAGAAAGTAGGAGAGAGAGGTTTGATACAGATTCTACCACTTCCTTGTTAGTTGTAAACAAGTAACCAATTTGATCACCGAACAATAAGCAGAGAGCCGAGAAGAACACCCCAAAGGCGATTGAAGTGCATATGTTAACTTTCATGGAAAATTTTGCAGCTTTGGCGTTTCCATTCCCCAACTCATTTGAAACCCGAACGCTGTGAATTAATATTTAGGACGTATCAATTTGATAGAAATTTGGCAGCCCAAGCTGGCAGGCAAAGAAAAATAAGTAGAAGTTATGGAGATTGAAATGATTTATGAAGCCATACCTAGCTGAAGCAAAGAATCCAAGGCATAACATAAATTCCCAAGCTATGATATTCAGACTGCAAAGTAAGTAGTCATTTGGTTTTAAAATTCTGAATCAAAACATATCAATGCAATTGTTAATTAAATCTTACCAGATAGAAAATGCAGATATTGCAGTTGTGGCATTTTTCATATATCCTGCAAGAAGGACTAGGACAGCATAATACCATAACTCTAAGCTGCAGGATATGAAAAGCCAAGGAAGTACAACAAAAACGTAACGAGTAATTATTGGGTTTGTTATAGTTAGGAACGGAAGATTCAGATACAAAATAAGGTTTTCAATGAAGTTAATTTACCAAATCATCACTGCAGAGGATACTGAGAGCTTTAGTATAGGAAATAGATCAGTAAAGCAAGCTAGAGTGAACCCTTTCCATGTACAAGGACACCAACCGCAAAAGATGTAGACAAACTCTCCGACTACCACAAACCAATTTGCGATAATCATTGAACTCATTGCACCGGGAATCCCCCAATTTAGTTTTGTTACAAAGATCCATGACAAGAGCACATGAAGTACAAATGATGCGGCAGAAAGCCATCCGATAATCATGTTCTTAAGTTGTGCTTGCAAGTACTTTTGGATGGTTACATTAAAGAGAAAAGCATACAGGACAGGGATGAACCATACTGAGATATATCCCGCTTGATTTGCTACAGCTTCTTCTTCTCCAAGTAATTTGAGGATTTGTGACACAAAGATGAATACTGGTAGCAAAACCGTCGTAGCACCAAGGTTAATAATCCATGATCGTTGCATGTAGATTCCCATCATATGGTACTGCTTTGCTCCAAATGCTTGCCCACATAGCGTCTCAGTTGCACTAGACATGCCCAACTACAACATACAAATCAAAAACAAGACAGAAGCAGAATATATTAGGAGTTTCAGAGTAGAGTTCTTAGAGTATAAAAAACACGTTTCCACTTCAGGGTCTAATGCTAGACATTATAAATCTTACCAGTATTCCATACGCAAATCGCACAGTGATGATTTGTACAAGGGAATAAGCCGCAAGCTCAACTTTGCCAAGATGACCAATAAATGCCTGAGTGATCACAAACATTCCGAATGATGTCAACTTTGTTAGCATTGCAGGAAACGCGATCCTCCATAGTTTTTTCGATTCCCACCACACTCTCTCTTTTAATTCACCACTATTCTTTGTCTCTGATCCCGGAAGGCTCTCATCCATGCTGTTGTTTCAGTTCTGTATGGGAAGCAAAGGTGAAGACGATGACTGACGCAGATAGAGTAACTGAAGGCTTTACTTTTCCTTTGTGATCATTGTGCTGAAATTTATTTACATATATTATAAAATACAAAATTGTTGGTTTTAAAATCCTATCGGTCTACAAAATATAATGTATTTTGCTTTAGTTTTTGTCAAGCTTCACATAAAATTTTTGTCGAGTTTTAATGAGTATCGTTTTTATATCTTTTAATATTTCTTTATATTATATTACCGATAACGTGCGTAAAATTATTAAATGTACTTATATAGTTATATTATATAATTGAATCATTTCAATTTATTACGATACCTAGACAGAGGTGGATGGTAAGCCTCTCTTGTGGGGGCCTTGGCGCCCCCAAATTTTTGAAAAATAAAATTTATATATATAATATAATTGTAAATTAATAAATATATTATGTATAATAAATAGTTTTGGCCCCTCCAAACATTTGAATATTTCTTTGTATAAGGTTTGTATGCCATTTTATCTTTTTATATACTTGTAAGTATATGCTGAATACTATTTAAATTATTTTTATTTAATAAAAAATTGGAATAATTAAATTTTTGTTTTTTTATAGCATAATATTATATTCGCTTGTCTTGATTACCTATGAAGATTATTCTTTAAAAAATCTTACAATTTTTTTCAATACCAAAATTAGATTGGGATCACTTTGTAAAATGTAAGAAAAACATATTCAATTTTATTATTTTAAAGATATATTATATATTTTTTGTTTGATATAATTTAGTTTATTTATATATATTTAATTTTAAATTTTCAAAGGAAATGATCAAGAAAGTTTACCCATATATAATTCACTTATTACATAGTTCAGAATTTTTGAAAATTAAAAAAAAATCATTCACAATTTTAGATGACATTATAATATTTGTTGTATTTTGTTTCATTATACTTTTGTTTATAAATTTATAAGATTTATAATTTTACAAACTTGTTATTTTTTATAATTAGTATACATAACTCAAGTAAAAGTGATGTAATTTAAAATTTTACTTGGCTTTAGAAGTGTAATTGAGTGGAGATGATTTAGTATCAAACTTGAGCTAGATTTGACTCGAAAATTCGAGGGTTTTTTAAACTCGAGTTCGGCTTGACAAAATACTTGTGTCGCTCAAGCTCAAACTGAACTTGATAGACTCACTTTGTTAATTTTTAATTATATATAATAAGAGTAAAATAGTAAATTAATAATAAAATATTAAAATATATATTAAAAAAAGTTTAATTAGACTCATGAGTCGTTCGATTCGAGTATTAAAATATTCGAATTTAACTCAACTAGTTTCTCGAGCAACTCAATCTTAAGTTTAGCTCAAAATAAATTAGCCAAATTCGAGTAATTATCGAGTTAAGCCACTCATGTCGAACTTAAATAGCTCACAAATAGCTTGACTGGTTTATACTTGGCCCCCTCAAATTCGAATGTCAAGATCCGCCACTGTACGTAGATATTTTATGCGACAAGATTGTATACAAATTGTGTTTTAACTCTTCTGCTCAGCTACAACAATGGAGAAAATAATGTGTAATATGTACCAGAAACAAATCTATAAAGATACAAAAGATGAAGTCGAGCAAAATTTTATTTGACTGATGATAAATACCAAAGGAAAAAAGGCAAAGGTTAAAAGTGACTGGTTAAAGTAGACAAAAGTAGTATGAACCTTTCATGACTCATTCAATGTTCTTTCTTTTTTGGGTGCTCTTTGTCATTGTCAAAAAGCCAAAATAATTTATGCACCACAAAAAAAAAGTCAAAATAATTGATTCCGTAAATCTTTGGATAAACAAAACAAAGTCTTATCATTTGATGTATCAAAAGTCTATTATTATTATTATTATTATTATTATTATTATTATTTAGAGATGATAGTAGGCCGGACCGGTCTAGTTTCGAATCAGTTTCGACTAGTTTCAGCCCTTATCACCTATAATCGATTTAAACCGATTGATGAACCGGGTCGAGCTGGGCTGGTTCATTAGTTTAATATAGATAAACTGGTTCGGCTTGGTGAATCGGTTCATCTTAAACCAGGCCGAGTGGAGCTAAACAGGCTGGCCCCTTTTTTTTTTAATTTTTTATTTGTTAAAATTTATATTAGTTCGTTTTAATAAAAATAAATATATATTAATATATTTTTATAATTTAATCTAATAAATTTATTTTTATAATAAATAATGTTAATAGTTTAATTTAACAATAATTTATTATAAAGTTATTATAATTTATTTAATTAATGTAACAATAATTTAAACATAAATTACTATAAATCTAATAAAATTATTGTTATAATAAAATAAAGTTATATTATAATATTATGATAAAGTTATTATAATATTTGATATTTGATTCAAAATATAAATAATGATGTTATGATAAAGTGATAAAGTTACTTATTTAATAAAGTTGTTAGTTTAAAAAAAATTATATTACTTTTAAAATTTTAAAATTTTGTTAAACTTATTTATTACATTTGAAATATAATTTACTTATCTTTTAAAATATAAATAAGCATATCATTTTGTATTTAAAATATTTATTCATTTATTTAATATGTTTTTAAAATATTCATTCATTTTGTATTTTAAATATTTATTTATTTATTAAACATAAATAAGTGTAACATTAATTAATTTGGTATTTAATAATAATAAATTAAAATAACAAAGGAGAAAAAAAAGAGAGTAGGAGACTAAAGATTTTTTACGTGGAAAACCCTTTCAAAAGTTATAAGAGTAACAACCATGAGACCGTAGTCTAAAAAAATATTTACTATGATTAAACTTATTTACAATTTTACATATAATTTACAAAAAAAAAAGATTATTACCTAATAATTTATACGAATTGTCTTAGAAATTTCTTCCTTCTCCTCTGAATTATTATCAGCGAAATCATTAGCCATTCCAAGTTCGACATTGCGAGGTTTCGCATCAAACCAATCTTTAAGGCATGTTAACATGCACAATAAATCCAGATTAAGAGTAGTTCGATGGTCTCCAATAATTCTTCCACATGTTGAGAATGTAGATTCTAAAGCAATAGAAGAAACTTGCAACGCAAAAACATCTCGGGCCATGGAAGCTAAAATTGAAAATTGTTTTTGATTTTTTTTTTTCTACCATTGGAGAAGATCAAACTTTTCACTTATAGAAAAGTCTTGACTTAAGAAAAATCTTATTTCATTGAAGTTAAAACTTCGTCGAGTTGTTGATCTAGATCTACCGGCTTTTCCTTTTAGCTTTATTCTCTTCTTTGCTGCTTCTTTAATTGCATTCAAAATACATTTTCCTTTACTGCTGCTACTCTCGATTTCTTAGTACAAATCTCTTTGTCTTCTATTACAGTTGAACTGCTCCCTTTATGCTTCATAAATATTAAACAATTCTTGAAAAATATTGTTAATTAAAGATTTTTGGTCCTCAATAAAATCAAGACAAAAAAATTCTTTATAACAAAAAAAATCTCTATATTTACCTCATATTGACTAGGATATAGTAAAATTGCAATACAATAAATAGGAAAAATTGTTTCCCAATATTTTTTAAAATTTTCCTCCATATCATATACAAAAGAACATAAAGTTTCATGATCCCTAAATTTTAAAAATTTATCAAACATTGTATAGATAATAGGAACAAAATAAGGTGTAGTTGGATAAAATTGAGTTGAAAATCTTTTGGTTGCATCTTTAAAAGTAGATAATAAATTAATACAACATTCAACAAAAATTCAATCTTCTTCATAAAGTGTTAAATACGGGCTACTTATATAATTGTTATAAAAAAGGAGTAATAAGTTCTTTATAAGGTAAAACAAAAGAAAGCAAATGATGAAGTGAATTCCATCTTGTTTCCACAGGAAGTGGAAATGCTTTAACAGATATATTATTTTCTATGTAAAGTTGCTTCCATTCACGTTTATTATTTGGGATGTGGATCCATTTTGCTAAAATTTTAACTTTATTAATTAGATCTATGCCAGCAGTACTATCACTACCAGTCGCTCTAAAACCACTTTGAACACATAAATTTACAATATGACATGTACATCTTGCATGAAAAAATACATCTTGTATGACTGGGTTTAAACTTTTAGCAAAATGAATCCACACCTGTTTCACATGCGTTATTTTGTTTGTGTTTTACCTGCCTGACATGCGTTATTTTGCTTGTATTTTGGCTGAGGTTTGTTCAGCGGTTTCGCCCACATTTTCAATTTTTTTTTAAATTACGAAATATTTTCATAACATATTAAAAGATTAATTCTCACTCAAACTAAGTAACTGAAACTGATATAAGAGTACTTAATTTAGTGAAAATTTGAAAAAAAAAAAAAAACCTTCCACTAGAATCGTGCTCACGAAACCTTTATCTTTTTCGACTTCCGTTTGTGTTATCTGCAATGATTGATGCGGAGGACTTTGATGCAGTCCTATCACCATTCATATCACTCACCATTGGTTTGTCCGCATGGTTTTTTTGTCTTATTATTTTTACAAAGATTTCAGGTGGCGGGTTTTAGGGGTTTGGAATAGTCGTGGGTTGGGTTTCTATTTTGCGTTCTCTGATAGATTTTTTCGGTTTGATGCTGGTTCAACCTGATGATTAGGGGTGCCCCAACCTGCTTTTAGAAAATAGGCTATAGAAAAAGACGAACGCAAAAAAATAGATTAGAAAATCCAAATTAGGATTGGGTATTAAATTGTAAAATTAAAATCATTTGCGAATGAAAAACTTGTAAAATAATAAATAAAATATTGTGAAAGTAAATTGAATTATTCAGATGACGGAATATATAACATTTAATAAGCTTTTATTTGAGAAACATTCTTTTGAATCTTACTAGATTAATGGAGGATTTAGAAGAACAATTTCACTAAGAAATAATTGATGTTTATTTTCAAATAATTAAATAATAAACAAAAAATGGGAATAAACATAGGAAGTAAAATTTAGAAAAATAAAACAAATAAAAACAAGGAAGTAGAAAGTTATATAGATAGAAATAGAAAGATTTAAAATTTAGAAAATTTTATGAAACATTCAATGAATCTAACAAAGGAGTCTTTTTAAGAAAGTAAGATAAGATCATTTGAATACTTTTTTTGGTGAGGAGATATCTTTGGGAATTCTATCAATATAATGGAGAAGACCTAAAGAATATTTCTAATATTTAATTTTCAAAATTAAAACAAATAAAGGCAAAATTAATTGATGTTTCAGTATCATTTTTGTTTCTTGTTTTTTATTTTTATTTTTAATTTTTTAAACAACAATATAAAATATGTTTGGTGATGTATTTCTATTTTTATAAAACAAAAATAAGAATTTTTAAAATTATTGAAAGCATAATTTTTTGTTTCATTATTTTCGAAAAATGTTTTTATTTCTGATATTACGGGGAGTCAAACAGGTATGTACATATAACTGGCTATATGATTTTGGTGTTTTAATTTTCACATAGAAAATTTACAATTTTTTTTTTATGAAAGAAAATTTACAAATTAATTTTACAAGCGAAACATCCAAATCCAAAAGTCTTTCCTGCACCACCTATAAGTGCATAAAGCACAATAACTCCGAGAATTAAGATCAGAAAAAATCAAGCAAACTATGTCATAATGCCGTCAAAACAGCAAAGAAATCATTACTGTTGAAATTCCGTTAGATTATTTCTTGATCTGGGCTTCCATTAGATTCTTCTAAAGACTTCAAGCACCACTTGTTTAGTCTGTCCGATGCTTTCTTCACCTGAAAGCAAATAGAATTTGTTCATATCAGATTTAAAGGGCTGTAAAATATTCAGCTGGAGGTTGTTCCATTACATGGTCTGAGTTTGGTTCAAGTTCTTTTGTTCTGAGTTGTTGCAGATAACTAACTGACCGAAAGAAGTAAAAGGTAAAAGTTTGATGACAAATGTGTAGGCAATAGTAGTTTGTGGTCTCATTTGAAAATAGATAGAAAATAAAAGAAATTTAGTGCTACTATTTTTCTTGGTTACCTGTTCTTCCCAATCAGTCCTGTAGGTAATATAGCCAAGAGCAGTTGTTTGCATCACAACACCAATTATCATCCCAAACCATATGCCCTATGAATTCCATTGAGAAAATTGGTTTTAATGAAAGATAGTTAAAACCCCAAACCAATCATCGATTCATGGTTGAGGAAAAAGTAGAGGAGGTTTCTCACTTTCACTTCCAAATGGGCTACATAACCAAGCAGAACACCGGCAAAACTTGATTCTGTTTCGAACCAACTTATAATGAGATTTTGGTGGGACAATAATTTCGATTGGTGCTTCTATCCCTCAGAAGGTTTATCAGGCGACCTTTTCATGGTCTGGGGCAGAGAATGCTTCACGATGGAAAGCTCTGTCTCATACAACAGAATGTTGATTGTCAAAGAATATTATCTGTTAAAGGAGGTTGGTGGGGTGCTACTCGAGATGGCTACTCCTTGATCTTGCTCTAGCGTATTCTCAAGAGCATTTGTTTTGGGTTGAGCAAAGATTATAATGATGTTATTTGTTGATTTTGTCTCTCCAGCACGTCTGATTGTGTGTAGATTTGCATTATGACGTTTTTTATAGAAGTTTTTCAGTGGGTTTTGCCTTGTTAGTATTGAAGATAATCTTTTTGGGATGATCGGATGACATTAGAGATGGGTGTTGATGCCTTGGTTGATGTTGATGCTGCTCTGTTTTTCTTGGAGAAGATTAGCTAAAATGTTCCATACTTTTGTTTGGTGTAATGACGCATAGAAGGTGTTCGATGAATGATCTGAATCGAAGTTAACAAGGTTATTTTTATGGTTTGTCTATTTTATAAGGGGTGATTGCCATTAGTGAAGAGATTACGTCGCCTAGGAATCAAAGTGCATAATGACGCCATGTTGGGGTGTTGGTGCATGTTATTTGAAGCTAAAAGAGCTACTGTTGGTGTTAGCAAGAGATGCCATGTTGGTGCGTCTGCATTTTGAATGGTATGGTTTGAAATTGCCTCAACATTTTGACTGATTGTACCTGTTTTCAGAGCTATCTTCATTTAGATTATTAGACCTTGCCTGTGTTTTATGCCGATGTGTGCTGTCTTGCTGCTGTTAGTTGAATCATGAATAGTACGCTGCCTGTGTAAGCTGATGTAAAGTTACAAGCTGATCCTTTGTAGAGCGAATCCTTCATTGATCTCCTGCTTTTGGCATGATGTTGTATAATGTTTGTGTCAGGCTGGTTATGTTGTTTTGTTGGTTTAAAGTGTTTGGGATGGTGGAGTCTTGTACCTGATTGAACTAATCCTTTTATGGATTAGTCCTTATTAATGAAAAACCTTGCATATCAAAAAAGAAAAAACTCCCATTGGCACCCCAACACTATAATAAGAATTAAGAACTAACATTGACATATGCAACTATACTTTGCCTTCCAGCACCTACTGCTCCCCCTGCATTAATTAGTTTGCAGAAAACTAATTTCAGAGTGGAAGTTATGGTTTATTCATGCTTAAATCCAATTTTTCTTAAGTTGGTATGCTTACCTGATAAGACTGACTGAAGATTGTTTAGCAAAACTGAGAAAGAAAGTAGGAGAAAGAAAGTGGTAGTTATTGATACAGAAACCAAAAACAATTTATTTGAAGATTAATGATAGATTTAGTTTAGATTGTTGCAAAACTTAGAAGATTTTGAAGAAATTTATTTGAGTTTTTTTTTTTTTTGAGAAAGGATGAATTAGAGAGAAAGGATGTGTAGAAGTGAAGAGGGGTTCAAATATTTAAGGGTGTGGGTGGTAAGAATGAAGAAAGAGGTTTAGGGTTTTTGGGTATTTAGGGTGTGTCTAGTGAATAATAAATTGTAAATAGAATTTCACAAATTAAGGGTCTAATGGCCACTCATTAAGGGTGTAATAGTCAATGGCCACTCATTAAGGGTGTAATAGTCATTCCAATTTCTTTGCTAGTAAATTCAAAAGTTCTCGTTTCTTTTTAGGTCATTAAAATATGCTGTAATACCAATAACTAAATATTTTATTTTGTATTTTTTTTTGCTAAGCTAAGAAATTTTATATATCAAAAGGACAAAAAGCATCTAAGATGCTATACAGGTAGATCTATTCAAGGGCTGAGCTATCCGTTTAAGCTTGAAGGCCTGTCCGATATTTTTGATCAAGCTTGTACAAAATTTTTAGACCCGTTTAAAAATCAAGCCGGGCTTGAGCTTGACCTTTCAAAGCACAGGCTTGGCCTAGCCCAAATATGAATATTAATTAATTTTTTTTATATATTTAGTAAGTATAATATAATTATATGTATATAAAATATTATTGATTAATAAATATGATTATAAATATTTATTATTAAAATTTACACACAAATTTTGACAAATTAAATTAAAATTTAAAGGAAATAAAATAATAAAAAAACAAATAAATTAAAAATTAAAATATAAAACATAAATAAAATTATATTTGGGTTGGGCTAAGCTTGAGTTTGTAGTATAAAAATGAAACAAGTTTAGATTAAAAATCAGATTCAAATTTTCGAACCGGACCAAACGTGAATATACACATAAGCTATTATTATTTATCATAGGCTTGGTCCGAGCCCAATTTGATCCAACTCATGATCAGGTTTATATACAGTTGGTAAGGTAGAATTAATCACTGTCAAAGCAACACCGAAAATAAAAGAAAGAATGAATGTCCACATGCAAAAGGAAATAAACTTCAACCATTGAAAGCTTCAAAATAATCAACAAAACAACCACTCTTGTCAAAAGCGGACCACTCCAAATTCATCTATCAAAAGCTATCCATGATGAGTTTGCTTCAACCTCAAAAAAGCTCACCTCAATAATTAACACAAGCACACCTAGGACCATATCCAACAATAGCTTACCTGGACTAAAACACCATGTCCCCCCTTATAATTGTCACAGAGCAAAAGGAGATACGGCACGTTTTTGAAATTTTCCTTTAAAATTTGCATATCCCCATGATGGTGTTATTACTAATATCAAACAAATCATTACTGTTGAAGTTCCATTAGATTCTTTCCTGATCTGGGCTTCCATTAGATTCTTCTGAAGACTTCAAGCACCACTTGTTTAGTCTCTCCGATGCTTTCTTCACCTGAAAGCAAATAGTATTTGTTCATACCAGATTTAAAGGGTTTAAAAAACTCAGCTTGAGGTTGTTCCATGACATGGTCCGAGTTTGGTTCAAGTTCTGTTGTTCTGAGTTGTTGCAAATAAACTAAACTAACCAAAGGAAGTAAAAGGTAAAAGTTTAATGACGAATGTGTAGCCAATGGTAGTTTGTGGTCTCTTTGAAAATAGATAGAAAATTAAAGAAATTGTTACTACCACTATTTTTCTTCGTTACCTGTTCTTCCCAATCAGTCCTGGAGGTAATATTGCCAAGAACAGTTGTTTGCATCACAACACCAATTATCATCCCAATCCATATGCCCTATGAATTCCATTGAAGAAATTAGTATTAATGAAAAATAGTTAAAACCCCAAACCAATAATCGATTCATTGTTGAAGGAATAGTTAAAAGAGATTTCTCACCTTCACTTCTAAATGGGCTACATAACCAAGCAGAACTCCCAGTGGTACCCCAACGATATAATAAGAACTAACATTAACATAAGCAACTATACCTTGCCTGCCAGCACCTACTGCTCCCCCTGCATTAATTAATTAGTTTACAGGAAACTAATTTCAGAGTGGAAGTCATGGTTAAATTCAACTGTTTTAAGTCTTTATGCTTGCCTGATAAGACTGACTGAAGACTGTTTAGCAAAACTGACAGAAAGTAGGAGAGAGAGGTTTGATACAGATTCTACCACTTCCTTGTCAGTTGTAAACAAGTAACCAATTTGATCACCGAACAATAAGCAGAGAGTCGAGAAGAACACCCCAATGGCGATTGAAGTACATATGTTAACTTTCATGGAAAATTTTGCAGCCTTGGCATTTCCATTCCCTAACTCATTTGAAACCCGAACGCTGTGAATTAACATTTAGGACGTATCATTTTGATAGAAATTTGGCAGCCCAAGCTGGCAGGCAAAGAAAAATAAGTGGAAGTTATGGAGATTGAAATGATTAATGAAGCCATACCTAGCTGAAGCAAAGAATCCAAGGCATAACATAAATTCCCAAGCTATGATATTCAGACTGCAAAGTAAGTAGTCATTTGGTTTTAAAATTCTGAATCATACATATCAAGGCAATTGTTAATTAAATCTTACCAGATAGAAAATGCAGATATTGCAGTTGTGGCATTTTTCATATATCCTGCCAGAAGGACTAGAACAGCATAATACCATAACTCTAAGCTGCAGGATATGAAAAGCCAAGGAAGTACAACAAAAACATAACGAGTAATTATTGGGTTTGTTATAGTTAAAAAAGGAGGATTCAGATACAAAATAAGGTTTTCAATGAAGTTAATTTACCAAATCATCACTGCAGAGGACACTGAGAGCTTTAGTACAGGAAATAGATCAGAAAAGCAAGCTAGAGTGAACCCTTTCCATGTATTAGGACACCAACCGCAAAAGATGTAGACAAACTCTCCGATTACCACAAACCAATTTGCGATAATCATTGAACTCATCGCACCGGGAATCCCCCAATTCAGTTTTGTTACAAAGATCCATGACAAGAGCACATGAAGTACAAATGATATAGCAGAAAGCCATCCGATAATCATGTTCTTAAGTTGTGCTTGCAAGTACTTTTGGATGGTTACATTAAAGAGAAAAGCATACAGGACAGGGATGAACCATACTGAGATATATCCCGCTTGATTTGCTACAGCTTCTTCTTCTCCAAGTAATTTGAGGATTTGTGACACAAAGATGAATACTGGTAGCAAAACCGTCATAGCACCAAGGTTAATAATCCATGATCGTTGCATGTAGATTCCCATCATATGGTACTGCTTTGCTCCAAATGCTTGCCCACATAGCGTCTCAGTTGCACTAGACATGCCCAACTACAACATACAAATCAAAAACAAGCCAGAAGCAAAATACATTAGGAGTTTCAGAGTAAAGTTTTTAGAGTATAAAACACGTTTCCACTTCAGGGTCTAATGCTAGACATATAAATCTTACCAGTATTCCATATGCAAATCGCACAGTGATGATTTGTACAAGGGAATAAGCTGCAAGCTCAACTTTGCTAAGATGACCAATAAATGCCTGAGTGATCACAAACATTCCGAATGATGTCAACTTTGTTACCATTGCAGGAAACGCGATCCTCCATAGCTTTTTTGATTCCCACCACACTCTCTCTTTTAATTCACCACTATTCTTTGTCTCTGATCCGAGAAGCCTCTCATCCATGCTGTTGTTTCAGTTCTGTATGGGTAAGCAAAGATGAAGATTTGCTTAGCCTTTTTTCTTTTTAAAAGCCAATTAGTGACGCAGATAAGTAACTGAAGGCTTTACTTTTCTTTTGTGATCGTTGTGCTGAAATATTTTGCTTTAGTTTTTGTCGGCCTTAAAATCCTATCGGTATACAAAATATAAAATATTTTGCTTTAGTTTTTGTCAAGCTTCACATAAAATTTTTGTCGAGTTTTTATATTTTTTTAAATATTTTTTTATATTGTATTACTGGTATCGTGTGTAAAATTATTAAATGTACTTATATAATTGAATCATGTCAATTTATTACGATATCTAGATATTTTATGCAACAAGATTTTATACAAATTGTGTTTTAACTCTTCTACTCAGCTACATCAATGAAGAAAATAATGTGTAAATTGTACCACAAACAAATCTATAAAGACACAAAAGAGAAGTCGAGCAAAATTTTATTTGACTAATGATAAATACCAGAGGAAAAAAGGCGAAGGTTAAAAGTGACTAGTGCTTAAAGTAGACAAAGGCAGTATGTACCTTTCTTGGCTCATTCTTTGTTCTTTCTTTTTTGGGTGCTCTTTGTCATTATCAAAAAGCCAAAATAATTTATGCACCACAAAAAAAAAAGCCAAAATAACTTATACGGTAGATCTTTGGATACTGAACAGAACAAAGTCTTATCCTTTGATGTCAAAAGTCTATTATTATCTGATAAAAAAAAGTCTATTATTATTATTATTATTATCATTAGAACATTACCTGTGTCACGTACCGGGGGTTTTAGCTCAGCAACCGTAAGATCTTAGGTGGGAAACTCACGTCTCACGTCCTTGGGCTGCCTTGGTTTGGCCCACTAGCCTCTCATCACCTTGGCTGAGGCCTGATTTGGCCTGCTTCCGTCCATCAGGCCTTGAACTTGCGCGCATGACATGACATTTTCTCCCATCTGTTCTAGCAACGCCCTCGTTGCTAGGGGAACGTCTGTCCTCCTGCTGTGCATCTCTTCCTCTTCTCCTCGAGTGGGGTCGACACTTCCTCCTGCTAATCTAAGCCTTCTGCTGCTCATCTATGTTGGAGGGGTCTGGCTGCTTATCTCGACCACTGACCTCGCCCTCGCCCCCTGGCTGAGAGCTGCGCACCCTTCCACTTACTCATATGGCACCCAGTCTTTGAACCACCCCCGATTCTTCCACTGATTGCAGGACACCAAGTTAGCGAACCACTCCTGGTACTTCTCCCTTTGACTGCTCGCCACCCCTGGCGATCGCTACGAGCTTCTCCCTGGTAGGGCACTCCCGTGCTCTGTGCTGTCCACTGCACAAGAAACATTCCATAGGTCTCCTTGGTCGGTCCTCACCCCTTGAGGACTTCTGCTCAGCAAAACGTAGCGACCTCCTGCCACTGTTGTCCCAATCTTCCTTTCCATGGCCTGTACCTATAACATCCCGTTACCACATTTTTCACGTATTTCCATACAACTTTACCGGTTGGGCTGTCTGCGATGCCATTAACATTCAACAGTAACAGTGATAAATGATAAACATTTATCTATTAATTATGGAATATGAAATTTCTTTTCATTATTCCTTACCTCTGACATCCCCTATTTACCTTTATTTCACTAAGGTAGTACTGTATACATATGTCTGATATGTAAAAGAGAAGAGACTGTACCTGTCACATTTAACGTGCCATGCCTCAGTGCTTTTAGCTATACCCATCTGAGAGTTAATTCTCTTAACTCCGTGTACTTCTTATCTGTGGAGTTAAAACAAAGGGGTGAGCGATTCATACGCTCAGTAAAGGAAACATATACTGCTTTAAATAAAGCAAAACTATATATCACAAAGCATTTATTCTTTTCTTAATAATAACCCAGTAGAAAAGACAGTGGATATATAGTAAACAACTCTCTTAAAACACCATTCAAAACACCGACTAACGGTTTACTTTAAAATGTAGTAAACACTATCTAGGATTTCAACAAATCCTCACAGTAAACAGAAATTGGTAAGTTGAGACTAGGCAACAAATAAATCATGCTATCATCGTTCCCCCTCCCCCTTGCGAGAACGGAATCTGCCGCTTTTGGGGTGCACCCGTAGGCCATCGCCCCTCACGGCTATCTCAGATCTATGGCCATAATCTATAGTGGTCTTCGGGTCCACCTGCCAAGTGACCTCGAGACCGCTGATGACTTGGCGGGTCCATCAGCCCTGTTGTGCACTCGTTGGTCCATCGACCGAGCCACCGCCCCAGGTAGGTCACGCAATATTAATGCATGAACTCAGAGCCTAAAGTCTCAAAAACAACTTTTATATCTCATGAAAACCTTTATGGAATTATCCCACCCATATTATCATTTTCTCAAAATGATTTGATTTCCAAAAAGGTTTAGGCTTTCTGTTTACAAAACACCTTGAAAACATTCTAAAATCTCGACTTTTAAAACCTGCTCACCCATGGTCAGCTCGCCCAACATGGCTTGCCCATGGCAGCTCGCCCATGGCGGAGAACATGTGTTCACCCGCCCAACTTTGCCCTTTAAATCGACAAACAAAATTGGCTCGCCCTCAGTGGCTCGCCCATTAGGCAACTCGCCCAAACATTTCATATTTCTATTTTGAAAATATTAAAACGTCTTATTTTTCGTATAAAAAATTACACTTTAAAACTGTTCGCCAGAGTCAGCTTGCCCTTCACGGCTCGCCCCTGACTAACTCGACAAGACGGTGAATTAGTATTCGCCCACCACTTAGCTTTCAAAACAGATGTCTCGTTGATAGGGGCCTTAAATTTAAAACAAGGGCCGCCCGCCCAAACACATTAAAAAGGGTTCGCCCAACTATGGCTTACCCGGATTTCCCTTTAAAACAAGGGCACTCACCTAGTTCTCATAAAAGAGAGCTCGCCACTTGGCTCGCCCTATAGCTTTCTATAAAAACGGTTCACCTGCCCTTAAAACAAGAAACGGGGGTATAAAAACTATAAAAGGGCTTGGCTCGCCCGCCAATACCAATTCGCCCAACATAAAAATACAAGGGCTCGCCCAACATAAAAACACAAGAGCTCGCCCGCCCTATATCAGTTCATCCAGAAAACAGCATAGGGGTCGGCTTTTAGCTCGCCTGAATCAAAATAATTATCAATTAACTTCCTCAAACAATGCATGTCAGAAAACAAAACATTTAACTTAATGTTTTCATAAAATTTACTCCACAGGACATGCATCACTTCACACACATCTCCCTTACCTGGTTCAACGAAGCCTTGCTTCGCCCTGCTCTCTGTTCGCCCATAGCCATTCCCAATTATCGGCTGCAAATTATATATAAATTCCATTAATATTTTCTTTATATATTTTTCCATTACTTGGGCGAGACTTCAGGTAAATCTACCAGCTCACCCACAGACATTTTACTAGCTTCTTAACCGAGCTCGCCATTCATCATATGGCTTACACGTGGGAGCTCGCCCGCCAGTCAATTCACGAAGCCTTTATAGGCTTAATTGTGGGAGTTTGCCCACAATTCTATTCGCCCAAAGCCTCTACATTTGAGCTCGCCCATTAATTCACTTTACTAGAATTGGGCGTTCTCGCCCTTTGAACACAGACTTTACCTTGGCGAGTTCCTTATTATCTACTCGCCTCATTGGCGATTACTAGTTTCCAACATGGGCGATCACTGTAGTCGCCATTGTCGTCACTTATTCCATTACTTTCCTTGTTTCCGTATTCTCTAACGATCTAACTAAAACAAGGTTGTGTTCTATATTGTAAACTTATAAGTCTACCATTGAATATCAAGAACACCTCAGAAATATGAAACTCACCTCAATCAACTGCACTTCCAGAATAGATTGCTTTCCATCTCATGTTGGCCTTCCTTTGCTTATTCTTTTAGCTCATCAAGTTAAGAAGGAAAGGTTTGCAAGCTGGTTTATGTATTTAACCAACTTAAGGTTGGAGTTTAATAGATCGAACATGGCAGAGAAATGGAAGAAACAGAGAAATGGCTCTCGTAAAAAAAAACTGGAGTTGGCTAACCCTGTTATCCTCAATTGTTTCTTCTTATATAACCATGCTCAACCAATCAATAGCTACCGCCTGTCCCTTATCCTGTTTCTTTCATCATTGTTCACGTCTTTCATGCATTTAAGGCATGAAGAAAACTGCAGCTTAAAGTGGCGTGAAAGTCTCCCTTTCACACACCTTTTTCTTCTGCTGCAGACTTTGCTTAATTCCTCAACCAATAAGGCTAACTGCCTTATTGACTTTAACTTTTCTTCATTTATTGTCTTCAACTGTGGGGCGTCCAAAGTCAATTTTTTGCTGCACGGTTCTGATTTAGTATTTCATTCTGTCCGTGCTAATTTCAGCTCGCCTAGTCAACTTGAGGTCTCAGCTCGCCAACACTCATTTCTTGGGCGATTACATGTCCTCGCCTTGGGCGATCATTTACTCAAGAGACATGGCGAACTCACCTATTCACCCTTGCTTCCATTCAACTCGCCATCACTATAAGCAATCTGCTCGCCCATTGGCGAACATCCTTTTGGCTCACTCATTGGCGAGCTATTCTGTATACTCGCCCATCATTATTTCACCATAGTTGTTCCATTCACTACTCAAGTTAAGGAGCTTTTCAACTAAATGGAAATCAATGCTCTCTATTTATTTAATTTCCATTATCACTTTTATGAAATTAGACTCTACAGTAGTGTAGAATCGGATCTTATAGTACCCTTGGGCTAGGAAGCATCGGACTTAGAGACACCCTCACTGTCTGAGCCATCATCTCCTTGCAAGCCTTTCCCCCTTGGCTTGGATGACTCTGACCTGCTGAGATCAACTAAGGACTCTGTGGCTGCTATGGCCCTTGACAGCGTCTGAACTCCCATCCTCTTTAGTTCCTGTCTTGCCCATGGCCTGAGTCCATCTAGGAAGGAAAACAGAGCCTCTTCCTCTCTAAGGCTTGGTATCTGCAGCATCAACTCGGAGAACTCCTGCACATACTTGTGTACCTCTCCATGCTACATCAACCGCCTGAGCTTGGACCTTGCCTCCTCTGTTGCGTACTTGGGATAGAACTGTTGCCTGAAGTCCCTCTAGAAATTAGCCCAAGTGCTGATTGTAGCATCTCCTCGCCTAGCGTCCTCACACCTACGTCACCACCATGGCAAGGCAAAATCCACTAAGTATATAGAGGCAGTTCTCACCTTAGTAGCTTCCTCCTCGATGCTGACAGCTCTGAAATACTGCTCCAAGCCCCAAAGAAAGTTTTCTACATCCTTAGCCGATCGCGTCCCTCTGAACTCCTTCGGCTTGGGGACATCCGCCCTAAATTGGGGAGCAAACGTGTCACGACCCGAAGGCCGCGACTTTCCTTTAATACTTATACTTTTCTTAGTCTACAAATTTATGGACTAAATTTTTCTTTTTCATTTTAAGGTTTGTATTCGGTGTCAGTGTAGTTACTATACTATCTAGGTGGCTTATAGTCATTCCATTTAAATATTAAACAAACACGGAAACGGTTCTTAGTTACATCCCGACTTGTTAAACAAAATATGTACTGTGCATCAATTAAAGTCATACATGTAAACAAGTATTTTATAAGTTCCATATACCTCCGGAAACTAGTACCAAGTCCATACACCGTCTCCGATGCCCACCTAGCAGCTCACACGGCATATGTTAACTTCAATAATCTGAAATAGATGAAATTTAGTGGGGTGAGCAAAACCACGACTCAGTAAGATACTAATATAAATACAAGAGTAGGATTACACTGTCTTAATCTGCAATGCTTAAAACTTGCAAATTTGCAATCACAGTTAATCCTTTCTCATCGATAACATATTATTATCTCATTTCTTGTCATCTGTCTATCACTTATACTTTTAAAATTATCATCATAATCACTTTTCAGTCTTCTTGTCCTTACACTATAGTGCATCGCACAACAATCTGTCGTATCCAAATTGAATGTCATATACTATTAGTCTATATTTTCCTCTATCTCGGAGTACATCATGTCCAATTGAAGCACCATATCAATTCACTTTATATTTCATAATCGTACTCCTGTAATTTATCATCTCATATCACTTTTCATTATAGAGAAATCATGATCACCACAGTGTAAGTTCACAATTCTCTTCATATCTATCATATGTTCATGTATCATATCATGTCATCGTCTAGATGAAATATCATTTATGTCGAGTCATGACATTTATCATAAAACTCGTGTACAAAGCATATTATCATGTCAAGGTTTAATATGCAATTATGTAACTTTACTGTATAAACCGCTATCATCTCTAATCGTGTCATATGTACTTTAGAACATGCTCCACGTATGAATTTTCAATTCATTCAAGTCTACCTTTATGGCATGATAAAAACATGTTCAATTTCAATTCATGTATTCATTTTCAGAGCATGTCTAAAACATGTGCGGTTTTAAAACATTTTTTTTTCTGAACCGGGTCGGGTCGGGTTGACCGGGTCAGGCGGGTCGGATCGGGTCGGACCGGTTCCGCCGGTTCAATCTTCTGCTGGCCGGTTCGGTCACCGGCGGCCACCCATTCCGGCGGTTCAGCCACTCCACAGCTTGCCGAGGTTGCAGGGATGCCGGATCTGATCTCGGTTTCCCCAACGGCGGCGCCGGCGGTGACGGATCTAGCGGTGGTTTGCGGCCTCTTTCTCCTCCTCTTTTCTCCCTCTTTTCTCTTCCTCCTTCATTGCCGGTTGTCCCTTTCACTTGGCCTGACCTCGCTGGCGTCGAAGGCAGCGGCGGTGGCGTCCGGATGGGCCGGCATTGCCTTTTCCCTCTTTTTTTTTCTTTTTCCTTTCTCTTTTCTGTTTTCCATTCGTTTTTCTCTTCTCCTTTTTCTTTCCCGCCGTTGGCGTTGGTGCCGGCATCAGCTTCCTCTCCTCGGCTCACCGGCGGCGGCGCTGCCTCTTTTTTCCTCCCGGCGTCGGCCGGCTCTCCCTTGTGTCTCTATTTGCTTCTCTTCTATTTTGGTAAACAGAAGAGAAGTGTGGGAATCGGGTTCCCCGATTCCCACGTCTGTTTCTTTTCTTTTTTTTTCTTTTTTTTTAATTATTTTATTTATTTATTTTTTTATATATATAAGTATATATATATTTATATAAATCACTTATATATATATATACTTTAATTCACATTACTATATATATTTCATATATATATCATATATATGTAAAATATATATTTCATATAACCACTTATACATCTATACTCAAATTTAAAAATATATATATTTATATATATACTTTTTACACTTTTAATACAAAATAATATTTATATTTATCCAAGGTATATTTATATAATATCATTATATAAATATATCAAAATATTTTTATTTCTTATTAAGTTTTGGATTTCTAAATATCCAAAATTATTTTCTCCATTTTCTTATTTAATTTGGATTTCCATTTATCCAATTTAAATTTCCTCCTTCATTTCTTATTTCCAAATTTAATTTTCCTTTTTATTTCTTATTTAATTTGGATTTCACTTTGTCCAAATTAAATTTTTCGGATACCTTATATTTATTTAGAAAATTCTCGGTCTTCACAAAACGCTAGTAGGCGACCTGTCATGGCGCTCTTGCACGCACTGACCTTGCCACGCAACTGGTCTAGCTCTACCTGCATTGCTTCAACCATCGCTTCCAAGGCTGCGTTCTTTTGGGTGGGCAACTCCATCTCGACAAGCGTCTCACGCACCTTAAGCTTCAGCTCCTTGCCCTCGAAGTAGAAATCGACGAGGTGATCTTCTAACTTGTCTTCTACCTCGCCCGTCGCTACCTCTACCTTGGCTAACTGAGCTTCAAGGGCGGACACAACATCATCTTGGGAGCCACCTCTTTTCCCCTTCCAGGCTTAAGTCTCTCGGGCCTCCTACCTCCTAACTGGCCATCCCTACTCAGTCCGGGTTGCACACTTATCTGTTCTCTTCAGCTAACTTGGCTCGGACCACATCTTAACTAGCACTAGGCACCGTTATCACCGTGCATGCCCGATCAAGTTAGACTGACCTTCGATCACCACCGAACATTGATCGCCCGCTCTGATACCAACTGTCACATACCGAGTGCTTTAGCCCAGAAACCGTGCGACTTTAGGCAGGAAACTCAAGTCCCATGTCCTTGGGTTGCTTTGGTTTGGCCCACTAGCCTCTCATCACCTTAGTTAGGGCCTGGTTTGGCCTGCTTCAGTCCATCAGGCCTTCAACTTGCGCACTGGACGTGACACCCGCACTACGTTACGGTGGAAAAATTAAAAATTAATTTTTTATATTTAAAATTTTTCGTGGATTGATTAAAAAAGTAAAAAAATTAATTTTTATGTTTATGATTTTTTGTCAAGTAATTAAAATCAGTTGCGTATTTATTGTATTTTATATTATTAATATTTATTTTACAAAATATCTATATTCTTATTTTTTTTTATTAATGTTCATTTATCTAACAAACTAAAAAACTTTTTAATTTTAATAATAACTATATTTAAACTCGTGTAATGCACGGTGATTATTTTAATTTATAATAATTTTTTTAAAGAATAGAATTATAAAAAAATTATTTTGAAATACATGTTGAATAATGTATTAAAAACTTGATGCATATATAGAATACACAAATTAAAATATAATTCAAAATCAAATAACAATTAAAAAAATTAAGTATCACAAATCTTAAATAATTAATAAATGAATTAAATAACTACAATTTTAAAGAAAACAATCCTTACTATATTAATCATTAATAGATTATTAGTTAATATTGCATATTTGAAACTGATTTATTTTTAAAATTTGAATTTAGATGACTCCAAATTAATCTTATAAAATTAATTAGTGTTGAAAAACTTTATATTTTAGGGTTTTTAAAAAAAAATCATTTATAATAGTATCAAACATAAAGGGTAAGTAAAGTAAAAATGTTAATAGAAATAAAACTAAAAATAATTTATTATTTAAGTTTTTTAAATTTCAAATCAATTCAAAATAATTAAATGAATATTTAAGATCATACATGTTTCAAGAGAATAGATAATCCATATGGATATTTTCTTTCCGAATAAAATGATTGAACAAATAGTTCTAAAAAAGGAATAAATGAAAATTGGAAAAAAAGATATGGAAACTTAATTCAATACTAAAATATATAAACTTAAATATCCAATTTCAATATTTTTTATAAAAGATTTAAATTTTTAAGATAGTTCTTAAATATCCAGTTTTAATGTTTTTAATATTTTTTTGAAAGATAATCAATTTATTATTTTAAGTATAAAAAAGTAAAGGTATCTTTTTGGGATATTTTATTTTTAGCCAAAAGTTTTGGCTATATATATATATATATATATATATATATATATATATATATATAAAAGATTATTATAAAAAATTGAATCTTATTGAAATTAAAACTGTAACATTGATTAATGATTAAGTGTTTTTTTATAGACATTTTATAATTTAAAGATGAAAAAAATTCATCTTAACACACATATCACGTATTCATATAAAATATGTGTCTTTTTCTTTAAAAAAGTGTATCCATATAAAAAATTTATATCAAAATTAATTTTTTCTATAAATAATGTATATAACAACAGTACAAGTATATTAATAAAAGATAAGTAAAGAAATTTATAAATAATATGAAATTTTTCTTTAATTTTTCAAATATATAAATATAAATATATATGTTTATCTTTTAGGAATTGAAGTAGATAATTGATATAAAAAGATAATTAATTTATTTTGATATGTTAATGTATATAGATTCTTATCTATAAACAAATTGAAAAAATATTTTTTTTTCATTTAGGATATTACACATGTCAACTTTTTAGATTATCCACATAGGATATTTTACTTATAGTCAAATGTTTTGGCTTTTATATATATATTAGATTAATTATTATTTTTTAAGATAATTCAAAATTATTTTTTTGAAATACATTGTAAGTACTTCTTTACATTTTAGTAAAGTTGATTTTATGAGTCTTTAACTTAAGAAAATATTTTCAATTTTTTATTATAAATTCTAAAATAATTTTCACCATGATAGATTTTTCAAATAATGATTTTCATTATTAACTTTAAAAATCAAAATATATACATATATATATATATATATACATATATATATATATACATATATATATATATATATCTAAAAAGTGAATATATTTGTAAAAAAAAAAGTTAAATAAAATTAAACTACTTATCTTTTTTATTGACTAAAACAAATTAGAGAGTTTAACTAAAAAAAGTTGAAGAGTTAAATATAAATTAGAGAGTATAATTGAAAAAAATTAAATAAAAACAAAATAAAAGGTTTAATAAGAAAAAGGTTTAAAAGAGATTCAAAAACATAACCGGGAAAAAAACTAAAAATAAAAGTTAATTAAAGGATTTAACTAAAAACATTGAAGAACTAAAAAATAGATTAAAATCATGACAAAAAAAACAAATAAAAAAAGTTGAAGAACTAAAAAACAGAAAAATTGAACTGAAAAAAATAATAATAACAGATTAAAAATGACACCTGTCAGCAAGGATGGAGAGGAGACAAAAATATGTATAGGCATAGATGTAAAAATTTTTAAAAAAATGAAATAAAAATTAGAAAATAGCATGACAAATGTTATGCATTTACCCATAAAAGAATTATTTTTATATATAGTATAGATTATTATTATTATTATTATTATTTTTTTTTGGGAGAAGCAAAAGTCACTATCGTTTGCTAGTGATGGGGTGTTTTTGTTGACTGATACAGTCAAAAAGATGATAGCCACTAATTTTAAGGTCAAGATTAATGGTAATATGTACTTAAAATCTAACCGCACGTGAAAATAATCGAAAAATAATCGAAGTGATTAAATTTTATGGTAAAGAGAAAAGATACTGTTTCATTTATTTATTTTTAAAGATGTAGTGTTCCGTTAGTACGAGAAAAGTGAAAGAAGACATTAAGCCATCAACCATGGGTAAGGATTTGAAATTGAATTTCATTTTTTGTCAATTATAAAAATTTTTATGAAAAAAAATAAATGAATTTTTCATTTCTGTAACTTAATCATTAAAGTATTCACCAAAAAAAAAACTTAATCACTAGAGTAAAATATGTACAGTAGAACATGCCTTTTTGTGATTATTTTAGGGTACATTATATTATTAAAAAAAGATAATTATTCTATATACTGTCAGTAAAATTTTTTAACTCTAATAGCAGGGAATAAAAGCCTTAAGGTATCAAAAAAATTTTTAATTCTTAATAATCAAACATGAACACGCTCTTAATACTATTTGTAGAAAAATCATAAATATAAATACATATAGGATTTCATGTTTAATCATAAAAAAAAGTAATATGAAAGCATATCTGAATTCATTGGAGTTGATTTTTTAGGGTCAGAGTCTTTCACGTAAATGTAGTTGTTATTTAATTATTATTGAGTGAAATATTTTAATGTAAATAAAATATTTATGCTCAAACTATTAGAGTATGCCTTACTAATCAATTGGATTTGGATTAAGTAATTTTAAAAACCCAAAAGACCCAATCTAGTTGGACCAAGGCTAATGCCTTTTTAGGGTTTTGTTAAGATGTACTATATAAACAATATTAAGTCTAAAAGTTAGACAGAACGTTCTTGATAGCCGTTTTGCTTCTTAGAGCTAGCACTTACAAAATAATCCCCTTCCTCCTCCTTTTGCCGTCGGCCACTCCCTATACCAGGCAAAGGTCTTGTTTTGCGTCTACTTGTGTGGATACCGTTAGAGGGCTTCTCTCAGCTAGGAGTCTTGAGTTAACGATAAACTGAGAGCTATTCGTGGGTTGCCATATTCAAAAGTTGAATATTCCTACACGAACGATACTAAAAAGGTTAGATTTTATCTCGAAAGCAATCTCGTTGCATGATCTCGGTGATTTTGGTTTTGTTGTTTCTCTAATCCACCGCTTATTTTCGTGTATAACATGATAAAGCGAGACAACGAAAACTTACTGTGGTATCCGAGCCACTGTGCAAACACCTTTCGGGATAGTGAATTCGATTCGTGGTGATGTTGTTTTATTGTAAGTTGTTACACATTTGATTTTAATTTCAAAATTTGTTTGGGCAATCTAAAATAATTATAAGACAATTATAGATTTAAAGAGACCCTGTAGGGATTTGGTGAATTATGAGTTGCATGTTTGAATTTTTTTTTTCAAACTTGTAATTAAAATCTTGTCAAAATTGTTTGGAACAAACCCTGCACACTTTTATCTAATATAATTCATATTAAAGCAATTGTCAAAATTGTTTTGACAAAAACCCTATAGGCAACCTTGTAGTTGCCACCTTTGCAAAAAAAATTAATAATTGTTATTATTTTATTTAAAATATATTTTAATTAAAATAAATTAGGATAAAAGTTATCCTGATAAGAGTTTTAAATTAAATATTTTTTAAAATATATATTTTTTAAAATAAAAATTGGATAAGAGTTATTTAATGGTTTTTGAGATTTTAATAAGATTAAAATTTCGAAAACGTTTTATTGATAAAATTTTTGTTTTAAAATAAAATATTTTTCATATTAAATTGGATAAGAGTTATCCAGTGGTTTTTGAGATTTTAATGAGATTAAAATTTCAAAAAGAATTATCTTGATAAAATTTTGTTTTAAAATAAAATATTTCTTATATTAAAATGGATAAGAGTTATTTAACTATTTTGAGATTTTAACGAGATTAAAATTTCAAAAGGAATTATCTTAATAAGATTTTATTTTAAATATTCCCTATATTAAATTAGATAAAAGTTATCCAATGGTTTTGAGATTTTAATAAGATTAAAATTTCAATTTAGCCCAAATTAAATTTTGAGAATAAAAATTAAATTAAAATAGCCCTTGTTACCCATAATTAATTAAACTTTGATTAATTAAAATTAGATTTTAATTAGGAAGCATGCAAATTAATATGTGATATTGCTATATATGCTTGATGCTTGATTCGTATATGATATGGATGGTTGCATAGTGCATGGTTATGAGCCTAGATTTAGGTAGGTTGTAATTTATTTAAATTTAAATTAGGCCTGCGAGTTTTGATTTATTTGTAATTTATTTATGCAATAGTTGCATAGATAAATTAGGATTATCTTGTAAAATGTACAACGTTTAGAGCCAAGATGGTCCGAAGCCAAGGTGAACCAAAGTGATGCTTGAAGAGAAACCGAGGAGAAGATATTTAGAAAACAATGTATCTTTAGGTTCTTTTGTAATAGAAAGGCCATAACTATGTCACGTTTAATTTTATGCTTTTGCTTATATATGTTGATATATATGTTAAAAAAGCATACTATGTGAGACAGTAAAATTAAAAATCCCTCAAAATAAATATTAAGTTAAAGATAACAAATAAAGATGCCTTCCAATACGATGCATGTGAAAGAGACTTTGTTTGGTATTGTATTATTTTAGCTCAATCAAGCCCATACCTACCTTAGGAATTCACATTGGATGAGATAATAGTTATCTCCAAGTGTATTGAATCAAACTTAACTTAAGGCATTGGCTCAATTAAACCTAATAAGATTTAGAGGCATAGGTTGGGTTTTAACCCATATGATGAGTTAAAATAGGAGTTGTTCACCCAATTATCCAAGAGTTGCATGAGATGCAATTGACAAGAGTTGTCTATCTAAGTAATCTCATTGGATGCATTAGTTCAGCTAAAGCTAAAGCAATAACGGGACCAAATATGGATCTTGGCCTATTAGGAAGTCTAGGCGAAAAGGCTTCCTTAGTTGATAGTGAGGGCTATTACCTTAAGGAAAATAGTGGGAGCAACTCATTTAATTAAAAGACCATAATTAAATGATTTTAATTACAATGTTGCTTAGTTACATATTTTATAATTGTAGAATTATCATGGCAAACAACAATTTATCCCTTCATTATATCCTTGAGAAGGATAACAAGTTTATTAGAGCAAACTTCTTAGACTGGTACAGAAATTTGAGGATAGTCCTCACTCAACAAAGGAAGTTATATGTTTTAGAGCATGCGATCCCTGCTCAATCCCGACAGATTGCATTTGGATGATGCCACTGATGTGTAGTGCCTAATGTTAGCTTCCATGAGTTTTGAACTCCAGAAGCAACATGAGAATATGAAACCATTTGATATGATCGAACATCTCAAGAAAATGTTCCAAAAGCAAGCACGGCACGAACGTTATGAGGTGTCTAAGGCGCTCTTTCAAAGCAAGATGGTTAAGGGAGCTCCGGTGTACACTCATATACTTAATATGATTAGGTACTTTGAGAAGCTGGAAGCATTGGGTTTCACCATGCATAAAGAGCTATTAGTTGATCTCATCCTCCAATCCTTACCAAATAGTTATAGTTTGTTTGTGTTACACTACAACATGAACAGTATGGATAAAACACTGGCAGAATTGCTCAACATGTTGAGAACTGCTAAGCTGGACTTGGAGAAGTCAAGGTCTACTTTTGTTATTGTGATTGACAAGACCAAATCCAAAGGCAAAGGAAAGCCTAAGGGTAAGCCCAAGTCCAAGGGTAACAAGAAGGAAAAGGCTAAGAAGCTTAAGCTATCTAGTGGAGTTGTTAAGATAAGAAAGTGCTTCCATTGCGGTAAAACTGGTAATTGGAAGTAAAACTGTATTGTGTACCTTGACCAGCTGAAGAAAAAGAAAAGAAGTAAGACTTCCTCCTCAGGTATATATATGATTGAGATAAATCTGTCTACTTCTTCATCTTGGGTATTAGATATTGGATGTGGTTCTCACATTTGCATAAATGTGCAAGGGATAACAAGGAATAGAAAACTTGCCAAGGGCGAGGTGGTCCTATGAGTTGGAAATAAAGCAATGGTTGCTGCATTAGCTATAGGAACATTTAATTTATCGTTGCCTTCGGGCCTAATTCTAGAACTTGATAATTGTTATTATGTTCCAGCAATTGCCAAGAATATTATTTCTGTTTCTTATTTGGACAAGAAATGTTTTTCTTTTAAAATAATGAACAATAGTTGTTCAATTTACTTTAATCATATTTTCTATGACAATGCTTCCATTATAAATGGATTGTATGTTCTAGACTTAGATAATCACATATACAGTGTTGATTCCAAGAGGTCAAAGGGTAATGAGATTAATCCTACATTCCTCTGGCATTGTAAACTTGGTTACATAAATGAGAAATGTATATCTAGGCCCTACAAAGATGGACACTTAGATTCATTTGATTCTGAATCATATGGTGTATGCAAATCTTGTTTGCTTGGTAAAATGACCAAGGCCCTTTTTACAAGAACAAGAGAAAGGGCTAGCCGTTTACTAGAGCTCATACATATAGATGTATATGGTCCATTAACCACACAAGCTAGAAGAGGGTTCCAATGCTTCATCACATTTACTGATGACTACAATAGATATGGTTATGTGTATCTAATAAGAAACAAGTTAGAATCCTTTGAAAAATTCAAGGAATTCAAGAATGAAGTACAAAACCAATTAGGCAAGAATATCAAGACACTTCAATTAGATCATGGTAGAGAGTATTTGAGCTTAGAATTTACAAATCATCTAAAGGAGTGTAGAATAGTTTTACAACTAACTCCACTTGGTACACCTGAATGGAACGGTGTATCTGAGAGGAGGAATCGAATCTTATTAGACATAGTTTGATCCATGATGAGTTTGTTTGACCTCTCTGTCTCCTTTTAGGGTTATGCTTTAGAGATAGTAGCATTTACACTAAATTGTGTTCTTACTAATGTGGTTGAAAAGACATCATATAAGATCTGGACTGAAGAAAAGCCCAATCTAGTTTTTCTAAAGATTTGGGGTTGTGAGGCTTATGTCAAAAGGCAAGTCTCAGGCAAATTAAGATACAAATTTGATAAATGCATATTTGTGGGTTATCCTAAAGAGACAAAATGATACTATTTCTATAATCCAACAGAGCACCAAGTGTTTGTGGCTCTGTATGGTGTCTTTCTAGAAAAGGACTTCCTTTTTAGAAGAACTAGTGGGAAGAAAATAGAGCTTGAAGAGGTTCAAGAACAACAAAATGTTACTGAATTTTTAGTGGAATAGGAGCAAGTCCTATAAGATGTTGTGGAATAGGAAGTAGCTCCAGAAACACAAGGCCCGCGTAGGTCTAATAGGATATGTCAAGGGCCAGAGAAGCTTAGCCTTTTCAGCACTCAGCACAATGTCATATTGCTCATAAAATAATGATGAGCCTACCACCTAAGAAGAAGTAATTACAGACCCAGATTCTAAAAAATGGCTTGAAGCCATGAAATTCGAAATGGACTCCATGTATGCGAACCAAGTATGGACTTTGGTTGATCCACCTGAAGGGGTAAAACCCATGGGTCCAAGTGGGTCTTTAAAAAGAAGATTGACATGGATGGTAATGTGCATGCCTATAAAAGTCGATTAATGGCCAAAGGTTTCAAATAAAAGCATGGTATAGACTATGACGAAACCTTTTCACCAGTTGCAATGCTCAAGTTCATTCGGATTTTGCTTACTATTGCTGCATACCATGATTATGAGAGATGGCAAATAGATGTTAAAACCTGCATTCCTTAATGGAAACTTGTCGAAAGATGTGTATATGACACAACTTGACGGTTTTATCACCCCTGAGAATGCCAACAAGGTATGCAAACTTCAGAAATCCATTTATGGATTGAAGCAAGCTTCTTGGAGCTGGAACATTCATTTTGATGAGACAGTTAAAGAGTTTGGCTTCATCAAGAATGATGATGATCCTTGTGTTTACAAAAAAGGTTAGTGGGAGTGCTGTCATATTCCTAGTGTTATATGTGAATGACATACTACTCATAGGAAATGACATTCCTATCTTACAATCTGTCAAAACTTGGCTAGGGAATTGCTTCTCCATGAAAGACTTAGGAGAAACAGCTTATATCCTTGGAATAAAGATCTATAGAGATAGATCGAGTAGGTTACTTGGTCTAAGTCAAAGTACATATATAGACAATGTGTTAAAAAGGTTCAACATGAAAGAATCTAAGAAAGGATTCTTATCTATGTCATATGGTATTTATCTTTCAAAGGACGTGTTTGAAAACACAAGATGAGAGAGACAAAATGGCTAAGATTCCATATGTTTTAGCTATTAGATCTATCATATACGCCATGTTACATACTAAGCTTGATATCTCCTATCTTTAAGCATGGCGAGCGGGTATCAGGCTGACCCACGTGAGCGTCATTGAGTAGCAGTTAAGTACATCCTTAAGTACTTGAGAAGGACTAAGGATGCTTTCTTAGTTTATGGAAGAAAGAATGAGCTCATTGTAAATAGTTATACCGGTGCTAGTTTCTAGTCAGATAAAAATGACTTTAAGTCACACTTTGGCTATGTATTTTGCTTGAATGATGGCATTGTAAAGTTAGAAGTGTTCTAAACAAGAGATAGTGCCCGATTCTACAATCGAGGCTAAGTATATAACGACATTAGATACAGCTAAGGAAGTTGTTTAGATCAAGAAGTTCGTCACAGAACTTAAATGATCCCTAGCATTGCTAATCCTGTGGTACTTCATTGTGACAACAATCGAGCCATTACACAAACTAAGAAACCTCGATCTCAC
Source organism: Heritiera littoralis (assembly GCA_031772115.1). Classification (NCBI taxonomy): domain Eukaryota; kingdom Viridiplantae; phylum Streptophyta; class Magnoliopsida; order Malvales; family Malvaceae; genus Heritiera; species Heritiera littoralis. The sequence continues at coordinate 517,596 of JAPDPK010000226.1, forward strand.
CATTGGTCCAAACAGATATTCAAGCCCTTCTATAATCGATTGGCTGTAATGCAAGTTAGAGAATGTTAGTGTATGCACTATGAGCCAATCAAATTTGGATTTGTATTACACTTATGACATTGTGATTATTTATGTTATTTAATAATACATGACAGTTATTTATCATTATTGACTATATTTAATTTGATCAAGTCATAATTAAATGAAAAAGTCCCTAGAATAGTGCATTCGTACCAAGGGAATCAAAGTATTAACTTTGATGATGCGATCCTTTTGATACAAAGAATACTATTCTTAAATATCCTTAGTCATAGTATCACTAAGAAGGGACATTAGTGATACGGTAAGACTAACATGTGTTAGATTTCTTTGGATGACTGATCTTATAAGTGATGGATATGGCGATATCCAGATCAACACATGGGTGATCATTGTGAATGAATACACTAGATTGACCCATCTTGAGAACTCTATGTGGATCGTTACATTGAGTGTCATTAGATGTTCTCAAATGGTGATCATTGTGAATGAATACACTAGATTTCTTTGGATGACTGATCTTATAAGTCATGGATATGGCGATATCCAGATCAACACATGGGTGATCATTGTGAATGAACACACTAGATTGACCCATCTTGAGAACTCTATGTGGATCGTTACATTGAGTGTCATTAGATGTTCTCAAATGGCAATGGTATATATGATCCTTAGACTTGAGATCACCATGGTATCTTATGTGTGGATTGGTGTACTTTAATGTTGGTAAATGTAGCTCAATGAGGGTTGCAAGTAAGACAATAATTGGGTACATCATGAATCATATGAGGGTTATGAGTGATCAAGATAGGATTTGTCCTTCTTGGTAACAAGAGTCTATATTTCAAGGCCTCTCAATAGAGATTAATGATTGAAAATCTGTGGCCACAATACAAATGAGATTTAAGATGAGATCTTGAATTCATTTGATTAAATCATTTATCTTGAGATTGAGAAACAATGTAGTTGAACTTTAATAGAGATGACACATTCCATATTCTATGTTCAATTGAGATATTAGGCGACAAAAGGATTGAATTATACGGTAATTGCTCATTGAAAGGTTGTCATCAACTCACCAACATTTTCATTACTTGGGTAGCCCTCATGCATTGCTAGATGCCAATCTTGGCTTGTGATTTATGAATAAGATTTTGAATCACTACCAACGTAATGGAAATCTAAAGGGTCACACACAATAAGAGCATGACCAAAACAAAGTAATTGGAGTTAGATCCATGTGATGAATCCTAGTACAAGTAGGATTCCTAGTGAGACTAGAATCTTTTGGAATCTTGTTCCAACTAGAATTCGAGATTTAATTAATGGTAATTTTAGCCCGAGATTACTAAAGGATATTTTTGTTTTTTCAATTATAATGAGATATATAATTATGAATTATTAATTTAATAATTCATGGGAAGACCAAATTATTAATCCAAATGCATGACCAATTGGTTGTAGTGCAAGTGGGAGATTGTTAGAGTATGCCCTACTAATCAATTAGATTTGAATTAAGTAATTTTAAAAGGCCCAAAAGACCTAATCTAGTTGGACCAAGGCTAAGGCCTTTTTAAGGTTTTGTTAAGAGGCACTATATAAACAACATTAAGTTTAAAAGTTAGACAAAACATTCTTGATAGCCACTCTGCCTCTTAGAGTTAGCACTCACAAAATAATCCCCTTCCTCCTCCCTTTGCCATCAACCACTCCCTGTCTCAGGCAAAGGTCCTGTTTTGCGTCTACTCGTGTGGATATTGTTAGAGAGCTTCTTTCAGCTAGGAGTCTTGAGTTAATGATAAACGGGGGGCTGTTTGTGGGTTGCCATATTCAAAAATTGAACATTCCTACATGAGCGACATCAAAAAGGTTAGATTCTATCCCGAAAGCAATCTTGTTGCATGATCCTGGTGATTTTGGTTTTGTTGTTTTTCTAATCTGTTACTTATTTTCGTATATAACATGATAAACCGAGACAATATAACCTAATACAACGTTATTTGAACTCAATTTGGATCAAATTCAAACTTGATTTGATTATTATTAAGTCGAGTTTAAATAATTTGGATAATTAAAATGAGTCGAGTTTGAATATTTTAATGTTTAGTTTGAGTTATGAGTAACTCACGATCTTAATTGAACTTTTTTATTTTAATATACATTTTTATTATTTTAATTATTAATTTATAATTTTACACTTAATATTTATAAAAACATTTGTAAAGTAACTCAATTTGAATTTGAACTCGAGAATAAATATTAGAGTTTGAGATCGAGTACAAAGAATCATGCTTATTTCTTTACTTCATAAACAAACCTAATTGAATGATTTCAAGTAGTTTTGTGAAATCTTGAATGAATTTAGATTAATAAAATAAAACTTGATCAAGTTCAAATCAAATTTTAATTGAGTTCAAACTCGTGCTCATATATCTCACTATATTTACTTAACTCAGTCTCATTACAACTCAAGATTTAGAGGTATGTTATGTTGTTCAAACTGTGACTAATATTCTCTTGATCAAAAAGAACAACAGTATATTCAAGAAGAAAGGTAATATTACTTTAATCAAAACAAATTCCAAAGATCTGTGTTGCTAATTCAAGAGCTTCAACTTGTCACCATATATTCCTCAACCTATAAAAAAAAATAAAGAAAGGATAAAAAATAAAAATTTTGTTGAATTATCCATTCATTGGTTTACTTTTGCTTGACTTGAACTTTCAACGGATTCCTCTGAAGGTCTCAAGAATAATTTGTTTGAACTTAGAAAACATGAACAAGATTAAGTAAAGAAATGAAATATCATCAGTAAGATAAATTTTGGAAAAATGTAAAGCCTCCCAGCCAATCCAGGTCGTTGCTTTAGTTTTTTTACTGAATTTTGTTAATTTTTTTTTTCATTCCTTTAGGTCATGGAAAGAGTTTTACGGGGTTTTGATTGAATCCCTGTTTTGTTTACGGTATTTTTTTTGGTTTTTTTCGGTTTGATGCTGGTTCAACCTGATGATTAGGGGTGCCCGAACCTGCTTTTAGAAAATAGGATATAGAAAAAGACAAACACAAAAAAATAGATTAGAAAATCCAAATTAGGAGTGGGTATTAAATTGTAAAATTAAAATCATTTGCGAATAAAAAACTTGTAAAATAATAAATAAAATATTGTGAGAGTAAATTAAGATTATTCAGATAATAGAATATATAACATTTAATAAATTTTTAGTTGAGAAACACTCTTTTGAATCTTACTAGGATAATGGAGGATTTAGAAGAACAATTTCAATAAGAAATAATTGATGTTTATTTTCAAATAATTAAATAAAAAATAATAAATGAATATAAAATGAGAATAAACATAGGAAATAAAATTCAGAAAAATAAAACAAATAAAAACAAGAAAGTAGAAAGTTATGTAGATAGAAATAGAAAGATTTAAAATTTATAAAATTTTATAAAACATTCAATGAATCTAGCATCGGAGCCTTTTCTAAGAAAGTAAGATAAAACCATTTGAATATTCTTTAGGTGATGTGATATCTTTGGGAATTCTATCAATATAATGGATAAGATCTAAAGAATATTTCTAATATTTAAATTTCAAAATTAAAACAAATAAAGGCAAAATTAAAGGATGCTTCGGTATTATATTTGTTTATTGGTTTCTATTTTTGTTTTAAATTTTTTTAAATAACAACATAAAATATGTTTGATAATGTATTTTTATTTTTATAAAACAAAAATAAAAATTTTTACAATTATTAGAAGCAATAATTTTTTGATTTATTTTCATTTCTGTTATTATGGAGTCATTTTATAAAGTATACCACATTTCTAACTTTTGGACAATTATACATCTGTTCTATCATATCGTACATGTGTTCAGGCTTTAGACACGTTGTAGCAGCTAAAAACTAATTCTGTAACCAAAAAAAAAAAAGCTAATAACTAATTCTAGCTAGCATTTATTTTATGGCAATTCTGGAACGAGTTTTTTCTGCTAAGACCACAAATTTCTCCATAAACAACTCAAAAAAAAAAAAAAGGGGAAACCAAAGAAGAGGGAGAGGCTCCACATTTCTTGGTTTGAACAATTCTTCCTCTTTGGTAATAAGTGGAGAAAAGGGTGAGGACATGAATGTCGATTACCATCACTGTATTGTTCCAAGCCCGAGCAATCTCCTCTTCGCTCTATTGAGCATCCAATGCAATGTTTCTCATAAAAAATTCCAGTGCTTCCTTGAGGTTGATGATCTTTTCCCACATTACCAGGAATAATTTCTCTAGATTTTCGAATTGATTCATTATGTTTGCCATGGCCCTTAGTTACACTGCTATGCAGTATTTGGGTTTTTCCAGGTTTTCCTCGTGTTCCTAGGTTAAAATTGGTTTGGCAAGTAAATTGAAACATGGAACTAGAATTTTTTGATTTTGGTTCGTTTGGAATGGAACTAGAATCAGGCTGGTTAGGTTGGTCCTGCTGCCGTTGGGTATTTCCAACGGTCCCTGAACTAGTACTGTTGATACTGGAAAAACTTGAATCACTAGCCAACTGATTGACACGACCTGTGCCTGCATCACCTGCATTTTCTGAAATTTTTTCTTTTACCATTGTTAATTCTGGCATTGTTCGGGTTTCTAGTTGGACCCTTATGGTCCGGTTTAACTTGTTTAGTTTGCTGAGGTTTCCTTCAAGAAACAACCATCTTTTCTTCCTTGGCCACTGCTTCCTTCTTTTCTTGATCCGGTTTAACTTGTTCGAATGTAATAACTTCTTCTGCAATGTTGTTATTGGAAGAACAAGCTTCTTTCCTATGACCAATGAGGCCACAATGGAAACAAAACTTAACGCCCTCGTATAGGATTGATTGAACAATACTTCCAATCCTAATTTTCTTCCGTAACGGCTTGTCCAGGTCCACTTGGACGCAATTTCTTGCGTATCTACCTCTAGCATTCTTTTCAGTGAATGAATCAATGTTTAAAAGAGTTCCAAGCTGATTACCGACCCTCTGAAGAAGACCTCTGTCGAAATATTCTATCGGAAGACTGGGTATTCTAACCCAAATTGCTGTGGTGGACAAAGCAGATGCATTTACAGGCTTAAATCCCGTTTCCCAGCGTATTTTCAAATAGTGAGATCCAACAAACCATGGTCCCCCAAACAGGACCTTTTGATAATCATGATATGCTCTGAATCAGAAAAGGGAAAAGTCCTGACCTATGTCCACACAATCCATTGTGCCTTGACACTTGAATACAGAACTGTTTTCCCAAATGTTTTGACAGTAATAAAATTCTTCCAAGGAAGTCTAATTCTATTTTTCCCTACCTTTAGAGAATTGTTGGAATCTCGTCAGACTCGTCTGGTTCTTGATCAGTGTCCTCGTCCCGGTATCCAGGCTGACTGACGATGGAAAAGTGAGAATCCTCTGAATTTGCCATGAGGAAATCTCTGTAAGTTGCATTTGCTTCTCGGCTCTTCTGCATTTCCTGATCATATGATTTAAAATCACCATTTTTTGTCCTCTTGACACTCCTTATCTTCTAGTCTTCAACTTCAGAACACACATTATCGTTAAAAGCTTGCATGGATTAAGATCACAAAAGGGGAAATTCTAAAAGGAAGTGAGGAGAGAGAAAATTCTAGAGAGAAGCCTGAGAAAATCGCTTTAGGATCTTTCTTTTATTACAGTGAATTAAAAGTCAACTATAGTTTGTCAGTGATTGAGTGTTTTTGTTGATTGATACAGTCTTCCAAAAAGATGATAGCCACTACTTTAAAGGTCAAGATTAATGGTGATGTGTCCCTTTTTTTTTTGGTTACACGGGAAGGAACGGTGATGTGTACTTAAAATCTATCCCCACATAAAAATAATCGAAGAATTAAATTTTAAGACAAAGAGAAAAGATACTGTTTTTTATTTATTTATTTTTTAAAAAATGCACTGTTCCGTTAGTACGAGAGAAGTGAAAGAAGACAACAAGTCATCAGCCATGGATAAAGATTTGAAATTGAATGCCGTTTTTGTCAATTATGGAAAATTTTATGAAAATAAATAAATGAATTTTCATAGTGTAACTTAATCATTAAAGTAATGAACAAAAAAAAAACTTAATCATTAAAGTAAAATATGTATAGTGACACATGCCTTTTTGTGATTATTTTAGGGTACATTATATTATTAAAAAAATAATTATCCTATACGAGTGATCAATAAAATTTTTTAATTTAACAAGTAAAAAATAAAAGCCTTAAGGTTTTAATTTTTTTTAATTTTTAATGATCAAATATGAACACATTCTTAATACCACTTATAAGAAAATCATAAAAATAAATACATATAGAATTTCATATTCAATTATCAAGAAAAATAATACGAAAACATATCTGAATCTATTAAAATTGATTTTTAGAGTTAAAATTTTTCACATAAATGTAGTTATTATTTAATTATTATTGAGTGAAATATTTTAATGTAAAAAAAATATCTATGCTCAAACGTTGTTTGAACTCAATTTGGATCAAATTCAAACTTGATTTAATTATTATTATTAAGTCGAGTTTAAATCATTTGAGTTATTGAATGTTAATATAAACGGATCGATCTAACAGCATATATCACGTGAAAGGACGTAAGAAAGATGCGTTAAAAATACACCATATAAAGAACAAATATATAACTTAAAATCACCAAACTAATACAAATAAGACTAAAAGAGATGTTAAAATTTTTTTATTAGTGAAGTACTATTAATTAATAGTTTTGAGTTTTAATAAAATAGGATAATAATTAGTTTTGGTATGAAAACATGCAATTAAGTCTAATTAGTTAATTGTGATTAGTAAGTACGAGTTTTTGTATATTTTATTAGGTCAGTGTGGTGTAGTGATTGTGTAAGCTTAAAACTTAATAGTCTTTGATAGGAGACTATTAAGTTTAACTATAAATATAAGGCTAAGTCTTTTTTTATTTCTCAACATTCTGATATCTATTTATAGAGAGTCATCCTAAATGAGAAAAAAAAAAAAAGAGAAAGATTAGCATGATTGTAATTCTAGTAATTATGCTTTTGCTTTTTATGATATCTACTCAAACATGCATGCACAAAAAATTGTTTATATGATTTTGATGTTCTAATTTTCACATAGAAAATTTACATTTTTTTTATGAAAGAGAATTTACAAATTAATTTTACAAGCGAAACATCCAAATCCAAAAGTCTTTCCTACACCAAGTGCAAAAAGCACAAAAACTCCGAGAATTTCAAGCAAACTATGTCATAATGCCGTCAAAACAGCAAAGAAAGCTTTGATATTTTGAGAGTCCTGCTTCGCCCTCGTCAAGCTCATGCACATCATAATATCACCGGTAGAGCAGCAGTCATGCTGCTCATTATTTGCTCCTCTATGAACTCTTCAATCTTAGAAACCTTCGTAATGATCTTTTCAAGGGCAAATTCCAAATATGAGCGTGCCTACAATGATGGTGTTGTTACTAATATCAAACAAACCCTCACTGTTGAAATTCCGTTAGATTATTTCTTGATCTGGGCTTGCATTAGAGTCCTCTGAAGACTTCAAGCACCACTCGTTTAGTCTCTCCGATGCTTTCTTCACCTGACAGCAAATAGTATTTGTTCATGTCAGATTTAAAGGGCCGTAAAATATTCAGCTGGAGGTTGTTCCATTACATGGTCTGAGTTTGGTTCAAGTTCTGTTGTTCTGAGTTGTTGCAAATAAACTAAACTAACCGAAAGAAGTAAAAGGTAAAAGTTTGATGACAAATGTGTACGCAATACCAGTATCTGGTCTCATTTGAAAATAGATAGAAAATAAAAAAAAATTTAGTACTACCATTTTTCTTGGTTACCTGTTCTTGCCAATCAGTCCTGTAGGTAATATAGCCAAGAACAGTTGTTTGCATCACAACACCAATTACCATCCCAAACCATATGCCCTATGAATTCCATTGAGGAAATTGGTTTTAATGAAAGATAGTTAAAACCCCAAACCAATAATCGATTCATCTTTGAAGGAAAAAGTAGAAGAGGTTTCTCACTTTCTCTTCCAAATGGGCTACATAACCAAGCAGAACTCCCACTGGCACCCCAACAATATAATAGGAACTAACATTGACATATGCAACTATACTCTGCCTTCCAGCACCTACTGCTCCCCCTGCATTAATTAGTTTGCAGAAAACTAATTTCAGAGTGGAAGTTATGGTTCAGTCATGCTTAAATCCAATTTTTCTTAAGTTGGTATGCTTACCTGATAAGACTGACTGAAGACTGTTTAGCAAAACTGAGAAAGAAAGTAGGAGAGAGAGGTTTGATACAGATTCTACCACTTCCTTGTTACATGTAAACAAGTAACCAATTTGATGACCGAACCCTAAGCAAAGAGCCCAGAAGAACACCCCAATGGCGATTGAAGTACATATGTTAACTTCCATGGAAAATTTTGCAGCTTTGGCATTTTCATTCCCCAATTCATTTGAAATCCGAACGCTTTGAAGCAACAGTTAGGACGTATCAGTTTGAAAGAAACTTGGCAGCCCAAGCAAAGATAAAAAGGTAGAAGTTATGGAGACTGAAATTGTTAATGAAGCCATACCTAGCTGAAGCAAAGAATCCAAGGCATAACATAAATTCCCAAGCCATGATATTCAGACTGCAAAGTAATAGTCATTTGGTTTTAAAATTCTGAATCAGAACTTACCAATGCAGTTGATGATTAAATCTTACCAGATGGAAAATGCAGATATGGCAGTTGTGGCATTTTTCATATATCCTGCCAGAAGGACTAGAACAGCATAATACCATAACTCTAAGCTGCAGATGGAAAGGCAAGAATGTATGACAAAAACAAATTAGAGAATAATTATTGGGGTGTGTTGTAACTAAAAAGGAAGATTTAGATACAAAATAAGGTTTTCAATGAAGTTGATTTACCAAATCATCACTGCAGAGGATACTGAGAGCTTTAGTACAGGAAATAGATCAGTAAAGCAAGCTAGAGTGAATCCTTTCCACGTATTAGGACACCAACCGCAAAAGATGTAGACAAACTCTCCGATAACCACAAACCAATTTGCGATAATCATTGAACTCATTGCACCAGGAATCCCCCAATTGAGTTTGGTTACAAAGATCCATGACAACAGCACATGAAGTACAAATGATATAGCAGAAAGCCATCCAATAATCATGTTCTTAAGTTGTGCTTGTAAGTACTGTTGGATGGTTACATTGAAGAGAAAAGAATAGAGGACTGGGATGAACCATGCTGATATATATCCCGCTTGATTTGCTAAAACTTCTTCTTCTCCAAGTAATTTGAGGATTTGTGACGCAAAGATGAATATTGGTAGCAAAACCGTCATAGCACCAAGGTTAATAATCCATGATCGTTGCAGGTAAATTCCCATCATAGGGTACTGCTTTGCTCCAAATGCTTGCCCACATAGCGTCTCGGTTGCGCTAGACATGCCCAACTACAACAGACAAATCAAAAACAAGACAGAAGCAGAATACATTAGGAATTTCAGAGAATAGTTTTCGGAATATAAAACATGTTTCCTGTCCAGAGTCTAACTCTAGACATTATAAATCTTACCAATATTCCGTAGGCAAATCGCACAGTAATGATTTGTGTAAGGGAATAAGCTGCAAGCTCAACTTTGCTGAGATGACCAATAAATGCCTGCGTGATCACAAACATTCCGAATGATGTCAACTTAGTTAGCATTGCAGGAAACGCGATCCGCCATAGCTTTTTCGATTCCAGCCACACTCTCTCTTTTAATTCACCACTATTCATTGTCTCTGATCCAAGAAGCCTCTCATCCATGCTGTTGTTTCAGTTAAGCAAAGGTGAAAATTTGCTTAGCCTTTTTTTCTCTTTTAAAGACAACGAGTGAAGCAGATAGGCTAACCGAAGGCTATACTTTTCCTTTGTGGTCATTGGCTAGAGTGTGTATATATATACACCCATGATGCTCTGTTATATGGGATCTCTGTTATATGGGACCTGTTATCTTCTCATGTCTGGATTTACTGCCACATGGCAATTTGACATGCATGGCTTTTGCTGGATGATAATGATATGAAGATTAGATTTGACCGCTATCCGCTCAAGTCCGAGAGATTGCTCGAAATTTGATAAAATTTAAATAAAAATATTGAGGCTATGTTTGGATGTCACCGCTTCGGTGGTGTAGTGAAAATAGAAAAGATAAAATAAAATTTATAAAAAATAAAAAAAATCATGTAAAATTATTTTTTTATCCACCTTTTTAAATATTTTATTATAAAACTTATACTTACGGTGATCATTTCTTTTTTTTTAATCTCACCGGAGCCAATCGCACCCTCATCCAAACTAGCCCTAAATGTATTTATTGGATTTGGATAAAATTTTTAAGCCCGATTAAAAAATAGACTGGACCTAGGCTTGACGGTCTAAAGCCTGAGCTTGAACATTATTATTAATTAAATTTTTTTAAATATATCTACTAAGTATAATATAATTATATGTATATAAAATATTATTAATTAATAAACATGATTATATATTTAATATGAAAATTAACATGCAAAATTTAACAAATCAAATTAAATTTTAAAGGAAATAAAAGAATAAAAACAAAAAAACAAAAAATAAAATACAAAAAAAAATAAATGAAAAGATACTGGTGCTCCGGGTCTGGCTCGAGGTTATATAATAAAATAAAAAAAGAGTTTAGACTAAAATTCAAACCCGAATTTAAGGGTCAAGCCAGGCCCGATCAGGCTAGGACTTAAACATAATATATTATTATGTATCTCAGGCCCGCTCGAACCTGGCTCGGCCTACCCAATGAACAGGTTTAATGAAGATCTTAGGGTTATTTTGTTGTACGATTATTTTAAAATAAATTTTTAAAATCATTTGAAAATGAAATAAGGAAAAAAATAATTATTTTATACAAAATTTACATATAAAATTATATTTGATTTATCATTAGTATATAAATCTCATATATTATTAATAAATTATATATGTAACAATATTAATTCCCAAATTTTTAAATGAAGAATTCATAAAATTAATATTCTAAAATTAATTACTTGTAATGATATATTTCGATACATTATATAAATTATATACAGAAAATGCATCAAATTTATTATTTTTTTATATACAAGGTTATTGTACATTATAATAGTAGAGTATTTATTGTTAATAATATGGTACCCCAACTTCGTAAATGATTTTTTTCCCTAAAATATATATTATAAATAGTATTAAAAATAATAATAAATCAAGATAATTATTTTAAAAATATTGATTTATTAAATAAAAATAATAATATTTAATTTATCAATAAATCAACTTTTTTTTATCTAAAAATAAAATAAAATTCTAACATAAAGTTAAAAATTTAAATAGAGCAAAATAAAAAAAAAGCTTATAAAATATTTAAATTTTATTCAGTTTGATTTTAATTTATTTGTCTAAAGATAAATTCAGATTAGATTAATCGTCACTACCACTTTTTCCACTACCACTTTTTCTTTATATTTGTCATAATCTCTAAGTGTTTAATATTGAAATTATTTATTTATTACTTTATTTCCTCTTTTATAACCATCAATTTTCATATTTAAAGAGTTTTTTAAAAAAGTTTTTGATTCATCGATTTAATTTTTATAATTTTTATTTTTATTTGTGTTTAAGTTTTAAAAAAATTATTTTTGGAATTTTTTGCTTTATACTACAATTTTACCTTTTTTTAAAAAAATTTTAATACTATTTGTAATATTTTTAGTATTTTATTCGAATTTTGTCAAACCAAATTTTTTGGGTATTTGATTTGATTTTTTTAAAAAAATTAATATTTATTTTTGAATATTTGTTTTTTACATGAATATTTGGATTAGTTCCTTAAAAAAAATTATTTGAATTTTAATTTTTGTTCTCTCTCCTTTTTCATATCTTTTGCTTCTTTTTTATTTTAACTTTGGAAAAATAATAAATATTTATAAAAGAAAAAATTGTGAATATCTAATTTAATTTTTTTCAAAAATTTTTTTGTTTGAACTTTTGATTATCTCTTTCTTCTCTACGTAGAAAGTTTTTTTTTTGTATATTTAGTATTTTAATATTAAAACGTTTTAAAAATAAATATTTTTATTTCAATTAAAAAAATCACATACGAAACTAAAAACTACTACATGACGAAAATTATTTTTAATATTTTTACTTTTAAGAAAAAAACTAAAAGTAATTATAAATTTAAAAAATAAAAAAAATTGTTTCTAAAAGTGTAATGAAGTGTCATGTGACAACCACTCACTTATTAAGAGATATCTTTTATACTCATCAGTATTTTTAACCCATATTGTGTTATTGTTTTTATCAAACTAATATAAAAATTAAAAAAATATAAAAATTAAAAATATAAAAAAATTATAAAAATATGAAAAAAAAATGAAAAAGAAAAAAGAAGACATATGTCAAACCCACATTATGGGATTCTTTTTATTATAAGTTATAGATATTGTAAAATACAATATTATCGCCTTAAAAATTCTGTCCGCATACAGAATATAAAATATATTTGTTTTAATTTCTGTCAAAACTTCATAAAAGTTCTGTCAAATTTTCATCAGTGTGATTTTTATATTTTTTTTAATAATTTTTCGTATTAGATTAACGGTATTGTGTATAAAACTATAAGATATACTTATATCAAATCAATTTATTACAATATCTAGATATTTAATGTGACAAGATTGTATACAAATTGTGTTTTAACTCGTCTACTCAGCTACATCAATGGCGAAAATAATGTGTAGTATGTACCCAAAAACAAATCTAAAAAGACACAAGAGATGAAGTCGAGCAAAATTATTATTTGACTAATGATAAATACCACAAATGGTGATGTGTACTTTAATCTATTCCCAGGTGATTTTTTTTTTGGCCAGGACCACGTGAAAATAACTGAAGACATTAAATTTCTGTACCAAAAAAAAAGATGGCATTAAATTTCATGGCAGAGATCAGAAGAGATATTTATTTAATTATTAAATAAATACCAGAAGAAAAAAGGCAAAGGTTAAAAGCGAAGGGTGATTATTAGTGGACAAAGGTTAAACGTACCTTTCTTGACTCGTTCAATGTTTTTTTTTGATTTTTTTTCTACTCTTTGTCATCGGTAAAAAGCCAAATTAATTTGTACTGTAAATCTTTGGATAGTAAACAGAACAAAGTCTTATTATATGACGATGTAGCAAAAGTTTTATTATTATTATTATTATTACGAGATAAGGCACGTCGTTATCGTTTGCCAGTGATTGGGTGTTTTTGTTGAGTATCGTCTCTCAAAAAGATGATTCCACCACTTATAATGGTGACGTGTACTTTAAATCTATTCCCAGGTGATTTTATTTTTTGGCCAGGACCACGTGAAAATAATTGAAGACAATAAATTTCTGTACAAAAAAAAGAAGGCATTAAATTTCTGTACAAAAAAATATAAGGCATTAAATTTTAGATTTAATAATCATATATATCATTTATATTTACTACAAAATAAAATTAAATCTTCAATATTTAAATATATAAAAATCAATTTTAAATATTACAAAATAATTAAAATAAAAATATTTTTGTTAAATTTTTTAATTTTCATAACCATAATAATTTTTATTGGTCCTTGTAAATTTTAATTCAACAAAACCCAAATCCATAATGTCACAATTATCCATACATTTTTGAAAAAGTCCTAGCTCTAAATTTACTAATAGATCTGCCTTTAAACTTTTCAGCCTCGCCCATGACCTCATTAAAGTCACCCATCATCAGCCATGGAAATGGCTGGTCAAGTGCAAGCTCAAATAAGTTCTCCCATAATTTACGTCTCAGCTCAAATTTTGGACACACATAAACAGCCGATAACAGCCCAGGAGAGTTTGAAGAAAATTGTCCATAATAATAAGAACTAGAAGAAATTGGGTTAGAGATTACCTGAATGTTGGCGTGAATAACTTGTTGATATGCAAAAAGGATATCGACCTGATTGGGTGCCAAAGAAACCATATACCACTGAAGAATCCTTTAGCATCCACCCTAAAAGTCTTTTCAAACCTTAATGAGCCACAGATGGTTTCGACCTTTTCACCCGATACCCTTGTTTCTGTAATGATCACAAAACTAGGGTTGTTGATTCTAACTAACTCCACAAAAACTCTTTTGAAATCAGGGCTTACAGCCCCACATGCATTCCACAAGAGGCTCTCATGGGGAAGAGATCAGGTGCTAATTTGTTGAGCAGCCAGCTTGCTATCTTTAGGTAAGCTTGGAGTTCCCCCTTAGATGTCTTGCATAATAAGTTCGGTGCAAGATGGTTTTAAGGTATGAACAATAAATTGTTTTTCCTCTTGCCTTCTTTGTCAAGTGCTGTGCTCTTGAGAGCAAAGGTGATTGGGTTCACCATCGGCGGTGCTGTGAATAGCAGCTTTGTCCTCTTGAGCAACTCGAACTCTTCTTGTCGTATCCAACATCATCTGGCTCAGATTCATGTTTAGGTAAGGTAGTAGAGGCTCCACATTTCTTGGTTTGAACAGTTCTTCCTCTTTAGGTAATAAGTGGAGAAAAGGTGAGGATATGGAATGTCGATTACCATCACTAAATTGTTCCAAGCTAGACCAATCTCCTCTTCGCTCCATTGAGTATCCACCACATGGTTCCTTATAAAAAATTCCAGTGCTTCGTTGAGGTTGATGATCTTTTCTCCCATTATCAAGAATAATTTCTCTAGATTTTCGAATTGATTCATTATGTTTGCCATTGCCCTTAGTTACACTGCTCTGTAGTAATTGGGTTTTTCCAGGTTTCTCTTGTGTTCCTATGTTAAAATTGGTTTGGCTAGTAAACTGAAACATGGAATTAGAATTTTTTTTATTTTGGTTCGTTTGGAATGGAACTAGAATCAAGCTGGTTAGGTTGGTCCTGCTGCCGTTGGGTATTTCCAACGGTCCCGAACTAGTACCGTTGCTTCTGGAAAAACTTGTGGAACTCTACCCTATGTCACTAGCTAATTGATTGACACGACCTGTGCCGCATCTCTTGCATATTCTGAAATTTTTTCTTTATCTTTGTTAATTCTGGCATTGTTCGGGTTTCCAGTTGGACCCTTATGGTCTGGTTTAACTTGTTTAGTTTACCGAGGTTTCCTTCTAGAAACGACCATCCACAAGCCATACCCTTCTTCTTCCATGGCCACTGCTTCTTTCTTTTCTTGATCAGGTTTAACTTGTTTGGACGTAATAACTTCTTCTGCAATGTTGTTATTGGAAGAACAAGCTTCTTTCCTATGACTAATGAGGCCACAATGGAAACAAAACTTAACGCCCTCATATAGGATTGACTGAACAATACTTCCAATCCTAATTTTCTTTAGAAACGGCTTGTCCGGGTCCACTTGGACGCAAATTCTTACGTATCTACCTCTAGCATTCTTTTCAGTGAATGAATCAATGTTTAAAAGAGTTCCAAGCTAATTGCCGACCCTCTGAAGAAGACCTCTTGTCGAAATATTCTATCGGAAGACTGGGTAATCTAACCCAAATTGCCGGGGTGGTCAAAGCAGATGCATTTTCAGGCTTCAATCCCGGTTCCCATTGGCGTAATGTCAAATAGTGAGATGCAACAAACCATGGTTCCCCAAACAAGACCTTTTGATAATCATGATATATTTTGAATATGAAAAGGAAGAAGTCCTGACCTAAGTCCACACAATCCATTTCACCCATCGGCTTCCATTGTGCCTTGACACTTGGGTACAAAACTGTTTTCCCAAATGTTTTGACAGTAATAAAATTCTTCCAGGGAAGTCTAATTCTATTTTTATCTTCCTTTAGAGAATTGTTGGAATCTCGTCAGAATCGTCTGGTTCTTGGTCAGAGTCCTCGTCCCGATATGCAGGCTGACTGACGATGGAAAAGTGAGAATCCTTTGAATTTGCCATGAGGGAATCTCTATAAGTTGCATTTGCTTCTCTGCTTTTCTGCATTTCCTGATCATATGATTTAAAATCACCATTTTTTGTCCTCTTGACACTCTTTATCTTCTGGTCTTCAACTTCAGAACACACATTATCGTTAAAAGTTGGCATGGATTCAAATTACAGGAGGGGAAATTCTAAAAGGAAGTGAAGAGAGAGAAAATAGAGAAGCCTGAGAAAATCTTTGTAGGATCTTTCTTTTATTAAAGTGAAGCAAAAGTCACTATCGTTTGTTAGGGATTGAGTGTTTTTGTTGATTGATACAGTCTTCCAAAAAGATGATAGCCACTACTTTTATGGTCAAGATTAACGGTGATGTGTACTTTTTTTTGGTTACATGGAAAAGAACGGTGACGTGTACTTGAAATCTATCCCCACGTAAAAATAATCGAAGGAATTAAATTTTATGGCAAAGAGAAAAGATACCGTTTCTTTTGTTTATTTATCATTTAAAAAAACTCACTATTCCGTTAGTACGAGAGAAGTGAAAGAAGACAACAAGCCATCAGCCATTGATAAGTATTTGAAATTGAATGTCGTTTTCGTCGATTATGGAAAATTTTATGAAAATAAATAACTGAATTTTCATATTGTGTAACTTAATCATTAAAGTAATGACAAAAAAATTAATCATTAAAGTAAAATATGTATAGTGGCTGGCACATGCCTTTTTGTAATTATTTTAGGGTACATTATATTATTAAAAAATAATTATTCTATACATGTGATCAATAAAATTTTTTAATTTCACAAGTAAAAAATAAAAGCTTTAAGGTTTTAAAAAAAATTTAATTCTTAATAATCAAACATGAATACGTTCTTAATACCACTTATAGGAAAATCGTAAAGATAAAAACATATACAATTTCTATTCAATTATCAAGAAAAACAATACGAAAGTATATCTGAATTTATTAAAATTGATTTTTTAGAGTTAAAATCTTCCACATAAATGTAGTTATTATTTAATTACTATTGAGTAAAATATTTTAATGTAAATAAAATATCTAAGCTCAAACATTGTTTGAACTCGATTTGGATCAAATTCAAACTTGATTTGATTATTATTATTAAGTCGAGTTTAAATAATTTGCGTTATTGAATGTTAAAATAAACAGATCGATCAAACGACATATCTTGCATGAAAGCACATAAGGCAGATGCGTTAAAAATACACCTTAAAGAACAAATACATAACTTAAAATCATCAAACTAGTAAAAATCAGATTAAAAGAGATGTTAAAATTTTTTTATCAGTGGAGTACTATTAATTGGTTGTTTTGAGTTTTAATAAAATAGGATGATAATTAGTTTTGGTATGAAAACATGCAATTAAGTCTAATTAATTAATTGTGATTAGCAAGTATGAGTTTTTGTTTATCTTATTGGGTCAGTATGGTGTAGTAATTATGTAAGCTTGAAACTTAATAATCTTTGATGAGAGACTATTAAGTTTAACTATAAATATAACGTTAAGTCTTTTTTTATTTCTCAATATTCTCATATTTACTCATTGAGAGTCATCCTAAATGAGAAAAAAAAAAAAGAAAGATTAGCATGTCGTAACGATTTCGTCTAAAAACTCGATTGTTCGACGATTTTGAAAATATTTAAAAAACAAAGGAGTCTCCACCAATCTTTTTTGACAAGGTGTGATTGGTCACCGAAAAATGTTTATCTTTTTAACAAAATCTCAAAATTAATTAAATTTTATTAAAAAGACAATTTTTTGTCTGCAAAAACAAAATAAGGTTCGGGAGTACGGTTACGCGTGGGAAAAGATTAACACCCCCACAATGCCCATTTAAAAAAGGGTATCATCTTAATCACGTGTTATCATTTTTTGTTTTAATAAAATGGTCTTAATTTAATATTTAAAATTAATTTTTATTGTTATTGCGAGCAATTTTATTCTTCAAAGTTATTTTTTATTTGTAAAAATCATTTTTATTATTTTAAAAAGTTAAATTTTATTTTTCAAAAGTGAATATGAACCTTTTCGTATTGAAAAATTAAATCAAATACTCCAATACTTTTGGTAATATTTGAAATAATTTTCCTCACCTAAAGATTTCTTAAGAATCACTACTTGTGACTTCTATAGAATCTCATCTTCGGAAGATTCATATTTTTTGATTAAATAAATGCCTATAGTGCAAACAGATAATGTATCACGCATATGAAATTATAAAATGAAATTTGTATTATGATTTTCTTAATGAAACTCTCAATATTGAAAAATTTAGCTAAATATCCAAATACTTTAGTAACATTTAGTTAATTCTTCTCACCTAGAGATATTTGAAGAATCACTACTTGTGACTTCTACGATATCTCATCATCGGAAGAATTTTATTTATATTGAAATTAATGTTTATGCATATGATGCAAGCATACATGATGCACATGGATTTATATTTCCTTATTTAACATATTTATTATTATTATTTTTAATATTATTTGTTTTTATTTTAGAGAATAAAAGCTCATGTATTGAAAAATCACATTAAATATTCCAATACTTTTGGTAACATCTAGCAGACTCTTCTCACCTAGGGATCAGTTAGGAATCATTACTTGTAGCTTCCGTAACATACCATCATCGAAAAAGTATTTAATTAAATTTAAATTTTATTATTTATTTATTTATATTATTTTGTTTTAAAAAAACTTATTCATTTTCATTTCTAATAAAAATTTAAATTATTGAAAAATCATACTAAATATTCCAATACTTTTGTCAACATTTAGTAGACTCTTCTCACTTAGAGACCAGTTAGGAATCACTACTTGTGACTTCCGTAACATCCCATCATCAGACAAATATTTAATTAAATTTAAATTTTATTATTAATTTGAAAAAACTTATTAATTTAATTTTTAACAAAAAATTAAATTATTGAAAAATCATACTAAATACCCAATACGCTGATAATATTTAGTATGACTATTCTCATTAGGGATCAGTTAAGAAATCACTGCTTGTGAATTTCATAATATCCCATCATCGGAAAAATATTTAATTATTTTTTTATGTATATATATTTATTATTATTTTTTCAACAATAAAATAAATGACATGCTTTCATGTTTTCAAATTATATTAACTAATATTTAATTTTATATTTTTCAAATAAATTATTAAAATATATTAATTAACAAAAATGAAAAAAAAAATTAAATAAATGAATAGCATAATGAAGTAAATAGAAAAAAGAAGGAATTATACTCATATAATTTGGGTTAAAAACCCTAAAAGAGCCCTTTAAAACAGCCCTAAAGACAGCCCAAACAACAGTGGGCTTAAATGGGAACGGGCTTGATGAGCAAGTCAAGTGGGTCATGGGCTGGGTCATCCATGCTGATGCGGATCGGGTTGGCCTGTGGGTGCTTCAGGTCAGGAGAGCGGATCTTGGACCCGGGTCGGGTCCAGGCACGAATCTTCCCCTTTTTTTTAAACTATAAAAGACCCTTTTTTTTTTAAGTTCTTCACTTTTAACACCTTTTAAAAAAAATTCCAGAGCCTTCAAAGGCTCTCCCCTCGTGCGATTTTCGCTAGCTTCGCTATCCGCCACCGTTGATCTTCGGAGGCCAAAAAGGGGAAAGCTTCCAACTTTTCGAAGCTTCTCTTCCTCTCTTTTCCGTTTCTGACCTTCGTTTCTCTTGGAAATGCTTCTATCCCTGTAAATGTGAAGCTGAAACCTTCGACTTCTTTCCCCTTAATGGCCTCCCTCCACTGCTCGAATGGCTTTCTCTTTCCACTATGTTCTTAACCCCCTTCCTCACCAAATCTCAAGATCCAAATCCTTTGAAAACCCCTGAACCGAAACTCCCTCTTTTCTTTTCTTTTCTTTTTTTTTTTTGATTTTTGGTGTGTTGTTTTGGAGTTGAAGTTGGCTGTTGATTTGGGTGAAGGTGGGTAGCCGAATTGTTGTTTAAAGGTTGGATGGGGTAGTGGCTTGCGGTGTTCGGATTTGAGTGTGGGAGCCATGAGTGTGTGATGGTGAGGTGAGACTTAGGTTGGCTGCCGGTGAGGTGGGTGTTCGTGGAATGGGACCTTTTGGGTTCTATTTTTTTGTGATTTAGGTGGTGGCCGAATGATGGCTTGCGGCTTACTTGGTTGTCAAGAGGGTTGGTGGGTTTCAAGTCGGAAGGTTACAGAAGCTGTCATGGTGGCTTAGGAGATGAAGGTGGCATTGGTTGGTGGTCGAAATTCCCGGTGATTGGTTGCTGGTTTCTGGCTTGTCAATTCTTAAAGTTTCTGGATTTTGGTACCCAGAGAGCCCCTCTCTTCAGAAGAATTAGTCTTAGTTTTAATCTCATTAGGATCACTCCTATTGTCCAGTCCTCATTTAGTCCAATGGATTTTAGCAGCCAAATTTAGCCACAAAATTGGCTGCTATGGGGATAAGGGATTGGCTTTTACAGGGATAAGAGAGTTGCAAGGGTTGAGTGATAATGGCAGGTGGCTGATGGACAGCCTGGGGAAAAGGGGCAGCAAGAGGGTGGAGGACAGCACCAACTTTTTTTTTTTTTTTTAATTTTTCTTCTTTTTTCTTTTTTTTTGTTTTTATTATATTTTTTATTAATTAATTTACATTAAAACAAGAAAATTAACAATCAGCAAAAAGTAACCCATTTGAAATTAGGCTTTCAAATTCACACATTTTACTGGACTTTGAATTGAATTTGATTAATTAAGCCCAAATTAAAAATTGATAAATATAAAATTTTTACTAATTCAATTTAAATTAAATTCAATTATTTATCCATTCAAGTCTAAAATGAATCTAATTGAGCTTAATAACAAAATTGTCCAATAAAGTTTAGCAAACTTCAAAATCAATTAATATTGAAATTACCAAAATAAATTTACAAATCCGGACAAAATTAGGTATCTACAGCTGTCCCTCTTTGCTCATTGCTGGGAATCAGGAATAGGACAAAGACAATAGACAATAATTTTGTCCGGTCCATGATCTACCAATTTTTTTTGTTTCTGTTTGTTTTTGTTTTTGTTTTTGTTTTTGTTTTTGGTTTTTTTTTTTGCATTTTCTTGTTTTTGAATTTCTTTTTCTTTTTTTTGAAAGAAAAAGAACATATATATATATATACACACACACATACATACTTAACAATATTTCTCTTCCTAAAGGCTATTCACTTTGAGATAGTTTAACATTAATCAATTACTTTAAAATTGTATTCAAAGGATTTCGAAACTATACCCAGATAACTTAGAATTTGTACCTGAAAGATTTGAGACTTGTGGCCGGAGGACTTGGAATTTGTGCCCGAAAGACTTAAATTTTATGCCTGGAGGACTTGGGATTTTGAAAATTGTGCTGGGAGGACTTAGAATCTATGCTCGGAGGACATGGAATTGGTGCTCAGAAGACTTGAAATTTATGCTCGGAGGACTTATAATTTTGCTTTAAGTATCGAAATTTGTGCCCGGAGGACTTGGAATTTATGCCTGGAGGACTTGAGATTTGTGCTCAAAGGACTTAGAAATTTTCTTGAAAGGTTTGAAATTTGTGCCCAAAGGACTTGGCATTGGTGCCCAGAGGACTTGGGATTTAGTTGAAAAGTTTAAAATTGATGCTCGAAGGACTTACAATCGGTGCCCGGAGGTCTTGAAATTTTATCTGAAGAGTTTAAAATTGGTGCCCAGAGGACTTAAGATTTTTCCTAAAGAGTTTAAAATTGGTGCCTAGAGGACTTAGAATTTGAAGTTGGATTTGGAATTTTGCTCGGAGGACTTAGAATTTATGCTCGGAGGACTTGAAATTTATGCCTCGGAGGACTTAGAATTTTGAAATTTGTGCCAAGAGGACTTAGTATTCATTTGAAAGATTTGAAATTTATGCCTGGAGGACTTAGAATTTATGCCTACTGGACTTGAAATTCTGCCCGGAGGACTTGGAATTTTATGCTCGGAGGACTTGAAATTTTATGCACGGAGGACTTAGAATTTTGCCCAAAGGTTTGAAATTTGTGCCCGGAGGTATTGACATATGCCTAGAGGACTTAGAATTGTGCCCGGAGGATTTTGAATTTTATGCCCAGAAGACTTAGAATTTTGCCCAAAGGCCTGAAACTTGTGCCCTGAGGTCTTGACATTTGCTTGGAGGACCTAGAATTTATGCCCAGAGGTCTTATACTTTGTGCCCGGAAGACTTGGAAATTTTGAGATTTGTGCCCGGTGTTGACACCTAATTTTGTCCTAATAGTTATTTTTATTATTATTATATACATATGCTTGTATTTATTTTTATTATTTGGGTTGATATGGTTTATGTTATTATTATTTATTATTATTATATTACTACTATTATTTGTTTCTATTCTATATTAATTTTTATTTTTTTTTATTTTTATTTCCCATCCCATTCAATGCTTTAAACCTACCCAAATCTGCCACCCATGCTGCCACCGGCGACCAGATCTTTCCCCCTGTCTCATGCCTCACTCGGTAATCATCTCCCCCATCTTGTGAATCCCGCTCCAACAGAGACCTATGGATTTGGTGACTTTGAAAGGCTAGGGGAAGGGCTCCAAAATCGTTATAAGTAGGCCCCTAAGCAAAGAAAGGGGACTTCTTCCGGAGAGAAAAAAGAGCAGAGACCCTAAACATCATCACCGATTCCCAACCATTCGACAACCACCAACCCCAAACACAACCACTGTAAGCGTCCATCGCCATCACTGTCCACTCACCACTGTCATCATCGTCCACTCACCACTATCCTCACCGCCATCACCTCCATCACCAACACCAAGTTACTATCATCGTCATCACCACTACTAACACCACACTACCCCAAAGCCTCCAACCACTAACACCGAAGGAAACCTAGCCCCAACCCAGATTTGAAAATCCCTAACCCGAGAATCCCGAGCCTAATCTCAAACCCAAATCTCCACCAACCTGCAAAAAGAAACAAGAAAGCAAACCAAACCACAGCAACCACAAAGAAAACCACAACCAGATCCAAAACCATCAACCCAAAAATCGAGAAAATACAACAAAAAAAGGGAAAGGCTTTCGGGAAAAATAGATTTGAGAGGTTGGAGTGATATTTGGGATAAAAAGAGGTTAGATCTGAAAAGAGGGAGGTAAGGGGAGTGTTTCTAAGGTTACGGATAATCACTGGCAATCGGCGCACGGCTGCTGGTAGTCGTCTGGTGAAGGAGGGACTGAGAAGATTTTGAGTTTTGAGTTTTGGGGGTGTAAAATCTGATGAAAGACGAGTTTTAAAAAAAAAAGAGGGTTGCCTTTTATAGCTAAGGAGAAACGAAGAGTAAGGAGGCGACCCGCGTGTGGACTTGACCCAACCGAAGTCTGCGCAAGTTCGCCTGCCTGGAAAAAAAAGGAGTGGGGTCCGAGTGTTGCTCCCAATAGACGCGACCAAGATCCGCGAGCTAGAAGCACGCCCGTTTGAGGAGTTCGCCCTCCCGTGGAAAAAGGAGTAGAATCCGCGTGTCCCTTCCAACAGACGCGACCGAGAGTCGCGGGTTCACCCGCTTGAAGCGCTCACCCACTCAAAGAGCTCGCCCGCCCAAGGAGCTAGCTCACTCAAGAGCTCACCCGTCAAGGAGCTAGACCACTCTAGGAGCTCGCTCGTTCGAGGAGTTCACTCGCCCGAGGAGGGTATATTTCCTCTTTTCGCTTTATTCATTTTATTTTATAGAAATATGTGTTTAGGCATTTTTAAAGTATTATCATGGCAAGAATAATGAGTGAATAGAATTATATAATAAACGAAAATATGATAAAAATAAATGGAATTCTTCCGAGGATGGGATGTCATGAGACTCATAAGTAGTGATTTCTTGACTGATCCCTAGGTGAGAGGAATTAGCTAAATGTTACCAGAGTATTGGGATATTTAGCCAAATTTCTCAATATCAAGAGTTTCATTAATACAATCAAAATAAATAAAATTTCTTTTAAGTTTCATATGCACCATGCATCTTTATTCATACTACATGAATACGATCAATTATAAAATAGCGTGAGCACTACCGAGGATGTGATGTCATGAGACTCACAAGTAGTGATTTCTTGACTGATCTCTAGGTGAGAGGGATTATTTCAAATGTTACCAGAGTATTGGGATATTTGATTTAATTTTTCAATAAATGGTGTTCATGTTGATTTTCATAATGAATCTCTTTATAACAGTAATTCTTCAAACAAATACGCTAATTTTTCATATAATCAAAAGCCAAGACTATCTTGTTAAAATCGAAAGATACCATGTGGTTAGGATGGTACCGTTTTTTAATGGGCGTTGTGGGGGTGCTAATCCTTCCCCATGCGTAACCGTACCCCCGAACCCAAATTTTGTTTTCGCAGACCAAAGAAATTATCTTTTTAATAAAACTTAATTAATTTTGAGATTTTGTTAAAAAGATAAATATTTTAGGTGACTAATCACACCTAGTCAAAAAAATATTAGTGGCGACTCCCCTTGTTTTTAAATGTTTTTTTTCAAAATCGTCGAGCGCGAAGCCTTTACGACAGCTTGACGACTCCACTGGGGAGAGCCAAGAGGGTCAAGCCATTGAATAAGCATATGGTATCTTAAATTTTAATTTGATAGTCTTGGTTGGCATTTAAATTTAATCTTCTTTCAAAAAAAATGAAAAAGAAAAAGGAAAAGTGAAATAAAATAAAACTACGTAAATAAATAAATAAATAAATTGAAATTTCATTACGTCTATTTTTATCATATTGATTCATTACATTCTTTGTGTATAAAAATGTTGTTGAATAAATAAAGTAGAACATATACTCATTTACTGTTGCATACATCGATGCATTTGCATAACATGAGCCCTACACCCGGGTTCCGTCCTCTTTAGGAGGGGGTAAAGTAGCTATGCTCTCGTGAGGTAATCACCTCCGCAATGGCAAGTGAAATACTCCCACTCAGATATGTTCCTTACTAGTCCAGTATGGACGACAGTATGGAATGATTTGGGAACCTTGTAGATATGTGAAACCTTAAACCAGCATATAGTATGTTGTGAGGAGACCAACCTAGGATAGAGCCATTCCTTTCCTCTTATGAGAGTGACCTTTGATAGGACATAAATAAGCATCTCATCCTTTATCTGCTTTTATTTCAATGTTTATATTGTTTATACACATACTGATTTGTATTTGTTTTTCTGTACTTTTTGCATGAATCCTCTTGCATCACATAGTCACATAAGGGGGTATTTTAACCATGGCTCTTTGCAACAAGGAATTTTTCACTGAATCCATAGAAAGGCTAGCTTGTTCGTCATCTGTGAACATTCCATGTGATTCTTATAGGGAAGTACAAATCTGGTCTGAAAGGACTCAACAAATAAAAGGTGATTGCCTGACTAGGAATTTCATGTCCTCACTCCCACAAGAAGTAAATCTGAACCTCCAGCAAAATAACCTAATAGACTTAGTCAACTTATGGGACCAAATCAGTGAAGAAGGAAAGACGGTTTTCCATGAAAAATATGGCCAAATAGAGTCTTTGATTGCTGTAAAAGTCGAAGAACCACAGATCAGGGCCGCTATTCAGTTTTGGGACCCCTCCCATAGGTGTTTCTCTTTCAATGGAATGGACTTGACACCCACAGTAGAGGAGTACTCCGTCCTATTAGGTATTGACTTGAAAAGTCCGGACAAAATATACGTTCGAAAACCAAAATCCGAATACCGCAAAAAATTGGCCAAGCTTATCGGAGTCAGACCGGAAGACATAGACTCCCATAAAAAGGAGAAGGGATCTAATATTTGTATGCCATGGGATTTTCTTCATGAATTCATCAAGGGACATCTTAATGATCAGCAAGGGTTGACAGTTTTTGCTTTGGCGATCTATGGGATGGTTATCTTTCCGAAGGTGTTAGGGCACATTGAGGTAGCAGTAATAGACTTTTTTGAGCAAATTGAAAATAATGGGAATCCCTCACCTGCCATACTAGCCGAAACCTTCAGGTCATTGAATTACTGTCGGAGGAACGGAGGAGGACGATTTGTGGGATGTGCACAGCTACTACATGTTTGGGCTAAAAGTCATTTTAAATGTGTGGAAAAGGCTTTCAAGAGGACTTTCCTACATCATCGCGCTCCGGTTAGAGAGTTCTGCAACAGTAAGTGGCCAAAACTGAAAAGTAAGGAAGATTGGGTGGATTTTTTGCAAAGACTCGGAGAAAAACAGATTGTATGGATGACTTCGTGGATGCCTCATGTACCGGTCTTATATCGATGCGGAGAAGATTTGTAGGTGCAACTTCCGGGACCATGCGGAGGGGTGAGCTATGCGCCACTTATAGTATTAAGACAATTTGGAGTTAAACAATTTATTCCACTAACACACGGACTTAGTGATTTGGAGTTTTCTTATGGTGAACCCAAGGCAATAAAAAAGGGCGAGCAAGTGGTTCGATCATGGAAGCAAGCACGTAGAATCAACCTTGGGCCTCTCTCTGATAAAGTTACCTCGGAATACTTGATGTGGAGAACAAGGAAAATAAGGGAGGTAGTTTTTCTCCCAAGTGAATGCAGCATGCCTTTAGAACCGGAAGTAGAAGTATCCGAGGCCGAAATCGCTAGGCAGCAGTTCAAGATAGATGAAGAAAGGTGGAAGCAGGAGAATTTGAGGCTTCAGAGAGAGATGGAACAGCTAAAGTACGAGGCAGAGATGCGAGAAGCCAAGCTTAAGAAGGTCCAGCAAGAACACCACGTCACCAACAAGGATCTCAGAAATCTGCACCTAGAGAACAAGAAGTTGAGATCTGAAATGAGGGTTGGAGGAATCATGCAAACTTCAAATGAAAGAAAAAGAGAATTAGAAGACTTGCACAGAAAGGTAGAACATTGGGCACACAAAGCCAAGAAAAGTGAGGAAGAAGTCGTTCATTTGTCCCAAGAGCGACAAAATTGGGAAGGCATGAATTCGGCAAATGCAAGGAAGTTAGCCCAATGTCAGAAAGAGAACGAGGAACTAAAAGAGAAGTTGAAAAAAGGAAAGCAAGTCGAGATAGATGATGACAAAGCCACGTTGCAACAAAAGGTTCAAATACTAGAAGAGCAGCTACAGGTACATAAGAACCACATTGAAGTGATCATAGAAGATTGGGAACAAAGTGAAAACAACTGGAGATATGGATATGACTTGGCACAGGATGCAAGCATGATATGGAGAGTGGGAAGTTTGGGGAAACAGGAATATATAGAACACTTAGCCACTCAAGTTTGCAAGGCCGTATCAAAGGCGAGGGAGATGGTTGATAAAGCCGAGGCATTGAAACAGGAAATCCTCCCAACAGAAAAATACAGGCAAAGGCTGCTGAACTTTTTAGATGAGGCTAAGGATCAATATCAACAAATTAGTCGTTTTTATGGATATAATCAGAATATGATCGGAATGTAACAAATGACTCTTTGAATGAATGAAAGTTCCCTTTTGTTGAAATTGTTATGGTTTAAATATCCCTCAAAGTATCATTCATCTTGCATCACATTCATCATATTCATTCATTTCTTCATATAGTAATATTTCAAGATTGCATCATGTAGTAATTAATTCCTTAATTGTGGTAATCAAGATTCTGGGTAGCTTCAACATTCAAGATTCCAGCCCAAATTCCCAAACACTCATACAATACCCGGTCGCGTTCAAGAGCGATGGAGGAAGAACATGATAATCGGATGGACAGGATGGAAAAGGCACAAGAAGAAATCTGAAGTCAGTTAGCCGCTCTAATGGAAATGATGACGAGGTCGAATCGAGAAAAGGAAGTGGCTAGAGAAGCACCTAACCAAGGGACTGATAAGCCTCAGGGAGATGAAGACCCCCCATACCCTCCGAGATTCACTCCTCTTTATGCCCGAGATTCACAAGGCATACCTCCACCTCCACCTCCACCACAACCTATGGGCAGCTACGCCTACATGTATCCATGGGGCACCGAGTGCCTCGGCACAACCTCACATCACCGTGCCTATACCTCCCGCTCAAGGGACAAGACCTGCAGATCCAATTCAAGTCCCTGACTTAGATGATCCAAAAGAACAAGAGAAATTAAGGGGGGCGTGTCAGAGATGAAAGGAGATTCAGACTCTAAGAAGTTCAACATTATAGAGGAAAGGTTAAGGGCCATCGAGGGCAGTGATTTTTACGGGTCAGTGGATGCGATGGGATTGTGCTTAGTTTTAGATGTGGTAATCCCTCCTAAATTTAAGACTCCTGAGTTCGAGAAGTATGATGGGACCAAGTGCCCTATTACTCATGTGACGATGTACTGTCGCAAAATGGCCGCTCATAATCACGATGACAAGATATTGGTACATATGTTCCAAGACAGCCTCACAGGGTCCGCTGCTAGGTGGTATGTACAGCTGGATTGTACACGCATCCACAGTTGGAGTGACCTAGCTAGAGCATTTATTGCACAGTATAAACATGTCACGGATATGGCCCCAGATAGGTTATCTCTGCAAAACGTCGAAAAGAAGGCCAGCGAAAGTTTCAAAGAGTATGCTTAACGTTGGAGAGACATCACATCCCAGGTCCAGCCGCCTCTAACTGAAAAGGAGACAACGGTGATGTTTGTCAACACTTTGAAAGCACCTTATTATGAGCGCATGATAGGGAATGCAACCAAGAATTTCGCTAACATGGTCATCACTAGGGAAATAATTGAAAATGCAATTAAGAATGGGAAGTTGGAAAGCAGTGATTCAAAGAAAGGTGGGTTATCCAAGAAGAAGGAGGTTGAAACCCAGGCCGTCACCCACACAACACCTCGGTATAGAGGAAGTGCACCTTACTCGCCCCGGTTTTAGCCACAACCTCAACCTTACCCAAATTACCAACCTATTTCCCAACCACAAACAATGTCTCATACACTCCCTACCAAAATTCTTTCCAATCACAGACATTTCAACCAAATCTCTGCCCTCCAGCACCTTACTATACACCAACACCTACAGCCCAACCTTACCAGCCAAACAGTAACCCAACTGCTAACCAAAGGCCTCCCCGAATAAATATTGAAAGGCCTCCTGTTGATCCTATCCCCATGTCATACACGGACTTATTCCCGCAACTTGTGAAAGGCCACATGATTGCCCCTCTTTTCATGGAGCTGATGAAACCACCTTTTCCAAGATGGTATGACCCTAATGCCCGATGCGATTATCATAATGGGAACCCGGGCCATTCTACAGAAAACTGCACAGCTTTGAAGTATAAGGTACAAGATTTGGTCAAGTCAGGGAGGTTGACGTTTTCTAAGGAAGTGGAGCCCAGTCTCAGTGCTAACCCACTACCCAGCCACAGTGGAGGATCTGTTAGTGCAACTGAAGTTGGGAGGAGAAATTGCACAAAGAGGAAGGTAGAAGAAATCAAGACTCCCATGAGTAAAGTATTTGACATTTTGGTCTAGGCCGAGATGATTCAGCTTGCATCGTTGGAGTCAAAAGTCTATCAAGATGAATTCAGCCCAGATCAGATTTGTGAATATCACAGGGGACATGTTGGCCATTCCGTCCAAAATTGTCATCAATTTAGACGTGTGGTCCAATCAATGATGGATTCATTTTTAATAGAGTTTTATACGGAGGAAGAGGGGGAGTTAGTGAGCGCTGCCTCGAATGAATCTTCGGGACACGATCATCCTTGGGGGAAACCATTGACAGTGTTTTATAAGGAAAAGTCGAGTCCCGAGAAAGAAGAAGCTTATGTTGTTACACCTCCCACCAAGATAATCAAAGTTCCAAGTTCTTTCCCTTACAAGAACAACAAGGCCGTCCCTTGGAAGTATGAGTTCAAAGCAGTGATTGAAGGGTCAGGCGACGTGGGTTCGGACGAGTCAGCTTTGCCAGATAATGCCAACATAAGTGGAGTAGGGGGAATCACACGAAGTGGGAGGTGCTATACTCCAGAAATGCTAGAGAGGGCCCGAAAAGGAAAAGCAAAGGAAGGAGAAGAGGATGGTCAGATGGGAAAAGGAGGGGAGCAAGCTTTGTCTTCCAAAGATCCAGGGAAAAACTGCAAAAGCCAGTATCAGAAGAGGATGTAAAGGAATTTTTGAAGCTGATCAAGCACAGCGAATATAGTGTGGTTGAGCAATTGAATAAGATGCCTGCTCGGATTTCATTATTGTCATTGCTGTTGAACTCAGAGTCGCATCGGAACGCCTTAATGAAGGTTTTGAATCAAGCCTATGTGCCTCATGATATCCTGGTAGACAGTATGGATCAGTTAGCGGGAAATATAACAGCGGCAAACTTTATATCTTTCACTGATGACGAAATTCCGCGAGTATTAAGGCCTTGAACATCACTACTAGCTGCAAGGGCCACACAATTGCCAAAGTTTTGATCGACAATGGGTCATCAATCAATGTCTTGCCTATGGCCATGTTGGCAAAGATGCCTATTGACATTTCTTGTATACAACCCAGCCACATGGTTGTAAGGGCATTTGATGGTTTCAGAAGAGACGTGATAGGTGATATCGAAATCCCTATTGACATCAGGCCGGTTACTTTCAACATACAATTCCAAGTGATGGATATTTCACCGTCATACAGTTTCCTACTGGGGAGACCGTGGATCCATACGGCGGGCGCTGTTCCCTCGTCACTGCACCAGAAGGTGAAATTTATTGTTGGTGATAAACAAATAACTGTTTCTGGAGAAAAAGACCTCTTGATCACCAAGCCTTTGTCTGTACCCTACATTGAGGTAGCCGAAGAAGCGTTGGAATGCTCATTTAGGGCCTTTGAAATCGTAAATGCAACATATGTAGGAGAAGGATCGAGAATACCCACCCCTCGTTTGTTAACCACCACTGAGATGATTGTTAAGCAGACACTGCAAAAAGGCTGGCGTGTCGGAAGAGGTTTGGGGAAAAATCTCTAAGGACAAAGGAAGCCTGTGAGGATTGAGGAAAACAAAGATAGGTTTGGTCTCGGATATAAGGCCACTGGTTTGGAGAGGAGAAAGATCTTGGAAGAAAGAAGGAAGAGAAGAATAGCTCGCCTTCGGGGATGCGAAGAGGAATCAGAGAAAATGGTGATCCCGTACCTCTATGATACTTTTCGCTTTGGTGGATGTTATCACCTCAATTCATTAGAGGCAGTGGAAGGAGGACTTATGAAAGGATCCTCTCGTGGATTCCTAGTTTAAAGGGATGCATAGAGAAATTACAATTTTTGGATAATGGAAATGATGATGTTGTTGGGCACAAAGCTGAAAGACTGGATTGTTGAAAGGATACCTTCTATCTTTTTATTTTTCCTTTTGTAATGTAGTAAGGTAGATTATCAACATCTCGGTCTAGAGAGCTCTAGAAGATTCTTTTGTAAACTTGATCTTCATCATCATTTCAATAAATTAACAAGTTCAATGCATTCTGAGTACTCTCTTTTCATCCACCATCATAGCTGTTCTTTCTTTTCATTCACTACCATTGGCATGAACAACCAACCATATCTGTCAAATGTTTTTTACTTTTTCAGGAAAATGAATAATGAATGTGAAGATAACCTTAACGGCTATCCGGGGTTTGATTTTGAAAATTCTATATACTTTGGTGAACTCGATAGCAATGTAGATTCAGATGACGATGCTTTGTCTCCAGATCTGTTGAGAATGATTGAGCAAGAGAAAAGACCTATTCAACCCAACAAAGAAGTTATTGATATGGTCAACTTAGGGGATGATGAGAACGTCAAAGAAGTCAAAGTGGGCACAGCACTTCCATTGGCTGAGAGGCAGAGACTAGAGGAATTGCTTCGTGAATATGTGGATGTTTTTGCCTAGTCTTATCAAGATATGCCCGGATTAAATACTGAAGTTGTGGAGCACCGTCTGCCTTTGAAAACAGAATGTAAGCTAGTACAACAGAAGCTTAGGAGCATGAAGCCTGAGATGTTGTTGAAGGTGAAGGAAGAAGTAAAAAAGCAATTCGATGCGGGGTTCTTAAAGGTAGCCAAATATCTGGAGTGGGTGGGTAACATAGTTCCGGTACCAAAAAAGGATGGGAAAGTAAGGATGTGTGTAGATTATCGGGACTTAAACAGAGCCA
Organism: Heritiera littoralis; assembly: GCA_031772115.1. Taxonomy (NCBI): domain Eukaryota; kingdom Viridiplantae; phylum Streptophyta; class Magnoliopsida; order Malvales; family Malvaceae; genus Heritiera; species Heritiera littoralis. The sequence goes on from JAPDPK010000226.1 coordinate 549,785, forward strand.
GTCCCAAGGATAATTTCCCCTTGCCTCATATTGATACCTTGGTGGATAATACAGCCCAACACTACATGTTTTCGTTCATGGATGGTTTTTCAGGTTACAATCAGATTAAAATGGCCGAGGATGACATGGAGAAAACCACTTTTGTGACAGTTAGGGGCACATTCTGCTACAAAGTTATGCCTTTCGGTCTAAAGAATGCCGGGGCCACTTACCAAAGGGCAATGGTAACCCTCTTTCATGATATGATGCATAAGGAGATAGAGGTGTACATGGATGACATGATTGCCAAGTCCCGGGGAGAAGAGGATCATGTAGCCAACCTTCGAAAGCTGTTCGAAAGGCTACAAAAGTTTTAGCTTAAGCTGAATCCTGCCAAATGTACTTTTGGTGTTAAATCAGGAAAATTGTTGGGGTTTGTAGTCAATGAAAAAGGAATCGAAGTTGTAGACACCATTTTTGTCCGGTTCCTTTTTTCAAAACATTTTTAGTTAATTAGTTTGTATATATTTTATTATTGATTTTTAAATTTTATTTTTTAGAAATAAATTTTGGATTTTGATTTTGATTTTTATAGAATAAAATAAAAAAAAAAGAAGGAAATCTAAATTAATTTTGATAGGAAAGTAGAATTAAATGAAACCATTAAAAGATTGGAAATTAATTTGAATTTGGAATTGACATTAAATTTAAGATTCGATTTTTGAAATATAAAATTTCCTAAAAAAAATTGATTCTAGATTTCCAATTATTACCAAAAATAAAAAAATAATTAAACTAGGTCTATAAGAGGAGAGAGAACTAGGGTTTTTAAAAGGGGGGGAAAACCTAAAAAAACAAAAAAAGAAACCCTAGAGGAACCTGAGAAAGAAGAGCTAAAAAAAAACGGGAGAGAATAAACCCTAGCAAAGAAAAACCTAAGAAAACCTAGAGAAAACCCTAACTCTCGGCTGGAGGCAGAGGGAGCCACCCTCGTTTCCATTTTTTCTGGGATATTGGTGTTTGCTTTTGGGGATGCTCATTGGGGGGGACTCTCTTGTCATATGACCTAAAGAAAAAAAACCTAGAAAAAAACCTAGGTGGAGGAGGACACGGAAGAACAAAAAACCTAAAAATACACTTCTATCACCTTGCTAACTCTCAGATCACTGTCGCACGCTATTTCTACTGTCGCTTGCCACCATCAATCCCTACTGTCCATTTGTTGCACCATCGCGAGTCTTGCTGCTGCAGAAACCGGAGTCCTGCTGTGAGGCCACTGCCCAGACCTCCTGCTCCTTGCTGCGCTCCAACTTCTTATCGTTCCCTGGTGCATCATCGCTCGGTGGCTTGCGCCGCACATCCCTTTGTTGCGTCTTGGTTGTTGTTCCTTATTGTTGTGCACTACTGCTGCCTTGGGACATTGCACTGAAGCATCCATCACCATACCTCGTTGCACTGTTGAGCGTTTAAGGAATCTACATCATCAACCTTGGCAAAACCTGGGAAAAGCTTCAGCTTGCGGCCCGTGTATTTGTTGCGATAGAGAACCCTGAGGACATCATTCTCCAATCTGCAAGGCCCTATGGTCAGAGAGCTGTACTGAAATTTGCACAGCATACTGGTGCTCATGCAATTGCCGGAAGGCACACTCCCCGTACATTTCACTAACCAACTTCGGACATCTTTCAGCCAGCCTCGCCTTCTTATCCTTACATATCCTAGGACTGATCATCAGCTTATCAAGGAAGCAGCCCTTGGAAACATTCCAACCGTTGCTTTTCGTGATATTGACTCACCAATGCGGTGATGACGTTGGTATTCCTGCTAATAACAACAGAAAGCACAGCATTGGCTGTCTTTTGTGGCTGTTAGCAAGGATGTTTCTTCAAACGCGTGGTACAATTGCTCCCGGACAGAAGTGGGATGTAATGGTGGATTTATATTTCTATAGGGAGCCTGAGAAAGCTAAACAGCAGGAAGAGGAGGCGAGGATCGCTCAAGGCTGGACGACTATTCTTGGCCATCACCATTTTGCTGCACAGTAAAGTTAGTAAAGGAGCACACGTGAAGATTAAGAAGAAAAAAAGACAAAAGAAGAAAACTTGGTTTACAGGTTAGCTTTCATGCCACTTTTATTTGCTTTTAATTTGATTGATTTACTTGATTATTAAATGATTATTTTACTTGGCTAGTGGATTGATGATAGAAATAACGTGTGGTGCATGTTTAAGTTATTTTTTTTTTTTGAAATATTAAGTTACTTGGTTGTTTGCCATTAACCACTCACAGTATTTGCACAAAAGGTTTTAAATTGTGCCATGTTTACCTAACTAATAAATGGTTTTGTCTTACTTGACTAATAAATATTTGTAGTTGGTGATTGCTTTTGTGTGTGTGTGTGATATGGAACGTTTTTTGTTTACTTAATTATACGCAATTGTGATATTTAAGAAGAGCTTAATTATGTGCTAATAATTCAAAATATATAAGGTTTGTGATTATTATTAATAAGACAAATCAAATTTATAAGATCAAAACCAAATCATAAATTAAAATTAATTTTATAAGTGAAACGATTATAAAATTTTAATAAAAATATAAATTATCCGACGATGGAATTCCGAGAGGATTGCGATCGAGTAATATTCTCAGAGATCTTGAGGTGAGGAGATCCTTTTTAAGTCTTACCAGCTCGATGGAAGATTTAAAAAGTCATTTCTGATATTTAAAACACAAATTTATTAAAAAATTGAAATAAAAATTAATTAAAATTAATTACAATTAAAAGAATTAATAATCAAATTAGAAATTAAGAGTCATAAAATTAATATATTTAGAAATAAAAATAGAATAAAATGATACAACGACAAATATTCCGACGATGGAATTTTAAAGGTACTGCGCTTGAGTAGTACTTTTAGATATCTTGAGGTGAGGAGAGTTCTTTTAAGTCTTGCCAGCTTGATGGAAGATTTAAAGAATATTTCCAAGATTTAATAAATTTAATTATAAAAAAATAAGAATTAAATTAGATTAAAAAATAGTAAATTAAAATTAAGTTTATTATAATAAAGAATAAAGATCAAATTAATAAATTAGAATTAAAATTAGAAAAGAATTAAAATAAATAGAAATTAAATTAAATTAAATATTTTAATAAATGTGAATTATTCCGAGGATGGAATTTAAAGGAAATTGCGCTTGAGTAGTTTCTTTAAAAATTCCTAAGGTGAGAAAGTTTCTTTAAGGTCTTACCAGCTTGATGGAAGGTCTTTAAGAAAATCTTCAACATCAAATAATTCATGTTTATTTAAAGATAAAAATATATGAAATAATAATTTATATAAGAAAATAATAGAATAAAATAGGATAAAATAATAAATGAAAATTGGATAGGAGTCAAAATAGGGTTTGCATAAAATATTTAAACAATCCGACGACGGAGCCTCTTCAAGAAAGGCGATTGGTCCTACTTGAATACTTTTGAGGTGAGAAAAACTTTTAGGTTATCCGACCAGCTTGATGGAGGAGACTTAAAAGATTTTTCAATATTTAATTATACCAAGATTAAAGTAAAAAGGCAAAATTAGGATAACCTTAGATTATTTGGTACCATTTTAGGATGGGCGTTGTGAGGGTGCTAATCCTTCCTCACACGTAACCGTACTCCCGAACTTAGAACTCTTAACGTAGACCAAGTCTTATCCTTAGTTTGAATAGGTGACCAATCACACCTAGGTTAGAATGGTTGGTGGCGACTCCATAGTTTTGTGTCTAGCTATTAGGTTTCCCCCGAAGCCTGACACGTTATGACAGTTTGGCGACTCCACTGGGGACATTAGAGAGTCAGGCCATTAGGAAGTCTAAGGTTATCAAAATCTTGTCTAAAAGCTTTAAATTTCATAAGACATTTAATACACACACTTCACTTACATGTGCATGCATTAGCCCTCGACCCGGGCTTATCCTTTTTAGGAGGGAGTAAAGTACCTTTGCTTTCGTGAGGTGGTAACCTCCATACAGGCCAGTGAAATACTCTTACTCAGATTGAACCTTTTCCGTTTGAAGCCTATAATGGGTGAGGATTGGGGTGCCTTACTAGTCCATGTGGACGACAGTGAGGAACAATCTGGGAACATTTAGAAAGTTGAATTATCCAAAGCCCAGCATGTAATAAGACTTAAGAGGCCCAACTTTAGACAAAGCCTTGCCAACTTAATGTGTAGAAATAACCTATAGCTAGGACACACAAAGGAATATTCTTTTTCAAAAAAATAAAAAAAAATAAATTAGGAGACAAAATGGTTCATTACGACATGCATCTATTTGATTTTACAATGCATGACATGTCAATTTCAACATTGCACCTATACATCTAGATATTTTTTGTCATACATAAATTGAGCATGCATCCCATGCATAGGTTTGTATGTGCATTATCATGGCATCTTGACTTAGACTATGGTAATAAAGGTGAGAAGATAGTTCGGCCATCAAAATTGTCAGTCACCCACGTGATACTTGTTTGCAAACAAGAGTTATGGAGAATGAGCAATTGGCACGAATTGATGGAATTGAAAAAGTGCAACAAGAGATTGTCAGAACCCAAGAAGAGACTAAGGAACAAATGGCCAAGATGATGGAGATGATGATGAGCTTGGCAAAAGGGAAGGGAGTTGATGAAGACGCTAACGTTAGAGTGGAGCCACAAATGGGGGACCCCATCAAGAAAGAGAAGCTTAGGAGGGAAGCGATTGAACTAGGTTCTCATGAGGAGACGCATCGTATGTGTGATACGTTAGAGGAGAGACTGAGGGCCATCGAAGGGGGCACTATTTATGAAAATATTGATGTGGAGAAATTAAGTTTGGTTCCTGATTTGATGTTACCCGCGAAGTTCAAAGTCCCTAACTTTGAAAAATATGATGGAACTAAATGCCCATTAGCCCATATTACAATGTTTTGTTGAAAAATGGCAGGGCATACTCACAATGAAAAGTTGCTAGTCCACTGTTTTCAAGATAGCCTTACTGGGTCTGCAACAAGGTGGTATGTCCAATTAGATAGAGGACGCATCCATTCATGGAAGGATCTTGCGAGGGCCTTCATGGTTCAATATCAACATGCAAAGGATATGGCACCAGATCGATTGTTCTTACAGAATATGGAAAAGAGGGCTACCGAAAGCTTTAGAGAATATGCTCAGAGATGGCGAGACATTGCTGCTCAGGTTCAGCCTCCCCTTACGGAGAAATAGACGGCAATTTTGTTTGTCAATACACTTAAAGCTCCATATTACGAGAGAATGATTGGAAATGTCACAAAAAACTTTGCAGATATGGTATTCTCTGGTGAGATGATTGAATATGCTATAAAAAGCGGGAAGATCGAATGGACAAATACAATGAGAGGTGTAACATTCAATAACGAAAGTCAAGATGTTCAAGCTGTGACTAATGAAAAGCAGTATGAAAGTTATACCCCATATTACCCATACCCCATGCAACAAACCCACCACCTTTGTCCATATCCTTACCAGTCGATTCCTCAAAATGGTTTTCAACCTAACTTTTGTCCTCAATCACTCTCCACCCTACCAAACAATCCAAGAAGGCCAAGAAACGGTGTAGAGAGATTACCAATTCCAATTTCTAAACTATTGCCTTTACTAATAAAGAACCAATATCTGGTGCCTATGCCTTTGAAAGCAGCTCCAAACCCAACAGCAAGGAGCTATGAACCAAATAGCAAATATGAATATCACATGGGGGCAATTGGGCATTCGACAGAAAAGTGCAGGCAATTGAAGGAAAAGGTTGAAGAACTCATCAGTAGTGGTGCCTTGACTCAAGAGTTATTGAACAATGGAAGTTTGCTTCTCCATAAGCCAAGTTTCCTATGTGTAATTTGTGGATGTTAAATGTTCTCAAGATTCTTGAAATTTTCATCAAATTGTTTTGAAAGCTTTCCATAATTTTCTTTCCAAGTAGATGAAATAAAATAATTTTGAAAACATTGGTGATTGTTATTGATAATGAATAGACCTCGCCATTGCATTTCCATTATACTTTCCAATTCAGTGAAAACTTGGAATCCTTAAAGATACACAAGTTTGAAATTCATTCATTTTTGCTTACCATGGTAAACTTTTGAAGTCAATGATCTTCATTAAGGCAATGAGCAATGAAATGATTGATGAATTTACAAAACTTTTGAACTGTTTTGAAGGACCAATTCATGAAGCATTTCTCTTGAGGACTTTGTATTTGGAAATTTGATAGATGTTAAGGCCAAGCTAAGAGTCCTAAACACATCAACCCAAAATTCTTTCTCATAACTTGAACTTTCTAACTCAAACCATCTTTTGCCATATCTTGAGGCAAAATGATTAAAAGAGCCAAGCTTTTGATAACCTCGACATTCTTTAATGGCCATTCTTAATTTGATTGATATCCTTTTTCCTATTTTAAACCATGATAATGAAAATTGTTGTATAAGGCCTTCATAAAGTTGAGTTGACACATTTTGGGCATGAGTTGTGAAAAAAAAAAAGAGAAGTGAAGAAAAAAGGAAGCGAAAAAAAAAACAAAAGAAGAAAAGAAAAGAAAAATTGATTGTGAAACTATGCATGAGGGATATTCAAACAACTTCAAAAGCAAAATAAAATTTTCATCTTGAGGATTGGTTTTCAATAGAAGTGTCAATATTTGATATGACAAATGGCCATCTTTCATATTCCTATCACTGAAATGAAATCATCCCTTTGTTACCCCTTTTGAGCTTATTGATTTCTTTTTAAATGAACCTTAACCAAGGATCACCCTCCACATTGGAGAGACAAATACATCAGAGGAGTTTTTAGACGCATTCGTGATGGATCTTATGTCAAATGCAAGAAAATGACGCCCTTGTTAAGGGGCAAATGTGAGAAGAAGGATATATAAAGATGGAAATCAATATGAAAAAACAAGAAATTGAAAAAAATGAAAAGGTAGATGTGAAAAAAAAAAAGGAAGAAATGAATGAGAATAAAATGTTGGAAAAGAAAAGAAAAATGTTTCGAAGAGTGGGAAAGACAGATGTTCACAATCGAAGAAATGATCTTTGGTTCGATAAACCTTGAAAACACTTATTTTGGGCCTATTTACCCATTCTTTGAAAACCCTAAACCTTGGCCTACGTTACGTGCTTAAAAGTCCATTTTGATCAAATAGAGATGCTTGTATTGAAAAGCTTTTCTTTGAGAAACCATCATCATTATTTTGTTTGGAATGAAATTTGAGTTCTCAAATGCATGGTAGAATAATCAAAAAAAAAGAAGGAAAAAAAAGAGAATGAAGCTCTAGGGTGAAAACCCATGAAAGGGCAGTCTAAAGCAAATTTGAAACAACTCAAGGCCATTGTTTGTGACTATGCTAAGGCAAAAACCAGAGGAGTGATGCTTTCAATCAAGACCTTTTGAGAAATTCAAAAGCCATCACCTTGAAAATTTGATTTGAGACTTAAATCCTTGCCCAGAAATTTGAGCCATCACAGCTAGTCTTGACATTTGTTAAAGTCCACATACCAACAAATTAAGAGAATGCTAAAATGGATTGTGTTCTGTGAAAGTTGCTTTTATAAAGGGAATTTTGATTTTCAAAGAATTTGCTTCATTTGTGAGCCAAGATGAAGAGACATTGATCAATGAACCTTTTTTGATAACCAAACATCCTTAATGCACCAAATCGGTACATTTATTCAGCTAGACCAAGTTGTGACTCATTCTATTTGTTCTTAAATAGTAATCACCAATCTTTAAGAGATTTAATTGTCAAATATTTTTATCTTGGAAAGTTATTATGTGGGGCAATTTTCTATTTTCAAAAAGAAACTTGAAGAAGTGAAAAATGAGAGTTTTGAGATTTTATGGGGGTAAGTTCTTGTTTTAAAGAAATCAAGTGTGGTGATGATGTTTTGAAGACTATTCTTGGTGCAACCTTTGTTTGTTATGAGAGCATGAATTTTCTTGAAGATATGAGAAGTGATGAAGTGTTCTTGTGAGTAGTTTGAGATGATTTTGTTGTTGTGATTTGGATTGATGAATTTTAAGTTGATAAGAATTGCGGGGCAAGAAGAAAACTAAATGAATGATGATGGGGCAATGGGAAGACTGAATGAGTGATGATTGCTAAAAGAAAGAAGAATTGTGGGCAACAAGAAGACTGAATGAACGACGATGATAGGGCAAGTGATTTTAGGATTGCTAAATTTGAAGAAAGAAGAATCATGAGGCAGTGAAAGATTGAATGATAAGGCAAAAAGAAGATTGAAGGATGATAAATTTTTGAAGAAAAGAATAAGGTAGACTGATGATGTGACTTGGTAAGGCATTGTTTATCATTTGCATTGCATTCATGACATGCATGGCATTGCATTACATTACATGCATTTTGACAGAAAAAAAAAACAAAAAACAAAAAAACAAAAAATTTTGTTTGTTAAGACAATAGGTTAAAAAAGGGTTCTGGAAGACTAGATGACTAAAAATTTGGAAAATCTTAAAAAAAGAGAAAAAAAAATCAGAAAATGTGAGAAAGATTGAGAATAAGATGTGACAAAAAAAAAGGTATGAAGTTTTGAAACAAAAATGTTAAAATTTGGAAAGAAAGAGGAAATTAAAAAGTTATGGATATGATGGGATAATGAAAAAGGGATTGAAAGATGTGACGAGATGAAAAAGTGTGATAGGAAATAACAAAAAGAAGAAACTGGAATGATAAGATGATCTAGAAGATAGAATTGAAATGATGAGATAAGGTCAAAGCCTCCGGGTACAATCCGTAAGACCTCCGGGCTTGATTCATTAAAACCTCCGGATACAATCTGTAAGACCTCCGGGCTTGATTCATTAAAACCTCCGGGTACAATCTATAAGACCTCCGGGCTTGATTCATTAAAACCTCCGGGTATAATCTATAAGACCTCCGGGCATGATTCATTAGAACCTCCAGGTACAATCTGTAAGACCTCCGGGCATGATTCGTCAAATCCTCTAGGTACAATCCGTAAAACCTCCGGGCATAATTGAACACATTTAAATGAACAAATTTAAAGTTTCAGGGCCTTCCTAGTCGAAGGAGCATTTTGGAGATGAGAAAAATTTTAAAGTTTCAGGGCCTTCCTAGTCGAAGGAGCATTTTGGAGATGAGAAAAATTTTAAAGTTTCAGGGCCTTCCTAGTCGAAGGAGCATTTAAGAGATGAGAAAAATTTTAAAGTTTCAGGGCCTTCCTAGTCGAAGGAGCATTTACGAGATGAGAAATTTTTTAAAGTTTCAGGGCCTTCCTAGTCGAAGGAGCATTTAAGAGATGAGAAAATTTAAAGTTTCAGGGCCTTCCTAGCCGAAGGAGCATTTAAGAGATGAGAAATTTAAAGTTTCAGGGCCTTCCTAGTCGAAGGAGCATTTTGGAGATGAGAAATTTAAAGTTTCAGGGCCTTCCTAGTCGAAGGAGCATTTTAGAGATGAGAAATTTTTTAAAGTTTCAGGGCCTTCCTAGTCGAAGGAGCATTTAAGAGATGAGAAAATTTAAAGTTTCAGGGCCTTCCTAGTCGAAGGAGCATTTAAGAGATGAGAAATTTAAAGTTTCAGGGCCTTCCTAGTCGAAGGAGCATTTTGGAGATGAGAAATTTAAAGTTTCAGGGCCTTCCTAGTCGAAGGAGCATTTTGGAGATGAGAAATTTTTAAAATTTCAGGGCCTTCCTAGTCGAAGGAGCATTTTGGAGATGAGAAAATTTTAAAGTTTCAGGGCCTTCCTAGTCGAAGGAGCATTTTGGAGATGAGAAAAATTTTAAAGTTTCAGGGCCTTCCTAGTCGAAGGAGCATTTAAGAGATAAAATTTTAAAGTTTCAGGGCCTTCCTAGTCGAAGGAGCATTTACGAGATGAGAAATTTTTTAAAGTTTCAGGGCCTTCCTAGTCGAAGGAGCATTTAAGAGATGAGAAAATTTAAAGTTTCAGGGCCTTCCTAGCCGAAGGAGCATTTAAGAGATGAGAAATTTAAAGTTTCAGGGCCTTCCTAGTCGAAGGAGCATTTTGGAGATGAGAAATTTAAAGTTTCAGGGCCTTCCTAGTCGAAGGAGCATTTTAGAGATGAGAAATTTTTTAAAGTTTCAGGGCCTTCCTAGTCGAAGGAGCATTTAAGAGATGAGAAAATTTAAAGTTTCAGGGCCTTCATAGTCGAAGGAGCATTTAAGAGATGAGAAATTTAAAGTTTCAGGGCCTTCCTAGTCGAAGGAGCATTTTGGAGATGAGAAATTTAAAGTTTCAGGGCCTTCCTAGTCGAAGGAGCATTTTGGAGATGAGAAATTTTTAAAGTTTCAGGGCCTTCCTAGTCGAAGGAGCATTTTGGAGATGAGAAAATTTTAAAGTTTCAGGGCCTTCCTAGTCGAAGGAGCATTTTAGAGATGAGAAATTTTTAAAGTTTCAGGGCCTTCCTAGTCGAAGGAGCACTTTTGAAATGAGAAATTTTTAAAGTTTCAGGGTCTTCCTAGTCGAAGGAGCATTTTAGAGATGAGAAATTTTTAAAGTTTCAGGGCCTTCCTAGTCGAAGGAGCATTTTTGAGATGAGAAATTTAATAGTTTCAGGGCCTCCCTGGTCGGAGGAGCATTTTCATGATGAAAACCAATTTCTTTTAGAATAAGTAAAAAAAAAAAAGAAGAAGAAAAGAAAAAAAAAAAGAGAAAAAACTTTGAAAAAGGAAAAAATAATAAAATGGACGCGGACAAAATGGATGTCTATGTCTTTGCACAATTACTATTTCATAGCAAACGTACAAAGAGGGGCAACTGTAGACACCATTTTTGTCCGGTTCCTTTTTTCAAAACATTTTTAGTTAATTAGTTTGTATATATTTTATTATTGATTTTTAAATTTTATTTTTTAGAAATAAATTTTGGATTTTGATTTTGATTTTTATAGAATAAAATAAAAAAAAAAGAAGGAAATCTAAATTAATTTTGATAGGAAAGTAGAATTAAATGAAACCATTAAAAGATTGGAAATTAATTTGAATTTGGAATTGACATTAAATTTAAGATTCGATTTTTGAAATATAAAATTTCCTAAAAAAAATTGATTCTAGATTTCCAATTATTACCAAAAATAAAAAAATAATTAAACTAGGTCTATAAGAGGAGAGAGAACTAGGGTTTTTAAAAGGGGGGGAAAACCTAAAAAAACAAAAAAAGAAACCCTAGAGGAACCTGAGAAAGAAGAGCTAAAAAAAAACGGGAGAGAATAAACCCTAGCAAAGAAAAACCTAAGAAAACCTAGAGAAAACCCTAACTCTCGGCTGGAGGCAGAGGGAGCCACCCTCGTTTCCATTTTTTCTGGGATATTGGTGTTTGCTTTTGGGGATGCTCATTGGGGGGGACTCTCTTGTCATATGACCTAAAGAAAAAAAACCTAGAAAAAAACCTAGGTGGAGGAGGACACGGAAGAACAAAAAACCTAAAAATACACTTCTATCACCTTGCTAACTCTCAGATCACTGTCGCACGCTATTTCTACTGTCGCTTGCCACCATCAATCCCTACTGTCCATTTGTTGCACCATCGCGAGTCTTGCTGCTGCAGAAACCGGAGTCCTGCTGTGAGGCCACTGCCCAGACCTCCTGCTCCTTGCTGCGCTCCAACTTCTTATCGTTCCCTGGTGCATCATCGCTCGGTGGCTTGCGCCGCACATCCCTTTGTTGCGTCTTGGTTGTTGTTCCTTATTGTTGTGCACTACTGCTGCCTTGGGACATTGCACTGAAGCATCCATCACCATACCTCGTTGCACTGTTGAGCGTTTAAGGAATCTACATCATCAACCTTGGCAAAACCTGGGAAAAGCTTCAGCTTGCGGCCCGTGTATTTGTTGCGATAGAGAACCCTGAGGACATCATTCTCCAATCTGCAAGGCCCTATGGTCAGAGAGCTGTACTGAAATTTGCACAGCATACTGGTGCTCATGCAATTGCCGGAAGGCACACTCCCCGTACATTTCACTAACCAACTTCGGACATCTTTCAGCCAGCCTCGCCTTCTTATCCTTACATATCCTAGGACTGATCATCAGCTTATCAAGGAAGCAGCCCTTGGAAACATTCCAACCGTTGCTTTTCGTGATATTGACTCACCAATGCGGTGATGACGTTGGTATTCCTGCTAATAACAACAGAAAGCACAGCATTGGCTGTCTTTTGTGGCTGTTAGCAAGGATGTTTCTTCAAACGCGTGGTACAATTGCTCCCGGACAGAAGTGGGATGTAATGGTGGATTTATATTTCTATAGGGAGCCTGAGAAAGCTAAACAGCAGGAAGAGGAGGCGAGGATCGCTCAAGGCTGGACGACTATTCTTGGCCATCACCATTTTGCTGCACAGTAAAGTTAGTAAAGGAGCACACGTGAAGATTAAGAAGAAAAAAAGACAAAAGAAGAAAACTTGGTTTACAGGTTAGCTTTCATGCCACTTTTATTTGCTTTTAATTTGATTGATTTACTTGATTATTAAATGATTATTTTACTTGGCTAGTGGATTGATGATAGAAATAACGTGTGGTGCATGTTTAAGTTTTTTTTTTTTTTGAAATATTAAGTTACTTGGTTGTTTGCCATTAACCACTCACAGTATTTGCACAAAAGGTTTTAAATTGTGCCATGTTTACCTAACTAATAAATGGTTTTGTCTTACTTGACTAATAAATATTTGTAGTTGGTGATTGCTTTTGTGTGTGTGTGTGATATGGAACGTTTTTTGTTTACTTAATTATACGCAATTGTGATATTTAAGAAGAGCTTAATTATGTGCTAATAATTCAAAATATATAAGGTTTGTGATTATTATTAATAAGACAAATCAAATTTATAAGATCAAAACCAAATCATAAATTAAAATTAATTTTATAAGTGAAACGATTATAAAATTTTAATAAAAATATAAATTATCCGACGATGGAATTCCGAGAGGATTGCGATCGAGTAATATTCTCAGAGATCTTGAGGTGAGGAGATCCTTTTTAAGTCTTACCAGCTCGATGGAAGATTTAAAAAGTCATTTCTGATATTTAAAACACAAATTTATTAAAAAATTGAAATAAAAATTAATTAAAATTAATTACAATTAAAAGAATTAATAATCAAATTAGAAATTAAGAGTCATAAAATTAATATATTTAGAAATAAAAATAGAATAAAATGATACAACGACAAATATTCCGACGATGGAATTTTAAAGGTACTGCGCTTGAGTAGTACTTTTAGATATCTTGAGGTGAGGAGAGTTCTTTTAAGTCTTGCCATCTTGATGGAAGATTTAAAGAATATTTCCAAGATTTAATAAATTTAATTATAAAAAAATAAGAATTAAATTAGATTAAAAAATAGTAAATTAAAATTAAGTTTATTATAATAAAGAATAAAGATCAAATTAATAAATTAGAATTAAAATTAGAAAAGAATTAAAATAAATAGAAATTAAATTAAATTAAATATTTTAATAAATGTGAATTATTCCGAGGATGGAATTTAAAGGAAATTGCGCTTGAGTAGTTTCTTTAAAAATTCCTAAGGTGAGAAAGTTTCTTTAAGGTCTTACCAGCTTGATGGAAGGTCTTTAAGAAAATCTTCAACATCAAATAATTCATGTTTATTTAAAGATAAAAATATATGAAATAATAATTTATATAAGAAAATAATAGAATAAAATAGGATAAAATAATAAATGAAAATTGGATAGGAGTCAAAATAGGGTTTGCATAAAATATTTAAACAATCCGACGACGGAGCCTCTTCAAGAAAGGCGATTGGTCCTACTTGAATACTTTTGAGGTGAGAAAAACTTTTAGGTTATCCGACCAGCTTGATGGAGGAGACTTAAAAGATTTTTCAATATTTAATTATACCAAGATTAAAGTAAAAAGGCAAAATTAGGATAACCTTAGATTATTTGGTACCATTTTAGGATGGGCGTTGTGAGGGTGCTAATCCTTCCTCACACGTAACCGTACTCCCGAACTTAGAACTCTTAACGTAGACCAAGTCTTATCCTTAGTTTGAATAGGTGACCAATCACACCTAGGTTAGAATGGTTGGTGGCGACTCCATAGTTTTGTGTCTAGCTATTAGGTTTCCCCCGAAGCCTGACACGTTATGACAGAAGTGGACTCAGATAAAATCAGCGCGATACAAAATTTGTCGCCTCCACACACACAGAAAGAAGTAAGAGGCTTTTTGGGAAGACTGAACTATATTTCCCGTTTCATCTCGCAACTCACGCTCAAATGTGATCCTATTTTTAAGTTGCTTCGGAAACAAGATCCGGGTGAATGGAACGAGGCATGCCAAGAGGCTTTTGAAAAAGTGAAAAGATACTTGTCAAATCCACCTGTTCTAGTACCGCCGGTGGCTGGAAGACCCTTGTTGTTGTACATGACTGTTAATGAACACTCTATGGGATGCGTACTAGGCCAACATGATGATACAGGCAAGAAAGAACGGGCCATCTACTATTTGAGCAAGAAGTTCACTGATTACGAGGCCAAGTACACTACAATAGAAAAGATGTGTTGCGCATTGGCTTAGGTTGCTCGCAGATTGAGGCAGTATATGTTGTATCATTCGACTTGGTTGATAGCCAGATTGGATCCCCTCAAGTACATCTTCGAGAAACCATCATTGTCAGGAAGACTAGCTAGGTGGCAAGTTATGCTTTCTGAATACGACATCGTGTATGTGTCCCAAAAAGCAGTCAAAGGTGGGGCCATAGCTGATTTTCTTGCAGACCGTGCTACTGATGAGTATGAGCCTATCAAACTAGATTTTTCGGATGAAGATATAATGTCAGTCTTCCAAGCGGAGAAAGAAGAGCTCGACAACAAATCATTGAAAATGTTCTTTGATGGTGCATCTAACCCCCTAGGACATGGGATAGGAGCAGTTTTAACATCTCCGAGTGGAAAATACTACCGTCCATAGCCAGATTAAATTTCAATTGTACCAATAACATGGCTGAGTATGAAGCTTGTGTAATGGGCTTAGAAGCCGCAATTGAGAGGGAATTAGAAATCTAGAAGTCTATGGTGATTCAGCACTGGTCATTTATCAATTACGGGGTGAATGGGAAACAAGGGATCATAAGTTAGTGCAGTATCAGAAGTACATAGCTGACCTTGTACAACAATTCGATGAGATCGTTTTCCAACATTTATCTCGAGAAGAAAATCAGGTCACTGATGCCTTGGCAACTCTAGCTGCAATGTTTAAAATGGAGGTAGAAGCAAAAGTTTCATCCATCAAACTTCGTATAAGAGACTCTCCAGTCCACTGTTCTAGCATTGAAGAAGAAGAGTAGACGGACAACCTTAGTACTATGATATCATGCGATACCTTAATAATCAACAATACCCAGAGCATGCATCGGAGAATGATAAAAAGATCCTCAAAAGACTGGCAATGGGATTCCTTGTTGATGGGACGTTTTGTATAAAAGGGGTAGAGATCAGATGTTGTTGAGATGTGTAAAGGCATCTGAAGCCAAAAGGATTTGGAAGAGATACACGATGGAGTTTGTGGGGCACATGCAAAGGGGCATTTCATGGCTAGACAGATTATGAGGCAGGCTATTATTGGACTACACTCGAAAGAGATTGCATAGATTATGCTAGAAAATGCCATAAGTGTCAAATCTATGCTGATAAAATTCAAGTTCCCCCGGCATCACTAAACGTCATGGCACCACCGTGGCCTTTCTCTATGTGGGGAATGGATGTGATTGGGCCCATCTCTCCCAAGGCATCAAATGGGCACAGATTAAATTTTTGTGATGATAGATTACTTTACAAATGGGTTGAAGCTGCCTCTTATGCGAATGTGACTAAGTCTACTGTTTGTAAGTTTCTAAAGAAGGAGATAATATGTCGGTACGGGCTCCCAGAAAGGATCTATATCAGACAATGCCCTCAACTTGAACAATGACATGATGAAGGAAGTATGTGCACAGTTCAAGATCAAACATCACAACTCAGCCCATATCGCCCGAGATGAATGGAGCTGTTGAGGCTGCTAACAAGAATATTAGAGGATTGTGGGAAGATGGCAAGCACATACAAAGACTGGCACGAGAAGCTACCATTTGCTTTGCATGCTTATAGAACATCAGTACGTACTTCTACTGGGGCAACTCCTTTTTCTCTGGTTTACGGCATGGAAGCGATACTGCCTATTGAGGTAGAAATCCCCTCCCTAAGAGTCTTAATGGAATTTAGACTTGGACGAGGCTGAATGGGTTCGAAGTCGCTTTGAACAATTGAATCTTATAGAAGAGAAAAGGTTACAGCACTATGTCATGGTCAGATGTACCAGAAAAGAATGATCGAGCCCATGATAAAAAGGTTAGACCCAGGCATTTCCGTGAAGGGGAATTGGTGTTGAAAAAGATCCTCCCGAATCACACGATAATCGGGGCAAATGGACACCAAATTAGGAAGGGCCATATGTAGTGAAAGAGCGTTCTCAGGCGGAGCATTGATCTTAACAGAAATGGATGGGAATGATCTGCCTAATCCGATAAATTTCGATGCTGTGAAGAAATACTACGCTTGAAAAAAAGAAGAAAGAAAAAAGAAGAAAGAAAAGGAAAATGAAAGGAGAATTCAAACTGAAAACCCAAAAAGGGCAGTTTGGAATAAAAGGGGGATATCTAAGTTGAAAAACCTGAAAAGGGCGGCTTAGATGTGAAAAGATCAACGCCTGAAGATTGAAATCATGCGGAGCATGACATCAGCGAATGAACTCAGTGTGACAGGGGCATCAACGGATTAGTTTTTTTTCGAAGAAAGCACCGGTTTGGTTCATGAAGGGTTATCTAGACATTCATTATTTGTTTTGGTCACCATTCTTAAAATTCACCACTTGACCCTTGTAGCTTTCGCTACCCAATTGTACTTTTAATTGTCATTTTCTCTTGTCAGCCCAATAACAAATGTTTTTTTTCTGAAAATTGGTTGTTCTATAACTAACCGAAAAAGTGCAAGAATGCATGGTGTTTGTTAATCAAATTGAAAGGAAGATGATGATTAAAACGATAATCTACCTGCTAACATTACTAAGAAAAAACAAAAAAAAAAGAGAGGAAGAAAGAAAAGGGGGAAGAAAGCAGGAAAAGAGAGAAATACGGCAATGAAACAAAGGAAATCGGAAATTGTGACAAGTACATGTTATGAACCAGCTCTGATTCGAAATTGGTGACAACTATTTTGTGAACCACGGGTAAAAAGATCAAAAGACACAAATGACAGTTTTGAGAATTTGATTACCACAATAGGAATTGCATGGCTTTGTCAATACATGCATTTGCATTTCATCCACATTAGGAGAATTCAAGCAAAAAAAAAAACCATCTCATTAACATCATTGATAAAGAAAATGTGCATTGGCATTGTTGCATTTGCATTCACATCAGTGATCTTGCATCAGCCAAACATTGAAAAATGTGAATATAGGATAAAATTTTTTTTTTGATAAAAAAAAGAGGCAAAGAGAGAAGAGAAGAGAAAGAAAATGAAAAGAAAAGAAGAAAAGAAGAAAGAGAAGGAAAAGAAAGAAAGAAAGGAAGAAGAGAAAGAAAAAAGAAGAACAAACAAAAGAATTTAAAGTTTCATCGTCTCTGCTGCAAGAGGAGACATTTCAGAAAAAGGAATTTAAAGTATCATCGCCTCTGCTGCAAGAGGAGCACATTTCAAAAAAAGGAATTTAAAGTTTAATCGCCTCTGTTGCAAGAGGAGCACATTTCAGAAAAGGAATTTTAAAGTTTCATTGCCTCTGCTACAAGAGGAGCACATTTCAGGAAAATGAATTTAAAGTATCATCGCCTCTGCTGCAAGAGGTAGCACATTTCAGAAAAGGAAATTTAAAGTTTCATTGCTCTGCTGCAAGAGGAGCACATTTCATAAAAGGAATTTAAAGTTTCATTGCCTCTGCTGCAAGAGGAGCACATTTCTGAAAAAGGAATTTAAAGTATCATCGCCTCTGCTGCAAGAGGAGCACATTTCTGAAAAAGGGAATTTAAAGTTTCATCGCCTCTGCTGCAAGAGGAGCACATTTCAGAAAAGGAATTTAAAGTTTCATCGCCTCTGCTGTAAGAGGAGCACATTTCAAAAAAAATTTTGAAATACCACTGCCTCTGTTGTAAGAGGAGCACCTTTAAAAAAAAGGATTAGGTCTTGAGTCGACAAAATTGTTGTTTATTGTCTTTGCTTCTATTCCTGATCCTCAGCAATGAGCAAAGAAGGGCAGCTGTTGACACCTAATTTTGTCCTAATAGTTATTTTTATTATTATTATATACATATGTTTGTAGTTATTTTTTTATTATTTGGGTTGATATGGTTTTATGTTATTATTATTTATTATTATTATATTACTACTATTATTTTGTTTATATTCTATATTATTTTTATTTTTATTTTTATTTTTATTTTTATTTTTATTTCCCATCCCATTCAATGCTTTTAAAACCTACCCAAATCTGCCACCATGCTGCCGCCGGCGACCAGATCTTTCCCCCTGTCTCATGCCTCACCCGGTAATCATCTCCCCATCCCGTGAATCCCGCTCCAACAGAGACCTTGGATTGGTGACTCTGAAAGGCTAGGGGAAGGGCTCCAAAATCGTTATAAGCAGACCCCCAAGCAAAGAAAGGGGACTTCTTCCGGAGAGAAAAAAGAGCAGAGACCCTAAACATCATCACCGATTCCCAACCATTCGACAACCACCAACCCCAAACACAACCACTGTAAGCGTCCATTGCCATCACTGTCCACTCACCACTGTCATCATCGTCCACTCACCACTGTCCTCACCGCCATCATCGCCATCACCAACACCAAGTTACTATCATCATCATCACCACTACTAACACCACACTACCCCAAAGCCTCCAACCACTAACACCAAAGGAAACCTAGCCCCAACCCAGATCTGAAAACCCCTAACCCGAGAATCTCGAGCCTAATCTCAAACCCAAATCTCCACCAACCTGCAAAAAGAAACAAGAAAGCAAACCAAACCACAGCAACCACAAAGAAAACCACAACCAGATCCAAAACCATCAACCCAAAAATTGAGAAAATACAACAAAAAAAAGGGAAAGGCTTTCGAGAAAAATAGATTTGAGAGGTTGGAGTGATATTTGGGATAAAAAGAGGTTAGATCTGAAAAGAGGGAAGTAAGGGGAGTGTTTCTAAGGTTACGGATAATCACTGGCAACCGGCGCACGGCGGCTAGTAGTCGTCTGGCGAAGGAGGGACTAAGAAGATTTTGGGTTTTGAGTTTTGGGGGCGTAAAATCTGATGAAAGATGGGTTTTAAAAAAAAAAGGGGGTTGCCTTTTATAGCTAAGGAGAAACGAAGATTAAGGAGGCGACCCGCGTGTGGACTTGACCCAACCGAAGTCCGTGCAAGTTCGCCCGCCTGGAAAAAAAGGAGTGAGGTCCGAGTGTTGCTCCCAATAGACGCGACCAAGATTCGCGAGCAAGGAGCACGCCCGTTCGAGGAGTTCGCCTGCCCGTGGAAAAAGGAGTAGAATCCGCGTGTTCCTCCCAACAGACGTGACCGAGAGTCGCAGGTTCGCCCGCTTGAAGCGCTCACTCACTCAAAGAGCTTGCCCGTCAAGGAGCTAGACCATTCTAGGAGCTCACCCGCCCGATGAGGGTATATTTCCTCTTTTCGCTTTATTCATTTTATTTTATAGAAATATGTGTTTAGGCATTTTTAATGTATTATCATGGCAAGAATAATGAGTGAATAGAATTATATAATAAAAGAAAATTTGATAAAAATAAATGGAATTCTTCCGAGGATGGGATGTCATGAGACTCACAAGTAGTGATTTCTTGATTGATCCCTAGATGAGAGGAATTAGCTAAATGTTACCAGAGTATTGGAATATTTAGCCAAATTTCTCAATATCAAGAATTTCATTAATACAATCAAAAAAAATAAAATTTCTTTTAAGTTTCATATGCACCATGCATCTTTATTCGTACTACATGAATACGATCAATTATAAAATAGCATGAGCACTACCGAGGATGGGATGTCATGAGACTCATAAGTAGTGATTTCTTGACTGATCTCTAGGTGAGAGGGATTATTTCAAATGTTACCAGAGTATTGGGATATTTGATTTAATTTTTCAATAAATGGTGTTCATGTTGATTTTCATAATGAATCTCTTTATAACAGTAATTCTTCAAACAAATACGCTAATTTTTCATATAATCAAAAGCCAAGACTATCTTATTAAAATCGAAAGATACCATGTGGTTAGGATGGTACCGTTTTTTAACGGGCGTTGTGGGGGTGCTAATCCTTCCCCATGCGTAATCGTACCCCCGAACCCAAATTTTGTTTTCGCAAACCAAAGAAATTATCTTTTTAATAAAACTTAATTAATTTTGAGATTTTGTTAAAAAGATAAATATTTTAGGTGACCAATCACACCTAGTAAAAAAAAGATTGGTGGCGACTC
Organism: Heritiera littoralis; assembly: GCA_031772115.1. Lineage (NCBI taxonomy): Eukaryota > Viridiplantae > Streptophyta > Magnoliopsida > Malvales > Malvaceae > Heritiera > Heritiera littoralis. The sequence goes on from JAPDPK010000226.1 coordinate 570,311, forward strand.
CCCTTGTTTTTAAATGTTTTTTTCAAAATCGTCGAGCGCGAAGCCGTTACGACACCCGGAGGACTTATATTTTGTGCCCGGAGGTCTTAAATTTTGTGCCCGGAGGTCTTAAATTTTGTGCCCGGAGGACTTAAAATTATGCTCGGAGGACTTAAAAATTGTGCCCGAAGGACTTAAAATTTTATGCCCGGAGGTCTTAGATTGTGCCCAGAAGACTTGAGATTTTGAGATTTGCACAAGAATCTAGGTGGCTAGATATTTCAAAATGATCTTGTTAAGTATCAGATTACTAATATCAAGAATATTTAAGAGATTGTCATTGAGTTTCAAATAATTCTCAAAAGATTTTGCAAGTTGGTTGTTTCTTTGAAAACCATTAACAATAAAGCCCTGTCATGATCAAATGGGAAACAAATAGGACTTCCAAAATCTTATGCCCCAATTTAGCTTTTTGTTTTATTGAGATATGATCCTGGAACAATTTAAGACATTGATCTTTGATAGTAATCACCAATTTTCTTAAAATCATTTTATCATTATTATGAAGGAAAGAAACATTCTTGTCATATGCCATTGGAAAATAAATTATGCAAAAAGTTGTGCTCATACAATTGTCACCTAGGCCAACGAAAATGACAAGCATTTTCCCATAAAATACAAACTCTAAAGTCTTGACATTTTAGTTTCTCCCAGATTAGTCTGCCAAAATGCCATAACTCTACACCAAAGTGGACTTCTACTGTTCCATAAGTTCCAAAGTCAAGATTCCACCATTCACGAGCTCTTCAATCCTTTCCTTCAACTGCCTGCATTTTTTTGTGGAGTGCCCAATTGTCCCCATTTGATAGTCACATCTTGTAAGACCCGAATTTTATTATACTATATAACATATTTGTACATGATTGATAGTGGAAATAAATTCTTTTAGTAAAATTAAAGAAAACATTGAATGTGAATTTCCACTTCTCATTTTAAGTTATGATGTATAGTATGGTGTATAAAAAAAAAGAATAGATTGGATTTAATTTTTGATAAAAAGGTTAAAATAATATCTATGGTATGAAAGCATTAAATAAATGTGTGAAAGGGATTAATGGTTATAGGACAAACGAAGAAAAGAATGAGATGAAACCAATAATCATTGGCTGGAAGTGGCGAGGACTGGAGAGGAAGGAGAAAAGAAGAGAAAAAAAAGTCAAGGAAAGGGGCTACAGTGGGCTTCATGCCACTTTCCTTCTCCTGACAAATTGGGCGAGGCAATAAATAGCAAAGTGAAGTTAGTCAAAAACGGATTGCCGTAAGGACTTCACCACCGTTCCTTTTGTCACAATTTTCTTCGGTTTTTAATGCATGAGAGACGTGAAATGATGAAAGAAAACGAGATAAGAACAAGTGGTAGTTTCCGAATGGATTTGCATGGCTATATAAGAAGAATACATGAGGAAAAACCATATTAGTGCTACTCGCCCATCCTATTTTGCTGCAAGTTCAACTTCATTTCTTCCATTCCTTTCATACATGAGCCATGGAACTTCATCCTTTAGTCAGTTAAATCTTTCATCCATCATTGAAGAGCTAAGAAACAAGTAAAGTAAAGCTAAGTGAGGTAGAAAAGCACTTTGTTTTAGGAAGTGCAACGCAGTTAAGGTGAGTTCCATATTTCTATGGTTCTCTTGATATTCAATATTAGATTTCTATGTTTTACAACGTAATAAACATAGATATAGCCTTGTTGTAGCTAAATTTTGTTAGAATGTATAAGAAAACACGATAGGCGAAGTGATTTTTCAACTGCTTGCCAAATAAGCGAGCAAAAGTAGGTACTCGCCCAAAGGACGAGGCGAGCTTAATGAAATGCATGACTCGGCAATACCATGTTCACCAATTTTATAGATAACCAGGATAATAGCTGGATGGACGAAGACTAATAATCGCCCAAAAAGGCGAGATGGCGACTATTGTGATCGCTCATGTGTAAAAATATAGTGATCAGCAATGAGGCGAGTAGGAACTAAAAAAGAGGTCGCCACATGCTAATTTGACCCTTAGGCAAGCTCACCTCTTAATAAAAGCCGTGTTAGGCGAACTCACATGCATAGGCATGACAAGTCGAATGTTTGGCGAGCTCCCATGCTGGGCGAACTCCCATGAATAAGCCAATATTGAATGGCGAATAAGGTTGGGCGAGCTTCCACGTATAAGCTCATTAGCAACTGGCGAGCTCTGTTGGGCGAATGGCGAGCTAGTCTCAAATCTCGCCTAAGTGTCTCAAATAATTGAAAGGAAAAATAGTAATAATTTTAGGAAATAATTCGAAAAGAAAATATTAATGGTATTAATATTTTACCTTGTAGTCAGGAAGTGAGAATTGATAAGGCGAGCGGGAAGTAAGGCTTCATCAGACGAGGTAAGGGATATGTGTGTGAAGTGAATGCATGTCCTGTGGAGAAAATATTATGAAAATATTGAGAAATTGTTTTGTTTTATGACATGCTTTGGTTTGATAAATTATTCTGATTTGGGCGAGCTAAAAGCCGACCACTAAGTTCTGATTGGGCGAACTGGTACAGGGCGAGCGAGCCCTCCTTTTTTTCGGATGTTTGGGCGAACAACCTCTTTTATGTTGTTTTGGGTGAACGATCCCTGTTTTACTAAAAATCCGGGTGAGCCAATGTGGGCGAACTCTCTTTTATGTTATTTCGATAAGTTGGGCGAGTAACCCTGTTTTAATAGAAATCCGGGCGAGCCAAAGTGGGCAAACCCTTTTTGTAATGTTTTGGGCGGGCGACCCTTGTTTAACAAAATGGCTGGTGAACCAAAGAAAATAAACCAGTTTTTATAAAATAGGCGACTTGACCATGGAAGTGCCGCTTTTGGGCGAGTTGACCATGGCAATGCCGCATTGGGCGAGTTGACCATGGCAATGCCGGATTAGGCGAGTTGACCATGGGCAATGCCAGATGGGCGAACTGACATGCGCAAGCCATTGAAGGCAAGCCAGTTTAACTTGTTTTTTTATCGCTAAGGACTAGCGGGTGAATACTAATTCACCGCATTGACGAGTTGACCATGGGCAAGCCTTGATGAGCGAGCTGACCATGGCGAACAGGTTTCAATTTTTCATTTTCTTTACGAAAATGAGAATAATACCTTTTTGAAATTATTATTTATTTAAATGATTTAAATTTATAAATGTGTTTCCTTAAAGGTATTTTGAACTATAAAGTTGATTTTGAGATTTTAGGCCCCTAGTTTCATGCATTATGAGTTATGAGTCGAATGGACTCGCCAAGTCATCAGAGATCTCGAGGTCACCTAGCAAGTGGACCCCGAGGACCACCCATAGATTGTGGCCATAGATCTACTGTATCCCCATTGGGATGATTATTCCATTCTCGCAAGGGGGAGGGAGATCGATGATAGCATGATTTATTTATAGGGTGATGCCTAGTCTCAACTAGTTGATTTCTATTTACTGAGAGGATTTGTTGAATCCTATTTACTGTTTACTACATGATATTGTAAACTGTTTAGCCAGTGATTTGAATATTAAAAATTGTTTATTTTATCCGTTGTTTTCCCTACTGGGTTTACTGTTAAGAAAAATAAGTGTTTTGGGGAATATTGTTTGATTTGTATAAAGCAGCGTACATTTTCCTTACTGAGCACGTTGTCGCTCACCCCTTATTTTCCACTCCACAGATTGTTGATTTTGGATTAAGAGAATTAACTTCCGGAGATTATCGACTGCTAGAGTCAGCAGTTATTCGATATCGAAGGTACATTATTTTCTTTTATATATTCAGTAAAATTGTACAGTACTACTTTCAATATAAGGGAATGTATATGCATATTTCCATATTAGTACAAGGAACTAAGAGTACTAATTCTTATAGAAGTATTAGGAGTTGTTAAGCATCACAGACAGCCCAACCGGTAAGTGAGTATAATTTATAAGTGAATATTATGTATTTTGGTGGACTTGGGATGTTACACATCTACTATTCGGATCATAGCTCTTGGACAATGGGTTTGGGGCTGTTCTCAAAGAAACAGGGTTTAGATATTGGTTTTTCACCAAAAAAGGCAAAAGATCGGAGATTGGAATTGGGATTTTTCCTTAGTTACTTCTCGATCTTTTTCTGTTGTTTATTGATTGTTGAGGAGGTTGAGCTATAGGATTAGTCATAAAGGTAGGTGACTGAGCAATTACTGGGGAGTAAGAGCTTGCTTGGAATCCTGGTTGTGGGATTGGCGAATAAAGATAAGGATCACAAGAAACGTTGTTCAATGTTGGATGGTACGATGGGTATGGCAAATAGGGATGATGCGGAGTGGAGTTTCTGGGAAATTGCCCTTCAAATGTTGCAGCTTGCACTTCTTCTTCCATTCTTTCTGGCCTGTTATTAGCAATGTCACCTATCTTGATCTTGCCTCTCTTGATTGCATTCTCAATCATCTCTCCAGAGGCCACCATGTCTTAGTAACATTCCCAATCATCCTGTCATAGTACGGTGCTTGAAGGGTACTAAGAAATAGAGCTACAGTCTCTTTTTCTGTGAGGGGAGGTTGGACTTGGGTGGCAACATTATTCCATCTCTGGGCATATTCCCTAAAGCCTTTAGTAGCTTTCTTTTCCTTGGTTTGCAAAGATAAACGATATGAAGCTAAGTCCACAATATGCTTATATTAAGTAACGAATGCCCTTGCCAAATCTTCCCATGAGTGAACATCACCTCTGCCTAATTGTGTATACCAGCTAGCAGCGGATCCTTTAAGGCTATCTTGGAAAACATGGATCAACAGTTTGTCATCATGCACATGTGCTGCCATCTTTCTGCCATTCATAGTGATATGGGCTTTCGAACACGTAGTCCCATTGTATTTTTCAAATTTTGGAACTTTGAATTTTAAAGGAATGACGACACCAGGTACTAAGCATAGTCTAGTTGCATCCAAAGATCCATGAAAATCAATTCCTTCAACGATTCGAAGCCTTTCTTCTATTAGCTTTATCTTTTGTTGGGAACTTGAACCTTCTTTCACTTGTGGCATCCCTTGCTCTTTGTGACTACCCATATTAGCAATATGAGTTGGTTTGAGGGGGTACATTGCAAGAGTTGCATGCCCTTAAAACTGACTAGGGTCGACTAAAGATGGCAATATTAAGGTATACATAATCTTTGGTGGGCATTGCTTGTGGCTCTTGAGGTGGTTGGGTTCTCGTGAGCCAATGTTAATTGGGCAACAAGAATCCTCAGCATTTCGCAATTGATGCCCCTCTTGAGTAGCTAGTTCTCCCATTTTTCCATCATTCAACTTTTTTAAGAAACTTGCCATGTAAGAAAATTGCTCTCTTATCTCTTGTTGCGCTCTTTCCATCCTTTCCATTCGAATCATTTCTGTCTCTTCCATGGTCCAAAACTATTTCAGAGTATCACAAGTTGTACACCAAAAGAAAGAAAGAGAAAAAAATTAATTGAAAATTGTCATTTGACCATTCATTTGTTTTGATCATCTGTTTTATTTTTTTAGTGTTAGCCTTATTATTCTTATGTCAAAACTGTATTATGCACATACAAATGAAGTGGATGCAAACTTATATAAACTCTTGTAACATTCATATTCATAAAGGAATTGTTTACAAGATTTAAAAATTCCTTACTAAACTCCCTACTACTAATGTCCTAACATTCAAAAAATTTCATAACAACAGCTGCCTTTTTCACCCTCTAAACTCTAATCAAGCATGGCAGATTCCTGGTTAACAACCTCTCCTATATCGAGTAGCTTCACATCAATAAGTCCCTTCACTTGATACTTGAAAGCCTTACAATCTTCAATGGAATGCCCTATATTTCCTGCATGGTACTCACATCTTACATTTGGGTTGTACCATTTTGGGTATGGAGGCTCCAAGGGTTCTAAGAACATAGGGGCGACAAGGTGCCTTTGAAGCAAATAGGGGAAAAGTTTGCCATATGTTATGGGTAAAGGGTCAAGCTATGTGCGCTTCATTTTCTTGGATTGTTTTTGGGCAAGACTTGGATTTTTAACTTGAGCACGTGGTGGTGGCACAAAAGCTTGGATGTTAGGATTTTGCTAAAGAGGTGGTCGGATAGAATTAGAGTGAGCATATGGGTTCACCAATGCACAGGTATGTTGAGGTTGGGTGAGACTAGGAGATCTTATTCCAAAAGCTTGAATATGTGGTTGAAAAGTAGTAAGTTAAGGATAAAAGTTTGGTTGTGGATTAATTCGTGGAAGTTGTACAAAAGTAGGAGGTCCCGTTTAGAGTGTCTGGATAGGTGGCTGAAAAGAATTGGGCTGAGGACTAGGGTTCTATAGTGGCCTAATTGGTATGGATTGTTTGAGGCCACAAGGCTCTGCTTTAATTGTAAGGCCCTTAAGTTCATCCATTACTTTGTTCACCTTTTTCATAGCCTCTTCTACCACGGGATCATTGCCTGGACAGTTGAGAGGATTGAAGTGTCCCTAGTAAGCCATTTCATGAAAAGTCGATTGGTCTCCACTTGCTGATGATTCAACGTGTAGTTGTCTTGGAAATGATGATGATCCTTGAGGATGAACCATTTTAGTCTCTCCAAAGCTTTCAAGCATCTTCATTATCTTAGCTAGCTTCCCTTTTATCTCCTGTATATCATGTCCAAACTCCTCTTGATTATTCTCCAAAGTAGTAAGTCTAGCTTCTAATTGATCTCCCATGTCTTTGACCTCCTTTAACCCAAAAAGATAAATACCCACCTTATTATGTTATATGAATGCATTAATGTAATGAGATATGCCATGCTATAATTTAATAATAAAATAATCAAAATTTTCTCTTATTTAAGTTCAATAAGTGAATTTTTTTTCTTTTTCTTTTTCTTTTTTTTTTTAGAGTTCGATGATTTCTCTCTTTTTATTTTTTTAAGAATAGATTTTTTTCTCTTTTTTTTTTGGAAAGAATGTTAGAGTTTGATGATTTTTTTTTAAAGAATAAATTTTTCCTTTCCCTTATTTTTTTTAAAAAAAGAAAATCCATTTCTTATTTTCACACAAAAATTTATTTTCTTTAACCTTTTTTTTGTAAATTATTTTTGAAGGAATGTGACAATGTATTTGCTTTTTATTTTTATAAAAAATTTCTTTATGTCTATACATTAGTTTCAAAAAAAATTATTTTTTTAAATAACATTAAAGAATGAAGGGATATTTCCATGTTATTTTCAAGAAAAAGAACCAACTAAATCTTTGTTTTCTTCTTTAAAATTGTAAAATTGTAAAAGAAAAGAAAAGAAAAAAAATATACCTCTTGATTTTTTTGAAAGCATGAATTTGAAAACTTATTAAAGTTATGATAAAGAGAGGTGGTAAAAATGTTCCCTCATGTGTCCTAATTTCGGAATAATTTTTTACAAAAATTGGGCATAGCTTTACGTAAGGCTGGCCTTTTAAGACTCTCTATATGCTGAGCTTGTTTTTAAGAAGCTAAAGGTTCCCAAACTATTTCTTACTAACATCCTGTGACGTCCCCGTCACTACATTTTATCACTTATCCTTTTCCCTTCTTTAATTAGATTTAGTTTATCCAGTGTCAATCTTCCCTTATTCTTAAGCTAATTATCTAGTAGCTCATAAAATTTTATTATTTTCCCATAAGCATAAAAATGATATATATAAATATCATTCCATTTCCACAGGATCTCATACATCATCTTAACTTACATCCCCGATATCCTACAAACATAAATTTCTACTTGTACTGTACCGTAGCTGAATTAAACTTTGCTATACATAAACATATGAGTATACCTTCTATACTAACTGGGAAGCGTATCGAGAAGGTACACTTCGATTCTTCAAAAATAAGCTCCTCTAGTCGGAGCGGGGTTCACTTCAGGTAATCTGTAGGAAAAATGGTCGTAAAAGGGTGAGTTTACGCTCAGTAAGAAAAGTATGTAAAAGAGCGTGCTATGCCTCTATATGCACTTTTCCTACTTGGCTCTATAATGTCATGTAAAGCATTATAAAGCATGCATTATAAACATCTTTCATGCATTGTTTGCAACCATGCATATTTATTTCAAATGACATGGCAATCATACTTTGTATGCTTCCTTTAAAACATAGCATACATATAAAACATGCATCATACTTCTTTCTTTAAAACATCATACTTCATAACATACTTTAAAAACATACATCATATAATTCTTCATACATACATCTTGTACTTTGAAATAGATGGAGACTATGTACAATATTTAAGCGATTGCATCGTCATATAAACCGTTCATTCCCATTTATATGACTTTAATCATGCATTAGTACATTGGTATACCATGTAGAGGTCAGGGATTCTCTCCTGCCTTAATAATACCACAGTGAGCACTAGTCAGGTGTCACTAATGGTCTTGAGGACAGGACTAGGGTTCCTCGCTTAACATACATATTACCGAGGACTTGATCAGAGTCTCTCAGCCATCAGAAATGCATAATCATCACGCAGTCCATAGTCTCAAAACATTTATAATATACTTTTCAGAAAACACTTTTGTGTTTAAATCAAATAAGCTTTGAAAGCTCTTTTCATACATGGCAGTCGACTGGTCTCATAGGGCAGTCGGCTGCTCCTTCATAATTTCTTTTATCGAAATTAATTTCATTTAATTTTTCGATATTTTTATTTTTGAAAATACATATGGGCAGTCGACTGGTTTTCAAACAGAATGCTTCTTAAGAAATAGCAGTCGACTGTTTTTGAAACAGAATGCAATTTGGCAAATAGCAGTCGACTGTTCCATATAGCAGTTGACTGGTTTAAAATAGAATGCTTCTGGGTAAATAACAGTCGACTGGTTTGCATCGGTTTTCGAAAAACGACGTTTTGGTTGTCTCTAGGCAGTCGACTTCCCTTTCAAGGCAGTCGGCTGCCCCTAGCCTAATTGGTACTAGGAAACAAGTCCGAAAATGCATCTTTTCCTACACAAAATCAACTGGTGCTTCTCTCCAAAACATGTAAAAACATCATAAAACATGCGAACATAGCCACCTTACGTCCGTTACATAAATTCCTTACCTCGATTCCTTCGGGAACGCAAGATCACTTGATGCGTCACCTTAGCTTTTCACTTCTTCAACCTAAAATCATCATACCACATCAAACCTTAAATTAAATCATATACACATATCATATCAACTCCGTACAACTCAAATCCATGAACGAAATTGCTAAATCATTTTCTTCTCTTACCTTCACTAGAGACCAGAATTTCAGATGTTAAGATCTCCTCCAATACTTGAAATCAATTCACCAAACTTTGGATATCACTTAGCCTAGTGACAAGGATCGTTTTTCGTCTAATAAACTTGTTGGATCGATGGGAGAGTAAGGTGGTTTGTCAAGGTAGCCATGGATGGTAACTTGGAAGCTTGGATGGAACGAGAGGGAGAGGGCTGAGGTAGGGGCTGACGTTGGTGATGATAGTGAGGGTGATGAGTCATGCCATTTCATTAAATGCATGCTCATCTCATCCTCTATCTCAGCCATTAGCATCCCTTTGACTCAAGATTATTGACCATCAATTAATTCCTCTTCCACATGACTCATCCACTTAATCTCCAATCAAAATTCTGATTTTAATTCTTTTCTCTTGTTTTATTCATTTTCTGATATCAACATACTTCATTTGACTTATTGACATTCAACTTCATTATTTCTCCTATATTCCATACATCAATCATACATCATTCATACATCAATTACACATCAACTTCATATTCATTTAATCATCTTGATTGAAATACTTTACAAACATGGAGGAATTACATGGAAATTGGGGATCTCACATCTTCCCCACCTTAGAAAATTTGGTCCTCCAAATTTGCCTTAGCTTGTCATGTGAACAACTCTGGGTACCTTTCCTTCATTAAGCTCTCTAGCTCCCATGTAGCTTCTTCCATCGTATGGTATTGCCAGAGAACTTTCACCAGTGGAATCGTCTTAGACCTCAATACTTTATCTTTTCTGTCCAAAATCCGAATCGGCTTCTCTACATAGCTCATATCTTCCCTTATCTCTAAGGGTTCATATTCAATGACATGTGACGGATCTGGATTATACTTCCGAAGCATCGATACATGAAACACATTATGTACTCCCGATAGCTCCGGAGGTAATGCCAATCTATAGGCAACATCGCCTACTCGATCTAAGACCTCAGATGGACCAATGTAACGAGGACTTAACTTACCTCGTCGGCCAAATCTCATAATTCCTTTGGATGGAGAAACTTTCAAGAACACAAAATCTCCAACCATGAACTCAAGTGGCCTCCGTCGAGCATCTGCATAGTTCTTTTGTCTACTCTGAGCTGTCTTAAGTCTCTGACAAATCAACTTAACATCTTCTGAGGCTTGCTCGACTAAATCTGGAGCTAATAACTTACGTTTGCCCACTTCTTCCCACCCAATCGAAGATCGACATCTTCTTCCATACAGAGCTTCATATGGTGCCATCCCGATACTTACATGATAGCTATTGTTGTATGCAAACTCAGCCAGTGGCAGATGGTCATCCCAGGAGCCTTTAAAGTCCATAGCACAAGCCCTCAACATATCCTCGAGCGTTGAATCGTGCGCTCGGACTGTCCATCAGTCTGCGGATGAAAAGCTGTGCTGAAATTCAGCTTAGATCCCATGGCTTCCTGAAAATGCTCCCAGAAATGGGAAGTAAACCTGGAATCTCTATCAGAAGTGATGCTCACTGGAACACCGTGTAGTCTTACAACATCTTTTACATACATATCTGCCAAAGCATTGAGTGTATCAGTTGACTTCATAGGTAGGAAGTGAGCTGATTTTGTCAATCTATCGACAATCACCCAAATACCATCATGATTCTTCTTGGTTCTGGGCAACCCCATAATAAAATCCATCGTAATGTGCTCCCACTTCCACATAGGTATAGGCAGAGGGTGCAGTAATCCTGCTGGCTTTTGGTGCTCTACCTTGACCTGTTGACATGTGAGACATTTTGCTACAAACTCAGCTATGTCTCTCTTCATGCCCTTCCACCAGTACACCTTGCGAAGATTATGATACATCTTCATATTTCCTGGGTGCAACGTGTACTTAGTGGCATGTGCTTCAGTCAAAATCATCTTCTTCAACTCGTCATCATTAGGAACACATATACGACTCCTAAACCTTAAAATTCCATCATTACCAACATCAAATTCTGAGGTCATACCTGACTGCATCTGATTCATAGCCTCTATGCATCTATCATCTTCCTTTTGAGCACTTCGGATTCTGTCATTAAATCTAGCTCAATCCTTAAACTAGCCATCATTCCAATTTGCTCATAAGTCATAACATTAAGGTTGAGGCTTGCAAATTGCTCAATTAGTTCATGCTCTTTTATCATCATATAAGACACCATACTTACATGCTTCCGGCTCAGAGCATCCGCCACCACATTGGCTTTCCCCGGTGGTACAAGATCTCACAATCGTAATCCTTTAGTAGCTCGAGCCATCTTTTTTGCCTCATGTTCAATTCTCTTTGAGAGAACAAGTATTTCAGACTTTTGTGATCCGTAAAAATCTGAAATCTCTCACCATATAAATAATGCCTCCATATTTTCAGTGCAAATACTACTGCAGCTAACTCTAAATCGTGAGTCGGGTAGTTCTTCTCATGGTCCTTCAATTGTCTAGAACCATATGCCACTACCTTACCATGCTGCATTAACACACATCCCAAACCTTGCCCTGAGGCATCACTATACACCGCAAATCCACCTGAACCACTAGGGATGGTAAGGATCGGTGCAGTCGTTAGCCTGCGCTTCAACTCTTGAAAGCTACTTTCACAGGCTTCATTCCACTCATACTTCACTTCTTTGCGCGTTAAGCGCGTCAGTGGAGCAGCTAGCTTCGAGAAACCCTCTACAAATCTTCTATAGTAGCCAGCTAAACCCAAGAAACTCCTAATCTCCGTCACAGTCTTCAGTCTTTCCCATTGAACCACCGCTTCAATCTTCGATGGATCAACTGAGACTCCATCTTTACTGATAATGTGACCTAAGAAGGAGATCTGATTCAACCAGAAATCACACTTACTTAGCTTGGCATACAATCCTCTATCCTTAAGGGTTTGCAGAACTATCTTCAAATGCTGCTCATGCTCTTCCCGAGACCTTGAGTAGACCAAGATGTCATCGATAAAGACAATGACAAACTGGTCCAAGTACTGCTTAAATACATCATTCATCAAATTCATGAATGCTACGGGTGCATTGGTTAATCCAAACGGCATCACCAAGAATTCATAATGGCCATACCGCGTCCTGAATGCAGTCTTAGGGATATCTTCATCTCGGATCTTCAATTGATGATATCCCGATCTCAAGTCTATCTTGGAAAAGACTTGTGCACCCTTTAGCTGATCAAAGAGGTCATCAATTCTGGGAAGAGGGTACTTGTTCTTGATCGTCACTTTGTTCAGCCACCGGTAGTCAATACATAACCTCATACTACCGTCCTTCTTCCGGACAAAAAGCACAGGAGCACCCTAAGGGGATACGCTGGGTCGTATGAATCCCTTGTCTAGCAACTCCTAAGCTGCTTCTTCAATTCTTCCAATTCTACTAAAGCCATCCGGTAAGGAGCTCTTGAAATGGGCTCAGTTCCCGGCACCAAATCAATCGTAAACTCTACTTCCCTATCCGGAGGAAGTCCTAAAAGATCATCTGGAAACACTTCTGGAAAATCTTGGACTACAGGAATATCCTTGAGTCCGGGACGTTTCTGATCTACGTCCTCCACATAAGCAATAAATCCTTCACATCATCATACACATTATCCATTACTTTCATTTGCAAACGAATCAAAATCAAACATGCTTTCATATTAATTACTTGCAAAATTTACAACATAGCTAACGGGTGAAGAGAATGTTACACTCTTAGCATAACAGTCCACTATGACATGATTGTTAGCTAACCAATCCATACCCAAAATAACATCAAACCCATATATATTCAGTAGGATTAGGTCAGCCTTAGATTCTCTTTCTCCTATCTGTAGCTTACAATTTCTATACACTAACTCTGTCATTTGTGATTCCTTAAGAGGTGTGCTTATCTTTAATAAGTGTTCTAAAGTCTCAGGCTTAACAAGTATTTTCATAGCAAACTTAGGAAGCACAAAAGAATGTGTAGAGCCTGGATCAAACAATGCTATGACATTCACATCAAACAAGTAAATCTTACCTTTAATCACTTTGGACGAGGCATCGGCAGACTCTTCGTCGATGGCAAACACTCGTCCTTGGGTCATAGCTTTCTTCCCCTTCTCGGCAGCAGTGGCCTTAGGTAGTGGTTTAGGGGTCTTATCAATTCATCAGGCATCTTCGGATCTCTCTGAGGGCAATCCTTAATCATGTGCCCTTTCTCCCCACATCTAAAGCAAGCGCCACTCACAAGCGACATGGTTGTGATCCGTGAAACTTCCCGCATTGCTCACATCTTTGCATCATACTCTTCGGTGAGCTAGCGGCACTTCCAGTTGGATATCGGGATCATCATTTATCTTGATCCCGGTAGTTTTAGGAGTACCTATATCATTATCATCATCGTAACTCTAATTTCAATATAATCCCATATAACCATTAAATAAATTTAAAGATCATCTTTCTATACTTTACTTACCTATAGAAACTCCTTCAGATCGTCTACTTCTCCGGTACGGATACCTATCACTCGGAGCTTTCTCATTCGACTTCCGCTTCATCGGTTCCTTGCCTTTACCCTTGGCTCGGAAGTCAGCATGGTGCAGATCATAGTCCTACTCACACAATTGAGCCTTACGGACAGCTTCTCCATAGGTGGTGATATCCATCGGATATAATTTAGATCTAATTGGGGACTTCAATCCCTCGATAAACCTGTAAATCTTATGCCCTTCATCTCTTCGGACCTCGGGATCGAATCTACTCAAGGTGGTGAACTTAGATTCATACTGATTCACCGTCATCGTACCTTGAGTCAAACTTAGAAACTCAATCTTCAGTCTATTCTGATCCGTGCGTGGGATGTATTGTTCATTAAAAGCCTCCACAAATCTATCCCACGTGACTTCATCGTATCGGGCCTCTAACACGGTCCGAGTGGCTTGCCACCAATATTCAGCATCATCAATCAATAAATAGGCAGCCAAACCTACTTTCTCCCTTTCGGAGCAGGGCATGTACTCAAAGGACTTCAAGACCGCTTTCATCCAGTTTTCTGCAGTCAACAGATCTCTTTCCCCCTTAAACTTGGGCGGATCTAACTTCTTGAATTCTTTTATTAAGGCCACACTGCAATAGGCTCTAGGATCCCGCCTTTCCGTAGTTGGGGCTGGTGGGGTTACTTCTGTAGGAGGAATTACAGGTGTAGCTGTTTGGGTACTTGTGGCCACATTTGGGAAGTTCGACATAAACTGGGTGAACATCGTGGTCATGTTCTCCATGTGCTTTTCCATTTTAGCTAGCCTTGTATTCGGGCTATGCGGTGGAGATGGATGAGGAGACGGAACTGGGGGCTGTTCTTCACGACCCCGTCCTCTTCCTCTTCTTGTACCTCTCCTTTGTGAGCTCATGCTGTAAATATAATCATCATTGAGCTCTTTAGTATAACCATAAATAGTCATACCAGGCATTTGTATTCATATAAGTACAGTACAATTGGGGATATACTCTATTTCTAACTTCTTGACACTGACAAACTACAAATCAAATCGCTCTGATACCACTCCGTGACGTCCCCGTCACTACATTTTATCACTTATCCTTTTCCCTTCTTTAATTAGATTTAGTTTATCCAGTGTCAATCTTCCCTTATTCTTAAGCTAATTATCTAGTAGCTAATAAAATTTTATTATTTTCCCATAAGCATAAAAATGATATATATAAATATCATTCCATTTCCACAGGATCTCATACATCATCTTAACTTACATCCCCGATATCCTACAAACATAAATTTCTACTTGTATTGTACCGTAGCTGAATTAAACTTTGCTATACATAAACATATGAGTATACCTTCTATACTAACTGGGAAGTGTATCGAGAAGGTACACTTCGATTCTTCAAAAATAAGCTCCTCTAGTCGGAGCAGGGTTCACTTCAGGTAATCTGTAGGAAAAATGGTCGTAAAAGGGTGAGTTTACGCTCAGTAAGAAAAGTATGTAAAAGAACGTGCTATGCCTCTATATGCACTTTTCCTACTTGGCTCTATAATGTCATGTAAAGCATTATAAAGCATGCATTATAAACATCTTTCATGCATTGTTTGCAACCATGCATATTTATTTCAAATGACATGGCAATCATACTTTGTATGCTTCCTTTAAAACATAGCATACATATAAAACATGCATCATACTTTTTTCTTTAAAACATCATACTTCATAACATACTTTAAAAACATACATCATATACTTCTTCATACATATATCTTGTACTTTGAAATAGATGGAGACTATGTACAATATTTAAGCGATTGCATCGTCATATAAACCGTTCATTCCCATTTATATGACTTTAATCATGCATTAGTACATTGGTATACCATGTAGAGGTCAGGGATTCTCTCCTGCCTTAATAATACCACAATGAGCACTAGTCAGGTGTCACTAATGGTCTTGAGGACCGGACTAGGGTTCCTCACTTAACATACATATTACTGAGGACTTGATCAGAGTCTCTCAGCCATCAGAAATGCATAATCATCATGCAGTCCATAGTCTCAAAACATTTATAATATACTTTTCAGAAAACACTTTTGTGTTTAAATCAAATAAGCTTTGAAAGCTCTTTTCATACATGGCAGTCGACTGGTCTCATAGGGCAGTCGGCTGCTCCTTCATAATTTCTTTTATCGAAATTAATTTCATTTAATTTTTTGATATTTTTATTTTTGAAAATACATATGGGCAGTCGGCCCCTAGCCTAATTGGTACTAGGAAACAAGTCCGAAAATGCATCTTTTCCTGCACAAAATCAAATGCTGCTCTCTCCAAAACATGTAAAAACATCATAAAACATGCAGACATAGCCGCCTTACGTCCGTTACATAAATTCCTTACCTCGATTCCTTCAGGAACGCAAGATCACTTGATGCGTCACCTTAGCTTTTCACTTCTTCAACCTAAAATCATCATACCACATCAAACCTTAAATTAAATCATATACACATATCATATCAACTCCGTACAACTCAAATCCATGAACGAAATTGACTAAATCATTTTCTTCTCTTACCTTCACTAGAGACCAGAATTTCAGATGTTAAGATCTCCTCCAATACTTGAAATCAATTCACCAAACTTTGGATATCACTTAGCCTAGTGACAAGGATCGTTTTTCGTCTAATAAACTTGTTGGATCGATGGGAGAGTAAGGTGGTTTGTCAAGGTAGCCATGGATGGTAACTTGGAAGCTTGGATGGAACGAGAGGGAGAGGGCTGGAGGTAGGGGTTGACGTTGGTGATGATAGTGAGGGTGATGAGTCATGCCATTTCATTAAATGCATGCTCATCTCATCCTCTATCTCAGCTATTAGCATCCCTTTGACTCAAGATTATTGACCATCAATTAATTCCTCTTCCACATGACTCATCCACTTAATCTCCAATCAAAATTCTGATTTTAATTCTTTTCTCCTGTTTTATTCATTTTCTGATATCAACATACTTCATTTGACTTATTGACATTCAACTTCATTATTTCTCCTATATTCCAGACATCAATCATACATCATTCATACATCAATTACACATCAACTTCATATTCATTTAATCATCTTGATTGAAATACTTTACAAACATGGAGGAATTACATGGAAATTGGGGATCTCACACATCCATTCTGGACTAGTAAAGAAACAATTTGAGTGGGAGTATTTCACTTGCTATTGCGGAGGTTATTACCTCATGAGAGCATAGTTACTCTACTCCCTCCTAAGAAGGACGAAACCCGGTATAGAGCTCATGTTATGAAAATGTACATGTAAGTGTGTGCATGAGGGAACATGTCAGACTCACATTAAATTATTATATTTATCCTAAATGCTTCAACAATTTTTAAGAATAATATATACAAAATAAATAATGCAGTAAAATAAACATAATAACTAAAATACAAATGTAACAAATTATTTAAAATTAAAGAAATTACATTTAAATATTAGTTAAGACCATTAAATTAAAACTTAGGATAGCACATGATTAATAAATGGCTCGACTATCAAAAATTCCCCAATAGAGTCGCCAAGCTGTCGTAACGATTTCGTCTGAGAACTCGACCATTCGACGATTTTGAAAACATTTAAAAAACCATGGAATCACCACCAATCTTTTTTGACAAGGTGTGATTGGTCACCGAAAAATGTTTATCTTTTTAACAAAATCTCAAAATTAATTAAATTTTATTAAAAAGATAATTTTTGGTATGCAATGTGCTATATGGCAGAATATCAACCTTTGATGTTGGGTAACTCTATCATATCTAGTGCTCACTCAGTTCAAAATGCAAGTGCTGCCATAATTGGAATTTGCTGGGGTCGCTACAACGTTGATTTGGCTGAACTTGCTTTTTGGACAACTCATTAAACTTGAACTGAACTCCTTGTGGACGGACCACATGACATCAAGAAGGGTGATGGTTTGCTAGATCATATCTTGACTACTTATTACCAAACTCTAAATGACCACCATATCATGCTTGGTAGTTTGTTTGCCATGAAAAATAAAGTTGACAATTGCTTGGGAGAAGCAACAGATTCAAGGTTACAGATAGCCATGTTCAGATAATTTCTTAAGAATCACTACTTGTGACTTCTATAGAATCTCATCTTCGGAAGATTCATATTTTTTGATTAAATAAATGCATATGGTGCAAACAGATAATGTATGATGTATATGAAATTATTGTTGGCTCTATAGGCTATACCGAGAGGGCGGTGAATCGGTTTTTAACTACCCTTAAGCTCATTTTGCGATTCTTCTAAATTCTCTAGCCTATTTGATTATTTTCTAAGTTCTCTAAGCTAGGCAAGCATGCAATCCAAGCTCAATGCAATAAACATAATATAATTTCAAGTAAATAAAGAGTAGGGAGAGAGAGATTTACACAATCAATTTATAGAGGTTCGGCTACCTTGCCTACGTCCTCTACTGTGATAACCGTAAATTTTCCATTTAATTGGAAATTATAAATATTGAAAATAAATGTTGGAGAAAATAAACAATGGAAATAAATAAATAAAATTGTGAGAATCGAAATATTGTGGAAATTCTGAGA
The DNA here is from genome assembly GCA_031772115.1 of Heritiera littoralis. Taxonomy (NCBI): domain Eukaryota; kingdom Viridiplantae; phylum Streptophyta; class Magnoliopsida; order Malvales; family Malvaceae; genus Heritiera; species Heritiera littoralis. The sequence goes on from JAPDPK010000226.1 coordinate 588,665, forward strand.
ATTGAGGAAGTGATGAAATTGGAAATTTAAATGAAGAAAAGTCAAGAAGTATGCAGCCAAGGAAGATGTATAAGACGCCAAAAATTTCTGCTGCATTTGGTGTGCTTGGCTGGAGAAAATTCAAAGGAAAGGAAAAGTAAATTTAGTAAATAAAATAAAAGTGTAAAATAATAACACAAAAAGGAAAAGTCAACAATTTAACATGAAGTTAAATGGTATTAGCTGAAGTATATGCAATAAGAAAGGAAGAAAGTCAAGAAATGGTGCAGCAAAGTGGACTTCAACGCCACTACATGTGCTGCTGTTGTACCATTTCTGATCAGTCATTTAAAGGCTGATAAAATGTAATTTTATATTATAAAATATAAAGAAAAAGGAAGAGAAGTTTCTTGCATAATTTCATTGGCTGGAACACACAAGAGAAGAGGGAATTGAGACAAAAACCGTGCAGCCAACAAGGAATCTTCATGCCACTTCTTGTGTTGCACGGTTAATTCAATTAAAGGAGCTGGAAAAGTAAAATACAATATATATTACTTAAAAGAAGAGATAAATTAATATTTAACTTCAGCAAATTCTTTCTTCCATACCGAACTCCCCTGCTGCTCCACGGTTTCTAGTTTTGCAGCTCAAGTTTGGTTCTGTTTGCAGCCGTTTCTTCCATAACTTCTTAACAAAATTTCATCTTCATGCTATTTGATCATTAGACCCTCTCCATAGACCTTATATCCACCTTAAAAACATCAAAAGACCAAGAAAGGAGGGCTGACTAGAAAAGAAACAAAACAGAATGGGATGTTGCTGGTTCGGTTGAGGTGAGGAGATTTAATGTCTTATTGTTTTAATTAAATTTAAAGCTATATTCTAGCCTAGTGTAAGGTGTAAATAAGGTTTATGAAGTTTGTTTTACATGAGGTAGGCTAGATCAAAATTTACTATGGATAAGGATGTTCGGTTGGCATGAGATTGAATGAAATCTTGTGTTGTCATGCAAGAAAACAATAGGAAATGATCAAGTAAGGAATTAAACGTTGAAACAATAAATCATGGTGAAAGATTGAAAATCAAAATTTGGTAAATGAAGAGAGGGGTTCGGTTTGGACATGAAAGTATTAAATATATGGCTACATGCAGAAAATGGTAAGGAAAGGCTCACGTATACATGGAAGAGTAATGGGAATATTAGAAGAGACAAAAAAAAAATCATGAAAATGGCCATAAGAGGGTTCGGCCATGATTTTGTTTAAGTATGGAATATGCTGAATTTTTATGATTAATAGTAGAAAATAATCATAGAAATTAAAAGAGAAGGATTTGTGAAATTAAAACCGAAAAAAGAACTAAAATGTGAAAGTTGAGTTTTGGCACCAGTATAATTTATACAGGTTGCGCTTATATTATGACAATAGTGGTTGCATTTTATGAATACTAGTGGCTTAAAAATAAGGAGAAAAATATTAATAAGTTTTGATAAATTATTTTTGCAGCCCAAGTTGACGGATTTCGGTTAGCGTAATCGGGAAGCTCGACTTCATAAGACTGGTAAGGGATACATGTGCCGCCTATAAGGATATTCGGTCACATGTTTTAAATTATGCATTTAATTTATAAATGCAATTTATAATGATTAGTTTTGAAAATTGTGGTGATTTATCGGTTTCAAATTGTGGTGAAATACCAGTTGAGAAATATAAACTGTATTTTCCGTGCAAGAGGCTAGCCAAATCGATAGCCGTTATACTGCCGAAAAATTATCGAAAAATTCCTAAAATTTATCGAAAATCACCGAAAACCAAAATAAAAGATTTGGTTTCACGTGAATCGATTTTTGGGTACGAAAATCGAGAAATTAAGTAAATTTCATAAAACATGAATATAGTGATATTTAATTTTAAAATATTCATGTTTTCGAGAATGGTGAAAAAGGAAATCACCGAAAATTCACCCGGTAGGTGATATTTCACGTGAAATGAGATGAAAATGAAAAAGAGACTGAAGTGAATATTTTTATAAATATTCTTAATATTCACTTGATTTTAGATAAAACCTTTATGGTTTTAATTATGGAAATAATTAATTATATAAATTCCATAAAGGTTAAGAAATGATGAAAAACTATGATTTCGAGACTAGAGGTCTCTATATGTGTTTTAGAGGAAAACATGGTGCCGGAATTATGAAAAAAATTGGAAAATAAATAATTTATTTTTCCATAAATTACAAATATATTTGAATTGAATTTCGATGATTTTAAAAACCATGTTTTCGATGGATAGCATGGAAAGGCGTGCATACATGGGTTACGGTGAAAAAGACATTGTCATGAGATTTGTTTTACAGTGTGACTATTTATAACTGTTTTCACCGTATGAGAAATATGATTTATACCTTTATGAAATATTTTGAGAAATGTGATTTAAATTATAAATTTCATAAAGGTGATGATTTATTCATGTGAGCCTTATGGATAATTGTGAAATGTTTTTACACTACTGTGTTTAAAATCCATAAAGGCTATGATACGGTTTACACTGTTTTGAGACTTTAGGCTATGAGTTCATGCAGTATTATTTATATAATTGCGTGACCCTCCTGGGGCGGTGGCTCAGGTCAATGGACCAACAAGTGCACCTCAGGGCGTCACAAGGCTGATGGATTCGCCAAGTCATCAGTGGTCTCGAGGTCACTTGGCAAGTGGACCCGAGGACCACCTATAGATTATGGCCATAGATCTAGCCGAGATAGCCGTGAGGGGCGATGGCCTACGGGTGCACCCCAAAAGCGGATGACTTGTGTTCCTGAGGGAACAATGAGAGCATGAATTATTTGTAGGGTGATGCCTAGTCTCACACACTGATTTCTGTTTATTAAAAGGATTTGCGAAATCCTATTTACTGTACTGTCCTGTTTATTATACTAATCACTGGTTACTGTTTACTGATGAAAAACCGTACCAAAATATTGTGTTTACAGAACTGTATTGTGCATTGAAATGGTAGCCACTAATTACTGTTTTACTAAACCGAAAGTTACCATTTACTGTTTACTGAACTGAAAGCTACCGTATACTATTTACTGAATTGGTAGCTACTGTTTACTGTTACTGACTGAACCGTATCAAGATACTGTTTTACTGAACTGTACAATACGGTTACTGATTTGAAAAGAGAAATAGATGTTTATTCTAAAAGAATAACATAAGAATTATTTCTAAGATAGAAATAATCAAAGAAGTGTTTATCCAATGATTGAATAATTACAAATCACTGTACTGTCACGTGTTTTAAAGGATACTGAAGTGAAAGGAAATAAGTGGTTTACTCTGTGGGAAAAAAAAACGAAAATCATATCGTTTTGAGAAAAATGGATTTAATACTCTCTACAATTGCTTCTAGGTTCCGGAACAAGTCAGGTATTTTAAATTACCTGCCTTACTCTATCTGGATCCCTAGCCGACTGTAATATCCTTTCTACATATGAGCCTAGAGCCAGCTAGGAAGATTTTAAAGAGAATGAAAAATATTTTCAGCATATAGATAGCTGAATATCAAGTGTGACATATAACTCTCTTACTGAGCCGTGGTTTGCTCACTCCCCAACATTAACATCTCAGGTTTTGATGATTGTGAGATCAGTTGATTGTGGATCACGGCTGCACATAATGGACGATGTGACAGACCGACTGATTTATATGAGGTACGATCATTTATTTTCTGTATTTAGACATGTCTACAGTACTACTTGTCTAATTAATTAAGATAGGGGATGTGTATAATATAAATAATGTTATGTAAAATTGTTTAACATTTCGTACAAGTAAAGTATCACAGACAGCCCAACCGGACAAGTTGTGTAAAATAAAGGGAAAAATGTGGTAACGGGTCGTTACATCTACCTTGAGACGCTCCTAAAGATTTTCCCAAATTCACTATTCTTGAATTTGTTACACTCTCTCTTTTTCTAGGCTAAAAAGAAACCTCTCTCTCTTTCTAGGCTCAAGAGAAACCTCCCTCTTTTTCTTAGGCTAAAGAGAAACCTCCCTCTTTTTCTAAGGCTAAAGAGAAACCTTCCTCTTTTCTAAGGCTAAAGAGAAACCTCCCCTTTTTACAAGGATTGATTTGGTTTACAAATAATGTAATCAAAGAAAGGCCTCTAGATAGGCAAGTGATTACAATGTTTAAGTTCAAGGAAAAAGCCTATACAAAATTTGTGCTACTCTATACAAAGAATATGAGAATGATGGAAGATGAAGACTTTGTAGCTCTTGATTTGTTGTTGAGGCTTGAGGATTTGAGAAAAATGAGTATTGGAGTTGATTGAGTAGTTCCTCTTACTTTCTTTAGCTTCTAAGCCTCTATTTATAGTCCCTTGGATGTATTCTAGCCATTGAGTGGAGCCAAAACTCGAATATGACCGTTGTCTCACAAAAACTAGTCGTTACAGGCTATTTTCGGGCAAAAGGATCGATCCCTTTCCATAGAGGATCGATCCCAAGCTTCCAGGATGTTAAATCTGGGCTTGAGGATCTTTCTGCCTTGAAGGGATCGATCCCTTCCCTTAGGGGATCGATCCCATGCCTCCATAAAGTTATTTCCTGCACTTTTTGGGTTAGAAATGATGTGGTCTTTGATCCTAATTCAACCCAAAACATTTTGGCATTTTTGTGGAAGTTTTTCTTGACTTTCTCTGATGAAAACATGGTCCAAAAATTCATCAAGTGATTTTCTAAAATATTCAAAACATTTACAAAGTATTAAGACCAATAAGAGTATCCATCATTAAATCATGGTCTTAATGTTTGATATGATCACTTGAAATGTATTGAGAAAATCATGTGTGATAAGGCAAATTTACAATATGAAGTAAAACATTAAAGCTTACTTAAGATTTTGTCATTTCAAAATATATATGGCAATTTAAAGCTAACAATTATAAAAGAAATTTGTATTATGATTTTCTTAATGAAACTCTTAATATTGAAAAATTTAGCTAAATATCCCAATACTCTGGTAACATTTAGTTAATTCTTCTCACTTAAAGATATTCGAAGAATCACTACTTGTGACTTCTACGATATCTCATCATCAGAAGAATTTCATTTATTTTGAATTAATGTTTATGCATATGATGCAAGCATACATGATGCACATGGATTTATATTTCCTTATTTAACATATTTATTATTTTTTTTAATATTATTTGTTTTTATTTTAGAGAATAAAAGCTCATGTATTGAAAATTCATACTAAATATTCCAATACTTTTTGTAACATTTAGTAGACTCTTCTCACCTAGGGATCAGTTAGGAATCACTACTTGTGACTTCCGTAACATCCCATCATCGGAAAAATATTTAATTAAATTTAAATTTTATTATTTATTTATTTATATTGCTTTGTTTTAAAAAAAAACTTATTCATTTTCATTTTTAATAAAAATTTAAATTATTGAAAAATCATACTAAATATTCCAATACTTTTTGCAACATTTAGTAGACTCTTCTCACCTAGGGATCAGTTAGGAATCACTACTTGGACTTCCGTAACATCCCATTATCGGAAAAATATTTAATTAAATTTAAATTTTATTATTAATTTGAAAAAACTTATTAATTTAATTTTTAACAAAAAATTAAATTATTGAAAAATTATACTAAATACCCCAATACGCTGATAATATTTAGTACGACTCTTCTCACTAAGGGTCAATTAAGAAATCACTGCTTGTGAATTTCATAACATCCCATCATCGAACAAATATTTAATTATTTTTTTATGTATATATATTTATTATTATTTTTTCAACAATAAAATAAATTACATGCTTTCATGTTTTCAAATTATATTAACTAATATTTAATTTTATATTTTTCAAATAAATTATTAAAATATATTAATTAAAAAAAATGAAAAAAAATAATTAAATAAATGAGTAACATAATGAAGTAAATAGAAAAAGGAAGGAATTATACCTATGTAATTTGGGTTAAAAACCCAAAAAGAGCCCTTCAAAACAGCCCTGAAGATAGCCCAAACAACAGTGAGCTTAAATGGGAACGGGCCTGATGAGCAAGTCAAGTGGGTCAGGGGCTGGGTCATCCATGCTGGTGCGGATCAGGTCGGCCTGTGGGTGCTCTGGGTCAGGCGAGCGGATCTTAGACCCGGGTCGGGTCTAGGCGCGGATCTTTCCCCCCTTTTTTTAAACTATAAAAGACCTTTTTTTTAAGTTCTTCACTTTCAACACCTTTTAAAAAAAAATTCCAGAGCCTTCAAAGGCTCTCCTCTCCTGCGATTTTTGGCCGTCGCTAGCTCCACCATCCGCCACCGTCGGCTACCGTCGCCGAATGCCAGAAAGGGGAAAGCTTCCAACTTTCCGAAGCTTCTCTTCCTCTCCTTTCCGTTTCTGACCTTTGTTTCTCTTAGAAATGCTTCTATCCCTGTAAATCTGAAACTGAAACCTTCGGCTTCTGATACACGCCAAATGGATGTTAGGCTGAGCTGGCAACTTAGTGCTAATTAGTTTGTTAATTAGTTGCTTAATAGCTAGTTAGTTACAAGTCAGGAGCATATATAAGATGGAAACTAATCATTATACAGGGATTAGATATCTATAACAAACATTACAATTTCCTCTCTTGTTTTCCCTTATCTTCTTCCTCTTATTCTCTGTCTCTCTTTTCTTCTCTGTCCTTCACTATTACAGACTTGATTAAGGCAGAAGCTCTTCTCAATCTTAGTATAATACCTCTCTGTACTGCCATTACAGGACCTTCAACATTTGGCTTGCATCAATGGTATCAGAGCCGACAATTCTCGACGATTTTGGCAAGGCTAATGGCGTCGATCGGTGGTGTATAAAGCTAATCAAGATGCTCGATCGGCTGATGGCACAGTTTGATGGTGTAAAGGAGAAGTCTAAACCTACAGATCCTATGATGGAGTTGATGAATCTAAAGCAAATAGGTACTGTTGAGGAATATTTCGAAAATTTTGGTAGTCTCTTAAATCTTCTGGAAATAAATGATGAAGAAGCCCTCGACATTTTCACTCGCAATCAGAATGAGGATATCTCTAGATTAGTAAGATTTTTTTGCCCAAATTCTTTGACTCAGACTTTGAAATTAGCTAAGCAAATAGAATCTTTGTTTTATGACCTACCTAGGGAGCCTTCTACACCATGTAAAAATCTAGACACTACCTCTACCGTTGAATTAGTTAGCAAACTTCCAGAGAAGCAGTCATTGTCACCATTTCCTTTACCTGATGCTGTGAAACCATCCATGGCAGTAAGCACTAATCCTTTTCCCTTATCCTCTTCAAAGGAGATAGACATGAAATTAGAGAGGTTTGATGATGATAAGCTTAAAAAAGAGAATGATGATGTGAGTACCTCGGACGCTGCACATTTCTGTCATTTGAAACCTCAGGTGCACCATCATCTTGGACAAGGAGATATAGGTATGGTAATAGTTGACAAGGAACTAATTAATATGATTGGTATAGTATTGGAATCGTGCAAAGACTATAAGATTGATGAATTAATTGATGAAAAGGTTGTAGGACATGTTGATGTGTGCTTATTGTTTGAAAAAGCATATACAATGGGTTGTGTGATTAAAAATGAGTTGATTGTGGTTTATGAACCCCATCGATTTAGGCTATTGGTAATGAATAGAAGGCAATTTAATGATATAGCCCTTGTCCACGGAAGAATATTGAACTCAAATGGTATTAAGGCTTCTGTGGTTACAAAGAAAGCTGCCAAGAACATTGCAGACATTCAACTTGCTAAAGTCTCAGAATTGTCTAAGGAAGAAAAAGCAGAGGAATTTTCAACAAAAAAGCAAAGCGAAGCTGGAAATGACAAGTTATAAAAGTCTATCTTGGAATTTACATGATGAGATGAAGAATTTACATGATTCACGCGTCAACAAGATTACTAATATGGTTGCTGGAATCACCGGTGCATTGGCGGAATTAGTTGTTAATGATATAATTCAAAGATCTACTAGAAAGCTAGAGTTGTGGTACACAGAGTTTGCTCATACGATTTTAGCAATGTGCTATATGGAAGAATATCAACCTTTGATGTTGGGTAACTCTATCATATCTAGTGCTCACTCAGTTCAAAATGCAAGTGCTGCCATAATTGGAATTTGCTGGGGTCGCTACAACGTTGATTTGGCAGAACTTGCTTTTGGACAACTCATTAAACTTGAACCTGAACTCCTTGTGGACGGACCACATGACATCAAGAAGGGTGATGGTTTGCTAGATCATATCTTGACTGCTTATTACCAAATTCTAAATGACCACCATATCATGCTTGGTAGTTTGTTTGCCATGAAAAATAAAGTTGACAATTGCTTGGGAGAAGCAACAGATTCAAGGTTACAGATAGCCATGTTCAGAATATTGAAGAAGTACCCAGCAGAGATCTCTCTTACTACTTGTGTATGTTTCATGGAAATATTGGTGGAAGATGCAGAGTGTTCCTTATCCTGGTCTTTGACCTAAGTGCCTCGAAAATTAGCATGTTCAAGGTTTCTTACTGTAACTTACTTGGACTGGTGTTCTCTAGAATTGCATATTATGTTCACTGTCTTCATCCTTGAGGACAAGGATGATTTGAAGGGAAGGGTATTTGATACATGCCAAATGGATGTTAGGCTGAGTTGGCAACTTAGTGCTAATTAGTTTGTTAATTAGTTGCTTAATAGCTAGTTAGTTACAAGTCAGGAGCATATATAAGATGGAAACTAATCATTATACAGAGATTACAAATCTATAACAAACATTACAATTTCCTCTCTCGTTTTCCCTTATCTTCTTCCTCTTATTCTCTGTCTCTATTTTCTACTCTGTCCTTCACTATTACAGACTTGATTAAGGCAGAAGCTCTTCTCAATCTTAGTACAATACCTCCATGTGCTGCCATTAAAGGACCTTCAACGTTTGGCTTGCATCAACTTCTTTCCCCCTAACGGCCTCCCTCCACCGCTCGAATGGTCTTCTCTTTCCACTATGTTCTTAACCCCTTTCCTTACCAAATCTCAAGATCCAAATCCTTTGAAAACCCCTAAACCAAAACTCCCTCTTTTCTTTTTTCTTTTTTGATTTTGTTGTTGTTGAGGCTTGTGTTTTTGTTGTTGCTGTTTGTTGTTTTCCTTTTTGTTTTGTGCCTTTGTAGGTCCTAAAACTGATTTTGGGTTTTAAGTCTTAGATTTGGGATTTTTGGGTGTTGTTTTGGAGTTGAAGTTGGCTATTGATTTGGGTGAAGGTGGGTAGCCGAATTGTTGTTTAAAGGTTGGATGGGGTAGTGGCTTGTGGCGTTCGGATTCGAGTGTGGGAGCCTTGAGTGTGTGATGGTGAGATGAGACTTGGGTTGGCTACTGGTGAGGTGGTGATGTGGAATGTGGACCTTTTGGGTTCTATTCTTCTGTGATTTAGGTGGTGGCCAAATGATGGCTTGCGACGTGCTTGGTTGTCAAGAGGGTTGGTGAGTTTGAGTAGGAAGGTTATAGAGGCTGTCGTGGTGGTTTGTGATGGTGGCTTGGGTGATGAAGGTGGCAGTGTTTGGTGGGTGAAATTCCCGATGATTGGTTGTTGGTTTTTGGCTTGTCAATTCTTTAAGTTTTCTAGATTTTGGTTCCCATAGAGCCCCCTTCTTCAGAAGAATTAGTCTTAGTTTTAATCTCATTGGGATCACTCTTATTGTACAGTCCTCATTTAGTCCAAAGAATTTTAGCAGCCAAATTTAGCCACCAAATTGGCTGCTATGGGGATAAGGGATTGGCTTTTACGGGGATAAGAGAGTTGCAAGGGCCGAGCGACAATGGCAGGTGGCTAATGTGGGAAAAAGGGGCAACTTGAGGGTGGAGGACAACACCAACTTTTCTTTTCTTTTTTTTTTTAATTTTTAATTTTTAATTTTTCTTCTTTTTTCTTTTTTTTTGTTTTTATTATTTTTCATTAATTAATTTACATTAAAACAAGAAATTTAACAATAAGCAAAAAGCAACCCATTTGGAATTAGGCTTTCAAATTCACACATTTTACTGGACTTTGAATTGAATTTGATTAATTAAGCCCAAATTAAAAACTGATAAATATAAAATTTTTACTAATTCAATTTAAATTAAATTCAATTATTTATCCATTCAAGTCATAAATGAATCTAATTGAGTTTAATAACAAAATTGTCCAATAAATTTTAGCAAACTTCAAAATCAATTATTATTGAAATTACCAAAATAAAATTTACAAATCCGGATAAAATTAGATGTCTACAAGCATGATCGTAATTCTAGTAATTATGCCTTTGCTTTTTATGATATTTACTCAAACAGGCATGCACAAAAAATTGTTTATATGATTTTGATGTTCTAATTTTCACATAGAAAATTTGCATTTTTTTATGAAAGAGAATTTACAAATTAATTTTACAAGCGAAACATCCAAATCCAAAAGTCTTTCCTACACCAAGTGCATAATTTAAAGCACAAAAACTCCGAGAATTAAGATCAGAAAATTTCAAGCAAACTATGTCATAATGCCGTCAAAACAGCAAAGAAAGCTTTGATATTTTGAGAGTCATGCTTCGCCCTCGTCAAGCTCGTGCACATCATAATATCACCGGTAGAGCAGCACTCATGCTGCTCATTATTTGCTCCTCTATGAACTCTTCTATCTTAAAAACCAAGTATGAGCGTGCCTACAATGATGGTGTTATTACTAATATCAAACAAACCATTTCTGTTGAAATTCCGTTAGATTATTTCTTGATCTGGGTTTGCATTAGAGTCCTCTGAAGACTTCAAGCACCACTCGTTTAGTCTCTCCGATGCTTTCTTCACCTGAAGGCAAATATTATTTGTTCATGTCAGATTTAAAGGGCTGTAAAATATTCAGCTGGAGGTTGTTCCATTACATGGTCTGAGTTTGGTTCAAGTTCTGTTGTTCTGAGTTGTTGCAAATAAACTAAACTAACCGAAAGAAGTAAAAGGTAAAAGTTTGATGACAAATGTGTGCGCAATACCAGTTTCTGGTCTCATTTGAAAATAGATAGAAAATAAAAGAAATTTAGTACTACCATTTTTCTTGGTTACCTGTTCTTGCCAATCAGTCCTGTAGGTAATATAGCCAAGAATAGTTGTTTGCATCGCAACACCAATTATCATCCCAAACCATATGCCCTATGAATTCCATTGAGGAAATTGGTTTTAATGAAAGATAGTTAAAACCCCAAACCAATAATCGATTCATCTTTCAAGGAAAAAGTAGAAGAGGTTTCTCACTTTCACTTCCAAATGGGCTACATAACCAAGCAGAACTCCCACTGGCACCCCAACAATATAATAAGAACTAACATTGACATATGCAACTATACTCTGCCTTCCAGCACCTACTGCTCCCCCTGCATTAATTAGTTTGCAGAAAACTAATTTCAGAGTGGAAGTTATGGTTCAGTCATGCTTAAATCCAATTTTTCTTAAGTTGGTATGCTTGCCTGATAAGACTGACTGAAGACTGTTTAGCAAAACTGAGAAAGAAAGTAGGAGAGAGAGGTTTGATACAGATTCTGCCACTTCCTTGTTACTTGTAAACAAGTAACCAATTTGATGACCGAACCCTAAGCAAAGAGCCCAGAAGAACACCCCAATGGCGATCGAAGTACATATGTTAACCTTCATGGAAAATTTTGCAGCTTTCGCATTTTCATTCCCCAATTCATTTGAAATCCGAACGCTGTGAAGTAACAGTTAGGACGTATCAGTTTGAAAGAAACTTGGCAGCCCAAGCAAAGATAAAAAGGTAGAAGTTATGGAGACTGAAATTGTTAATGAAGCCATACCTAGCTGAAGCAAAGAATCCAACGCATAACATAAATTCCCAAGCAATGATATTCAGACTGCAAAGTAAGTCATTTGGTTTTAAAATTCTGAATCAGAACTTACCAATGCAGTTGTTGATTAATATTACCAGATGGAAAATGCAGATATAGCAGTTGTGGCATTTTTCATATATCCTGCCAGAAGGACTAGAACAGCATAATACCAAAACTCTAAGCTGCAGATGGAAAGGCAAGAATGTATGACAAAAACAAATTAGAGAATAATTATTGGGGTGTGTTGTAACTAAAAAGGAAGACTTAGAAACAAAATAAGGTTTTTAATGAAGTTGATTTACCAAATCATCACTGCAGAGGATACTGAGAGCTTTAGTACCGGGAATAGATCAGTAAAGCAAGCTAGAGTGAATCCTTTCCACGTATTAGGACACCAACCGCAAAAGATGTAGACAAACTCTCCGATAACCACAAACCAATTTGCGATAATCATTGAACTCATTGCTCCAGGAATCCCCCAATTGAGTTTGGTTACAAAGATCCATGACAACAGCACATGAAGTACAAATGATATAGCAGAAAGCCATCCGATAATCATGTTCTTAAGTTGTGCTTGTAAGTACTGTTGGATGGTTACATTGAAGAGTAAAGAATAGAGGACTGGGATGAACCATACTGATATATATCCCGCTTGATTTGCTACAGCTTCTTCTTCTCCAAGTAATTTGAGGATTTGTGACACAAAGATGAATACTGGTAGCAAAACCGTCATAGCACCAAGGTTAATAATCCATGAGCGTTGCATGTAGATTCCCATCATATGGTACTGCTTTGCTCCAAATGCTTGCCCACATAGCGTCTCAGTTGCACTAGACATGCCCAACTACAACATACAAATCAAAAACAAGACAGAAGCAGAATACATTAGGTGTTTCAGAGTAAAGTTTTTGGAGTATAAAACACGTTTCCACTTCAGGGTCTAATGCTAGACATTATAAATCTTACCAGTATTCCATATGCAAATCGCACAGTGATGATTTGTACAAGGGAATAAGCTGCTAGCTCCACTTTGCTAAGATGACCAATAAATGCCTGAGTGATCACAAACATTCCGAATGACGTCAACTTTGTTAGCATTGCAGGAAACGCGATCCTCCATAGCTTTTTCGATTCCCACCACACTCTCTCTTTTAATTCACCACTATTCTTTGTCTCTGATCCGAGAAGCCTCTCATCCATGCTGTTGTTTCAGTTCTGTATGGGTAAGCAAAGATGAAGATTTGCTTAGCCTTTTTTCTGTTTAAAAGCCAATTAGTGACGCAGATAGAGTAACTGAAGGCTTTACTTTTCCTTTGTGATCATTGTGCTGAAATATATTTACATATATATTATAAAAAAAACAAAATTGTCGGCTTTAAAATCCTATCGGTATACAAAATATAAAATGTTTTGCTTTAGTTTTTGTCCAGCTTCACATAAAATTTTTGTCGAGTTTTAATGAGTATCGTTTTTATATTTTTTTTTAATATTTTTATATTATATTACATATATCGTGTGTAAAATTATTAAATATACTTATATGATTGAATCATGTCAATTTATTACGATATCAAGATATTTTATGCGACAAGATTGAAAACACTCTTCTACTCAGCTACATCAATGGAGAAAATAGTGTGTAATATGTACCACAAACAAATCTATAAAGTCAAAAGATGAAATCGAGCAAAATTTTGTCTGACTAATGATAAATAGCAGAGGAAAAAAGGCAAGGGTAAAAAGCGACCCGTGATTATAAGCAGACAAAGATAGTACGCGTAGAGGTGGCAAGTGAGCGGATCAGATCGAGTTTAATTTATGTTATTTTAGATTAGATTATTTTGAGTTAAGAAAAATCGGATTATTTTGGGTTTGGATAAGGTCGGGTTTAGGTCAAGAAAAAATCAGTCTATTTCGGGTTTGGATCATTTCGGATTCGAATAAGATCGGATTTGGATCAATTTAAATTTGTATCAATTTAGGTTCGGATTAATTCGAGTTCAGATTAGATCAGGTTTGGGTATTAACTTTTTTAGTCAATTTGGGTTGGTCAGATTTGGATTCAGGTCGATTGGACATGTTTATTATGTTAAGCCTTGGTCATCTCGATGTGATTTATTTGATATGAAAATCAATTGAAAACCATATTTCTAAGAATTACAAAACTCATGAAAATAAAATTTTCTTCTTACATGACCTATAGTACAGTTATGATTGAAATAACAAAATATTTAATAATCTATATGGTAGTTTTCTTTCTAATATATTTACCAATATTCATAAATTAATTAAATTTTTTCATTTTATTTTTATTATCTATAATAATTAATAATTTTATGAATCAAAGTGATTTAATAATTCATACTAAATATCATAAAACAATACTATATATCTCTTTAATTTATCTTGATTTTTTATAAAATAATTAGAGACATTAAATGTAGATGATATAGCTTCTGTACTCTATTATAGATTAGCCATTAAATAATTATACATTAGGTTCAAATGAATGCAATATAAAAGTGAATATTTAAGTTTAACTAGATTAAAAATATATATAACACTCATATTATTGAAAAAAATTATATTTTTACTATATTAAAATACTTTGATAATTAATTTTAACATTTAAATATTTATTGATAATATTAAATTTAAATTTGAATCTTTTCAAGTTTGGGTAAATTTAGATTCAAATTAATTTGAATTTAGGTCAATTTGGGTTCGATTTAATCTAAATTCGGATCAATTTAGATTCGGATCAATTCGAGTTCGAATCCGATCTGATTTGGATCAATATAAATTCGAAGAAATTTAGTTTCAGATCAATTCATATTCGGATCGCGTTAGATTTGAATTATTGACTTTTTAATTAAATCGAATCGATGAAATTTAGATTTCAATTAATTAGTCGAATTTTTTGAATCGAGTCAATTTTTACCGTCTCTTTACTTGACTCTCTCAATGTCCTTTCATTTTTTTTTTAGGTTGCTCTTTGTCATGGTCAAAGAGCCAAAAAAATTTATGCACCACAAAAAAAAAAAAAGCCAAAATAACTTATACGTAAATCTTTGGATACTGAACAGAACAAAATCTTATCATTTGATGCATCAAAAGTTTATTATTATTATTATTATTTTGGGAGACGCAAAAGTCACTATCGTCACATCGTTTGCCAGTGATTCGGTGTTTTTTTTTACTCAAAGAGTCTTCCAAAAAGATGATAGCCATTACTAGCAAGGTCAAGATTAATGGTGATGTGTACTTTTTTGGTGAAAATGTTGATGTGTACTTTGAAATTACGTTTAAGGTCAAAATAATTTATGCACCACAAAAAAAAAGCAAAATAACTTATACTGTAAATCTTTGGATACTGAACAGAACAAAGTCTTATCATTTGGTGCATCAAAAGTTTATTATTGTTATTATTATTATTTTGGGAGAAGCAAAAGTCACTATCGTTTGCCAGTGATTGGGTGTTTTTTTTACTCATAGAGTCTTCCAAAACGATGATAGCCATTACTTCTATGGTCAAGATTAATGGTGTTGTGTATTTGAAATCTATCCCACGTGAAAACAATCGAAGGGATTAAATTTTATAGCAAAGAAAAAAGATACTGCTTCATTTATGTATTTATGTATTTATTTTTTTTAAAAAATGTAGTGTTCAGTTAGTACGAGAGAAGTGAAAGAAGATATCAAGCCATCAACCATGGGTAAGGATTTGAAATTGAATGTAGTTTTTGTCAATTATGAAAATTTTTATGAAAATAAATAAATGAATTTTCATATTGTGTAACTTAATCAATAAAGTATTCAGCGAAAAATAAACTTAATCATTAAAGTAAAATATGTATAGTAGCACTAGCAAATGCCTTTTTGTGATTATTTTAGGGTACATTATATTATTAAAAAAAATAATTATTTTATAAACTATCAGTAAAATTTTTTAACTCCACAAGTAAAAAATAAAAATCTTAAGGTTTCAAAAAAATTTTAATTCTTAATGATTAAATATGAATATGCTCTTGATATTATTGTAAGAAAATCGTAAAGATAAATATATACAGGATTTCGTGTTCAATTATCAAAAAAAGTAACACAAAAGCATACCTAAATTCATTATTATTAAGTCGAGTTTAAATAATTTGAGTTATTGAATAAGTCGAGTTCAGTATTTTAATGTTTCGAGTTACGAATAACTCACGATCTTAATCGAACTTTTTTATTTTAAAATATTTATTATTTTATTATTATTTTATTATTTTACACTTAATATTTATAAAAACATTATAAAGTAACTCAATTTGAATTTAAACTCGAGTACAAATAATAGAGTTTGAAATCAAGAATGAGAATCATGCTTATTTTTTTTACTTGATAAACAAACCTAATTGAATGATTTCAAGTAGTTTTGTTTTTATAATGAATGAATTCAGATTAACAAAATAAAACTTGATTAAGTTCAAATCAAATTTTAATTGAGTTCAAACTCGAGCTTAAATATCTCACTATATTTACTTAACTTAGTTTGATTACAACTCAAGATTTAGAGGTATGTTATGTTGTTCAAACTATGGCTAATATTCTCTTTATCAAAAAGAATAACAGCATATTCAAGACGTAAGGTAATATTAGTTTAATAAAAACAAATTCCAAAGATCTGTGTTTCTAATTCAAGAGCTTCAATTTGTCATCATATATTCCTCAACCTATAAAAAAAAAAAAACCTAAAAAATTTTGTTGAATTATCCATTCATTGGTTTACTTTTGCTTGACTTGAACTTTCACCGGATTCCTCTGAAGGTCTCAAGAATAATTAGTTTGAACTTAGAAAACATGAGCAGAGAAATGAAATACCATCAGTAAGATAAATTTTGGAAAAATGCGAAGCCTCCCAGCCAATCCATGTCGTTGCTTTAGTTTTTATTTACTGAATTCTATCATTTTTTTCATCCCTTTAGTTCATGGAAAGGGTTTTATGGTGTTTTGATTGAATCCCTGTTTTGTTTACGTTGGTTTTTTTTTTTTTTTTGGTTTTATACTGAATTCTTTAAAAATTGGTACAGCTTTGTGTCCGTTTTCGTGATAGAACTCTTACCTGCTTCACATGCGTTATTTTGCTTGTGTTTTGGCTGAGGTTTGTTCAGCGGTTTAGCGCGTGTTTTCATATTTTTTTTTTCAATCACGAAATATTCTCATATCATATTAAATAAAAAATTAATTATCACTCAAACCACATAACTGACAGTGATCTAATCGTATTTAATTTAGTGAAAATTTAAACAAAAAAAACCTCCGTTTCGAATTGTTTTCACGAAACCTTATCAATCTTTTTCGACTTCCGTTTGTGTTTCCTGTAGTGATTGATGGGGAGGACTTTGATGCAGTCCTGTCACCCATCATTAATTTTTTTTTTTGGTTACACACTCATCATTTGTTTGTCCGCATGGTTTTTTTGTCTTATTACTTTTACAAAGATTTCAGATGGCCGGCTTTAGGGGTTTGGAATAGTCATGGGTTGGGTTTCTATTTTGCTCTCCTCTGACAAAGATTTTTCGGTTTGATGCTGGTTCAACCTGATGATTAGGGGTGCCCGAACCTGCTTTTAGAAAATAGGATATAGAAAAAGACAAACACAAAAAAATAGATTAGAAAATCCAAATTAGGTTTGGGTATTAAATTGTAAAATTAAAATCATTTGCGAATGAAAAACTTTTAAAATAATAAATAAAATATTATGAAAGTAAATTGAATTATTCAAATGATGGAATATATAACATTTAATAAATTTTTAGTTGAGAAACTTTCTTTTGAATCTTACTAGGATAGTGGAGGATTTAGAAGAACAATTTCAATAAGAAATAATTGATGTTTATTTTCAAATAATTAAATAAAAAATAAATATAAAATGAGAATAAACATAGGAAATAAAATTCAGAAAAATAAAACAAATAAAAACAAGAAAGTAGAAAGTTATGTAGATAGAAATAGAAAGATTCAAAATTTAAAAAATTTTATAAAACATTCAATGAATCTAACATGGGAGTCTTTTCTAAGAAAGTCAGATAAGATTATTTGACTATTTTTTAGGTGATGAGATATTTTTGAGAATTCGATCAATATAATGGATGAGACCTAAAGAATATTTCTAATATTTAAATTTCAAAATTAAAACAAATAAAGGTAAAATTAAAGGATGCTTCGGTATTATTTTTGTTTATTGTTTTCTATTTTTGTTTTTAATTTTTTTAAAAAATAACATAAAATATGTTTGATAATGTATCTTTATTTTCGTAAAACAAAAATAAAATTTTACAATTATTAGAAACAATAATTTTTTGATTTATTGTTTTCGAAAAATATATTCATTTCTGTTATCATGGGAGTCATTATATATATATATATATATATATATATATATATATATATATATAATGTGCTCAACTAAAGTATACCACATTTCTATCTTTTTTTTTTTCATTACCACATTTCTAACTTTTTGATAATATACATCTGTTCTATCATATCATACGCGTGTTCAGACTTTAGACACGTTGTAGCAGCTAAAAACTAATTCTAGCTAGCATTTATGGCAATTCTGGAACGAGTTTTTTTTGCTAAGTCCACAAATTTCTCCATAAACAACTAAAAAAAAAAAAGAAAAGAGAAACCAAAGAAGAGGGAGAGGCCTCCACATTTCTTGGTTTGAACAATTCTTCCTCTTTGGGTAATAAGCGGAGAAAAGGGTGAGTGTTGGGAAATTATTTAGTGAGCCTACATATATCAATTAATTGTACATTACAGGCTATCTATTTAGTCCACTTAAAAGTGATCAAATAAAGTTTACGTTATTGGACTTTAGGACATCTCAATTAGTATGGGTTTTGCAATGTGTAGAGACACAATATTTTATTTTATTTTCATGATGGGCCAAAATAAAATAAAATATACTTCAAGTATAAATAGGTTATGGTCTCCAGTCTAAACATAACTTAATTCTCACAACAAATCCATCGTTGAGTGAGATACGGATGTCGTAACGATTTTTGTCTGGGGTTCTAATCGCTAGACGTAAGGCCATGGAGTCGCCACCAATCAATTTTAACCTAGGTGTGATTGGTCACCTATTTAAAACTAAGGATAAGTGCATTGATCTATGTTCCAAAATTTGGGTTCGGGAGTACGGTTACGTGTGAGGAAGGTATTAGCACCCCCACAACGCCCGTCCAATGGACGGTACCAATTAATCATGTTTTATTTTTAGCAATCTTGATTTAAATGGTCTTTTATTCTTAATTAAATTTTCTTTTTATTATTTTCCTTAGGATATTCTCCAACACTTTGATCGAATTCCCAAGGAAAATTTGTTACCTCAAGAGTATTCACAGGACACACTCATCCTTGTGAAGAGGCTCCGTCGTCGGTTTCATATTTTTAATTCTCTTGTAAAATTTATTGAAATTATAACGAAAATCTTTAATATTGAAATTATTTTCCCTTAAATTTTCCAACACTTTGGTCAAATTTAGAAGAAATATCTTTTCACTTAAGAATTTTCTAAATATCACACACCGCGAAATTCTGAAATTTCATCATCGGTTAGGTTTTCATTTACTACTATTATAAAAATATACATTTTTATTAAAAGATCATTCATTATTATAATAATTTATTCTTGAATTAGACAAATTCCTACATCCTTCAACACTTTGATCGAATGTAGAGAATTGGAATTATTAATTTCTATTTCAAATTTTTCCAACACTTTGGTGAAATTTGAATATTTTTATTTATAATCATAGATTTATTTTCAATTTACTAGCTCACCTGAAACAGTTCGTCTCGCACAAATAACTTTTATACTAGAGCTCGCCACTTAACAGCTCGCCATGCACAAATCAACTTGCTCGTGAGAACTCTATTTGGAAATTATTATTATTTTTTATTACCTTTTTCCTAAAGATTTATTTTTAATCTACTCGCCCGCCGAACAAGCTCGCCATGTACGAGATATCGCCTTTTACTAATTTGCCAGGCATTTACCTTTTTCCTAAAGATTTATTTTTAATCTACTCGCCCGCCCGAACAGCTCGCCATGCACGAGATATCGCCTTTTACTAATTCGCCAGGCATTTGCTGGCAAAAGCTTGTCCTCTTGTAGCTCGCCAAAAACTACTTTTTGTTCACAGATTTATTATATATATTTTTTTATCCCTTAAGTCGCCCAGAACGGATTGCCAGGCACAAGATGTGGCCACTCGACACGCATCAACTTGTTGTCAAGAGCTCACCCTCTTATAGCTCGCCAAACACAACTTTACACAAAAGAGCTCGCCCGAACAAATCGGTTTTAAAAAAATCAAATTTTTATAACTTAACAGCTCGCCCCAAAAGGTTAGTTTTTGCGAAAATTTTCTCTACATCCTTCAACACTTTGATCGAATGTAAAGAATTGAAATTATTAATTTTATTCAAAATTTTTATTTTTATTAAAGACTTATTTTTAACCTACTGGACGGCTTGAACCAACACTCTTCCTAATAGGTCGCCCGTGAACTAGAGTGTAGAGAGATCGCCCGCCCATTATAAATCATCCATGCAAGTGAACTGGCAAGTAGCGAGCTCGCCCATTCAACTAAACTATCGTTGAGAGTTCGCCCGACGAAGAAGATTTAATAGTGTTTCGTAATTATTTGGGTGAGGTAGGTTTAGCTAAACATAGGATTTATTTAAAATTTCTTAAATAAGGAAGGCAGAGTACACTTACAATGTTTGGCTCGTTGAAGTTTTGTTAAGCTCGCCTTTCAATTTTCTGGATTAGTCACCACTAGTCCAACTGCATTCGCCTCTCGCCACTACACTTTCTTCTTCCCAGTAACAAATGTGGATACTGCTCACCGTCGTCTTCACATCCTCTTCACTGCTCCAATCACCGTCCCAATCGCACCAGAACTGATATTGAGATTTTTGTTATTGAAGGTAGTTAAATTCTCTCTTTCTCTCTGTCTCTCTTTCAATATTTTCTGTCTCTATATATCTTTCTTTCTTTTCTCTCTGCCTCTCCGTTTTTCTCTGTTCTTCCTTGTCTCTCCGTTTTTCTCTCTGTCTTTTTGTTTTTATGTGTTCTTCCCCGTTTTTCTCTCCTTTTTCTCTGATCTCCTTTAGACTATTTACAAGCATTTTTAGTCAAGAAAAATCAAACAAAATCTTTGAAACTAGGGACTATAATCCATTGTTCCGCTGGTTTTTTTTCTGAGCATTCTTAAATGCTTGCTTGACATTCTTGGTTTTTCCATGTGGATGTAGAGTTGTAGAGGATCTTGGAACCGATCTTCCTTTCTTCTTCATCTTTTCCGGGCAACTTTTAGTCAATAAAAAAGGAGCAAATTAATTTTCAGAAGACTTTCACTCCAAATGAGGTTTGTCTAGAGGTCGGCGAGGATAGCAGAGCTAAGCTTAGGGTGGCTGTCTGACAGCCTTCACG